>JAOXYA010000018.1:11593808-11607141 GCA_028565675.1 Sorex palustris
TCCAGGCCACACACAGTGGCTCAAGAGCACCGAACGCAGGCGGTGAGACAGTGTCATCCAGTGAGCCTGTGAACACACAACCTTCGTCGTGGTAAGATTTTACAAAGGACAAATGCCAGTTGCTGTCCCTCATCAGTGGTACAGAGAGAGACCAAACCAGGGAGTAGACAGTATTAAATGATAGCAAACCCTTGACCCTGGATTGCATCATTGAGATCACCAAGCAAGGGGAGGAAATGAGTTGGAAAACATAAGAGGTGGACTGGGAGTGACTCAGAGATATCGGCAGAGGGCCTGGGCACTTTGATGGTGGTCAGCTGTGGTGACTGGGTATTGAAACCATAAACTTGGACATGCGACCTAACCTGGAATAGTTAAACGTAATTAAACAAAATCAATGATATAAAATCCATATAAAATTTTAAAAAAATTTTTAAGAAAGACTTGCTGAGGTGTGACTCCAGGGTGACAGTGGGCATCAGGAAGGTAGAGCTGGCAGAGTGCACGAGCTCTCAGGGCATGCGGATGGAGGAGAAGGCCCCTTCAGAGATGGTGATGGTGATGATGAGTCACTGGGTTGTTATTTTTAAAGAGGCTCCTGATTTATTTGCCACATATAATAATCATAGCCAAAGTCCTTTCCTAGGTACAAATCTCAAGTTTGATAGATTTCTTTTCTTTTTATTTATTTTTTGGATTTTTGGATCTCACCTGACGATGCACAGAGGTTACTCCTGGCTCTGCACTCAGGAATCACTCTTGGCGATGCTTGGGGGACCATATAGGATGCTGGGGATCAAACCCAGGTCAACTGCGTGCAAGTCAGACGCCCTACCCACTGTACTATTGCTCCAGCCCCAAGTTTGATAGATTTCTTTTAAAAATAATTTTTTCCCATCTAAGCATCGTGGTTGTTCATAATACAGCTGTGATAGGCTTTTGAGCATCCAACAACAACCCCACCACGAGATTGTCATCACGGGATTGACTTACAGATTGTTTCATTTAGTGAGTGTGGAAGGAACAGATCTGAAGTGACAAAAATGAAATTAGTTTTGCTCAAGGTTTTGGCTGCTTATTAGAACAACTCTGTGGAGACAGAGGATTGGTCTCAATTCTAGAGTCGGCTGAAAACTTCACCTGCAGATGGTAAAAGGAATCAAGGATGGAGGTGTATGTTCAGAGGAGTGACAATAACAAGAGCGTTGAAACTATAGGCATTGCTGAAATTCTAGCAAAATGGAACAGGGACCTGGGGGGCAGTGATACTGTCTCGGAAGAATCCCTACATTTATGAAACAGGCAGAGGAAGAAACAGTAGAGTAAGGTGGGGATGGTGTCTCCATGAGCTGATCTGACACACACAGAGGTTTGGGGTTTTCTGTCAGGAAAGCTGGGATGCAGAGTGTGGCAGGCTTCATCTGTCCCGTCAACGGCAGACATTTCTATGACAAACTCCTGTTGCACACAGAGCTACCCACATTTTCGCTTGCTAAAGCCCGAATATCAAATCCTCTTATAGATGCACATTACACACACTTATATTGTGTATATATTTATTAGAAAACTAAAGGTAGGCAAAGGAAAGCCGTTCCCAGGAGCTCCGCAGTTTCAGGCACTGTATACTTACATGATGTTAACCATTTTTCCTGAATTTAGATACCAAAGTGGACCCTTCATTGAAGGACGTCGAAGAGACCATGGTGGAGACAATTGGCCTTTGCCAGAGAAATTCCCATAATTTGAACCAGCAGCAACGAGAGGTAGGAGGACGCCTCCCTTCCCAGGTCTGCTCTGGCCTGAATCCAGGAACCGTTTCTCTTCCCTCTTGCTGCCCTCTCAGCCGATGGAGTGTAATTCCCCTGCATTTTAATCACTGTTTAGTGCTCCCAGGAGTGTGTCTCCTGGAGGTATTCTGCGGCGTGCCTGTCCTCTTTGTTCTCACCAACAGCTCCGTATCCCCAGGCCTGGCTGTGCGGCAGCTCGTAGGAGTGTGAGTGCTGAATGGCCTCCTTCCCTTGGACCAAGGTTTGCTCTGTGTGCTTTGTGCCTCGATGCTATGAGCATGCCGTCCTGTATCAGCTCTGTTCTGCCCTCTGGAGTGAGCGGAGAGGACTGGAGGGGTCCCCTCAGGGGGTCCCACCAGGGCTGGGTAGAGTACACGAAGGCCAGGCTCAGATGGTGGCCAGCTTTAGCTGCACATTAGTGTCACGGGGGAGCAGTGACAAATCCCAGACCAAATGAAGTCACATCTCCGGGGCTGGGAGCCAGGCCTCGGTATGTCTTGATGCTCCCCACACCGGCGGACTGAGCAGCCAAGGTGGGAAGCCCTGCGAGAGCAACCCCAGGGGGCACCGTGGCGCAGAAACACAGGGCGAGGTGTGACCCGACCACTGACTTCTGCAGTAGCCAGAAGACATGAGGTTGCCCTGTGGTCCCTACCTGGGCCCTGAGTCGTTGCCTGGCCTGTCAGGGGGCTGGTCCCGCCTGGCCACCTCCTGCCACCTTCCAGGAGAGAACAAATGCAAATTAGTACCTCAGTGAATTACCTTGCCACACTAGCTATTATTATTGTATGGAAGACCTTTAATTGGTTATTGAACATTTCTGAAGTCTCTGAACGAGATAGAATCACATCAACCAGAAACAGGATCTACACATGCAAGTGCATAAAAAGTAAAGAAATGATTAGGACATGATTTATTCATGTTGAATTTTCTTCATGTCTAGAATTTTTTTCTTTTTGCTATGAGAAGTGAGATCCTCAAGCCAAGAGCACCAGCTTCCTTGGGAGTGAATTGGAGAAGTCCAGGTATACAGTTTTAGAATCACAAGCTCCATTTTAACAAGGCTTCTGGGTGAGTGATGGGCACGTTCAAGCATAAGAAACACTGATGTAAGGTACTGTGCCTCTAATTTGGAGCTTATATTTATTGTCAGTCAGTTGCTCCGCTTGATAAATTAATCCATCAACAGTAATAACCAGGTGTCTAGGGTGTATAAGGTACTAAGCTTAGGGACTGTGGGGATGATAACAGTGTAAACAGTCTTTGCCTTCAAAGAGCTCACGGTCTACTTGGAAAGATAAGGTACAATCCCATGAAAAAGTGAATAAAGATCTAACATCTAACGGTACAATGGCAGGTCAATGGGAGTTTGTAAGAGACAGGTGCTCAGGGGATAGAAAGGAAGAATTTCAGGTAAACCTGAAAATCAGAAGAGATTTATTGCTCCAAATTATAGAACTTTATTCTCTTTGAATCTAAGGCTCTGGGAAAAATAATAGGGAGACAGAAAAAGCTCCCTTTAACGGAGAAGTACAAGTCAAAGGCAGACTATACTTCTGAGTAAAGCAAAGTACTTGTGACTTTCTTGATACACAAATCCAAGCACAGCATTTGACAGACTCCAGAAGGTGACAGTTTGCTGCCAGATTTCTCTTTTTTCTTGAGGTATGGATGGGGGCAGAGTGCTGGAAAGAAACAATCCGCAAATATTCTTGTAAGTGGCAGCCTTTATGTCCTTGCAAATGGAGGGCTCATTTGAAACTTCAGAGGTATCTCACACTTCCCAAACAACATGGGCAGCTTGCCAGGGTATGGAATTGAGAAAACTGTGCCTATACATATCATAGTCTTTGTAAGAGAAACATTTCTTTCTTACTCCCCCCAGAGGGATAAGTGATAACTTTTTCCCCAGTACTCAAAGGAAAGTAGGTATTTGGAGTCGTAATAGGGACCCTAAGGTTGGAGGCACACAGCAGATCAGGAAAAAAAATGCTAAAGATCATCCTCTTTTATGATCCTTGTCCTCGTGCAATATTAATAAAACCTAATGGAGAAATGCTACCTTTTGTTGAACTCATAATCTTATTTTGACATTTTAATGATTATACTTTATGATTTGTAGGGGCCACATTACTCATGAGGCACAATGAGAGGTAGAATGCCCTTTCCGGGGTCAATGGTTCTATACAAGTTTTGTAAATATGGCCGGTCTATTATACTTCTATTATTTGATTAGCTTTGGCAACCAGGAATTTAAGATATAATTGAATCACGTCAAGTACATTAACATTGCACATGAATCTAAGAAAAGAATGTGATGAGTACACCATAGGTTTAATTCAGGGTTATCTAATTGTTTTATCCTAAAATATAGCTTCTCTCATCTCTCTGAAACCCACACACTAAATTAGGGACTCCTGGCTGCCAGAACTCATTTGTGTTCTTGGATTTTCACTTTGAAAACTTCCAAAGGAAACCAAGAATTTTGCTGATAGCAACTCTGCTCTAGCTATGAAAATAAACAGGTGATAAATATGAAGAAAGCCTTCTCAGTTCTAATGAATACAAATAGTATGACGCTTGTATCAGGGGAATCCAGCGAAATGTTTAACATTGTTTGGGGTGGAAGTCAACATCTTTTTATAAAGGAGACACTGCAGATTAAAAGAATCAGTGGTAATAGGCTACAGGGATCATGTGGAAGAGCATGTGGAACAATTTATTTGTGTTTGGTTAATAAGTCTTTTAAGGCTAAAACACTTTCATTCTTTAAAATAAAACTTTCTCTAGTCAAGGCAGCAAGAACTGTTATTGAGCAGCTGACAAGCAGAGTAGGAACCTTCCAGAAAGAAGTTAGTCCAACCAAATGAGACAAGAGGAATGTACATTGGGTAGACAGATGCTTGATCAGACTTCCTGGGCATGGGTTCTGGTTTTTCCAATTTGTTTCTAACATCCTAAGAAAGACTCACTGTGTCAGATTTACTGAAAGGCAATGTTTGTCTTTCTCTGTTTTCAGAGGGAAAGTTCCCTGATCTCTCTACAACATAGAATCCTCACTGGTTAGGCAACAATAAAATTCAACTTTATTCTGTGTGATTTCTGTGCCTATTAAACAGCTTACATAGATGCAGATGTACATTATATTGATATAGATTGATTTTTAATAGGTAGATAGATGGAGATAGATTGATATGGGATGAGAGAGAAAAGCAGGAGTGAGGGATATTCAGTATGCAAAACTCACACCTTGGGAAGGTTTAAATGTGGAAATCAATAGATAAGAGGAGTCAGGACTGATGGACAGGGCTCCTGTTTGACCACAGTGTCCATCACCTTCTCTTCCTCAACATTAGTCAAAAGGTGGAAAACTATTTCCTGACACCCCTGGGTCTGGATATCATAGGAATGCCTGGTATTCTTGGTACACTTGCAGTGTAATACCGGAAAAATTATTTTATGTCCTCATGCCCTCACTCCTATGTGTTTACAGTGATAGGTTCCGTTTTAAAGAAATGTGAAAACAAACATAATTGAACACTGTGATCAGATTTCTCCAGTGGTTAAAGGAGTCTGTGGAATTCCTAGAAATTAAGATACTCAGACCCTATAATCTACACAGTAGGGTTCAAAGCAAGTAGACTCCCTGGAGCTACAAGAAATATAGTTGCCATCTGACAGGTGAATAAGCAGTGTGGCAATGAAAGGAAGAAAACTAGGGATTAGTCTAAACTCTGGGGAGGTAAATAATTTCCAGGGTTGACAGGCAGTCAAAGGCAATCCAGGAAGATAGATGAGCCAAGTTCAGTAAATCGTAGTGTAATCCTCATGCCAGAGTCCGCTTGACATGAAGGACTGGTATATAGTCTAGGAATTTATCACATTTTTTGGCTAGAGTCACCATTCAACAAACTGCCTGAATGTACCTATACAAACTCCAGGACAGGGTGAGGAAGGAGGAAATTGGAAAGGAGATTAAAGGGATATATTTGTCTGGGTTCTCCAGAGGAAGAGAATTACTATAATAAGTTATTTATTACAAGGAATGGTCTCTGATGGTTTTGAGGCTGAGAAGACCAGAGACCTGCAGTGTACAAACTGGAGGCCCAAGACAGCTGATGTTGTAGTTCCAAGCGTGAGTGTTCAGAATAGAGCCAAAGGTCTGAGTCCCAATGTAATTTTGTTCTAAAGAGAGAAGATGATGATGCTTCAAAGAAAGTCGGGCTATAAAACTTGGAATGGCCTCTATTCTACTGCTTCTGGCCTAGTGAGTTCAAATGAATTGAAGGAGCCCACCCATATTGGGAGAACAATTTGCTTTGTCCCATCTATGGATTCAAAGTTTATGTTCATCCAAACATGTCATCACAGACACACCCAGAAGTGACATGAAACCAAAGGTCTCCATGATCAAGTTGACATGTGAGACAAGTGGACATAGAGGCTAACCATCACAGAAATTTCCGGTCTCCACACTCTCAATTCAGTTTGAGCAACATCTGGGATTGACTTGGAGAAAGAACTGTAGCTCTATGAATGATTTTTGCAGGATATTCCTAGAGTTCAAAGCACCAAAACACTAACAGTATTTTCTATGGCCACAGCCCACTTTTTCCCTTGCTTGCTTTCATAATTCTTTCATTACAGCTACATAGATCTTGCTTTCTGGTAGACTACCTGTCTCTTCGGCTCTTCAGAGGCGGAACTCTGCTTTGGTTTTCCAGAGGATCATTTGGTTTCCCAGTGCATCATTTCTGCATGAATTGAGACTTTCTACAAAAACATAGATTCTCACCCAAAACGTACCTTTGCTCTCTTTGAGCAAGATTTTGTTGCAGAATTTACACTTCAATCTTTACTGTTACATGGTAGTATCACTTCTGAAGTACAAGGTTATGCATAAACTGTGGAAAGAATAGGGATTAGGTAGAAGAAAGCCTCTTCCTTCTTCAGATTTCCTGGAGCTCGTGTTAGAGGATGTTTAGGATTCAGAGTGAGAAGTCTTACAGAGAAATCTCGACCAGATTCCACTTTTCCCCACCACTTTGATGCCAGTGCATTTCTTATAAAACACACAGCTATTTAAAAAGCAAAGTAGAATGAACGACAGTGAAAATCTGCTCCACTGGGCCAGTGCTTTAATAATTTCAGGTTGCATGATCACCCAGAGGAATGGTATTTTTAAAGAACAACCTGAAGCAATCAAGTTTCTATTATAAAATAAATATGTGTCTATGCTAAATTGCATTTTGCAATCCACTGTTTTTTGGTAAGGACCAAAGAAACCCAGCGCAGAAGGTACAGACTACAGTTGTGGAAGAAATACTTAAAATGGAAAAGATGATATGGCCAAAGTTAATTTTCCCTGAAAAGTGAGCAATGACTGCCATCAATCAATCCTAATGGCAATTTCTGTGGCCCTTCTGGATAACACAAAATTCAGTTATCAAGACTTGTCAGAAAGCAGGGCGTGTTTATAAAAAGAATAGAACTTTTTTTTAATACTATAAAGTAGGTACTGCTATAAAAATATAGCTGTGTTGATCTGTACAAAAAGGTCCCTGCAGATAGAATGTCTAGCTGAGAGGCTTTTTGGAAGTGACTGCTGTGGGATTTGTTACCTGATCATGTCCTGTTTTAAGCCTGATGGGAATCCTGATGGGGAAGACTTTGAAGTCTGGTCTCATGGAAGGATGTACCAGGAGCATACATCCTCTTCTTACAGAGAGATAAAGAATGCTTACAACTTCTGCATGTGTCATTTTCACCTGAAATCATTTACTCTGTCCTCAATGTAATATGCATTTTTTTGTACGGTTGAAGTGCACACATCACATGGCATATGGCCCACCTGGCCAATGCTGGTTGTTCTTACCAGTGGCCTGAGTGCTGTTGACCAAGGTGATTGATTCTGTTGAGACTGATTTCGCCTTGTCTCTTCAGTATGTGAACAAAAATGCTGTTCCATCTATCATAGCCTATGTAAGTCATTTCTCTCCTGGTGACCCCAAATCTGCAAATCCTGTGTTGGGTCAACATTTTGGAATGTCTCTTTCACTGGTAGGCATGATTCTGATCTTCATTATCCTTATGGTAAAAGGACTTCTCCCTTAGAGATGCAAATTAGTGTCCTATATACAACAATCAGTGTCATTTCTAGCATCAGTATCACTTGACTTGATCACTTGACATCCCGTTACTCATCGATTTGCTCTAGTGGGCACCAGTAACATCTCCATTCATCCCTGTCAGGTGCTAGTGTAGCTCAATGTCGTCTGCTCATTCTAGGAACACAAAGGGTCTCACACTGATGGTTCGGGGACTTGACGAAGAAGTCTGACCATCTCATAGGTGGGCGGCCACGCGATCTTTTGACGTCCTGTGTAATACTGTGTAATGGCTCTAGTCCAGCAGTGGTCTCCAAATTGCATTATGTGTCCAGCCCATCTGATTTTTGACGCTTTGGCATACAAGACAGTATCCCTGATTCTCAATCATCGTCGGAGGTCAGATTCTTTCTCTCACTGGAGTGAAGCATAATACTCCAAGCATAGCTCTTACAATTCCTCTTTGGGAGACCCAAAATAGCATTCTCATCCTGGTTGCGTAGGGCCCAGGTCTCTGAGGCGTATGTTAGTGCAGGAAAAGTATCACTATAGAGAAGTCTATTTCTTATTATGTCTAAGGAATAGTTTGAAAACACTTCAAGAGAAAACTGTGTAGTACTGAGCTCATTCACCAGGCAACAGAGCTCTCCTGTGGCTTTGGGAAGCCAGGGAATAACCTCTGAGTGGGGGACATTGCTATCCCCATGTTTTAAGACTTTAAAATCATATTGAATGCTTTTAAGTTTATTGCAATTTTGGTTATGAAATAAATATAGGCATATATCCAGTGGGCTCAAAGACAAAAGGCAAGACAAGGTTTCTTGACAGGAGAAAATTTGTTTGAGGAGAGGAAGGAAGGCCAATGAAGAGTGAAATAGGAGTAAAGGCTGATGCCAAAGTCTCTTATAATGTAAGCATACTGGCCGAAACCACGATACATCTGGTCACCACGTGAGACAGCTAGAGACCAGCTACTGGGTCCTGAGAAAGAGAGCTAACATTGGTTGCAGCACTGCTCATCTGAGGAAGGGGAGAGTAGAGCATTTCTCTAAGCAATTCATCCCCAGGGATTAAGGTTTGGTTTTTGGGGTGTAAATGTCAGTCACTGCTGTTAGAGAAAAGTGGAGAAATTATAAAGGCACAAAGCATAGGGGTGGTGTGAACCCATTGTCATGATAGTGGGTGCTTTGAGTAGAAAGATATTAAGGTGGGTCTCTAGAGGTGTCAGATTTTATTCTAAATGTAGGAAACTTGAAAAGCACACAAACATGCTAAAAATTTATTTTAATCCCAGAATATCCATCACCTTATCACACAAAGAAAATCAACTTTTGCCCATCATCTTAACTTCTAGTGCTGCTTTCTCTTTTAAGATTCTCTATTTTGTGGATCTATTTTCACTTTTTGTTTTGTATTTTCAATATATATTCATGTTGAAAAGCATTATTCTTGGCACTTTTTAAATTGGTTGAACAGGATTCCATTACATTGAGGTGCTATCTTTAATATCTTTAAAGATAAAGGTAATATTTTTAAGCTTCATCTTTTTTATGGCTGTTTAAATGATTCCCATATTCAGTCATTAAAAATATAGCACCATTGTGCACTAGTTCAATTATTTCTTTAATCCAAAGTAATAAAATTCCTAGGTCAAAGTCTAAAGTATCACATTTTTAAGGTTTTTAGTATCCAATTAGCCTCAGAAAAGTTGTCACTGATCTCTACCAACGTTAAAAAATGCCTAAACTGTCCCCAGTTGATATTATTATTGTTTCTAAAACTAGAAATCTAATATGTAATTGTACTAGATGCTAAATTATTGTGGAATATTTGTTTCTCTGAAATGGTTGTTCTGTGAGGTCTATTTTTGGGAAACTTTTTCAGAGATTTTTTGAAAAATTTCATGTTCATTTTTGTGAGTTATTTGCTTTATTTTACTATTTTACTACATAGGCCTTCCTTTTTTTTGTATCCTCCAAGCAATGTTGAGGAAAGTTCAATTCTGGTGTCTGGCAATGTGATACTGCTCAGGCCCAGAGGTACGGGGTCTCCACAGACTTACTGGATGATGTCTGGGGACCTCATGCTTCCATAGTTTGGAACCTTGGGAGCTCATGCATGTGTTTTAGCCCATTGTTATTTCCTCAGTCTTTCAAAAATTAACTTAAAATTAATCTTTTAAATATAATTCTGCAATTCCAAATTATATGTAACTGTATTTTGATATAGCACTGTCGTGTTCATCAATTTGCTTGAGAGGACCCAGTAACATTGGGAAACTTGTTGTTACTGTATTTGGCATATCAAATACATCATGGGTAGCTTGTCAGGCTTTGCTGTGAGAGCAAGATACTCTTGGTAGCTTGCCAGGCTCTCCAAGAGGGGCAGAGGAATCGAACTTGGGTTGGCTGGGTTGGCCTCGTGCAAGGCAAATGCCCTACCTGTGCTATTGCTCCAGCCTGTATTTTGATATACATAGTGAAAACTTCCTTTATCATAGTTGGGGCATTTTTATATTTAAATTTTTGTGCAACCACTGTTCTTCAACACACGTAGTCTATTTCAGGTCTTTAAGAACTTGATTTATAAATAAACTTATTTAGAGATAAATATGATTAAGTGTATGAGATCATGTTACTAATAAGGTATTTGAGATTTTAACTTGGTCCTGTTTATCCCCTAAATGTCTTCCACTTTCAAAGTCCCAATAAGTCTCTCTGAATTGATATATTTATTACTGATCTTCAATAAGGCTTTTTAATAATGAGATTATTATATTTTTATTACAAACTTCTATATTGAACTACTATATAGGTAGTGCATGGGTCTGTTTTCATTCAGCCTTCTACCCTCAGTTTTTGTGGCTTAAAATACAAAGTAAAAGTCACATACCAGAGGCTCCACATGTTGACTTTCTTTAGAGTTGCTCTGTTATAAGTCTAGCTTGATCAAATAAAAGGAGCACTTTGAATAGTGTAAATGGAAGATTTGATAGCAAGAGACATCAGACACAAGGGGAAATCACATTATCCACATAAAGTGTTACGTTAGTAAATGGAGTTTCTGGCTCTGAGATGAAATATTTTTTATAATAAAAAAATTGACTACTACAAACAGATAAATCAAGAATATATAGTGCATCAATATAAAGACAACATTGTCAATTATAGAAAAAATATCATGAGCTTTTTAATTCTTTATTGGATCGCCATGAGATACAGTTATAAAGCTGTTCATGATCTGGTTTCAGTCAGACAATGTTCCAACACTCATCCCTCCACCAGTGTACATTTTCCACCAGTTCCCAGTTTTTCTCCTGCTATTCACCATCAGCTTGTCTTGATGGCAGGAACTTTCTCTCTCTCTCTCTCTCTCTCTCTCTCTCTCTCTCTCTTTCATCCTTTTGTGCATTATGATTATGGTTTGCAATACAGATACTGAGAGTTATCACATTTGTTCCTTTATCTACTTTCAGCATGCAGTTCTGATCCAGAGTGATCATTTCCAACCATCTTTGTCATAGTGGCCCTTCTCCATCCCAACTGCTTTCTTCTCCAGCACTTGGGTCAGACTTCCAACCTTGGACCTATCCTCCTGACCCTTGTTTCTACTATCCTTGGGTATTAGTCTCATATTATGCTTTTTTCTTTTTTATATCCCACAAATGTGTGCAATCATTCTATGTTTGTCCCTCTACTTCTGACTCATTTTACTCAGCATGCATACTCTCCCTGTCCATCCATTTATAAGCAAATTTTATAACTTCATTTTTCCTAACAGCTGCATAGTATTCCATTGTGTAGATGTGTAGATGTACCACAGTTTCTTTAACCAGTCATCTGTTCTCGGGCACTTGGGACTGGGCCTCCTCCCTCCTGCTACCAAGATTTCCAGAAGCTTGGAAGTTGCAACCACAAACTGCCCTCAGCTCCATGTAATCTCATCAAGGGCCAAGATCCAGAGACTATAAAATAAAGCTCCTGGAAGAGAGCACCACAGAATTTTCTGAAACAAATGTGGCCATGCAACCTCTTATACTTTAACCCAATTACTTACCAAAAGTAGCACACATTTGTTTGGTTTCAACATACTTGCTTGCTTGTGGACTGGAGCAATAGCACAGCGGTAGGGCATTTGCCTTGCATGCAGCCAACATGGCCGATCCGAGTTCCATTCCTCCGCCCTTCTCAGAGAGCCCGGCAAGCTACCGAGAGTATCTCGCCCACACAGCAGAGCCTGGCAAGCTACCCGTGATGTATTCAATATGCCAAACACAGTAACAACAAAGTCTCCAATGGAGACGTTGCTGGGTCTGCTCGAGCAAATCGATGAACAACGGGAGAACAGTGACAGTGACAGTGATACTTGCTTGTATTCTCTTATATTTGGGCTTAAATGGCTACAGAATGAAATACTACAACCTTCACAAACTTCCCTCTTTTGTGGTGGGAAGGTGCTCGGTGGTGGGATTGTTTTTTTAATATTAAATGTAGTGAACTATTGTGAACTATTTTTATGAAAATAAAATAATTGAAAATTGAAAAAAGAACATCATAGTCATCTATACTCAACTTTCTTCCAAAAATAATGAAAACTTAAATTTCTTCAGTCTGTGTGATTACATTGATTCACATAAGCCTTGTTTTTATATTGAAGCTTTGGGCTCATTGACACAGCTTAGGTCAAACACTTATGTCGAACCTAATCAGCCAGGCCAGAGGCAGAGGGGGACATTTCCTAAAAATAGAAAGTATTTGGGATGGGTTGGGTGAGCATGTGCCAGATATTATGCCTGTCTTGCCTCATTTAATCACATGCCTATTTTTAAGAAATATAATTGTGTGAGTGTGACTTATCTAAGCTCTTTGATACTAACACCCTTGTGTTTAGCCACTGGAAATGAGGAAAATATTCTTATTCTGTACAAAATATGACCATTTAACTAGTAGACAAAGTGCAATAAGGGATAATCACACGATGTCACAGAATATTAATTTAGTAATGAGGTGAACATTTGGGGTTTTTTTCAGGGGTAGGGTCACCTGAATAACCTGAGAGGAAGAATAGAGGAAGAAAGTGAATCTTGGAACTGAGCTATAGTTGGCAGAGTAAGTAAAATGTAGCTGACAAGTAAAGAGCAGCAGAATCATTAGTGAGAAGACAGTGGTGGTGCACCCTCAATTAATGACTTAAGATTACCTGAGGTATTAATTAGGGCTGGAACGATAGTACAGCAGTAGGGCATTTGCCTTGCACGCAGCCGGCCCAGCTGAACTGGGTTCGATTCCTCTGCCCCTCTCATTGAGCCTGGCAAGTTACTGAGAATATCTCTCCCTCACAGCAAAGCCTGGCAAGCTCCCTCTGATGTATTCAATATGACAAACACAGTAACAACAAGTCTCAAAATGGAGATGTTAATGGGACGCTCAAGCAACTCGA
>JAOXYA010000018.1:11621190-11631941 GCA_028565675.1 Sorex palustris
CAAAAAAAGCCTGTGTGAGTCATTTTATACTTCATTTCCTCCAGATATCTCCCAGTGGCTGACAACTGGATGACTCTTGCATTTAAATAGCACAAAAATCCGTGTAAATATTTGGAAAACAGAAGCAGAAGAAGGAGAGCTCAGATAGATTCTTAAACCAAGTGTCATGAAGTATAACTTGAAATATAAAACCTGAATGGTTCCTAATCAATATGTCAGGGTTCAAAGACAGAACATTGAAGAATGTCTGTCAGAACTCTCAAACGCGGTGGCAGAGATTACAGAAAATGTGTACTATTTGCTTAGTTAGCCTCTTGCTTTTCTTTCACCCTTTCCAGAAAGCGCTGTGCTTTTACTTTCAAAGACATAAGACAAATGAGATAAAAAACTAGAGCAAAATGATGTAAATTAGAATCAACTGAGGAAGATAAAACAAAAGGAATAGAAAAGTAACTTCATAAATCAAGACATGAATGAGCTTAATCTATTCCTACGATGCCATACGGTTTTACAAAGAGGAGGTTGTTACGATCCAAACTGATTACCAGAGTTCTGAAAAATCACAAGAGCTGCATGGAAACAGTCAAAGTATCATGAAGACATTTCTAAGGAGTGCAAACTTGAAAATGCTTTTCTTACTTCAGCATCGGTCCTTGATCAATCTCTCTCTGATTACTGCAGGTGTGCAATACCAATAGTGCATTGTGGAGTGAAATTGCCAATCTTGAAAAAGATGTTTGGCTTCATGTAGTAGGTCAAAGCCATATTGGACTCTTGCTTGAATCACAAGTCAGTGGCAAATGAAGATCTGACAGTTAGGTTAGTTAACAACTAAATATGGGAAAATGGATGAGGAAGAAGTCACTGGTGTATGCTTCAAAAGCAAAAAAAAATTTGAATATCAAAGGGCTCAGAAAAGCTCTTGAGAAAATCAATGAAGCTCTTGAATATTTCTATAAAAATGACCTTATATCTTACTATGAAAGTCAAATGTGAATGATGTCTTACTAAAGCTATCGTAGAATTTTATCAGAAAAAACAATCACCACAAAAATTAGCTTACATTTAAAGAATATGTTCATAGTTTCTAAGTGTGTGAAATATCACAAAAATAGCTTTATAATTTTAATTTTGCTTTATGAGACACAATTTCTTTCAACCCTGTCTAGTACCCCTCCCCATGCGCCAACCCCACCCCATATACACACTCTTAATTCCCCACCCACAAATCACTACTGTGATAATTTCCTAGGAAATTTAGCCTCTTAATTAAAAGGTCTTTATAGTAGTGTTTAGTATTATTAACAATTATTGATAATAAAGCATTTTTGAGGAAAACCACGCCACGCATCTGGTAGATAGTTTTCTTGAGACTAAATAATGCATCTGCTCAGGTTTGGAAAGTCACATTATCTTTTGGGAGGAAGATTGAAGACACACAACAAAGACACAAAGAGATGCATAAATGTGTATATTCTTGTATTCACTCATTATTTCTCTGGGCTGATGTTTTCATTGCAGCTCATAATATAGGTAAATATAATTTATGCTATATAAACTATATGATGGGCTGGATGATAGCACAGTGGCAGGGCGTTTCCCTTGCGCGCAGCCAGTCCGGCAGAGCCGGGTTTGATTTCTCTGCCCCTCTTGGAGAGCCTGGCAACCTACCGAGAGTATCTTGCCTTCACGGCAAAGCCTGGAAAGCTACCCGTGATGTATTCAATATGCCAAACACAGTAGCAAGTCTCAAAATGGAGACGTTACTGGGCCCACTCGAGCAAATCGATGAACAACGGGAAGACAGTGCTACAGTGCTAAACAATATGATAAGTAAATGTGGCTCTTCATCAGATCCCAATAATCACAGACACATTTTGTAACGAATTTTTGGTTTGTTTTGTTTTTCTCTGAAATATCAATCTTTGGATAACACACTTTAATCTAAGAATGAGTTTGAAGTGTGTAAAACAGTTTCCAAAATGTGTTACAGAAGTTCTAGTTCTAAAAGCTCCTCTATTACATTAAAAGAACAGGGAAAATGTTCCACAATCGAACATTTTGGGAAAGGCTGCATATTAGAGATTCCCAGTGCACTTATGTTGTTAAGAACTGGGATAAATCAGTAGAACATGGTATGACGAACCCAGATGTTGTAGTGCAAATGTTTTCTGGGTTTTATCCTAGCCTTTCTTTTACTTCATCACCCAGGCACCATGTTAACCTCTAGATACCTCAATGTCCTCATCTGAAAAATGACAATAAAAATGGAAAACCCTACTATTCTGTTGGGGTTAATTCATCATACACAATGATGGCACTAGTTGCTGCTAGGTTGTCAGTTAAGAACTTGTCCTACATACTAGAAATCTTCTGTTTTATATGCTATTTGAGTACAAAGTTACCCATCTTTTTTACAACAACTATCCATATTCTAGAAATAAGGTGTGAAAATTTCATATATGCAGATTTGAAATAGATGTGTCATAATCTGTTAAAAGTTTTTTTTTTGAAAGGAAAATACCTATCCTTTACCCCAAACAAAGATACTGACTGAGTAACATGGAGGGGGCATAACCATATGAATTGTTTTTAGCTACCCAGATGATCTCCACATCATTCTGAACCTTTCCGGAAGCAGTTAAAATAGGATGGCTATCAACACTGGTGAGGATTCGTTGGAAAAGATATTATGATTTCCTGTTCCAGAAAGTAGATTAGGAGGTCTGTTTGGGGTGAGCAATCACCTCCACATCATTCAGTTTCAGAACAACTGTTTGAAGAAATACACAGAATAGAAATCTTTTCAGTTTGGGAGTTCAAAAAGTGTGCATATGCTGGATGTGTACATTCAGTGGTCAAGAAGCACCTCTTGCCAGGCATTGGTACAGATGGTGGTCAAGGGAAGCGGGGAACGCAGGAAAGAGTCCCAGGCTGGTTGGTAATCAGGGACCATTTATTTCATCCTCATCCTTATAGCTCCATTCTCCTGCTTCTCTTATAGCGCAGTTATTTCTTCCCCATAATAGTTAGCTCTCTCCCTCTTTGCGGTGTCATTATTTCTTCCCTTTCCCTCCTTACACTGTAGTACTGTCCTCCCGTTGTTCATCAATTTGCTCTAGAAGGCACCAGTAACGTCTCCATTGTGAGACTTGTTGTTACTGCTTTTGGCATATCAAATATGCCACGGGTAGCTTGCCAGGCTTTGCCATGAGGGCAGGATACTCTAGGTAGCTTGCCAGCTCTCCCAGAGGGGCTGAGGAATCGAATCCAGGTCGGCCTCGTGCAAGACCCTTTTAAATAATCATAATAGGGGCTGGAGCAATAACACAGCAGGTAGGGCATTTTCCTTGAACGTGGCCATCCCAGGTTCGTTTCCCAGCATCCCATAAGGTCCCTTGAGCACCACCAGGAGTAATTCCTGAGTGCATGAGCAGGAGGAACCCCTGTGCATCACCTGGTGTGACCCAAAAATTGAAGAAAAAAATCATAGTAAGTTTACTTCTTACTAATATTTCGAGTCATTTTGTATGAACACAGTAAGAGATATATTAAGCCTAAAAGGTACCTCCTCCTGGTGACATCTTGATATATATCCCAGAGCACAGTCCTCAAACCAGCCTAGTTTCTCTCTCTCTCTCTCTCTCTCTCTCTCTCTCTCTCTCTCTCTCTCTCTCTTTTGTTTTGTTTTTTTTTTTTGCTTTTTGGGTAACACCCAGAGATGCTCAGGGGTTACTCCTGGCTCTGCACTCAGGAATTACTCCTGGAGGTTCTTGGGGGACCATATGGGATGCTTGGAATCGAACCTGGTCAGCCGCATGCAAGGCAAACGCCCTACTGGCTGAGCTATCACTCCAGCCCCCAGGTTAGTTTCTCTTAACCCCAGCATTGTCAGTTACTTCTTTTTGGGTCAGGACAGAGTTTGTTCCATGACCCTGCTCTTAACTTATACTTTTTATGGCTCTTTGCTTGTTCCTTTTCGATGCCATGGTAGCTTACAGTTTGCCCTAAGTCCGTCTTTGTCCCTCATAGGGACACTTCTTTTGGGGGTGTTAAGAAGTAAGGGCAATTGAGGCTTAAGTCAGGTATATATGATAGATTCCCAGGAGTAAATATTATTTGTAGTCAATTAACTCTCATGTTACAAAAGCAACTATCAACCGACTTCCCATGTCTATACAAAAAAGAACATTGCTAAATCAAGCAAATGACATAAAGGAAAAAGAAAAGAAATATAGGATCATTAATGCCTGATAGAATTGAGTGTCTCTCAGGAGCACTTGAGGAAATAACTTAATAAACCTAAGTTCCCTTCAGGAGGAACAAGGGCAACCCAATTTTATCCAACACAGTTTTTTTTTATATCTTCCATACCTCTGTTCCTCTGCTAAGAATTTTGAGAGATTTAAGAAATGTGAACAATTCAGGTAGGTTTCAGTGAATCCGCTATCTTTCCATTGGAACAAAGAATAGCTGCTTTTCTCTCTTGCCAATTAGATTGAAAGTCTAATTTCAATTAGATTCAAAGTTGCTTTTAGAAAACAACTGAGCTTGAATGAAAATTTGCCTGGTACTCTCAAGGATCTGCGTCTGGGCAGTGTCATCATGTCAGTTTAGCTAAACTTCAACCTCGTGTCCAAGAACTCCATTCCTGTTTTGGTTCTGAATTCGGGCATGTGACATGAGAAAGATGTAGTGTCGATGTAGGGTGCCACAAGAACCCTGGTATGACATGATATGCTGGCCCGGGCCAGCACCTGCCTTTAACTTCTATGCCCTTCAGAAGGTCTTTTTTCAGCTTCTCCAAGTCTAGACCAGATTTTAGACCCAGTGACAGACAGGAGCTTCCCCTCTAGGCTTGTCATGGTTAGAAGTCCCTGTTTGTTCCTCTTCTTGGCTACACGTAAGTCTGTGTCTTTCTCATTGTCTGCCCTGATGACCTATGCAAACTGACCCCAACCACATGCACCATCACTGAGTAAGCCTAATGTAGTCTTTGAATGTGTAGGGATCTTTTCATTAGACTTTTCCCCAATCATTTAGAGGAGAGCTCTGATTCATCCAGTAAACCCTATGCTTAAAGTCCATGTTTATTAAGTAAACACACAATGAGTTCTCCATTCTCACACATTATTCCCTATTACAAAAGTAAAATATTTATTGAAGAAAATTGAACAGTGCAGATAAGTGTAAGGAAGTGAATAAAATCTCCAGAATCCCATCAATTAGGCAATCTCTTTAAAATGATTTGCTACTACTTCTACTTCCTATAAAAATAAATTCCATTACTTACAGGTTTTCTGCTTCGACCACTTCACATTTTAAACACCCGTCTGTTTCTATTAAACATAAGATGATTTCAATTTTAGTTTTATATATAAATGGACTCTTTGGTGTGAATAGAATTGTCTAATATTTGAAATGTGTTCATTTAGTTAATGGCTAACATGCCAAGAAATGAACTTAAGAAATAATAAAAAGTGGTGGTGGTGAATTTGCTTTTAATGCTCTCTGATCAGTTTTTACTTGCATGCTAAAAAAAAAGCAAAAAACCCCACAACTTTTCACACTCTCTTATAGGGATTACATCAGGTCAAGATTTACTGTTTTTTAATCTGTCCTTGGGCTGGAGTCATAGCACAGCGGGTAGGATGTTTGTCTTGCTTGTGGCCAACCCAGGTTCGATTCCTCCTCCCCTCTTGGAGAGCCCGGCAAGCTACCGAGAATATCTCGCCCACATGGCAAAGCCCGGGAAGATCCCCAAGGGGTATTTGATATGACAAAAACAGTAACGACAATTCTCACAATGGAGACATTACTGGTGCCCGCTTGAGCAAATCGATGAACAATGGGAGGACAGAGCTACAATGCTAATCTGCCCTTCAGTAATATTCAAGTTTGAAAGGCTTATGAAGCTCCCTCTGACACTGAATGCTGCTTGGATACTTAGGATGCCAGTGACAAGTGACAAGTGACTGTCCTAGGGAAAACTGACCATCATGAAAAAAAATTTTTTTTTTTGGTGATTGGGGTGGCATGGGGGTGGGGTGGGCAACTGAGTTTATTTCTTTGTGTGTTCAAGTGTTGTAAAGATAAGTGGATTCTATCAAGTCACAAAGCTACCAAATCATCCCAGATAGATCCATCTCCAGGCTAAAAACTCGTTGGCCTTCTGGGGGTCAGGGAAGGCTAACTTCCCTCCCTCCATGATAGACTCGGCAGCCCCCACCGACACCGGACATCCTCCTATGTATAAACAGCCCAGATCCACAGCTCTGGAGCCGGTAGCCAAGTTTCACAGTACTGACAGCCCAGCAGGAGCGCTGGAAAATTTGATGCGATAGCTGTGTAAAAGCCCACCGAGTTCAATAAGCCAAAACATAACACAAACGTTTCAACCAGCACCAAACAGCACAGGAAACCCTCAGACAATGACTTTAGTAACATCACCGTGAGATACAACAATGCTCACAAGTTGAGTTTTATTCATCTATTTTCTGATCATTCCAGTTCCCAATTTATTGTAACTAGCAATAGCACTGTAGCATTGTCCTCCCGATGTTCATCAACTTGCTTGAGTGGGCACCAGTATTGTCTCCTTTGTGAGACTTGTTGTTACTGTTCTTGGCATATCAAATATGTCATGGGTACCTTGCCAGGCTTTACGTGCTGGTGGGATACTCTCAGTAGCTTGCTGGGCTCTCTGAGAGGGGCAGAGGAATTGAACCTGGGTCAGCCATGTGCAAGGCAAATGCACTACCCACTGTGCCATCGCTCCAGCCTGTAACTAGCAATAGGAACTAAATTTGTATGTGTCTGCTAAAGGGATATATTTGGGATAGGGGAGAATCTGGGGACATTGGTGGAGAGAAGATCACATTAGTGGTGAGATTGGTTTTGGAAGACTGAACATGAAAAAATTAAATTAAATTTGAACATGGAACATTTGAAATCACTGTATTATGAACAATTTATACATCACAGCACATATGTGTAAATATATATATATATATATGTATTTATACATGATAAGTGGGTTCTAAGTGTAGAAAGCATCATTTATTGTGAGTTTCCAACCCTTCGCATATAATTCCACAGATGATGGACTCAGCGATGTCATTGTGGCACTGTGCAATTATCTAATAGGAAAGTGAGAGCAGACTTTTTTTTTCTTTCAAGCAGCACTCACCGGGTCAATTAATTAAACAAGTGCAAAAGGTTTCAAGTGAAAGATTTGGTTCTAAGTCAGGCTGTCTCCTGATACAGACTTTAACACACAAAGAAGCTAGAAAATTAAAGGTGACCAGGAAAAATAAAAGGAGGTAATCTTAAGGAAAACATGTCTGATTTCATATATATTAGGTATCTAAAATAGTCAAATTTCTAGAAGCCGAGAATACAAGGATGGTTTGGAGGAAATGGAAGGAAGAGAAAAATGAGAATGCTAAATGTTCTTACTACACTCACACACACACACACAAAGTAAGAATACAATTTCTTTTGGAGGTGATAGGTCTGTTACCTTGTTTGTGGTTATGTATCATGAATATATGTATATATACAATGCATAACAATCTATATTAAATATGTGCAATATTTTGAATATTTAGCATATTTCAAAACAAACTGGGAAAAAGCAAAGAATTTTGTGATATATACCCAAAGATAAGAATCATGTTAAATTCATATTATTTAATCTAAGTAAATTTTGTTTTGTTTTGGGATCACTTTTGGATAAGTGTTCAGGACTTATTCCTGGCTCGGCACTCAGGGATCACTCTGGGGTGAACTTGGGGGATCTTATAGGGTAACAGGAATCAAATCCATGTTGGATGTATGCAAGGCAAGTGCCCTACCTTCTGTATTATCTCCCTGAATTTCCAAAATGAATTATAGGTCATTATTTTATTTATTATTGATTATAAACTCACTTTATTGAGCATCGCTGCATTCAAATATATTTGTTATAGCATTGTGTAGTTTGAAATGGATGGTCAATACTCCCTAATTGATTTGAATTTAATTTAATTTGACATTAACAGTGATATTTATGTTTTGTAGGTGCTAGTATTTTAGTTAGTGTATGCATTATGCTCATGAAAGTTCTGTTTAGGTTATGATATTTGATGGTATCACAGGTCATTATTTTAGAGAATGCAATTATGAATAATCCTCATTCAGTGTTATTGTTCTAAGAGGAGCAAGGAGGTACAAGAGGAGGATAAGAGGGTAAGGAAGAAAGAGAAAAGGGTTAGCAAAAGGAAAAAAGAAAAGATGAGGTAGAAAAGGAGGAAGAAAAGGAGGCAGAAAAGGCTCCATAGAACAATGGAGCAAAGAAGTATGATTCAAAGAAATAAGGACAAATTATAATTAGCCAGCAAATCTTCACCCATGTTTCCCTCCAGGAACTTTAGTGCTACAAAATATTTACCTGGGATTGCTCTGGCCGCTCAACAGCACAGCTTGTGGAAGTCTGAGACCCTCTTCTAATTTCCTATGTTTACGCTTCCCACCTACACTGCCTCTACTACTCTGATTTTCTTTTGTGCATTCTTCCTCATTGTATCTTCCTCAAAGTGGAAGCCCATAGATAGAATAGGGCTAGCCTTTGTGTTTCAACAAACATCAATGAAGGCTGATATTGAAGATTCCATTTAAGACACTTTTTATCTTTAATTGAAATTCATAAAATTTTAACACTACACCTCTGTTCATGCACTATATAATCTGTTTATATAATTTGATTTGTCAGACAGAAAGTCTTCAGTCAAAATCAGAATGGAGCCTTAGAAATGAAACTTGTAGCAAACTAAGAAAATGAATTTGACCATATTTCGACAAATTGATACAACCAAAAGTTCAGTCCTAAAACATATTTCTGGCCACAGAAGCAGAAGCTCTAAATAAAGACCTCACGTGCTTCAGATTCTTTAATCTAATATTCTAATCCTTTGCATTAGTTGATTTTCCAACCCATTTCTGTCGGTTCAGGGTGGAGTGTAGCTGGAAACTATCTCAGAATGCAAGAGAAGCAAGATGGAAACCACCCTGGCCCCAGACATCTTTGCCTATGACAGCTCATGGTAGCACTCTAAACCTGTCAGAAAACCTCATGTGCCCTTCTTTGAGATGTGGGAGGCGATCAGAGTACCCAGAAAAAAGAAAAACCACGCAGATGTGGGGAGAATGTGCCAACTCCACACAGATTGTCCTTGGCTAGAATCCATTGCTTTCCTTATCAGCCTTATAATGAAACAACAGTTAATGACATGAAGTTCTTTGAGAACCTGCTGAAGTGAACATGGACCCACTCTCTCTGTTGATGGACAATGACCTTTCCAAATGTTGCAAACCATTATATTGCTTAGCATTTTAAGTTCCCTTTCAAGATTTGATTTTAACCCCCAGATATCACTCCTTTGGAGATAATGCGTATTAGTTTGAGGAACATTGGTGTTTGGGGGGCGGGGATTGATCTCAGCTGGTTGTGCATAGGAGTTACTCCTAGATCTGCTCTCAGGAATTACTCCTGGCAGGTCTTGGGGAACGATATGGTATGATGTGCTGGGGATCAAACCTGGGTCAGCCGCATGCAAGGCAAGTGAATATCCTACTATCCCTCTATCTTCAAACAATTGTTTCTTTTTAAATTTTTTTTTTAATTTTTAAATAAAGCCTTGGTGTTGAAAAATTGTGTTCAGGTTTGGACAGCAATTCCTGGCTTAAACACCAGTTCTTCAAAATAGGGAGAACTGTAATATGTTTCTCATGTAAATAGTAAGTCTTATTTAGCATTTTCTATATGAGATAGTCTTCTGTGTGTTTTGCATCAATTATTGTAAATATAGTGGAATAAGTTTTACATAATAATGAAACTTCATGTTATGACAAAATAACAAAGAAATGAGTGTAGAGATGTTTTTAAAAAAACAAGGCCACCCAGATACAAATTGGGCAGATGAGTCTGAATCCAGCCTCTAATTTAATCTTCATCCTTTAAATCTTATCTCTGTGCATTAGCAGCTGCAAGTAGTCTTGATTCTAAGCAAGAATGTATGGGAAACATACACAGACTCGCAACATGATGCTGAGTTTTATCTCTTTTATCGACACAGTTTTTATGATTTCCTGGAAAGGGTCAATGACAAAATTAGTGGCAAAATACCAATCCATCTTTATTTACTCCCATAGGGAATTAGATTGAATATTTATTTCTGAAACGTTATTCAGTTAAATACATATTATTTATCCCTTACCAAAACAATGGGCCCCTCCCCAATTCCCATGGAAAATTCTTGCTCTCAATACTCAAACTTTTACTTGGAATCATATATCTTTAAATGTAACCACCAGTCATGTGCCAGGTAACCCCAAGGAGTTAAATGTCAACTTTTATATTTTGAGATTTTAAATATTCCTGGTTTTGATATTTAAGAGAGGAGAAAACATCCAAAAACTTTTTTAGTTCACTGTGTCATAAATTTGAATCATGAGAACTGAATGATGAATCTTGGAAGCCAAGACTAGTAATGAGTATGGTTAACTGTAGCTCAGGATAATGGTGATAATAATAACTGTTCATTATTGATTTGTTGTCTTCGGCAAGACATTGTTTAAAGTATTTTGTACTTTTTTTTGGCCTTATATATTTTATTTGTTTGCTTTGCTTAGTTGCCTTAACAAAAACAGTCTGTGGTTTAAAACATATTATGTATCTCTTTCTCTCTGTCTGTCTGTCTGTCTGTTTATCT
>JAOXYA010000018.1:11718552-11729810 GCA_028565675.1 Sorex palustris
GATCTGCATGTTGCTTCGCTATTTGAAACGGGCAGATCTAAGTAATTGTTTTATTTATGAAGACCCTCTAACTGTGAGAATTATGAATTCATAAGTTTGCATTTATAAACACAATAAAGGTTAACATTATAACCAAAGTTAAATATACAGAACATTTCATATATTTTTAATAAGTTTGCATTTTTAAGCAGATAATTTTGGAAAACAGACCTTTTAATAAAAAATGCAAAATAAGCTTCAACTCTTCTCAGAGCTTTTTTTTTTTCAGAAATTTGCAGGATTTACATACAAAAATATCCCATTGTTTATCCCATTCAGTGATTATTTTATTTATGAATAATAAATAGTTACTTTGGAGAAGAGAGTGAAAATTAACTATTCCTTAAGGAAAAGTGTTAGGACTCAGAGTTGAAAGGAACTATTAAGATGATCTATATTAGAAACGTGAGCCTTAAAGATATATGATTACTGGTCCAATATCAAATAAATCTGTGGCCTTTGCCTTTGAATAACATAGCTTTCATTGTTGAACATGTGTTTTGTACTTTCATCAGCTAAATTGTTTGATTTTCATGCTCTGCTTTGTCCTAAACAGAATCCACATTCTATTGATTATACTTTGTCATCTGTATTTGGGAGAGAAATTTTAACTGATATCTATATTCCACTCAATGTAAGTTTCAGATGTAAGAAAGAAGTTATGAGTCACATTGTGTGATAATCCAAGAAATATTTGGGGTGTGCACTCTCTCTCTCTCTCATATTCTCTTCTCTCCAATACATAGTCTAACATGTAAACTATCTAAGTATAGGACCCAGAAAGATAGTATGGGTTTAAGACATAGGCCTTGCATCCTTGCTTATAGCAGACCCCAGTTTGACCCCCAACACCACATGAGTCCCTGAGTACACTACCAAGTGTAAATCATGAGGTCCTGGAGCACTTTTGGGGTAATTTTGTGAATTCCTGGACCACAGGGAGCAAGTCAAATAATAATTCTATATCACTGTTTCACTGTCATCCCGTTGTTGGTCAATTTACTCGAGCAGGAGCAAGTAACGTCTCTATTGCTCCCAGCCCTGAGATTTTAGCAGCCCCTCCTTACTTGTCTTTCCCAATAATTGGAGGCTCTTTCAGGGTCAGGGGAATGAGACCTGTTATCGTTTCTATTTTTGGCATATTGAATACGCCACGGGGAGCTTGCCAGGCTCTGCCAGTGCAGTGCAGGCTCCGTAGCTTGCCGGGCTCTCCGAGAAGTATAAACATATATTTCTCTTTATGACTTGTTGCCTAATGTCTGAACCCCATCAAATATCGTGTGGTAATTATTGGAAATGCATAGGAAGTGTCTTATGATGTGTCTGGAAAGTGGCCTGGAGTGTGGCAGCAGTTGGGTAGTGGAGGTCGGATGCCAGGGCTGGGTCCCTTTGGGGTAGGGAAGACTCTCACCCGCTCCACTCTGGTGTGCCCTGAGTGAAAATAGCCTGATGTGGAGTCAGTCTATTTTTAATATTATTATTTAATAGTAATTAAAATATGTAAATATAAAAACAGATTGTCACAAAAAATCCTGGCTTTCTGGGAAACAGACTGATTTCTTATGACAGTGTGAACTGTCTCTGTTTGAATGACAAGTAGAAACAGTAATTTTAGGCAAAGAAGTACCTGGAGGGTTATTTAAAATAGCTTTCTGGGCTAGAGTACAGCAGGTAGGGAGTTTGCCTTGTATATAAATAACCTGGATTAGATCTCTGGCACTCCTTGTGATTCCTTGAGCCCTGCCAGAGCCAGAAGTAAGCCCTGAGAACTGCCAGCTGTGGCCCCAAAATGAAACAAAAATTGAGCATCAAATAATAAAAATGGATAGCCTAATAAAAAAAATTACTGTCTCACTTAGATAGCACCTTACCCTAGAAACACCAATTAAGGTATGATAAATAAATCTTTTGTACCAGCTATTCTGTATATGGCTGTGCATGGGGTTTTTCACTTTATTCCTGCTATGATCCATAGGGTTCAGTTTCCCTCTCTGCCCTAAGCAGAGCCCCGGCAACTGAAGACCTCCAGGACCCAGCCACAGCCATGCTGAGACCACTCTCCACAAGCTTGGACCAGCCTCATGCATGAAGGAACCGGCAGAGGAACCCAGGTGTGCGGAACCCAGGGCTGAGATCTCCAAACCTGCTTGGTTTGGGACAGGGTCTCCTCCACCCAAATCCCCTATCTTCCAGTAGTTAGACAGTTACAGCCACCAACTGCCGTGTAACTCCATCAATGGCCAAGATCCAGAGACTATAAAACCAAACTCCCAGAAGCACATGGCCGCATTAGTAGCAGCACGACCTCTTATTGTATAGTTCTCACTCTCAGAGAACCTGGCAGGCTAACCTTCCTGCATATATGCCTGAATGGGAATACCTGTAAAGGTGATTAGAGACTGTCCCAAAAGCCTCCATGTCCCAAAAGCCTCCAAGCTTGTTCAAATCAATGAACAACGGGGTGATAGTGATAGTAATGGTCATGACCCATAGGTAGGAACTATCACTAAGTCCATTTTTCAGCTCTCATAGAACACACATCTCTATTCTAGAATGTGAAAATGTAAAAATGTAAAGAGAATTGCTGTGTATAAGACAAAGAGTAGAGAAGATGAGGGTTGGGATAAGGTTGAATAATGGACAGACAGTTTTGTTTTGAATTGTCTTTGGAGAAGAGAATGAAGATGAACTCTTCCTGAAGGAAAAGTGCTAGAACTCGGAGTTGAAAGGAACGATTAAGATGAAAGGGGGAGGAGGTGTCAATACTGGGGACATTGGTGGTGAGGAATGTGCACTGGTGGAGGGATGGGTGTTCACTGTATGACTGAAACTCAAACATAAAAGTTTTGTAGCCATATCTCACGGTGATTCAATAATAATAATAAAAAAGATGATGCATATTGGAAACTGAGCCTTAAAAATATATGACTACTTGTCCAACAAATCTATGGCCTTTGCCTTCGAATATGAAATAGCTTTCATTGTTGGACATGTGTTTCATTGTTGGTTTTTGTTGTTTTTGTTGTTTTTGTCATTTTTATGGTGGTTGGACCATACCAGGTGGTACTTAGGTTACTCCTTGTGCAGCACTCAGGGACAACTCCTGGATGTGCTCATGGAATGATATGAGGTTCCAGAGATCACACTCGGATCTACCGTGTGCAAGGCATGTCTGCTCTAGTATTTCTCTAGTCCAATTAGTATTCTTTGTTTTACTTTGTTTTGGAAGCCACACCTGGCAATCCTCAGTTACTCCTGGCTCTGCACTCAGAAATTACTCCTGCTGGTGCCTGGGGGACCATATAGGATACTGGGGGGACAAAACTGGATGGGCTGTGTTCAAGGTACTATCGGCGTCACATTGCCATTATGTTTCTTTAACTAAAAGGTTCCTCTCCCCTGCTTACATCACAAGGTATTTCATTTAGATTTAGATTTGGGTATCAATAAAGTTACAAATCACTTGCCATGGGCAATCTCTCAAATAGCCAGCACCTTCAACATTACATTCGCATATAGGTCTATGGTGTTACAACCATGAAGAAATAGGTGAAATAGGCTTTTGTACAATGCTTTTATTATTATTATTACTATTACTATTATTATTATTATTATTGCTGTGGAGGCCTCCCAGTGATGTTCAGTCAACAGGGCTTGTGGTTCCGTGGGAGGGCCTAAGGGTGCTTTCAGGATCTAGTGTTGCTTAAGCCCTATGGTGCCCTGGATTATCTTGGTAACCCTGGAAATTCTGAGGCCCCCCTACGGTGGTGCTAGGGATTGAACCAGAATCAGCCACCGCATGATATGCTCTTTAATCCAGTACTATATCTTCATCCCCTTGACAATATTTTTTTAACTGATAGCCATTTTTTTATTTTTGCCTCCCAAGCAGTGTCCCACTTTCAGGGATGCTTGGCCAACTGGGCTTGAAGTTCAATGCTAGGGTTAAGGATGACTTGCCGCTTAATTGCAGTGTCAGGGATTACCTTGGTCACCCTGGAGGTGCTCAGGGGATTCCAGAAACATGAAAGTTGTCAAGGGCCTACAGAACTACATGTAGAACTTGGGGGACTCTGTGCTACCAGGAATCAAACCAATTGGCAAGCATGCAAGACAGGCACCTTTGGTTTCTAAACAGCAGGGAGTGAGAGTGGTTGAGTGAGTAAAGGAGATAAATAAAGCACATACTATTCTCCCATGTCAGTATGTCTCAGCATCCTCCTGTCCTTGCATGGCACCACCAACTTGATTAACCAAAAATTGCAGGGAAGACCTGATCCTCCTGGGTGCCACTTGGGAAGCCTGCCCGCTACACAATAAATTACCCTCACCACCACCACCATGCCCCGCCTCACACACACACACCTACACAAAATAAATAAATAAGTGATAACTAAGGGAAATTTTCAGAAGATAGTTTCTCTCAACTTCTTTCTAAAAAAATCTAACTTTTAAGCCAATTGACTCACAAATCCATGGCTATTCATGTTTGTTTGAGCTTTTATTCTCTCTCTCTCTTGGGGGCAGCCAAATAATCAACTAGAAGAAGCAGCAAATGCTGGTGTCTCTGGAAGAAAATCTTCAAGCTCCTGAAATCAAAGGTCGACTGCAGAGTCCATGCAAAATGTAATTAGGCACTCTGTTTACAGAAGTGAGCACATTTGTACAATATGGTGCAACACAAGGCCATTCATTCTGCTTTGGCAGCAAACAAGTAATTGTGTGGAAATCTACATTCATTTCCCCAAATGGCTGTAAAGAATGGGTCTATGAGGGGAGTTGATGTGAATCTTTTATGGTCACAGAAAAGAAGTAAGCCTTTCATAGTTTGGAGAAATATTTTCAATATCTGATAATTTATTTTTAGTCCATTATTCATAATCATTTATGAATATATGTATATCGGCAAATATCCCTCTATGTACAGTATGACTACCTACTGAAATTCATTTTTATGGTTGTTTCCAAGGTTACATATTCTGAACATAAATGGAAAATGTATGTTTTCTATGAAAAAAAAGAATTAAGGAAAAATTCAATAACATGGAACTGGAAGAAAAAATCAATAACTTATTTTCAGGTCTTAAGAAGCAATTTTATATAGATGTCAATTTTTAAAGAGTTTATTTTTTTTAATAATCAACAATTTTTCATCTACACCGTCAAATAAATTGTTTTTATTCTAAGTTTGAACACCAGATGCTATTTCTTGAAGGAGTATGTTTTAGAGGCAATGAACTTCAATGGCTTATACGAGTATTTTGGGAATTGTATGAGTTTGTGTAAGTGTGTATATATATGCATGTGATATTTATACTGATAATCTTCAAATACATTTGTACCAAAATATGAAAAACAAACTTAAATTTAATTTAAAGACTATACTATTCTTGGCATTATCTTGCTAAAAAGACATTTAGGAAAAGTCAATTTCTACTTACAACCAAGCATAATTTATTGGGGGTTTCAGGGCTTTAAAATATTAATCCCGATTACTGCTTTATTTGTTCGCACCAATTTCCTCATTTTGAAAATTAATCAGCTGTCAGAAAAGTTGAACGCTAAGTGATATTAGATTTAAATTATGCATGTGTGTTTTATCAGGACATGAAGAGAAAAACACATTACAGAATTATAAATAAGTAAATCACCTTTGAGGAATGTATGTAAACTGAGAATAATCAATAATATGGCTTTAATTTTAAACCATAAAGGCTTTACTATCTTTTCAGCTCTTCATGATGTTTACCTAGAATTTCCCAGATCCCTTTGTTTTCAAACCTATTGTCTTTTTGAGATTAAGTTCCAAAAAGAAGCATGAAACTTAACTGCATTTGGTGGTGCGGGGGGAGGGGTAAATCACAAAATGATTTGCTTGGTAATTATTAGTTTTGTACCTAATGAGTTTAAGGTCTTGGTGAATCAAGCATTTGCAAGAATATTCCCTGTGGATTTGCCCAGCATCTGTATTAACAGCTCAAATAAGCTCCAGGGTTATAAAGTTATTTACTCAGGTTTATTGGTTGCACTCTTGCCCCTCAACAACTGTTCCTAGCCTTTTGCCTGGTAGACAAGAAACCCAACTGTTATAAGGCGCAGAGCACAAGAAACTAAACTATTTATATAGGAAGTGAAACTGTGACATTCAATTATGTAGTATCTACTATTTTCACTGTTGCGTACTTAAATCTGAAATTAAAACGCAGAGACAATGAAATTAAAAGTTGTGGATAGCTAATAGGGTAAGAAGAAGCATAAGCATTTCTGTCATATATTAAATAGTTTAGGTGATATCAACCTTAATTCAAACAGAAGCCAATATATTTGATTTCCTGGGACAAGGTGAAAAGTAAACTGTTTATTTTAGAGACTACTCAGTCTCCTAGTGATTTTAGCATAAACTTGGAGCACTTTGTTTAAAGATCTTGCAACTTTAGCTGATCAGGAATATGAAGTCAAATTTAAGAGTCTCTTATAATCAGAATGCAGATGGCACCAAATAAAAACAAAGTAATTAAAATAAGGTCTACGTTTTAATTCAGACGCTTCCTAGAGCTCAAGATTTTAATTCATGCTAAGGACCTATCTGATTTTTGTCAGGGAAGTAGTCTCCTCTACCAAGAGAAATGCCTCAGTAGTGTTGCTTTATATTAGCAACTTCCTTCGAATATTAAGACATTAAATTATAGAGATTGCACTCTGTACAAAACCCTAAGTCAAATTTTTCTCTAGCTGCTCTCCCACTAGCACAAGCAAATGTTCCCAAATGTGTAGGAAGAGATGGTAGTACTTACAGGCCAGCTATGATTCAGTCAGTCCAAGAAAGAGACACATCTGATCATTCACACTAGAAGAGAAACTGGGTCTATTCTGGCGCTCAACCCCAGTTGAAATTCTGTGAGGGTGCTTTATTGTTTGCATCAACAAGCCTTGGAATGCTTGCCTTCCCAGGGGTGATTTTAAGTTTGCTTTGGAGCTGAGCTGCAGATGTGGAGGATTGCTATATGTATTTGCACTTTTGCTGTGTTTTAGAAAACAGTTACTGAAGGGCTGTGGACCAGAACCCTCCCACCAGCAGCCTCCCACCCCCAACTTTCAAAGAATCAGTTATGTGACCCCCCCCCCTCCTGCCATCTTTTCCATCTAAATGTAGTGATGGGCCTCAGGAGGCCTCCGTACACAAAGCTTCCATCCAAAGTTGTCACTTGATTGACAGCAGAAAGGTTTCCGGGAGATGGACAGTTGTGTGTAGGTGGACATGGTAAAAACAGAAAGCTGAGCAAATTAAATCAGAATACAGCAAAAGGAAGATTCTAAGGCACGGACCTTTCCAGGCCCAGAGCTAAAGCCTAATTGTTAACCATGTGACATTCTTACCATTTGGCAGCTTGAAAAACCAACGAACCATATTTTCATCGGAGTCAGGATTTTAAAACCAGTATCCGAGATCTGTAACATAGAAATGCGTCCTGCAAAGTGGCACAAGAAGTGTTTGACTCAAGATAGCTGTAGGTGAAAAGACCCCTATGTCCTGCCTTTCCTCTGTAACTCATCAGCCCAGTCACCGCGGTAATATCTGCAGTGGAAATTTAATTCTCTGAGTAAATTAACTAGGGTGACCTGCAAAGTAGTTTAGGGCCAACTAGGAATTTATCAAAGTATTTTAAATGATAGCAATCCAAGTGAAAAATATAAAAGTTTCAGATGAGAATATAATGAGGCGCCCAGAGGAAATGGGGCTCGGCTTTACACTGCTGCAGTAAACTGACCATTTAATGGAACAGAGTTGATTAATTTCCCGCCGATGTCCAATTACCTCGGATAGGTGTCTAATGTAATATAAATAGGCAGGTCGAAGTGGCAGTGATGGGTGCTCTGAGTTAAAGTTCATGCATATTGTAATCCCTCATAATCACCTGTGCATGTTTTGGTTCAAGTTTATTTGAATTTCCAGGTGCAGAAGATAAAAAGGGAAGAACCTCGAAAGGAATGACATATGTATTATCCCATGTGTTCATCCCCAATGTCACTGTGATGCAGCCATCCTCAGGAGACCAATCGGAAAATGTGTCTAACGTGCAGGTATTCTGCAGAGAAGAATTTCTCCCAAACTGGGGAAATGCAATCTCTAACTGAGCCAGATTCAGGCAAAGCTGTTCAAGGATGACACCTTCCTATAGAGGCACAGATTGAAAAAGTAAATGGCATAGGAATACCAGTTTCAGTTTTTTTTTCTTTTTAACTACACTCAAAATCCAGCCAAAGGAAAACCTGGGGCGGCCACACATTGAAATGAGTAAAAAGAAAAACAAATGGTTGAATTGATATACTTTAAATGTCAGCTTGAACCAAATGATCCGTTACTAACTGAATTTCTTTTAACCTCCCTACTTCAAATAACTCATTGTTTGCCTGAGTTTAAGCCAGTTTATTTGTGCAGATACAGTTCAAGTATCCAGGGAAAGTGAGTCTACATATAAGTAGAACTCCATGCATCCCGGCTGAGCTTGTGTCATGTGTGTTTTTGCACCCACCAGAGCTTGCCCTTGATTTTGCATAAATTCCTCATTGTTTTTGCTCTGTTCAGAAATGTTCAAAACAAAGTCAATTCCATACAAACCATGTGATGACTCTCACATGTGTGTTTCCTTATTTCATGAGCTTATTTATTGTTCAGTTTAATATTGTTCATTTTAATAAGTTTTCATTGATTTGTCATGGAACTCGTGTAGCATATGATTCAGGAAAAAAAAATCCTCCAATATGTCCCTTAGAATTTCAAGTGAGTTCCGTCTTTTATCCTCTTAAAGAAATGGTCAAGAGGCATGTTTTGCAGAGAAAAAGCTTTTTCTACCTATCAATAGGCTTGAATGATAACAATTAAAGGAATAAGAATAACATCAAAATAATATTTCCTGTGCAAGTATATTTACAAGATTCTGCTACCTAAATAAGCATTTATATTGTACATTAAAATATTTCATCTTTCACTTTAGCTATCTTTAGGATATTCAGAAATATTTTGAAATTAAGAACTAAATATTTGGAACATGACTACTTAAGTTCTATCTGTTCTGATGGGGGGGGGAGCTAGGTTTCTAAACTTAGATTCTCATTAAAGAAGTAAAAAGTAAATTCTTATTCATTGTCACCTTACTTTCTCTCCCAAGCAGTTCACTACAATTATAGATTGCTTTTCAGAAAGGAAAAAAGAGGCTATTGCAATACTTTTATAATTTGCTTCAACAATCGAATAATTATTTCTCTTATTTAAAATGGCTCAAACACATCAATACCAGTATGCTATTTTCAACTATTCTCATCACTTTCTATCATACATAACTGTAATTCCAAAAGCTCTCTTAATGACCAGAAATTATAAATATTTCATACTTCAGCATTAAATATCAGCTAATTACATTTCATGACTGTGACTTACAGTTTTGGGGTTGACATTTTGAGTTAGCATGAGTGAACATTGTTTATAGATGTTGCCCCGAGACACTGATAAACTTTTTTTAAAAACGTTTCTTTGAGGGCCTGACTTTCATAAGACAAATCAGAGTTTTGATGATTTCATTGTTTTGTCTCTGCAGCCACACCAGTGTACTGGAAATTAGCACAGCTCTGAACGTTGAGCCATCACCCCTGTTCAAGAATTTTGGGGAAGAGTTTTAACTCATGTTTCTAACACAGTTCAAAAATAGAAACAAGTGATCTCTGGATTTTCTTGAAGTAAAAGGTTGGCATTCCCTACAAAAGGTTTAGTTCAAGGAATCAGAACCCAGTTGTGGGAATAAGAATCGAGTTGCAGGATTCACCTGAATGCCCCAGAGAACAAACATTTCCTCCTGATGATTTCTACTTAGTTCCCACAGCCACCCTGGGTGGGTGTCATGCATGGTCTCAGCTAAGAAGAAATCATTCACATCCTGCACAGGTGGTGTTTAACACACATTAGACACATGAGAAATGTTTGCTAAGAGTCCAGGCATAGCACTAAGCAGAAGTTCAAGTAAGACCTTCCGCTCTTAACACCCGCCCTTCCTGTTGGATCTTTCTAGGCTGTGAGACTCCAGAACACTTTCCTCCTTTCTCCTCTCTAATTCATCTGACTGCTCTCATCCTAAGGTCAGCTACCATCTGTCCTTGCTTCTTCTGCCTAAGAAATAGCGTCCAATATTTCACATTCAACAAAAAAAGAAATGGAAATCTCATTAGGGTTTCCAAAGTTCTTATATTCTGGGGGGTGAGTATATTTCAGCTGGTAGTTTAGGGTACAGTGACTTTTTTTTTATAAAGGTAGATACAGAGAATTTCAAGGAGTCATTATCACTGATATTTTGATTCCATTATAGAACTTTTCATTACTCAGACTGTCTTTAACTAATATTTTCATGAAACACTAATATTTGAACATAGCTACAATGCCAAGGTTCAAATCCAGTTGAGTCGTTTTGAGACATGAGTTGAATGAGAACTGTGACAATTTCAGCAATGGAAAAGGGAAGATATCATATTATAGCTCATCTTCCTACTACAGAAATGGTGAAATAAAATATCCTTTCAGATCAATCAAGGCATAAGGTATATCATAGTGCATGGCTTACTCCTGGAAGGGCACGTTTAGCTGGATGAATCATTTTTGATTAATAATATTTAAATTATCTTTATTAAATTGTTAAGTATCTGTTACTAATGATATATTTTTGAGAGTAATAATAGTTGTTGTTACTGTGTCTGGCATATAATAGTTGTCTAGCATAAACCAAATGATATAGTAGCACTGTAGCACTGTCCACCCGTTGTTCATCGATTTGCTCGAGTGAGCATCAGTAATGTCTCCACTGTGAGACTTGTTGTTACTGTTTTTGGCATATTGAATATGTCACGAGGAGCTTGCCACGCTCTGCCATGCGGGCAGGATACTCTCGGTAGCTTGCTGAACTCTCTGAGAGGGACAGAGGAATTGATTCCAGGTTGGCTGTGTGCAAGGCAAACGCCCTACCCACTGTGTTATTGCTCCAGCCCAGATGATGTAATAGATTACAAAATTGTTTCAGTTTGTTGAAGAGTCACATAACATCTTAGCTGCAGCTCAGAGATGAAGAAACTATCTCAGAGAGATTTAAACACACAGCTGGTAAGGTAAGGTAAGGTAAAGGCCCTCCCGTTGATCATCGATTTGCTCGAGCGGGCCCAGTAACATCTCCATTGGA
>JAOXYA010000018.1:11817980-11828240 GCA_028565675.1 Sorex palustris
TGTGTGTGTGTGTGTGTGTGTGTGTTTATAAGGCTTCCTTACTTGTCTTGCGGCAAGCAGAAAATAGAAATGAAGATCCTGGGAAAGCATGACAGTCTGCATTTCAGAATGACACCAAGTGACTCGGTGGTGGTGTGTGTTCATGTTGTTCAGTAGATAGGATGTCGATACTGAAACTAGAAAAACTAGAAAATAAACACAAATAATAAGGTTATCTTTTTTTTTGCACTATAAATGTCCTATTTGTCATTGGAGACTTAAATGCAGGTGTACATATTTCTGCGGAGAAAGGGAATCATTTTGCAGAAATTTGGGGTTTCCTAAGTAGCTACAGAGTAGAACACTTCTATAAAAACAAGAGAAGAGAATTTAAGAGTTAAAGATGTTTTCCCTCCTGGATTCTCTGTGTTTGTTAAAGGCATCCACAATATTCAGAATGCTGCTTTCTCATCAGCCTTCGCTACAAGTGATTGTATTAAGGTGCTGCTGTTACATATAGCTGTTGAACTCAAGTTGAGTCTACACTACATTCATTAATTTGCTGTAAGTGTTCACTATAAAGGGGAACACATGAAATACAATATTATATAATATCATCATTTTTTAATTAATGAGTTAAAAAAAGCAAACCTATCAGTATGGCACAACCACCATTACAATTTGAATTAGAAAATCTTTTCTGGACTAGAGAGATATATAGGGGTTTAAGAACTAGCTTTGCATGTGGCTGATCCCAGCACTGCTGGGAAGTGATCCTTGAGCATAGAACCTGGAGTAAGCCCTGAGGACTTCCAAGAATGGCGCTAACAACATCAACAACAACAAAAGTAGCAACAGCCAAAATATCTTTTTCCAGGTCTAGGCAGACTAAGTCTAAATTATAATCACATGGAGAAGTAGGGTATTCCTATATTTCTTTTTTACCTCAATACTCTGTCACAGTCCAATTCTTAGGCTGCTATTGTGCACATAAAATAAATCATTGTTCTATATGGCAGCAAAACACAAAACAAATGCAGTACATCCCAATAAATCATTGATGGAGGTAGCACTGAACTTGGACTTGCTTGTCTTCTCTTGGGTTTATCCCAGACTCTTAAGACTCACTGCACGAATAAATGAATAAGACTGCATTGCGTTGCCCCTGAGTTTTGGGGGCATCCTTTGTTTTGAAATTCTGCAGCATCTTTTTCCTTTCCTCATGTGGCAGTGTTATATCTCTGAGCCCTGTGACCATTTAGTTTTCTGCTCCATTTCTTCTCAGTTTCGACACTGCCATGCCCTGTCCTACATACTAATTACTGACTTTTTGCTTTCTGGAGTGCCTGATTCGTTGTATCTCATTTTCCCATGTGACAATGGACCAGGAACCTTGGCAAGGAGGTTAATGGATTTAAGAGTCAGTCTGATTTAACCCTGGAAGTTACAGAGCACCAGGGGCTGACCCATTTTTTTATGCCAAGCTTTCTGGTCAGCTTTCACTGCAGACTAGGGGCTGGAATTTCCACACCATAGTGTGTCTTTGCAGCACTGAAATGGAGTTGATGAAACACCCTCCCTTCCCTTCCTTTCTTCTGAGACCATGGCTTGAACTGATCTATTGTTCTCATTGTTGCTGTTGGTTTCCTCTTTGAGGGTGGGTGATAGATAAGGCACAGTGCTTGGGGAACTTTGTGGTGTCAGGGGTCAAACTCAGGGCCTACACATGTTAAGCATTTATTCGTAAAACCATCTTCTCATCCCCATTTTATACATTTTAATGGAGGCCACAGACAGAGCTGGGAATAACACCAGAATGGGACTCAGTACTTTGGGGCTTTAGTCAGCCTGTCATTAATTAGATAATATTAATGCATGATCAGATCTACTTTCGAGACCTCAAGTTTCTCATCTTGAAGATGAGTTTTATTTTTAAAGAGATCTTGAACATCTTGCCTAGCCCCCAGGATTCACTAGTTTTAAGGAAAGATTCATTTTTCCCCAAAACCATTCATCTGACCCCATTATATTCCAGTCACCATGCCAAGGCACACAGACAAAAATTTAAAATCTATACAAGAAGGCAATTTGTATTTCCATTCTGAGACCTGCTGTGAAGTAATCTTACCTTTCCTGTAAATTTTGCAGCCTTGTTTTCTTCCCCCCCCCCCTTACACATCACAGAATGAGGAACGGGATTGCTGTGAGGTTGTGGATAATTAGTCTCAAGGGGAGATGGGGAGGACCTGCTTCCCTTGTTAAAATAAAGTCTTCAATTAAGTTTTATAAAAAGAATGGGAGAGTGAATTACTCTTATTCAACATTCCCACCCAAATCCTTTCATTGCAGGAGTTAAGTAATAATTTTGAATATGACTCCTCATTTGCAGGTTACTTCTTCTAGTTCTTTCTCAAGAATGGCTTTGGATGAGGATGGCAGACTAGACACGGCTTCTCTGGATCCAAGCAGGCTTCTGGTTACCCTGAACACATTTCCTTCACAGCCTTCATTATGAATGAATTAGAAATAGGAATAGATACGGTCAGCAAGAAACCACCGGTTTTCATTAAAACTTCATTTGTCTTCTTTCTGGGAAAACCAAGCTGGGAAAGAAAAGAAGGGAAACAAGGCTTTCTTACTGTCTTTGAGAAGAATTATTTTTCATTAGCGTGTGCCAGTTCTTTTAAGTCATTGGAACCAAATCAAACCAGAGAAATTTCTCCTTTCTTCCTTCACCTCCATTCTTTTCCTCCGAGGTAATTTGTGTTACAACTTCTTGGCATATAAAGACAGATCGATCATCTACACTGGAGCTGCCAGAGCTAGAAATGATAGTCTTTTGTGGTTCTGGAGTCTACATCTTGCTTTGAAACCCATCATTTATTGTCAGTGATCGGTTGTTCTTTTTCAAAATTACCACTGCCAGACATTTACACTTCAGATATTCTTGTATGTAGGAGGAGGCAGATATTCTGCTCAGACCCAGCTCAGTAAAATCTGGTTAGTGAAAGAGCAGAAAATGTGGCCTTGGAGTCTTTACCTGACTTTGAGATCTCCCGAGTAACTGGTGCAACCAGGTTCAACAAGTTCCTACTACTGATTCCCAGACAGCTTCACCCTCGGTTCAGTCATACTGAACTGAAGAGGCGGGTGTCTACTGTCCTTTTTATTCATGTGGATGACATGGTACTCTCCAGAGACATCATGGATCTTTAAGACTAGTTCAGGCACCAGAGTTTTAGTATAACAGGTAGGGCATTTGCCTTCTAAGCGACTGACCCGGGTTCAATCCCCGACATCCCATATGGTCCCTCAAGCACCACCAGGAGTAATTCCTGAGTCCAGTGCCACGAGTAACCCCTCAGCATCGCTGGGTGTGACCCAAAAAGAAAAAAAAGACTGGTACATAACTAGTCATTTACTAGAGTCCCACAATAACACCTAAGAACTTAAAATCACACCCAGGCACCCATTTGTCAGATGTCAAGGTGGTGACTAGGCAAATTATATTCTGCAGCCCCACTTCAGAGAGAAAGACTGGATTGGAGCCCATTTGTTGGGCTTGCTTCACAGTTCAGAGTGGCAATCAGTGGCATTTGTGTTTGCCCAGGAATGAGAATGACAGTTACTTATCACCTCCTTTGCCAGGGTTCCTTTAGAAGATCTTGCTAACTTGATTTGCTTTCTTCCCCTCTGCCCCACCCCCTGCCAAAGCCCCTGTTGTTTATTTCTTTGATTAAACAAAAATAAAAGAAATGGCAAAAGGAATGAGTTGAAAGTCTGAAAAACTATGCCTTTGTTTTCAACTGTACCTCCTGTTAAGGTGTCTCTTTGCTCTCTTCTCCAGGATACTGGCAAAATGGAAAAATGCAATTTTGGCTTTCTTTTGCATCCTCCATCTTTTTCTCCCTGGAGCATTAGAGATCAGTAGCAACTTGAGAGGATGGTTTCAGTTCTTGGTGTGATCCTCAATTTTTCTCTTTTCTGCCCTTTCTCCTTCAGGCCCACCGTCTGCCCCCCTCAACTTGATTTCAAATGTCAACGAGACCTCGGTGAACTTGGAGTGGAGCAGCCCTCAGAACACAGGTGGCCGCCAGGACATTTCCTACAACGTGGTTTGCAAGAAATGTGGAGCTGGTGACTCTAGCAAGTGCCGACCTTGTGGGAGTGGGGTTCACTACACCCCACAGCAGAATGGCCTGAAGACCACCAAAGTCTCCATCACTGACCTCCTTGCTCACACCAATTACACGTTCGAAATCTGGGCGGTGAATGGAGTATCCAAGTATAACCCTAGCCAGGACCAGTCTGTGTCTGTCACCGTGACCACCAACCAAGCAGGTAGGAACCAGATCCACTTTATCCTATGGTCTATGTATACAGAGACATAGAGCTCCTGAATGGTTATTAAAGTTCAGCCACTGAAGTAGAACCACTTGACTCTAATGATGTTCCAGTGTGAACTGCAATATAATACTAAAGATACTTAAAAGGATATTTAGGTATGTAGGGGCATTTAGTTATGTTGTAGACATTTCTATTCATGTATGAAGAAGTTGTGTACACACCTCCCCTCAAGTTCTCGGGGTCTGCTTCCAGCTTTGTGCTTAGAGTTTGCTCCTGACAGTGCTCAGGGGATAGCCACGTGTAGTGCCTAGTATCTGGCCAAAATCAGCTGCGGGCAAGTCAAGGTCCTTGACTGCTCTTCAGTCTCTCCAACTGCTCAGCAAACCTTTCTTTGGAGAATGCCAGCGTAGTGTGTTCTAGGTGGTGCTGCTTACATGGTGACGGAACCATTGAATAAAATGGGGCATGGGGACAGTCCTGTGAATTGGGTCACTCTTTCCAGGACTTTGTGAATTCTCTGGGCCATTTTTTTTCCATCAGGATGTGGGTATAAGGAGATTGTCATATCCTTAAGGCTGAGGAAGTTGACTCTTTTACCAATCCACAGTATTCTAATATTGTTATTTGCTGTATTTTCCAACAGAATGTTATCAGCTACAGTTTTGATCTTATTTCTTGTTTGTAAACATAGAAAGATAATGGAATGGAACTTTATGAGAATCACTATGTCCAACTATGAGCAATGAATGAACAATATGGGTAGATTTCTTTTTCTCTGTGACTGATAGAATTTTCCGTAAACACACACTTGTGGGCCTGAGGAGGTGGTTAGGTGCTAGCATGTTTGCATGACTTGAAGAGGTCCCGGTTTTAATTCCCAGTACCCACAGTCCTCACAGCACCACCAGATTTGTAGAGATTAAACCCAGGCGAGTTGTATGCAAGGCAAGTACCCTATCCACTGAGCTGTCGCTCCAGCGTCATTGCCTCATTTTCTACAGTAATTCTCTCTTCTAACTCAGAAGGTTAGAAAACATATTCTACTCTTGAAGTGTTTCTGATAGATTCACTGAAAACTATCTCAAAATCTTCATGCCAATTTCAAAGTGCACATCTGAATCTAAATTTGTAGGTGCTGATTCCCGATTCCTTCATTCTCATTTCTACTCTTCAAAGGCTTCCACATGGTCTTTTATAATTTTTCATTCTGGATTTCCAATGCATGTTTCACATTTTTATAGCCAACTCCTTCGATTTTATTTCTAGAGGAATAGAGAAAAGGTCTGTGGTTTACCCTTTGGTGAAGCTCTTAAGAACAAGAAACTTTGTTGGAAAAGAATTATGAATCGTCAGCCATCCTATTGCCTTTTATGGCACTTTTCTCTGAAATGAATGTTTCAGTAAGTGCACTCAATAGTTTCGTAAAACATATCCTTACTAATTGATCTTGCAATAAGAAGTATTCCAGTATGCCCATCCAAAGCCCATTACTTTTCCACTTTCCCTGAACTTTCTAGAACAAATAAGACTGGGTCAGCATTGGAAGTTGGTCCCAGAAGGGCAATGTAACTGGTCTTCAAATAGGTGATATGAACAGATCATCTGGTTATGTTTTCCTGTCCTAATTTTACACTTTTAGCTTGTGATGACTATGTGTGATCATTAGTTTTCTTCTTCTGCAAAGATGAGGGTGATGTAGGAGATTTTGACAGCATCACGAGTACTATATGAACTGCCAGTGTTTTATTAGTTCTCTTTGGATGTAGGTAGTGGAAATACTGCCCAAAGATCCTGAGAAATACGGTGGTGTGACTGGTGTGTTTGGAGTTGGAAAGAGCCGCATATATAATGATCTTGGTACCCCAGGGAAGCTGATTAATGATTGATTCAATATTCTCATATTCAGCCCCCAGTGTTCTTTTGGGGTGGGAGGTGGGGGCTGTCCTCAAAGACATCCTGACTTTCTGTTCTTAACTGCTCTAAAAGTAGAAACGGGTCCTTTTCAGACTGTGATGTACAAGGTGAAGTCATCCTCCTTGGCGGAGAATAGCCCCTGGGAGCTGTACTGCGGACAGGCTTGGCTCCCTAGGATTTTAGGGGGAGATGTCTCTGACTCTGTATACTTAAGGATTTAAGCCAAGGGATTATGTCAGCCCCAGAAGGCCAATACAGAGCAAAGAGTGCAAAGCGTCAGACAGGCTGAAAATCCTCCAAGTGAAGGAAATCTGCAAAAGCATTCTGAGAAAAGGGGAAGGGGAAAAAAAATCAATGTTTTATTAAAAACTTAGGTGTGAGTCTTTCAGGTTGATGAGCAAGAAGGATGAGGGTTTTGTCTAACATGGCGAGCCGTTCTGCCAGGAGGTTTGCTGAATGGGACCAAATTCTAGCTTCTTATTTTAATTTTCGTGAAGGGTAATGCTGGGAAGCTGTTCAAAATTAAAAATAAATCTTTCAATAAGTAGACCTCCTATGTGGCCGTCCAGAAAATGTTCGCTTAGCAGAGTTATATATGAGCATGGCCCTGCCTCATTATCCTGCTATAATTTGGAGTTTGCTAATTCAAAATCATTAGGACAGTTTATCTTTGATTAACAAACCCTTTCTTCATAGTAGTGTGAATTAATAATGTAGGCCAAAATTCTGGGAGAATATAGTCATCATAAACTCTATCAGAGCTCCCCTAAGCATATTTACGTATACACAATTATAATCTAATTGCATTTGTTCCTATCATTTTGTTAAATTAAATTCCTTCCAGACTGCTATAGGCAATGATGTCTCTATGAGGAATTTAGCACCTGGAGGTCATAGAGTTTAAAGCAGTACCCCTCCCCCTTTTTATTTTTGGTCTGTTTTTCATGCAACTCTTCTTCTTATCAGTTAACTATTTTTTAGAAAGAACATAAAGCCTCTAGTCCCTGGTTTTATTGTCACCCCTGAGATTTTTCCTATTGAGACCCCAGCTCCATGAAGTGGAAATGACTGGTCCAAGCTAATCTCAGAGGCAACCCTTGAGACCTGGAAGGGCCTTTCTCTTAAAAGAGTGCAGTTGCTTTCCTGGAAAATTCTGAGAAGATTAGCAACCATCATGTATTCTGCTTGGCATTCTTCCTTTTGTAAGTGTGAGTATCTTAGCATGGGGATGTAGGTTTAACTGGGCTTTGATCCTGCCTTTGTAGAAATTGGTGAGAATAGCTGGTGATTGAAATGGTGATTTAAAACCATCCCAACCCCAATTTGCCCATTGGCATCCTAAAGGGCTGATCACACCCTTTTGCTTTGTACTAAGCCTGAGTTAAAACCAATTGACACTGAAGATAAGACAATGGGAAACAGAAAGTCTTGATTGCAGATAGGCTGATGCCAGGATGTGAACTTTAGATGAGTGGCCAAAAGGGCTTGTTCTCATGACTTTTGCCCTGGGTCACCTAGGGGCGGTTGTAAGTGAACTGCAGATTGGTTGGTTCTAGAAAACTCTGTGGGTTAAGGTGAGAAAGTACTTTTTGCAAATTCACTTTCATCTTAACATGTTATTTATTTATTTACTTATTTATTTATTTTTGGTTTGGGGGCCACATCGGGTGGTGCTCAGGGCTGACATCTGGGTCTGTGCATAGGGAATCACTCCTGGGGGCAGGGGGTATGATTGAGAGACCATATAGGGTGTAGGGAATCACACCTGGGTCAGCTATGCATGAGGGCAGTGCCCTGCCTGCTATTCTATTGCTCTGGCCTCCCAAATTCTCTTTATGAGATCAGACATCTCTATACTTCAAGTCACTGTGCCAAGGTGGGTGCAGGAGCATCGGTGACAGAGGGTGGATTTGGAGTTTCCCTTTGTAAGCACAAACAAGAAAACAATGATTGTTCTGGTTGGGGTGGGGGGTAGGTTGGGGTTGGGTAAGGGAGATCTTGCTGATGTTTATGAAAAATGAATAAACAGAGTGCTGGGTGATTTTGTTTTCTAGATGGTTTTCTTTGGTTTACTTTTACTTAAGTGGACCATCTCAGGCAAATGAATACAGGATGGTGTCAACTAGGAGAGATAAATGTTGTATAAGCAAAACAAGCTTTTCTGCTCCAGCAACGGAACTGAGTACTATTTTTGCTAAAAATCTGTGGTGGTTGCCAGCACTGGTTTCCACGGTACATCCCTAATCTTCCCCCACCACAGCATGTTCCAGCAATGGGGCTGGACCACACTCTAGGCTTTTGTGCTTGCATTAAATCATTACAAACCTCTAGGGTAGAATCCTCTGGAAGCCTCAGATTGCATTTGAGGCAGCAACTTCTGGTTTATATTGTGCACATGACTCTGATCCAGATATTTCACGTGGAACTACATCTGATAATCTCTCTTTAGCACAGCTGCGGTGTCTTAAATGACAGACATCGTTAACACTCTTGAGTTTGGAGGAGTTCACATAGTGCCTGGATTACATAATTATTTGAACCCAGCTAATCTCTAAGATCTTTTCCAACTTTAAAATCGTAGGATTCCAAGTCTTGAGCTATGAGCATGAAGAAGTAAGACTTATCACCTTATGATGTTCCAAAAGTGGTTCTAAAAGCAGTTCTGAGAGTAGGGGAAACTTGCAGAAAATACTTCCAATAGAATTATCCAGATGAATCTGAAGATTGCCTCTTCCCATGTACCCCACTAGGGTGTTTGTTTTGAAGTCCCAAACAGCAAGCAGTTGTTCTATGTCTCCCATACCCACTCTCTCATGTGGGTGTGCACATGTGCACGCGCATGTACACACACACACACACACACACACACACACACCTTGGCATTGGACAATGTTTAGCACCTTTTTGTTGTTACAACTGAGAAGAGGTATAGGGCTATGACATCAAGTAGGTAAAGGTCAGGATTGCCCTGAACGTCCTCGAATGCATAACTCCCACTCCAAGGAGTCATCTCGCCCAGAATTCCTGTAGAACCATGATGGAGGAACCCAGCTCAAGCTTTGTGTGCAAAAGTGAGATCTTGGCCGTCAGAGTCTTGGCCACCGTCTAAAGCTTCACCAACCTCACTTTGCTTGGCTGCATGTTTCTGTTGCTGCCAGCTCTATTTTCAGGGAAGAGACAATCGAAAAAGATCCTTTGGAATGTCTTGTGAAGAATTCATTCCCAGTGGTTTTAGCATCTATTGAATTGGTACAGTTTCTGAGGCGGGACTTACCTAGTACAACTAACTGCAAGACAATATGGTACCAACGAAGTGACAAGACTCCTTTTGGTGCTAGCAATGCCTCCTTCACAGTAGCTATTCAATACCTTTTTGTTGGTGCACATGTTTACTTCCAGTAAAAACAAACCCGTGAACTCTTCCTCAAGTAGTGATAAATGAAACAAAACCAAAATAATGAGGAGAGATAAGAAAATAACTAAGTAAAAGAGGGATACTGCCATTTATTACTCAACTGGATAAGTTCCCATTCGCTCTTGCTCTGCCATCTTTTAATTAGACATATTATGTTATTTGAGTGGGATAATGGAGAACAGTGGGAATTCTCATCCCCACTGAGTCTAATTGCTACCTGTCTTCCAGTAAGAGGAAAGCTTGAAGGGGAATGGTAGAAGCAACGGAGGAAATCTTAGAGACATTGAGTTAGGTAATGTGCTGTAGGTGGTGTTCAGTTTTGTGAGATCTGAAGCTTAGACAATTTTTGTGCTAGTCAAGAGAAAAATAGCTTATAGGGCCCAGAGAGGTAGTATGGAGGTTGAGGCACTTAGTCTGCATATGGGGGGGCCCTGGTTCAGTCAGCACTATCTGTTCCCTCAAACACTGTAGCACTGTAGCACTGTCCTCCCGTTGTTCATCGATTTGTTTGAGTGGCACCAGTAAAGTAAAGTAAAGTAAAGGCCCTCCCGTTGATCATCGATTTGCTCGAGCGGGCCCAGTAACGTCTCCTTTGGAGACTTTGT
>JAOXYA010000018.1:11838545-11850971 GCA_028565675.1 Sorex palustris
CCCCATTTGGTACTCCCTTCTACATCTGGGCTCCCTTTATCCCTGGAGTGTGAAGCTGGCCTCCAAGCCATGGAGTAAACCTCCTGATACTTATCTTGGCTATTCTTGGGTGTTGGTCTTCTATTTTGCTACTTTATGTCCTCTAGATGAATGCAATCTTTCTATGTCTATCCCTCTTTTTCTGACTCATTTTGCTTAGCATGATACTTTACATGTAGTACCACTTCTATGTAAATTTCATGACTTCATCCTTTCTGAAAGCTACAAAATATTCCATTGTGTAGACGTACCAAGTTTCTTTAACCAGTCATCTGTTTCTCGGGCACTCAGGTTTTTTCCATATTCTAGCTATTGTAAACACGAGACTGCACTTTTTTCTAGAAAAGAGAGGCAGACTCCATGGAGCTGATCTGAGGATCCCTCCCCCCCGACTCTTTTTTTTCACTTTGCATAAATGCAAGTTCTGATGCCTATTTCAGTGCAGTATTTTGGAACTGTGACGTGCCCACCTTTTTAGAGGACACAAGGACATTGGCAGTCTTAGTGTCTTCATTGTTAGTGGAGGCTAGTGAGTCTGGCCTTTGCTCACTTTCAGTTTTGTTGCAAGGGAGTGACTTTGCTCACAGGTATCACCCACCACCCAGAGTTTCCAAAAGGGACCCAACAGCCACTTGAGCATTTTTAAGTTGATTTAAAAAAATTTTGGGGTTTGAGGAACATACTTGGAAGTTCTGGGAGGTCATTTTTGGTAATTCTTGGACAATCATGAGTAGTGCCTGGGATCAAACGCCTACTCTTGCCTGCCAAACTAGTGCTCCAGTCCATTGGATTAACTCTCTGGCCCCTTGCATGTAGGCACTTCTAAACCACAATTTCCGTAGTGCATAGTACAACTGTTTTGCATTTTACTTGGACTGGAGCGATAGCACAGCGGTAGGGTGTTTGCCTTGCACGCAGCCAACATATCTGACCCGAGTTCGATTCCTCCGCCCCTCTCGGAGAGCCCGGCAAGCTACCGAGAGTATCTCGCCCGCAGGGCAGAGCCTGGCAAGCTCCCCGTGACGTATTCAATATGTCAAACACAGTAACAACAAAGTCTCCAATGGAGATGTTACTGGGCCGCTCGAGCAAATCCTATGATGAGTAACTATTGTAACTTCAGATAATCAACTATTAGGTTAATGCAATAGGGAAACAGATAGATACACACAGAGACACATGTCTTGTTCTCTGGATGATGAAAGGTGGACTGATGAGGGGTTTTCCAAGGAAGATGAGCCATGAATACCCCGCTGGCAGATCATGAGTTAAAGAAAATAGAAAGTCCCAAGGGAGCTATTTATGTTTCAGGTCTAGAATAGAAGAAATCACTTCAGCCCACATCACTCGGCCCCAGGAGCCATCTTACATGCCAAGGGGTCTAGGAAATGTGGTCTTTGGCTGGTCAGCCCCATTCCAGCAATGGTGCTTTCTGGGAGGGGAGAGGCACACATCTCTGGACAGTGAGTCACAGAAGCCAATCCCAACACCTTCGACTTCCTTATGCAAACACTTCACATGAAGGCTAAGAATAGCATCACAGAACATTATTTTAAATATGGTCAATAGCTCTTTATAAAGAATCTGCCAACCATTTTTCTTGAAAATGGTAGGAATCTGAGTGTAATGCTTTTAAAAGTTTTTCCCTGGAGTCACTTACTGAGTGTTGCAAAGCATCACGGCCATTCCCCAAATGAGATCCTGAACATTATTGAAAGCTTGAGACTGTAGGAGTCTTTAGTAAGCTTTGTGCCTGCTTTTGTTGTTGTTATAATCTTTATTCAAATAAATGGTAAATATACTGACCTTAAAAAACACTCTGAAAATCTTTGTAACCCTCATGCATGTTAAGTACACAATTAATATGAATATTTTGTACTTAAATATAAATGCCTGTTGTTTAATTTTTATTTATTTATTTATTTATTTATTGCTTTTTGGATCACACTCGGCAGTGCGCAGAGGTTACTCCTGGCTCATGCACTCAGGAATCACTCCTGGCGGTGCTCAGGGAAGCATATGGGATGCTGGGAATCGAACCTGGGCCGGCCCTGTGCAAGGAAAATGCCCTCCCGCTGTGCTATCGCTCCAACCCCAGCCTGTTGTTTAATTTAATCTTCTAAATAGTATTTGCTTATTTCCATTGAGAATCTGGTTCTGTCTTTTGTTGGCTAAGGGAATCTTTCTCAGCCCTGGAAGAATCAAGCTTTTCTATACCTTTTTAAAAAATTGTTTACAAAGCAATTTTAATTTTATTTCTTGAATGAGAAAATGTGCTTCTGTGGATTAATGGTACATCAGCTAAAAGCTGTGGGGGGCAGAACTGACTTCTCACCACATGGGTTCATGAATCCAGGGAGCTGAGTCTCTTCTAATGATTCATATCTAAAACAAAACAAAACAAAACAAAACAAAAAGAGTGGAAGGCTAACCCAGGTTATTGAACACAGTGCAAAAGAGATCATGTGTATGGGAAAGGACTCTAGACACCGGTGAATGCCATAAAATACTGAAATGATAATAGTAAAAAGAAAGAAAATTGCACAGTGGTATTTGACACTGCAGGTAGGGCTAAACCCAGAGGAGAAATTCTTCCCTCCCTTTGGTGGGATGTAGTAGAAAGCAATTAATATTAGCACCAGAGTTCTTAGCATCACAGCGACGGCAAAACCCTTAATCACAAGGATATCATTAGTGCTCTGAAGCATTTAATTTTGATGCTTGACAGCATTTTAAAATGCACAAACCTTTGATAAAGAGCAAATCAGAGCTGTGGTATAGAAATGAGAAAGAAAGAGGGAACAAAAACCACCTTAAGCTCCAAGTAATTAAATTTAAATATGCAATTTGCATTAAGCAGAGATATGTATAAACTGCGGGTTTATTTTTTCTATCAGTGAAAGACCCCTTGAGTAAACACAGTCTCCTTAAATTGGGATCCTGGGGAGGGAACAAAACCCAGGCTTGGTTAAGAAGTCAGCTCTCCTCCAAACACTGGGCATTGTGTCCCCGACAGGCTGGTCCTCAGGTTTCTGAACTCTCAGAAAGGGCTGTTTTCACTCTTCCTTGCCCACAGGGCTGCAGACCACGTATTGCATCTGTTTATTTCCTGCCTTTCCCGTTCGCCCCCTTAATTTGAGCCAGTAGTGAAAGGCACTCAATCTGTTTCAGCTATCTCCCTCCAAATCCCCCCAAACTGGTTTTAATTCATCACCTGAGATGCAAGATGCCAAGAGAAAAAAGAAACTGTTTTAGAGCCTAGAGGTGAACACTCTCAGTGGATCCATCCCTTCTTTCTTTCCTCAAATCTTCTCTCTGTCTCTCTGTCTCTGTCTCTCTGTCTCTGTCTCTCTCTCTCCTCCTCCCTCCCTCCCTCCCTCGCTCCCTTCCTCCCTCCCTCCCCCTCTCCCTCCCTCCCTCCCTCCATCTCTCTCTCCTGCATCCCATCCCTGTTGGTGTCTCAGGCATCCAGCTACTGCCATCCAATGACTTGTAGGTGTTAATGGCAAGTCATAGAGGAAGTGAATAAAAGGAAATTGCAGCGAGGGCATCAGTGGGGAGCCTGATGAACCACTGAGCTTTGAACCAAAGAAAGTTACATTGACCGTTTTCTTACAAAGAGCCACCTCTGTTTGACATCAAAGCAGCTCCCGTAATTCTTCCTTGTGAAACGTCCCACTGTTGGCAAGCCACGATGGAGGCCCTAATCTGTGCTGTTTCTGTTTATCAAAAACACACAGAGAGATAAAACCCACATGTGCCTTCTGGAGGCATTGTGGTCGTGGTCGGCGCGCAAACCAAATGTAACCACAGGAACAGAGCAAACGGGGATTCTATTTAGAAAGCAGGCTAAGTTGCTCAGAGATACTCAGAATTTTGAAGACAGAATTATTGGGGTGTGGAAGGGGATTCTTTTATCTTGGCAATCTGGTAGAAAACTGGATCATTATAGCCACCAAGTTTTGAGTGAATTTTACCTTTTATGCTCTTTGGACTCTTCCTCTGTTGCTAAAAAGTGAAATTTTGTGACCATTTTATTTGTTTTCCATGACTGTGTGTGTGCATTTATCTTGCTTCCTGGACCAGGATTGCAGAGGGTGTAGTTTGCTTCCTGCCTAATTGTCAATAAATTGACACTTCATTTTTTTTATGTTCTATTTTTTTTCTTTGCTGTTTGGGTCACACCCGGAAATGCACAGGGGTTACTCCTGGCTATGCACTCAGGAATTACTCCTGGCAGTGCTCAGGGGACCATGTGAGATGCTGGGAATTGAACCCAGGTCAGCCGCGTGCAAGGCAAATGCCCTACCTACTGTGCCACAAATTGACATTTTATATAGCAAAACCAAACCCATGAAGGTCATCCAAAACAGATGCATCCTCTATATCCTCTGCATCTCACTATTCTATGATCTCCTAATACAAACATCTTTTCCTAGAAGTATCTGACTCTGGTGCATCAGGACCTTGCTGGGGCATAGTCTCGGGACATCAAATAGGGTGATGCAAAGAACCTTTTGTGAATTCAGGTGATCCTTTTGGGGAAAATCTCAACACACTACACCTTGAAGGAAATCAGGATATGATTTGCATATGCCATACAGATCTCAGAACAGATTGTCAACTTCTTCTTTGCCCAGAAGAGCAGTCTCTGAATGGCTGTTTGTAACAGGTGCAAGGAAAACATGTTTTAATGTTAACTTACATTTGAATGACATTTTACAGCCGGTGTCTTTGGAAAAAGAAGTTCAGGCATTTCACATGTCCCTTGGAAAACAGAGACGCCATTTATAATTAGAACTGTCATTTGCTTCCTGCCTAATTGTCAATAACGTAGTACACCTTAAATAGCAAAACCAAACCCACCAAAGGTCATCCAAAACAGGTGCAGATAAAAAAATTCTTTTAGGGCTGAGTTTCTGCTTTGTGCTTTACAGTTAGAAAATGCTTAAGGTCTACGAAGAGTTTTTTTCTTTTTAGATTGACCTTAATGTTTAGCTCACTTTTCGTCATTCTGCAAATCTCTTGCACATCCATTTTGCAACCAAGAGAAAGGACAGTGGTAGAAACACAGAGATAAAGAAGGCAAGGCTCTAAACAGAAGAAGCCAGCATTCTAATAGTTGACCTGTAGAAGCTGAAGTCACACAGTTTGAATGACTTTTCCAAAATGGCAACGAGTAAATGTAAAATGGTGAATATTTCATTCTTAAATTTATTGCTTTTCCCTGTCAACTTAATGAAGTGAAGGCTACTTATACATTTCAAGTGTTTCCTTTTGAATCTTGACCTCATTTTGCACATCCAGATGATCCTTCTACACCCAAGGATATAGGCTGCTAGTGATCTCCTCAAAATTAAGGGAGATACCCAAGATATTGTACATGGGTTAAATCTCTTGCCTTGCATACAGCTTTCTTTAATCCCATCCCTGACATTGCATATGATTCCCCAGAGCACATGACCTTTCCTCAGCACATACAAACCAAATTTTAGAGGAAATATTCCCCCAACTTGGCTTTCTTTCTTCGTTTTTGCCCTTGCCAGTCTAGACCACACTTCGCCAACATCACTCCACATCATCTTTCTTTTTGCAAGTCACAGTGCTTTCCTTCCTGTTCTGGCTTTTTGTCCAAGCACTGTTTGTATTCAGCCAAAGACTGTTTGATTTTTTTTTTTGAACATACAGGTCTGTTTCACTCTAATTTAGATGGTAAGTTCCTCAAGCAAAAGCTTACAGGATATTGCTTGAACGATTAATCAGATATAAAAGCATGATTTGTGAGTAAGAAAGAGAGGGAATGGAGAATCTGTTCTGGATTAAAAAAGACTAACATCCCCTTGAACCTAAAATGAAAAAAAGTGGCATCAGACACTCATATCTCAGGACAGGAAAGTGACCATTGATTGGTTGTTGAAAATACTGCTACAAACACTCGAGAATTAAGGACTTAATTGAATGAACAAATTTTGCCTTTAGCAGCTCTTGCCTTTGTGATTTCTATACCCATCAGTCACCTTTCTCTAAGTGTACAACTGCCAACTAGCATGACCAGCTCTTCTTGTTGCATGTTGAAATGCAGCCATTAAAGAATGCTTGCTGATGTCCAGGAGCACAAAACGTTCCTCAAAGCCAACATCTCTTTTATGAAGGAAGTCTGTGGGTAGATAGGAATGCTTCCCAGTCTCAGATGCCTCTCTTGCTTGGAGTGAAAATACTTACATCATCCCCTGGCTTCCTCCTGGTTTCTTCCTCTGACTCTTCTGCAGGTGCTTAAGATATCCAGAGGCTCCATGATGGGGACTTCCCACCTCTTCCTTCTCTACTTCCCCAAGAAAAACTTCCGATAAGAGGGTCAGCAAAATCTCCCTATCCTGAAGTTGTAGAAATGGGCCCTCTGCCTTGGTATTGGTGTTTACCATCTCTGTAAAAACTATTATAAAACATTCCTATCCTTTTCTTTTTAATTCTCAGGGATAAGGTGATGCTTAATATATCAAGAATTGTGTTCGATTCAGTTTCATTTGTCCTTATCTTTTCCTTGTTCCTTTGGTGCTCATTGTGTTTGTCCTAAAGAAAAAAGTGTGTCTCGCCACAGTTGCAGGATGTAAATTATAGAATGAAGAGAGGCAAGTAAGTACTTTTTTCCCTGCTAGGTCTTTTGTATGTTAATGACAATTTTCACTCTGATGAGTAGTTTTATTTGAATGGTCTGAGACCCTCCTGAGCCATGGATTGTGAATGTGAGTACAATCTGTCATTTTATTGTTCTAGTATTGCCTCTTGTAATTCTGTTAGAGCTTTGGAGTGTTGGGTCTCAGGATCTCAAACATTTCTAAAATGAGTAGGGGTTGGCAGTGTTTATCAAAGTAGCAGCATCGGGCATTTTAGGGAAAACCCAGATGGATCAGCACATAATACAGCACATAGGATCTTATGGCAAAGAGAGTAGTACCTTTTCAGTTCTTAAATCTATTTCCTGTTAGTGCAGGATAATGCTTTTCTAGTACAGACTCATTTGGGGGTTTTTGGCAAAAAGGAATGGAGAAGTCAAGAGTGTCTGATCAGCGTTGATAGCTTTACTTTACTTATATGTTATTTTCTCATTTATAGTGAACTATCATTCATGGTGGGTGATAACAGGAATTCACTTATGCCAGAGAGGGGAGTTTTCTAATGCTTTAAGAAAAAAAATGTACTAAATCACAGTCACCAGTTGTAGAGGGAGGTGGCAGCAGTTACATGGATGGCATAAGAAGACGGATGCCTGAGATCCACTGGGGTAGGAAAATGATTGAGAAGTGCAGTTACCAAATGCGTCCTCTAGGGAAGCAAGCCCCAGGCAGACTCATACAGAGGTGATGGCTTCCAGATGTGTAGGAGTGGGAGATTGTGGTAGAAGTCTGGTATGAAAGGCAAGCAAGACTTACCTTTCTGTCGCTTACCATGCGAAGGATATTCAACTTGCCTCTTTTCTTTATTGCCACTGAGACTAAGTCCAGCTTTGTCCCCAGCTGGTGTTCTGATTACAAGAAGGTGCTGGGGCTGGCTATCATATTATACTTCAATTCCTTTGCGTGTTTTCAATGGGTTCCCCATCACACATGATCACGGATTGCTTTTATCTTGGAAGCCTGATAAAAACACTCTTCTGGGAAAAACCTCTGTACAGAAAGAATTCAGACTTCATAGCTTCACATTAGGATGGTTTTTGTGAATTAGAGTTTTGTGCTCTGCTATGTTTATGACAAATGGATCAGTATCCTCTGTTGGTTTATTTTCACATTCATGCATCTGAATGCTCCAAGGAGAACGGCATCAGAAAACTTTTTAGTTCACAGGATTCTACTTTGAACCCCCTGATGGGAATTGGAGCACTTTTGATTGCGCTTACATTCTCTTTGAACGGGTGCAGAGGCACTGACTGAGGCCCCAGCTTCTGAAAGGGAAATCAGATTCATTTCCTACGTGCTACAGCTTAGTGATAACCCCACTGGAGAGGAACCATCTTAGTTCATCCCTCACCCCAAGGGCAGCCAGGCAATTCTCTGCTGAGCAATCTGTCGATGAACAGAATCTGACCCAGACCATTTCTGAGAGCAAGTTCATTCTATGACTTTATGATTTTTCCTCCCTCCTGCTTCCTTTATAACAGCCTCGCTTTTCTATTTCATTTCCCGATCTCAAACATCAGAGTTTAAAGAGCGCCTTTTTTATGGAGTCTATGCTAAAGTGCTCTGTGAGGGAATATATTTATTACCTGGAGTGAAATGGTTTTTCACAGTCAGGCGGGCTTCTCTACCTCCTCATTACATCTATGTCAGAAAGTCACTACTGGCGTTTTACTGGACAGTGTCTCTGTGTCAAGGAGTAAAAGAGAGAGAAAACACGAGAGAGAGAGAGAGAGAGAGAGAGAGAGAGAGAGAGAGAGTGTGTGTGTGTGTGTGTGTGTGTGTGTGTATTGGGAGCAGGAGCCTTAATACAGCTAATGAGCACATTTCCGGTTTTCATTTTCTTCAGAAGCTCAGTGGCTTCCATATGTCTGCTTCATGCAATTCTGCATCCAGCTTCATCTGACTAACCCTGGGGTTGCCTTTGATGGAGGACATGTGTGTCCACTGCACCTTTCACTTGCACTATTTTCTAAGATCCATACTGGAATAGCTTTGGGGAGAGGAAGAGAGGGGTGGTGGTGGTGGTGGTGGTATATGTGTGTATGTGTTGTGTGTGTTGTGTGTGTTACAGACTGTCTCATGCCCTCTGCCAGAGGCACCAACTACATCAGAAGATGCCCTTTCTGGCTCTGCTGATGGAGTCTGACTGCTTTTCTTACCGTCAGTATGTCTGTCCCTTATGGTCCAGCAGGTTTGAAGCTACTCATTGTCCATTTTTTTACTGAACATTTGTTTTTCTTTTCCTCATCCTCCCCTTGGATTGGGGCTTGGTTGGTTGTCCTGTGCAGGTTAGGAAGAACCACAGGAGACTGACCTTGCACCATGTGGTTATTTCTCAGTGGCCATTGTTTGGCTTTGTCTCAGTTATTCTCCCTGTTGGGAGATGGAAAGAGCACGGGACACCGAGTTCAGTTTAGGAAAAGCCCTAATCTCTGCTTCTCCAGACCAGCATTGCTGGATAAGATTGCACACTACAGTGTTCATTCTGCTCCCTGGAGAGTGCATGTCCATGGCCTTGTCAATCACTGCTGAGCTGGGTTGGCAGCTGCCCAGAGATGTGACCACCACAGTGGGAAAGCCAGTATCAGGCAGCCTGGTTGTACAAATCATAGATGTGTTTCTCCTCCCAAGCCTTGAATAAATACCCAGGCCAGGATTGTGTTTGTGTTTTTTTTTTTTTTTTTGGTGGAAAGAAGGCTTGGTGCTCAGCAGGCAAAAGCAGTATTTCAACTCTTGTAAAAGAGTTGCAAAACACCATTTATGTCCACAGAGACTATCATGGCTTTATTTGTGTTCTTCATTACTTGCGTGGTTGTGTTCGGACTGGATCCTCTTGCTGTAATTAGGCAGTGCTTTTATTTATATTGGGAAGTATGTAAACTGTTTGCCTCTGGCATTCCCTGCTGTCCTCTCAGAAGTATTCTGAATTCCCTTGCTTATTTGAAGTTAAAGACCAGTAAGATGGCACTCATAATATTCTGCAAGTAGAATTGAGATGCAGTTTTACCCAGTTTAGAAGGGCATCTTCCAAGGGCTGGCATGGCTTGCCAAAGGTCAGAAAACAGATATTCTTTTCCATGCCTCCTCTCTTTTATGAAAAGAAGTTGGAGGAGCTATGGAAGCATGATGTTAGAGATCTTTAATGTTAGGAGTTGCTTTTTAAAGACAAACTATACATACACAGCAAAGAAAATATTGAAGAGAATGACAAAATATAATGGTAGGCTCTTGTACTAAGCAAAAGCAAAACAGGGGTTGGAAGATAAAAGTCTTCACACTCTTCTTAAGATGAAATGATGACTGATAATATTATGTTTTTCCCCTCCCATAATAATTTTTATTTTTTCCCCAACAGCACCATCATCCATTGCTTTGGTCCAGGCTAAAGAAGTTACAAGATACAGTGTTGCTCTGGCGTGGCTGGAACCAGACCGGCCCAATGGGGTGATTTTGGAATATGAAGTCAAGTATTATGAGAAGGTAACTCTTGCAGAAGCAAATGTCTCTTTCTCTCTCTTCTCCCTGCTTAACTCTCTCCCTTTCTCTTTTTCTATCTTCTTTTTAAGAAAACTTTTTTGGGGCAATGATTAAAAAAAAATTGGCTCCCATATGTGGCTCAGTACCTTCCAGGCAGTTCTAGGCTAACACAGTTCAAGGATGAGTTACCAGACACGAAGGTGCTCAGTAACTGCACCCAACAGTGTTTAGAGAACCAATAGTTTCAGGGAGTCCATCGAACCTGGGTTAGCTGAATTCAAGGCAGGCACCTTAAACCCTGTGCTAACTCTCTAGACCTGTTTTGTTACTTTTAGTCTTCAGTTTTTGAACAATTAGAAATCTTGGAATTCCAATCTCAAAACAAAATGCATTTAATTTCCAAATCCAATCCAATCAGGAATTTCATGTTTTAAGTAAGCTATCTTGAAAAAGAAGAGAAATGCATTGCATTGTTCCTTTCTAGTAATGGAAATTAAGATGACTAAGAAGTTCTAATCTATAAACCTTCTATCAGGGAGAGTAACTCATAAAAGTAGAAATAATGATCTGTTTAAGTAGATCACTGCTATTCAGAATCAAGGTGTGGGTTTTCATGACATTTAATAGAAAATCGGGGAAGGAAAATTACATTCTTCAGTCTCTTAAAGATATAGAAAGACATTACCTTTACAAATAACTTGTCTCTTAAAGGACAGAATTCTGAAAAGAGCTATTTGCATTCAAGATTGTCTAGAAAATTAACAATTGTCTTCTCTCTCTCTTTTTAAAGATAATCACTTATTGGCTCCCTTATTAAAAGCAGAAAAGAGACAGGTTTTTTCATTGAAACCAGATTAAATCATTTCTTATATTTTCTAGATAGAAATAGGAAAAGGCAAAAGACCCTCTTACAATTAAATTGCTGGGTTTGGAATAAGCAAAACTACCAACCATCATTTTATGTTCTTTCTGTGGATATCATGAGCAGATCTTTGCATGTGGTCAGTATCAACATTCCAACTCTGCCATTTCCCCCCAAATATTTAAGGAGCAAGAATAGTGCTTAAAACATTGATGAGCTGCTGTAACTTAGTCAGTCTGTCAATCTAATTACTTTCTCCCTCTGAGTAGATAGATCAGCCTGGTTCCTTCTATCCTAAGTGGAGGGTGTATTTTTTTTCACCTTTTCCAATTTTATCTTCTCATATTGCAGGATCAGAATGAGCGAAGCTATCGGATTGTCCGGACGGCTTCCAGAAACACAGATATCAAAGGCTTGAACCCCCTGACTTCCTATGTTTTCCATGTCCGAGCCAGGACAGCAGCTGGCTATGGAGACTTCAGTGAACCCCTGGAGGTTACAACCAACACAGGTGACAAGTTCTGAGACTCTTTATGATGCAGGACAAATCCCATGGCAGTAAACCCAAGTAGTTATACCCAGTTTTTGGAGAAGCAAACATTGTTGCAATGAAATCTATTTGAAGTTAGATAGCCAATGACTAACAGGTATGCCTCAAAAGCAACTTAGAGAACATGTTTCACAATAGTTACTGACTTGTCTTTTCATAGAATTGAAAAGAATTGTCTATTTCAAGCCTTCTTGAAACTAAAAAAATCATATTGCTAAATTGCCTAATTGAAAGTTGCATGGCTATCTTATATAAAGATTGGGAGTGTTCACTAAGAGACCAAATATGTTTTTTTTCTGCTTATTTAGAGGAATCTATCTAAATAAAGTCAGGCTGGTTTTAAAAATTTTATTAGTTCAAATATATCAAAACTTTCAATATTGTACATTGGATCCAATCAGCCAGTTCATTGAATCAGGAATATTAACAGGAGCTCTTTTCATGAGTAAAATTTTTATATCAATTATTTCCACCTCTGTAATTAGGAAACCAAAATTGAGCCTACTCGAGTTAGGAGACGGTAGAGCAGATTTTTTTTTTTTACTTCAGTTGTAGTGAGTAATGTTATTCACAACTTAGGAAATAAAATAAAATGGGAAAAGCAGAAGAGAAAGTTTTTGAGAATTGGACATGAAGAGATTTGACATTCTTACAGATTATCCTGGAAGATTTCCAGAAGGAAGTGGCTTTTGAGCTGGGTAATAACTAGTAGATTTCTTACAGATTTCAGGGTGGGGTGAGGAGAAGGACATTAAAATCAGCATGCCCTTTTGAAACCTCCAAATATCTTTCTCACTAGAGAACGTTCCCACATCACTCCATAA
>JAOXYA010000018.1:11864335-11874903 GCA_028565675.1 Sorex palustris
CTACTAAAAGAGCTTAAGCATGATGACTATGCACAAATAATTCCTGGACCAGTAACACAGCGGGTAGGGCGTTTGCCTTGCATGTGGTCTATACGGATTTGATTCCTCTGTCCCTCTCAAGAGCCCAATGAGCTACTTAAAGTATCCTTCCTGCACAGCAGAGACTGGCAAGCTCCCTGTGGCGTATCCAATATGCCAAAAACAGTAACAAGTCTCATAATGGAGACTTTACTGGTGCCCGCTTGAGCAAATCAGAGAACAACAGAAGGACAGTGCTGCAGTGCTATTATCAAACAATAGTAATAATCATATTAAATTTCAACATCTTCAATAATGTGTGCCAACTCAATATTAATAGAAATTATTAACTGAAGATAATATTACTTAAAGTAATATCTTTGAGAACTAGTAGTGAGAACAGTAGCACTGCAGGTTGGACGTTTGCTTTGCAAGGAGCCGAACCCAGGTCGACATCCCATATAATCCCATGAGCACCGCCAGGAGTAATTCCTGAGTGTAGAGGCAGGCGTAACCCCTGACCATTTCTGGGTGTGACCCTAAAAGACAATGTGTGTGCATATATATATATATATATACACATATATATGTATATAAGTGTATATGCATATATATGTTTATATATGTATACATGTACATATGCACATAGCACCGTAGCACTGTCCTCCTGTTGTTCATCAATTTGCTCTAGAGGGCACCGGTAATGTCTCCATAATGAGACTTATTGTTACCATTTTTGACATATCGAATACACCACAGGTAGCTTGCCAGGCTTTGCCGTGAGGGTGAAATACTCTAGGTAGCTTGCCAGGCTCTCTGAGAGGGGCGGAGAAATTGAACCCAGGTCAGCCACGTGCAAGGCAAATGCCTTACCTGCTATGCTATCACTCTGGCCCACATATATACATATGTATAGTTGAGATTTTAAAAATTCATAAATCAAAATTTTCAAGCATGATAAAATGGGCTGGAGCGATAGCACAGCAGGTAGGGCATTTGCCTTGCAAGTGGCCGACCTGGCCAACCCAGGTTCGATTCCTCCGCCCTTCTCGGAGAGTCTGGCAAGATACCAAGAATATTTTGCCCGCATAGCAAAGCCCGGCAAGCTACCCGAGACATATTCGATATGCCAAACACAGTAACAAGTGTCACAATGGAGACATTACTGGGCCCGCTCGAGCAAATCGATGAACAACAGGAGGACCGTGACCGTGACAGTCAATGGTTGGAACTAACAACAAGTGTGTGTGGGGCTGAGGGTAGGTAAGATAGAGAAGAGACCGAAGAGACAGCTATGACAATAATAGGTGGGGAAAATCACACTGGACATAATCGTAGGGTTAGAAGTAGGTAAGGGATATTGTTGATAACCTTTCAGTATCAATAATGCAAACCACAATACCAAAAGGAGAGAGAGAGAAAGGCAGAGATAGAGACAGAGACAGAGAAGAAAAGCACCTGCCATAGAGGCAGGCAGAGGGTGGTGCATGGGGGTTGATGGGAGGGAACCTGGGGACACTGGTGCTGGGAAATGTACACTGGTGGAGGGATGGGTTAGAATGCTATGTGACTGAAATCCAATAATGAACAGCTTTGTAATGATCTATCTCACAGTGATTCAATTAAAAAGCTGAAAAAAAAAAAGAACATGCACTATCTGTAGCACTGTCTTCCCATTGTCCATTGATTTGCTTGAGCAGGCAACAGTAACGTCTCCATTGTGAAGCTTGTTACTGTTTTTGGCATATCGAATATGCCATGGGGAGCTTGGCAGGCTCTTCTGTGCGGGTAGGATACTCTCAATAGCTTGTCGGGCTCTCCAAAGGGATGGAGAAATCAAACCCGGGTTGGCCACATGCAAGGCAAACGCCTAGCCATTGTGCTTGAAATGTGCAATGCATCAGTGCCCATAAAACAGATGAGAAACAGACACTAGGTTCATGAAATGTTTCTTAATATATACAAATAATGTGGAGTGGAAAATGGTATTGCTCCCAGTGTGACAATGGTGTGTTTCAAAATTTTAGAAGAAAGAGCCATCAGTTGCACAGTTGCATAACATCACTTCACTGTAGAACGTTGACTTGATCACTTGACTTCTCGTTACTCATCAATTTGCTGGAGGGGGCGCCAGTAACGTCTCCATCCATCCCTGTGCAAGTGTAACCCAATGGTGTCTGTTCATTCTAGAAATATGAAGAGCCTCAAACCGATCGTTCATGATCTTGATGAAGAAGTCTGACCATCTGGTAGGTGGGTGGCCATGTGTTCTTTTGACATCCCGTGGAATCCAGTCGGTAACAGCTCTAGTCCAGCGGTCTTCTCCAAATCTCATTACGTGACCAGACCATCTGATTTTCAACACCTTGGCAAAGGAGACAGAGTCCCTGATTCTTGACTCTCGACAGAGGTCAGAACTCCGGATTCTGGGATACTCTCAATAGCTTGCCAGGCTCTTTGAGAGGAATAGAGGCTTTTGGGGCGGCCTCTAATCACCCTTATAGGTGTTCCCATGGCTCAAACCGTATTTGAACCCTATCAAATATTTTGCGGCAATCCTGGAAGGTGGGTATTGAGTGTCTTATGATGTGTCATGCAGCCGCTTTGCGCCGTGTGTTCTGGAAAGCGTCCTGGAGTGTTGTGGTGGCTGGATTGTGGAGGTAGTGGAAAGTTAGAGAATGTTAGTCAAAGAAAATATTTGGGCTATAGCAATGAACATTTTGCAATAAATAAATAAATTTCAGTATCATGTTCAAATCTTTTAACTTAATCTACTCCATATCATAGTTTTTCAAATATCAGTATATGGAAAAATTACCAGAATTGATAAAAAAGGTATGTAATTATAAATAGAAACAATTACTGGTTAGTTTCCATATTGGGCTGGAGCGATAGCACAGTGGTAGGGTGTTTGCCTTGTACGGAGCCAACATGGTCGACCCGAGTTCAATTTCTCTGCCCCTCTCGAAGAGCCCCGGCAAGCTACCAAGAGTATCTCGCCCACATGGCAGAGTCTGGCAAGCTAACTGTGATGTATTCAATATGCCAAACACAGTAACAACAAAGTCTCCAATGGAGATGTTACTGGGCCCACTCGAGCAACGGGAGGGCCTTTACCTTTTTACATTTTTTGTTTCATTTGCTACTTAAAATGGCTCTCTAATTGGTGAAATCTTTTAATAATTTAAAATTAAAATAATTTTAAATACTTCATTGCTTTTATTTCCAGCACAGATAGTCAGTAATTCTCTAAACTTAATGTACAACAAATTCCCCTCATTTCTTTTGCCATGGAGTTCATAACTGTTCAATAAAATACTTGCACAAAGTAAGCAGTTCAGTCTCTAAATTTCCAATAAACTTAGGTAATATGTACAGTGTCAGATATATTGTCTAAAGGCCCTGAAGAGAAAAAGGAGTTAATAAGTAGGTAGATATCAAAGTAATTAATTAACAAAAATTCTGTAGAAGCTATTAATGAATTTGCAAATTTCCTTTCAAGAAATTTGAAAAACATTATCTTTACAAATAATGTAAAGAATTTTCTCTTCTTGAAAGGAAAGTTTTTTTTCCCCAGGAGCTTTTGCAGGACACCAACCAGAAGTCACTAGGAAGCTTTAAAGCCTGATTGAAGATGATGTATTAATCTTCAGATTGACCAGTGGATAACTTCAACCTCATTGGCATACAGGATCTCTACCCTAGAGAGGTGTTTTCTGCCAGTTTCCAAGAAAACAATTATGTCCTCTCACCTGATGCGGGCACAGAAACACTATACAATATATGGCTAATCAAAGTGACTTTATAGTTGAACCCTAACAGTCAGCAGTTTACCCCTTTGTACTCAAAATCCTCAAGTTCCTGTAAATATTATACCTGTGCAGGAACTTTGGAGGTAGAGTTTTGAAACATAATTTTCCTTGACTCCTTTGTTACAGAAAATAAACTTTTGTATACTTATCTAGGTAGGCTTGATACAGTCTGTTAGCTTGACATTCAGAAGTAAAATCCAAAATATGAGTTATAAAATTATCTTACTTTAGATAACTATATAACCACTGTCACAATATATATATGTATGTATATAGATATATGCATACATAAAATTTCTTAATATACTAATCATATTTTTCACTATACTTAACTATACACCTTTACAAAATCTCTTCCTGATAAGGTAAATAATGTAGTACAAAAAAATTAAAAAGTCATCATTTTTAAAGATAATTTGTATTTTCTTTCTTAAAGACATTATTTCTTAAAACAATACAACAGGCCATGTCTCAATAGTTTAAAACTTACTTGTCACTTTATAGGACTGCTCATTCATGTAAATTATCTTTATAATACTTAATTTGTACAGCATTAAAAAATTAATGAATTTGAATTTTTTCTGTTCATTAATTACAAAGATTAAAATTGAAGCTTTGTAGCATCCCTCTAACTTGAAAACCAATTTTGAATCTTTTATTTCTTAGGTGGGGTGGAGCGATAGCACAGCAGGCAGGTTGTTTACCTTGCACACAATCTGGTTACAATTCCTTCGCCCCTCTTGAAGAGCCATCAAGCTACTGAGAGTATCCCATTCACATGGCAATTCCTGACAAGCTCCCCGTGATGTATTCTTTATGCCAAAAACATTAACAAGTCTCACAATTTGTTGTGAGACCTTCCTGGTGCTCATTTGAGCAAATTGATACACAATGGGAGGACAGTGCTACAGTGCTATTTCTTAGGTATTTTGGAAGGAAAGATACCTAAATAATTCCTCAGTAAATGCTGTAACATTATACAACTTACAAAGGTTTAGTTACTGAAACATCCTTAAGGTTCTTCTCAAAGGAGAAATGACAAAGCTCTTCAGAAAAACTGAATTTGTATGTGTCAGCTGGTCCTGCTGTGATACCAATGCTTTCCTCAATTCATCAACATATTTCTCTTTTTCCATTGCCGTGTCCTCACTGCCATGTGGAGAGTCTGAGAGGTGACCAGAAATGGAGAAAAATGTAAGCAGGATCCATTTTGCTTCTGAACCCATCTCTCATTTTCTACAAGTCACTTGGGAAAAAAACACTAGGATCTGGTTTTCTCATTACACTCATTGATGGCCAATCAGCTTGGAATGAGACAGTTTCTGAATCAGAGATTTCCCAAGAAGCTTAAAAGAAGAATATAAAAAATATAAAAAAGAATTTATGTGTGGGGCTGGAGAGAGTACAGCAGGTAGTGCATTTGCCTTTCACAAAGCTGACCTAGGTTTCATCCTTAAGTACCCTGAATCTTGAAGGAGTGATCCTTAGAACTCCTTAGAGCCAGGAGTTATTCGTGAGCATCTCTGGGGGTGGCCCCAAAACAAAGTAAAACAAAACAAAAAATTTATGTCAAGCAAGATAAATGTATACAGTAAAGCTCCATATGCAGATCTGAAAAAATTGAAATCATCTGTGACAAAATGAAACCAACGTTTTATTCAAAATTATAGATTTGAGAAAGCCACTAGTACTATGGTTTATAATTCAAGTAGTTTTAATGATTTCTAGTGATTTTGGTAGTTGAATATTTTGATGCATTATCTTTAAAAAACTATGCAATAGAATTGATATCTCTAAACTGACTTTAATATACATAAATAAAAATACAATTTATAAATAATTGCAATATGTATTTTATACCAGATTTTTTCCCTTATTGCTTTATGGAGATACTATGGCTTATGGTGCTGTTAATAATAATTTTATGTATGTCTCATTCCAACACCATATCCATCACCAGAGTACTGAATTTTCTCTAGCAATGTTCCCATGACCTCTCCTACTATCTTTATCCCCAGCTAAATTTAGTTGTTTTGATTCTTTATATCCCAAATATGAGAGAGAGTATTCTGTACATCTTCTTCCGCTGACTTTACCTCTCCTCCAGGTGAGTTTGGTGAAGTATGTAGTGGACGGCTCAAGGTGCCTGGCAAGAGAGAGATCTTTGTGGCCATCAAGACTCTAAAAGCTGGCTATACAGACAAGCAGAGGAGAGACTTCCTGAGTGAGGCCAGCATCATGGGACAGTTTGACCACCCGAATATAATTCACCTGGAAGGCGTTGTCACCAAATGTAAGTGGGTCTCTCTCTTGACAAAGCTAAGGTAGAAGTTACTGGCAAATTAAACACACATTTTCTTTGCAGGGAAATGAAAGATGAAGTTGACCCACTGATTGCTAATGGGAGAAAATCAGTACAGGACAAGTCATTAATCTTGCAGTCAGCTCTAAGTGGGCCTTTGGTTTAGGCTGAGACTCTGTTGCCAAGGCAGCTTGGATGAGATGATAAAGTAAAAGAAGAGTTCGGGACAGGATTAGGCCTCCACATCTTTCAAATCTTTGCTAGACCAAAGCGATCATCACAGGGTAGGCATAGCAGATGGCAGGCGAAATAAATTTTAAGTACTTTTCATATAAAGCAAAAAATTCCCACCACTGCTTGTATTTAAAGCGTCAGTTCCAGATGCAGGGAGGGAATCTTGGGAATCTTTATTATATTGGGGGATTTGCTTGTCTGATCTGCCTGATTTATGGCCGTCACAGTTCAACACCTATTTACAATAACACCTGGATGAACCGTCTCTTTTTAGTCCATTAGCATTTGCTGATCCTGCGAACCGTGCTTCAGTTGAAATATGACACAGCTCAACAGATGCGTTTTGTGAAGCAAACCTTGAATGCCTCTGTAAGATGGGCAGGAAAAGATGTATAAAGTTTTGCATGGACAGGGCAGCAGAAGCAGGGACTTTTGAAGGTGGCTATGGTCCAGGAGCTTCAGTACCTGCTATAGTTACTCTCTGCCAAGCATCATGTAAGCCTGGGGCTCTGTCTGCATGCTGGCCAAGATGCCTCTTACTGGATTCAAGGTGCCTGGGCAAAGCATCCTTCACCAGATGTGCACACTGGTAGCTCCTGATGAACTAAAATTGTGTGATTTGGGGCAGAGCAGGAGGAGAAGGACACTAGCATTCAGGAAGTCTTTATTTAGAGTCATTGCTAGGTTCTTGGGATCTGGGACTTTAAGTACAATCAAGTCTTGGAATTAAGTTGTTTTCTTCAGTGTCGGATTTTTTTTCTCATCGATGTTATCACAGAATGATATTGGACACATGAGCTATTGAACTGCATAATGCAATAATGAACTGCATTATTAAAAGATCTACTGTATGTAACCTTTAAGAAGAGAAAATGAGGTTACTAAAAAAATTAGTAGCTAAGGCCAGGGATGTAGATCAAGGCCTGAAGCACTTGCTTTGCATGCTGAGGCCCCAGGTTCCATCCACATATTACCCTGAGCACCACCATGAGTGGTCACCAAAGACTGAGCCAGAAATAAACCTCTGAGCATCACTGAGTGTGTCTCCCAATAAAACTACAGTATGAAAATAGAAACTTGACTCTTAAACAACACAGGATTTAGGGGCACCGATTAACCACCATAAGTTTTGAGCTCTTCAGGGGTCTCTTGACTACAGAGGTGCCTAGGATTCTTGGGACACAGACTTCAGGACACCCCCAGGGTAGCAAAATTCATGATCCTTCAAGTTCCTCATGTTAGCTCACTTATCGCAGGGTCTGCATCCTCTGAATCAAGCAGTTGGCTTCTGAGGGCAATATTGATTTCAGGAACTTTATTGAAGGGATCCCCACCCAAGGAGAACCAGATAGTACAGACCCATGAAATTTAAGTCAACTCTATAGTTTAGTTCAGACATTCGCTGGCTTTCACATCAGAATATGTGGGAAGTTTCCTGGACTTCTTCTTTGGGGCTTTGATCCAGAAGGTGTGAGGAGATGAAGAAGCTTCTGCTTCTGTAGAACTCAAGGCTGGGCTGAAGTTTCAGTCCCAGGACATCCTCTGGAGATTCTGGGCTAGCAACCAAACCAGAGCCATTTCTTTACTGTGAAAGCAGGTGTTTTCGACCAGTCGCTTCATTTCCCCAGTGTTTTCTCCTCTGAGATTTTTATATTAAAAGTAGAACTTGCCTTCTGAAATTATGTTGGATGCGATATTGAGCATGCTAAACATAATGCTTGAAATATATATTTTTCAAATATCTTCCATGTTAATGGACATTATTATGTGTTAAGAAATACATCATTCTGCATCTTCAGATTTTTTTTTTAAAAAAGGAAGCCTGGTGCTAAGGATATGTAATTTTCCACCTCAGATGAAGGCTATAATTAGCATAGAATAGCTCCATTTGCTTTTAAAGATTAGTTTAACAGACAGGATATTTTTCTGTTGCCTGTGGCCTTTGGGGCTGCCCAGAGCCTTCCAGTCCTTTAATTAAAAGATAACATTCCCTTTAAATACTTCTGCAGGTCCATTTTCTCAAAAAGAGCCTCTGTTCGGCTGGGGGTGTTTTTCCTGTGCAGACAGTGATTTTCATAGCACCTCTGTCGAAGAGTGAAGAAACAGGGGATCTTTGTATTAAAGTCCCACCGTGCCTCTAAAACCTGTAGCTATTACAGCTGTAACTGTTATAAATGGCTGGGTGCATTTGCATAATGCAGTTGTCACTGAATTAAAATGATTTAAAGTTTCCACTAGAGGAACAGCCCCCCCCCATCCCCATCTCCTCACCCTACTGCCTCCCTGCCTCCCTGCCTATTCTGGGGATGAGCCCCCTCCCCTCTGTTCATGAGCCCCTTCTTTTGATAAAGCCGTCTGCCTATTGAGACATCCATCTTCATTTCCCTCACAGAGTTCCTAAAAGAGCCTGACAAATGGAAAGTTTTCATAAACAAAAGAATGTCAGAAAATGGTGAAGGTGGTGCCTAGCCCAGAGTGGGGAGGTGAGAGGATGAAGAGATGGGATGGAAGAATATGAGACTTGAGTAACTTTCATCATTGACCGGGAGACTATAAATTCTCTTCATTCACCTCCACCAGGCCCTCTCCCTCTTTTGGACTTTCTATTTTCTGTTCTCTTCCTCTGAGGAATCTAATGAAATGGGAGCTGGTGTTAATGTACTGCGAAGAATGTCTCCCTTTCTCATAAGTTGACCAAGTAGTTTTTGATTGAGGCAAGTTAATTAGGACTCATTTAGACGCCTTTGTTGGGTAGGGAGGCTGGGTCCCAGATGGGGAAGGTGAGTGCATTGGAGATCATGGTGCTTCCTGTTTCTGTGGCCAGAGGAAGGAAGGTTGCAGGGTCCACCCTATCCCTTCACTAGAAAAGGCTGCCAGGGGGTTGTGACTCCTTTGATCCACACCAAGGTTTCTGGCTGTTCAGTCAGTTTTGATTCACCCCTTGAAAATAAAATCTCCGTGGTCCCATGTTCAAAGCCAAAATATTCATTTGTGAAGGATTTCTCAGGCAAGGCACCAGAACCCAATCAGAGGACAGGTTGATGGAGTAGATTTCATTGGCATGGGAAGTGTTTGCTTTTCCAAATATTTGCCTCTGGAATGAAGACATGGCTCCTTTCTCTCATTTTAAGCAGTCTCTCTTCCTGCGTGGTCTCTCAGTGGAAAGGTCTGTTTAGCATCATTTGGGGAACTTTTCGATAGTGACATTCATACCCATTTTCATAGCTAAAAGTCTTAGTTGAAATGGTCCACACACAGATTCAACAAAACATGCTTTGAGGGTGGGGGAGTGTCACACTAGGTGGTATTTGAGATTCTTTCCTAGAAGTGCTCAGGGGACCAAATTCTGGACTTCCGCATGCAAAACATGTCTTGCAGTTTTGAGTCACCTTCCTGATCGACAGGAAGGTGCCGCATTCAACAGTTCTCAGGTGCTATACCTAGCTCTGCTCAGAAATGATCCTTAGCAGTTCTCGAGGTCCTATCTGTGGTCCTGGGGATTTGAATCAGGACCAGTAGCATGTACAGCAAGCACATTAATTCCTGTACTGTCTCTCTGGCCCTAGACATACCACATTATTTTTATTAATCAAATTAACATTGCACTGGAGTGATAGCACAGCTGTAGGGCGCTTGCCTTGCGCACAGCCAGCCTAGCCGAGCTGGGTTCGATTCCTCTACCCCTCTCTGAGAGCCCAGCAAGCTACTGAGAGTATCTCCCCTGCGTGGTGAAGCCGGGGTGACATATTCAATATGCCAAACACAGTAACAACAAGTCTCAAAATGGAGACTTTATTGGGTCCGCTCGAGCAAATCGATGAACAACGGGAGGACAGTGACAGTGACAAATTAACATTTAACTTTCCTTTCAGAAAATCTTATTCAGTCTTTAACCCTTTACAGAGTGAAATGTTAAAGATTTAGGCCCTTTCCTATTTCTCCCCAATATACCCTTTTAAACTCAAGAAGAGTTTCGGACTTGAGTTCAGGGTGAGAGACTAAAAAAATCAAAGACTGCTTATTTCCTGATGGCCACAGACAGAAAAGAAAAATAGAATAAGAGTATTGCTCCCCTTCTCCCCTACTCTTTAAAATCATTGTGTTTCCAAGAACAAAAGCAACCGGTGCTGGCGTGGATGTGGCGAGAAAGGGACACTTCTTCACTGTTGGTGGGAATGCCGACTGGTTCAGCCCTTTTGGAA
>JAOXYA010000018.1:11903269-11916249 GCA_028565675.1 Sorex palustris
CTGCTTGCCTAGAAAGTATGAAAATGAAGCAGTGACTCCAGAGCGCATAGAGTAGGTTTAAAATCATAAACTGAATCACCTGAGCCGGAGCAAAGTACTGGGCTAAGATGTCTGTATTCTTCCAGCCCCAGTAAAGAGCCAAATGAATTTTAACAATGAAAAATGCACAACACACTTAAATCAACAATCTAATTAAGACCTGTGGTGATATTGTGGGCTTTGGCCTCACTTATTTCACTCTTTCCCTTCAGAGGAAGTGCCTTGAGCCACTGCTTGCTCCCTGTTGAATGTGTAATAGACCCCTGACATATCTTGTTTCTGGCAATCGCTTTGGACATAATTCTTTGTTTATAGCACTGCTGTAGAAAACTTGATGAATACTTAGGAGAAAATAGAATTAGGACCTAAGGACCCAGTTAAAATCAACTTAGTAGAACATAGGACTTGCTTTGTGTTGAGCTGGAAAAGATAGCCATGAGAGAAAGTGACTTTAACATACACTCAGCGAAAGTATATATTATACACATAATATGTAAGAGGCAATTATGGCCTCGTAATCTGCAGTGTATCACTACCTAGCAATCAGATTGACGTATTCTAATGAGACCCATGTTGTTTGTAATCAGACTGGCATTGCTTATTCCGATCTCTATTCCATAAGATGCACTTTTAAATGGCTCAGATTGCACCAGATGCTATAAGAAATAGCATTCCATTTTATTCCATTACCAGCATTTTTCCCTCTTCCAATTAGCATAATTTAAAATCAGCCAGAGGCAAATGTGAGGGGCTGAAAAGTTGCACAGAAGTTCAAGAAATACTTGATCGAAAAAGGCAACAAGACATACATGCACAGCATTAAAAAATATGGACACAAGAACATTGCAATTAGTAAAATTATTCTTTCAATTACTCAAAATTTATTTCTATGACTTGCTGAAATAGTGCAATCTCTCAGGAAGCTAAGTGCCCTGTAGATTCTTACTATTTAGGCATTATCTCGTAGATGACACAATAGAATCGCCACCTCATTTACCATTCAGTTAAAGTTTAATTGGGTTCATCTTTCTTCCCTCTTCAAAATGGCCAGGAACTTAGATAATCAAAACAAATTTTCATTTGCAAAATGAGAAGATCCTCATAAATTGCCTCTTTATAAGTCAGGTACCGGGTGTTGAAAAAATATCTAAAGTAATGGTTGGATTGTACCCAACACACAGTTTTTCCTAATGTAATATGCTGTGATGCTGGAAACTGCTTATTTAAAAAAAATTTTTTTGGCTTTTTTGGGTCTCACCTGATGATGCGCAGGGGTTACTCCTGGCAGTGCTCAGGGGCCTATATGGGATGCCAGGGATTGAATCTTGGCAGCCACTTGCAAATCAAGTATCTTACCACTGTAAATTTGCTTTGGCTCCAGTGTTTAATTTTTTAAAAGAGCAGTTACACGATAGTGGCAGACTAATTTTCCCATGTTTTGCCTCCCCAGTTCTCTTTTCTTCTCCTCACAAGTCACATCTTCTCCAAACTGTGTTTTGGGGCTTTTTCAGGTAGCTCACTCACCAGTCACTGTCCCTTGGACCTCTTCCTAATAGCATCTAATAGATTATAATGGAGGAACCAAGGTTTCTCCTTAAGTTTATCTGAGTAGTATTTGCATATCCCTGGCTGTAGTTATACCAATGGGTCTGAAGCAGAGTCAGTTTTTGTTACGATACTGAATTCAGAGATGTTCCAATCAGAGTGAACCATAAAACTTCTTTTCCATAGTGTGGGAACCAACCTTTCTTAATTTCTCACTCCCACCCTGTTCCCACTTGAATAAAAGGCATCACTTCCTGTCTGGCCATTCCAGAGCAGGAGAGGAGTCAACCTTGGGATGAAAGTGACACACACAAACACCTCGGGAAAGAGAATATCAAAGAAACAGAGGCAGATGCAATGTTGTGCTGGAGCCCATTGTACCACCCAGCTCAGAAGAAGCTTCCGTTAAATTTGCAGAAACTTGTGAGTTGGCCAGCTTGAAGTTGATCACACGGGGAGCATTTACACCACTCCTTCTGCCCCAGATCTGCAAACTAAAATTATGAGCTGCTTCCTCTTTTTTTCCTTTCTTCTCCAGTTCTTTCTTCTCCTTCTTCCTCCCTATCCTTCCTCTTCCCCCAGAGCTGGTTGTTAAACATTTACTAGCTTTTTACTGGCTGTAACTCTGAACCATGCCTGCAGCTTGGCTTGCTTCTAGCACTTTTCATATCAGAGGCCAGAAGTCTCCTTTATTGTTTCAGCCACTTTGACCCATAATTTTGATTACTGTTAACCAAAACCTTATTTGCCAGGACCTGCAAACTTAACTATGAACACTTAAATCTATAGAGTTTTTCCAAGAACTAATTCACTTTACCTCAAACAAAACATTCATCTCTACAAAGAAGACCCTTCTATTATTTCCAGTTCACAAAAGCTGAAACTAAAACTTAAGGGAAAATATCACTTACTCAAGTTTCAAAGAGATCTACTTACAATTTTCCTAATACACCAAGCCCTTTTCATACTTTTAGAGTTGACTTTAGGTTATGGCTTCATTTGATAGTGTGTCCATCTAGGAAATACCTCTTTGTCCCTCAGGATCCTAAGTCAATGTCTCTCGTAGGTCATTATCCTTAATCTGTCCTGAGAGGTTCCTGCCCTACCTGTTTTGAGCAATGTGGCATGCTCATTTTTTATGTCTTGGTTCCTCCATTAGTTTGTAGAAAAATGTGTCTTAAAATCTTTGGAATCTTTTCATTTTTGGCTCTATTATGCTGCCTAGATCTTTGACTTGCACAAGGTAGCCATTCAACCAATAATAACTCAATAGCTTGAATTAATAAAGGAATGAATCCTTGTAATCTTTTTCTACAACACTGAAGTTCCAAGAAAGAAGAAATATGTCAATTGCCTGTAGTACATATTCTTACAACAAATCTTTGGTTATCAGAAAGCTCTCAAAACTCCTTGGATTTTCCTTTCATCTTTCCTCATCTTCAGTATCACCAAAATCATCATCAAGAACTGTCTCCCAGGCATTGGATAGATGAGAGAGTGGGAGTGACGTTAGAAAGATAATTGACCTTCATATCAAATAGATTGTTGTATTTGTTTTAATTCCATTTACTGCCTAGGTCATCAGGCAATTTAGAAGCTTTTTTCAAAAAAAGAATAAGGATAACAATTAACATTTAAGGTTTCTGTGTAAAAGGAAATAGCTCTTAAATAGACAGGTACATAGTAATTATCACTAAAGAAATATTAACTATCTCATGTCCTGCAACCTTAGCTGTAATTTTTTTATTTTGCTTGTGTATAGCCCACCTATAAGATTTAGTATCTTATATTTAATTACTGGGCTGGAGCAGGTAGGGCATTTGCCTTGCATGCAGCTGGCCTGGGTTTGATTTCTTCACTCCTCTCAGAGAGCCCGGCAAGCTACCAAGAGTATCTCACCTGCAGGGCAAAGCCTGGCAAGCTAAACAATATGCCAAACACAGTAACAACAAGTGTCACAATGGAGATGTTACTGGGCCTGCTCAAGCAAATCATTGAACAAAGGGAGGACAGTGCTACAGTGCTATTTAATTACTAACTTTAGATATTGTAAACTACTATTATATCCATTATGCATATTATAATAATAAATAACAATAGTCACAAATAATACCATATAACAAGGAAGATAGGATGCACAATTTTTAAAGCTGAAATTCTGAGACTTATGACTGTGTGTGAATTCTGTTATTTTTAGGATCAGGCTATTCTTGACTTTGTAAATGTCTCTTGTTTTCATAACTAGATCATGGGAGTGTATATATGTATATGCTAGTGCGATCAGACAAGAAGCAATATAAACACTGTTATATTTTGCTTTGGAAGAAATATTTTGAAAAGTAAAAAAGAAAGAACTGGGCTTTTCTTAGCAATTTGGATTGGATTGAGTAATTCTTGTCCTCCAAGGTTATCACATAAGATTGAGAAAGCACAATTTTGGGAAAAAGCCTATTGACTTGCAAATGTCATGACTGAGTTATTGGTCCAAGCTTTGATGAGTGGTGATTTTACCAAGGAAAGTTAAGCACAGTGCCTCATCCTAGAAGGAGACATTCTAGAATTGGTCATGAACTAGTCCTTGGATTGGTGGGAAAGATATGTTTCTTCTCTAAGGCCACGGACAGGGAATAGAGCTGGTCCTAAATTCTAACCTGGGAGTATTAGGGGTGTTATCAGTGGTGAGAGTTAGTAGACCCCTCCTTGAGTAGCAGGAGGAGGTATTAAGGAGTTTTTAGCCTTTAACCAGGTGAGATGATAACAGTGGTCAGCAGTTTCCTCACATCAAACTCTCGGTTAACTTGGTAAAGGTTAGCCATGCAACTCCTTTCCCTATAGTGATGTGGAGAGACACATTGAACACTAACTTTCTGGTAAGACCAAGGAGGAACATTAGGAGCGTGCAGGGGAAATTAGCAGCCCAGCAAAGAGTTAATTAAGTTATCATGTGCTTACAAATACGCATCACCAATATTACTAAATGTGCTTTACAGTTAGAACTGTGAGAATGTAGATTAAGCACTTTCCTGAGTTTTAACTTTGTTTTGAAATGACTGAATTGAGATTTGCAACATATCAAAATACACCAAAAATGTGCTCTTCCTTTAACAGTTTTGTACACCTTGTACAAGTGAAATAGAACTGCAGAGTCAGGGCATACCTCTGTATGGTTCATTTCTTGTGGCCATCTCCATAAATCAAACCAGTAAGAATATTGATTTCCATTTGCCTCAGTGTTGGTGGAATCTCAGTTGCCCGTCATTCCTATTATATGTCCGAATGTCTTGAGGGAGAGATGAGATGTAGGGGGAATTTGTGTTTTCATAAGAACCAGTAACATTTCACATCTTAAGTAAGACTTAATTCTCTGGTCGATGGCCTGAAATTGATTTTCTCCCAGCTGTAGACCAATGTGATAGAAAATCTACTTAGTGTAATAGGTACTTTCTGTTTGATGATTTTATAAAAGAATACGGTGGCATTTAGAAAATACTACATCTAGTCTGAACTGCTACAAGGAGCTTTGTGAGCTGAAGTATGACACAAATGATGCCATTTTTTAAAACCCGAATTTTCAGTTTCCTAATCCTACTATATCTCAACTTTAGAATTCAATGTACATTTTACATTTCTTTAGTTTCTAGGTATGAATCTCTGGGCACAAGAATGTGTATCTATAGACCCAGATTTAGTAGCTTTGTCCTGGGACTTCTATAGCATTGCTGGAAACTTAAGTACCTCGGTACTAGTTGCTAGGAGGCTTGTTTTCTAAAAACATCCAAATAGGTCCTGCTCCCTCCACAGATCTAATCATTCCTTCTGCCTGGTGGAACTCTGCAATACCTGGGTCAAGATATTTCATTGTTGATTCTCTTCTGAAAGACATAAATTATCTGCACATATACAAAATAGAAACTGGGGATTTAATGAAACGAAGAACACTGGAGAAGGGGAGCTGACTGAGGGAGAGGTAAATGACCAATCAGTATCAATAAAATGCTCCAGGAAATTTACCAACTTACTGTACATGAATTGTTTTCTGTTCCATGTTGTCTTTATGTTCTTTTTCTGTTCTTCCTCCTACTTCCTCCTCTTCTTTCTTTTCACCCAAGAGTCAAAGGCAACAAATTTCTATTCTCAGACTATTTTTACTCTCCTAGAATCTCCAATATACCACGGAGCTCTGAATTGTTAGATATCATTCATCAAGAAATTATATTTTTTAGTACTTCGAGAAGGGAAACGCATTGAAAGCAGAATTTTTTTTTAATATTTTGTCATTATTAAGTGAACTCAAAGTGCTTCCTTTATTCGTTTTTCTATTCGAAAGTGAACAAAATGCTCTGTGATGTTTGGGATAGTAAAGAAAATGAAACACTAAGAATGCAAGCCCTTTTACTGATCCATAGCCAGTGTCCCTTGCAAAAGGTAATCTAATAATCCTTTATTCCATTCAAGGACTTTAGGAGCTTGTACATCTCTAGACATTTTAAATGATTTACCCAGTGACCCGTCAAGACCTTCAGATCCAAGTATTGTTATTATTCTTGCTTGAGGGGGAATTCAGTGGGAATGATGTCCAGAGAGATGGTGGATGCAGCCATATCTTTTGCTGGTGTGTGTGTGTGTGTGTGTGTGTGTGTGTGTGTGTTTATAAGACAGCTCCACACTTGAGAGGAGTGTGCTCCATTGTTCAGAAAGATTTCTCCAAAACATAAGGCCATGGCTCTGGGTTTTTCTTCTTCTGACTGACATGAGTAACTTTCAGAAAGCTCTGAAGTTCTTTGAGGATCGATTGCTATTCTTGACAGAGTTTTGTACTTGATTGCTTTGAAGCCCACTTATCTTCCTTAGCTGATTGAAGACGTCGCTGATGTGCTTTTTTAATTAGTTTGTGAAGTGGGTGGAGTTGGAGCAAAGTCAATTTCATCTTGCTAAAATCCAATCAATGCCAGTTGACTGAATGACTTTAGTTTATTTAGCTGATTGACCCTGGACTTCTTTAGAAGTTGTTTTCTCTTATTTTCAATTTTGATGATTAAAAAATGATTTAATTACAGAAGTCACTTCTAAGTTGCGTAATAGGTTGGCATGAAAATTGACTCTACCTTCTCCCCTTATGTATATCTCACTAGACACACACAATAAAGTTATGTTGACTTCAATAATATTTTATTGTTCCAAACTATAACAGAGATAACACACTTTGCTCTTTTGACTTTTCCTTTCATTTACTGTGGAGACAAGTATTTAAAGAAAGAGAAGAGTGCCTGAATCTTTGCAAAATTATTTACATTGTACTAACTTCTGTTGCAATTTACTTAAAGGTTTTTATGGTGCAGCGTTTTGCAAATCCTTTCACTGGTAAAACTTTTCTTATTGGAGTAATGAATAGAAAAATGGTGGTTCCCAATTATTTGGAGAAGAATTATTGTGACTGCCTGCCTGGGCATCAAGCTGAAATGCTTACAAAACCATTTCACATCCCAAACAACACCAACTAAATTTTGTTTCTGTCAAAATAATAGAGACAAATGGTTCCAAAGCAGAAATGCTGCTGGTAAACATTTTCATCAGAATCAAGCACTGTGGCTATTAAAATTCATCCAAATTAAATGTTTATTTCTGAAACAAATGCCTTCTTTGTAAAATATTTGCTCGGCAAAGATACCACTAACCCTGCAGGGTGAGTTCACTCATGTGAGTCATGAGAGCTTAATTGAATAGAGAAAACTTTAGTATACTTTTCTCTAAAAGGAGGAGTTAAGCCGGCAATTGTAAGATGGTGGAAACATTTTTGTTTTGAACTTTTGATCTAAGTGCTTTTTGAAAAAAAGAAATTCTAGGAACTGATTCATGGGGCTCATAGGCAGGTTTGTATTAGTCATCTGTACTAATCAGAAATATCTGATTTACTTTGCTGGCTGGATCAGATTCTTGCTCACTTTGGTTGTGTCTTGGAACGTCTAAAGGGAACAAAGGTCATGGAAAAGCAATGGAATGGATGGGTTGCTATCCACCTTCCTGAATTCGTAAGAACGATTTTTGAGACCAAAGGAAAAAAGCTACAAGTTGATTGTTGCACATAAAAACTGCAAAAAATCATCATAAAATCTCACACAGACTCTCATAGATGTGATGAGTTCTAATAATTTTATGCATGAATACACTTATATACAAGTATAAAATCTACTATGCACTAATATCCTATTGGCAAGAACAAGTTTTGCAGCCAAGTTTAAGATCAAGCTTAGGAAAGTACATTTCCCCTACCAGGAAGTCAAATGTTAAACATTGTGGCGCTATATATGTTCATCAATCTCTTGCTTACAGGGAGCAGGTGTCTTCTAAGGTGTTGAAGAAACAGAACATGAGTGTACTTGCTCCTGAGCTTGCGTCACATGTCAGTACCCCTGGGGCATCTAAGAAATACCTGGGGGAACCTCAAAGGAGATCAATTCCTGAACAGGCAGGGGAAATGCTACAGATTAATTTGTATTCATTGCTTTGGGCATTGTAGCTCCATAAACATTTTGTTTTTCAAAAATACATGTGGAAGATTAGGTCTGTTTAATTCATTCTAAAATAAAGCCCCAAATAAATTTTGTATCAATATTGTGAACCTTTATTAAGAAGACCTAAATAAACTTAATTGTAGACATATTATTAAATGTATATATGAACATATAGTGATCATTTAATCAATAAACAAAACAATAATTTTTAAAATCATGGAAACAGTTAAAAGTTATGTAGTGTGCTTTTTTTTTTTTGCTTTTTGGGTCACACCCAGCGATGCACAGGGGTTACTCCTGCTTCATGCACTCAGGAATTACTCCTGGCTATGCTCTGGGGACCATATGGGATGCTGGGAATCGAACCCAGGTCCAGCCTAGTGCAAGGCAAATGCCTTACCCACTGTGCTATCACTCCAGCTCCCATAGTATGCTTTTTAAAAATATGAACTTATGCCAAAAATTATATAGAACTTTTGTGTGTTCTATGTGAAGCAGGTCACAATTCTACCTGTTTCTCCCTGGGCCTCCCTTTCCCCACTAACACAATTATATCCTCATTGCCACATGCAATAACTACAAGCACCAGCATGAGATTTGTGTGACAGAGTCTACTAACTTCACATCAATGCATTTTTTTCTTCCTGTATACACACCTAGATTATACCTTGCAAATTCCTGGCAGGTAGTTGTAGTTATGTGACTGAGTTCTAGCCAGTGGAGAGGGAGTCAGAACGGTATTTCATCTTTCCCCAGACAGACTCCTAAAATCCTCCCACATTTATTCCTCTTTCCCCTTTCCTAGGGCAAGGTTTGATGCATTCAAAGTTATCAATGTTCGATGCCACATGTTGAATGTGGTAAAGTCATAAAGTGGAAGGAAACTAGATTTGTCAGTGACTATCTAGATGACTCCTCTACTAATCTGAACTTCATAGGAATGAGAAATAGATTCTTTCCTTATAGTTTTGAAGCATTACCACCACAGGAAAGTTATTTGTTCTTTAGGCACAACAATTTTCTCATCTGTACAATTATGTAGTGGTTCTAAAATATGTACTCAAATTCTTTAGTGCTCTTACTTTTATGTGGTGGAGTATAATTTTCCTCCCTCTAACAAAGACCTGTTTTAAAATAGAAGTGGCAGTGGGTCATTTCTAAGACCAAATCATAAAAGGCATTGCAGCTTCCTGCTTATCCTCACTCTTGGAATTTTTCCTCTGACAGAAACTAGCTGTCATATTTTGACAGCCCGTGGAGAGCTACACAGGGTTGAGGAACTGGAGACTACTGCCAACAGCCATGTGATCGAGCCACCGTAAAAGCAGATATTCCAACTCCAGTCAAGTCTTCTAATGACTATGGACTTGGATGGTATCTTGCCTTCAACTTCATTAGCTTTTGAGTCAACAATGATTCCAATCCAGAAGTAGTAATCTCTTGGATCAGGGTGACAAAAGAGTGGGTAATGCACTTGGCTTGCATGAAGCTGACCTGCATTCAGTTTTCAACATAGCAGCACCCAGGAGTGATCCCTAAGCAAGAATGAGGAGTAATCCCTGAGATCAGTTTAGGATGGCCCCAAACAAAACAGAGGCAACAAACACTACCATCCCAGAAATAATACCCAATCTTGTCTAATTCTGATCCAAAAACACTGTGTGATCCATGGAATCTGAGCTAAAATAAATATGAACTCCCTTGGGTGACATATAGGCATATTAAAGTCTATAGACAGGAAGTACCAACGGCAACTGAAGAATCATTAATATGGTACATATGGAACTTGAGGAATAGAACTGATGTTCAATGCTTAAAATCAAGGTAGTAGAATATGGATGTGGGTATGGGACTGATGTCTTGATTAAGATCATAAAAGTTGTAAGGTCAATGAAAGGAAAGATTGTTGAAAGAGATTAGTGTGACAGATGGAATATTTTATTAGATACTGAATCTGCCAACAGTGATGAAAAACAAAAATTAATTTTGGAGAGAAAGTCAGCAAGCTGCATGCTAACATTTCCCCAGAAAACAGAATTCTAATTGAGCACTTATTGGAGGAGATAAAGAATGCCTAGCTAATGGTGTTGCTTGATATAGGTGGCTCAAAGGAGACTGTATGCTTGAAAGAGAAAGGGATGAAAATTTGCAGATGTTACCCAGGGAGCAAGAAAGATCATCTCTTATGTCAATATGTGGAGGTTGTAGAAAAACTTCTGGTTGTTAAAGAGGGCTAGTGAAGGGCTGGAGCAATAACACAGCGGGTAAGGCATTTGCCTTGCACGCAGCGGACCAAGGTTCGATTCCCAGCATCCCATATGGTCCCCCGAGCACTGCCAGGAGTAATTTCTGAGTGCATGAACCAGGAGTAACTTCTGTACATCGCCCGGTGTGACCCAAAAAGCAAAAAAAAAAAAAAAAGTTTAACAATGGATTAAAATATCATGTCCCTGTAATGTAGAAGCCAACCAACCTCAAATAACAAAATATCAATCCAGAAGCCTTAACCTGAAACAATATCTTTGTAGTTCTCCTATACGAGGACTTAATGGCTCCATGGTAATATACAATGATCTTCAAACTTTCTTCTAAGGAAACATTTTTTGATCATTCTTTTCTTTCCTTTATTTATTTATTTATTGCTCTTTTGGGTCATGCCTGGCAATGCACAGGGGTTACTCCTGGCTCTGCACTCAGGAATTACTCCTGGCGGTGCTTGGGAGACCATATGGGATGCTGGGACTCGACCCCTGGTTGGCCACATGCAAGGCAAATGCCATACCCACTGTGCTATCACTCCAGCCCCTGATCATTCTTTTAGCAAATTATTTATAATAAGCAACATATGAAAATTTATTGAGGGCTAGCTATAGGGGCAGGCTTAAGGGGTGGTTGGAAATTCGGAAATAATGGTGGTGGGAAGATGCAACAGCAGAGGAATTGTTATTGGAATATTGAATGTCTGTAACAAATTATCATGAACAACTTTATAAGCTACAGTTTTTAAATAAAGAGTAAGGGGAAAATAAAACAAAAAAATCATGTCCCAGCTATTTTCCATCAATAAGAATCATATAAAAGTACTACAGCACAGGTTGATTGAAAGTAAATTAAAAAATAAGGCAAACATTAATCAAACAAAGAAATATGAGCATACTGCCATTAGACAAGGTAAAACCCAGAGGAAAAAAATCATCAGAAACATATATGAACATTACATAAAACTAGAAGTGTGAGTTTACCAAGAGGGAAAAAAAATCCTAAATGAGTATGTACCAAGCAAATCACAACACATGTAAATGGATAGACCTAAGGCAGAAATAGACAAATCATAATAGTATTTAGAGATCTCAATATGCCTCACTTGACAACTGATAGAACAAATAGGCAGAAACACAGCAAGAATATGAAAGAACTCAGTGACACCATCAATCAGTAGGATCTAATTGACATGTATGGGCCACTCCACCCCAAAGCAGCAGAATGCATATTCCTTTCCAGTGCCTGGGAAATGCATACCAATGTAGACCATTTCCTAAGCCATAAAACATCCTCAACAAACGGAAAAGAACAAAATCATAGAAAATGTGCTCTCTGACCACTGGAGTTAAGGTGAAAATCAATAAAAGAAAAATGACAGAAAAATCAATGATAGAAAAATAACCAAAAAGTGTTAGGAATCAAACAACACTCTTAGAGGGGGGAGGAAAAAAAAAGATCCCTGAATCAGAGAATTCTTCTGGGAAATTTTAAAAAGTTAATGAATAAAAAAGCAATTTCAAATTTAGTAAAAGGTACAGAGAGAACACAACACGTGGGAGGCTATGTTGTCACGTAGGAGCTCAGGGTTTGATTCTGGCATTCTAGGGTCCCCCGAGCACCACTGGGAGCAATCCTCCACTGCTGAGCTGGGGTAGCTACTGAGGCCCACCAAGTGTGGCTGCAAATTGAACAAAAACAACTAAACATTTACTTTAAAACTCAATTTAAGAATTCTAAATGGAAACAAAGCATATTTTAAAAAATATGTACCACCTCACAATTTATGAGTCCAATTCTTTAGTTAAAGCATTACTAGAGAAAAATGTATAGAAATAAGTGATTATGTTAGAAAAAAAGAAAAGTCTTAAATGAATGATATAAAAATGTTTTATATTAAGTTCTCACTTTAAAAACTTCAAATGGGGGGCTGGAGAAATAGTATCATAGGTCAATTGTTTGTTTTATAGGTAGCCGACCCAGATTTGATCCCTGGTACTGCATAGGTTTCTCTGAATAGTGCCAGGAGTGATGCCTGAGCACAGAGCTAGAAGTAAGCTCTGAGTACTGCTGGGTATGTCCCACTCCTCCAAAAAATAACTTAGAGAGGACCTGGGCAATATCCAAGGGCTGGAGTGCATGATTCCCATTGAGAGAGAGGCCTAGGTTTGGTCCCTGACACCATATAATTCCTTTCATGCAACTGACGCAGTTTTCATTCCCACACAGCATATGGTACCCTGAGCCCTGCCAGGAGAGATGCTTGAGCACAGGGGCTTGAGAAAACCCTGAACACAGGCTGTTGTGGGCCAAATTCCTCACTGCCCCCCCCCCCCAAAAAAGAGAGAAAAAACACAATATCAAGAGTGAAACAAGGATATCACTATAGATTTGAAATCATCAGAAGAACAATGAGAAAATACTTTAATTATCATGAGAGAAAGCTGGGTTTGGTCCCTGGCATCGTATGATTCCAAAAGTACTGTCAAGAGAGACCCCAAGATAGACCCCTAAGGAACAAATCAGGAATTGTCCTAATGTGTAACCCAAAGGTAAGGTAAGGCCCTCCCGTTGATCATCGATTTGCTCGAGCGGGCCCAGTAACATCTCCATTGGAGATTTTGT
>JAOXYA010000018.1:11916349-11938438 GCA_028565675.1 Sorex palustris
GAGGACACCCCGCATGGCTCACCCATGAAAACCATTGTCGCCTTTACATTTCTCAGCCTCCTTCTTCAAACCCACCCTCCATCCATCTACCTTCATTGTCCCATAATATAATATTTTTTCCTGGTCTGAGCAAAACAAGATAGTCAGGATGATATCCCACCACTTGCAAATGATCCTTGCACTTTGCAGAAAGTGCCAAGAATTGGTGATGGACCAGAGATTGTGAAGGTAGAGGAAGAGCAGATACATGAATACACACAACGTTTATCTGGGCACTCCCACCTATCCATAGAAGACCTGATCCAGCAGATCAAGAGGGAAAGTCAATGTCCCTATCCCACTCCCTCCCAGGGCACCCTCCCAAAACTAAAGAGAAAAAAATGAAATAAAGACACAAAGTGTTCTGAAAATAGGCACTGGCCGCTTTGTGTCCCTGATATTAAAAAACAAAAATTAAAAAAAAACAGTATTTGGATCTGGATACTGGCTACTCACCAAAAACCAGTGCAGATTTTCTTTAAAAAACAAAACACAGAGCCATCAAAACCAAAAGAGATTTAATCTGACAACAAATATGGATGGAAGGCTGGAAGGCCACATTCAGCACAGGAGAAATGAATTAGTGGCTCAAGATTGAAATCTGTACAAGGAAAGGGTCAAAGCTCTGTCTCCGCAACCCTTCATATGTTTAGAAAGGTAACAGTGGGATCATCCTTTTATCTCATCTGTCTCTGCCTCCCCCACTCTCCCCTTCTTCTTCATTACCTCTCAGTTTCCCCACCTGCAGCAGAAATATCTAATACCCAAGGAACATTCCAGTTTGGCCTTAAACATCAAATGTTGCCTGGTTTTCAGTGCACACAGAGCATAGAACAGTTTTGTGCAAAGAACAATTTTTAATGAAATATGTTCCAACTCCCCCCCTACACACACACACTCCCCAAAGGACCAATTCTCTAAGTTTCTAAATTATTATACCATGAACAGGAGTACGTTCGGGGCAATGAGAGCTCTGGGCGAGGCTGTTTCTATCCCCTACATTACATGATATGAATGAGAATCTGCTTTTGTACAACATCTCTGCTTATCTCGCCGCTGCAGCACTAACGGGACTTCCTGCAGCTGCCACCGAGTGATGATGGGCTTAGGGAAATCGGAGGGGCTTCCACCCTTCAGAGCTCGTTCTGGGACTGTGGGTGCCAGGGGATGCAGGCCTTTAAGGAAACGAAGCCTGGTCTGATTCATTCTAAAGCAGCAACTATGGCCGCTGCCTCTCCTTGGGGCCCGTGGAGATATACCACCTCCGTGTTTGAAACACGGATGTTCAGGTCGGCTGTCCTGGGGCGCTCTGCACCTCCTTTTCCTTTCATCCCAGTGCCTTCACTTCGAAGGGAATGTGGGGATATTTATCAGTCTTCAGCAACTGGCTCTTGAGAAAGGGGGGGGGGGAAGCCCTGCTTGGTCGCCTTTGCCAATTTTTATGGTGCAGCTACTCCCAATGGGATCAATTTCAGGTTACAGAAATGTTTAACTGAGACAGATTCTGGAAATTCAGCCACTGGTTTTAGTATGCCAATGAGGCTGGCTGCGAGCCTCTGGATGGAGTTTTGCAACCCTAGCCATGAAAGGCAGAAATTTGGGGAGTTTTAAATAAACCTGAATATACTGTCAGACACTTTAAGAGCTTTAAGCCTGCCATGAAGGAAGCCCTTGCAGGTGTGACACTTTCTTACAGCCTCCCACCCCCAGTTTTGATGTAAATTAGGGAGGCTATTTGGAAAATACCTAGAAAAAAATTTTTTACTTCCCCTGCAGGCTTTCCTGCATAAATTACTTCCTATTCTTTTATTATTATTTTTTGTTGAATCACCACGAGATAGACCATTACAAAAACTGTTGGTGATTATTTCCTATTCTGAAATAAAAATCTGCCCCACTGAGAGTCTCCGATTCCCACCATTTGGGCTATTTCCACTGTCTCCACCCTGATTTCGATCCCCACCATTCCCATTTCTGCAACTATCTCTTAAAGTGTCTTTGGGGGTGGGGTCTCTTTGAGATGATATCAAGAAAAGGGGAAAGTGGAGAGATTCCCCGGGTGGAAGGTAGTGTAGGGTCAGGGCAAGGCAATGAGAAATTTAAGGTTATGGGTTGCCGAAAACAAGGATGTGTTCAGGCTCAGGACGGAGAAGACAAGCCTCTGGAATGCATGGCTGGCATCGCTGGGAGGAATCATCTCAACTCCTAAGAGAGAAGATCCTCCTAGTAGGGAGTTTTGAGTGCTGCCCTGCCACACTCATTACTGTCCTATTGAAGAGACAGAACCTGTATGCATTCCTAGATGGATCCAGGAAAGGCAGTTTTATTTTATTTTATTTTATTTTTGCTGTTTGGATCACACCCAGTGATGCTCATGGGTTACTCCTGGCTCTGCACTCAGAAATTACTCCTGGCAGTGCTAAGGGGATTATATGGGATGCTGGGAATCGAACCCAGGTCAGCCGAGTGCAAGGCAAACGCCCTACCCACAGTGCTATTGCTCCAGCCCCAGAAAGGCAGATTTTCAGAAAGAGAATAATCCCAGCTAAAGATCTTGCTTGACTAGAGGGTCAAGAGGCAGAGAAGGGGTAAACATTCCATGGCCAAGCAGATCCTAGTAGTCAGCCAAAATATCTACGTTGCAAGAAACCTTGGTAGATGTTGGAATGAGCAATAAAAAGTAAATGTGTTATGTGCCTAAGGGGGCAGGTTACGATTGGGAGAGAGGCTGAGGATATTGGTGGAGGGAATGCTTGAAACAACTGTATCATGAATGACTTTGTAGATCACAGTGTTTTTAACAAAAATCTATTTGAAAAAGAGAACTTGCTAGAACTATAAGATCTAGGCCTCTCTTTGTAGCAAGTCAGAATCTGGAGGCAAAGAGTGTACATTTAGTTAAGTCTGCAGGTGACTCTAATGAGCCTTAAGCTTTGAGAAATGCTTCTTCAGATAGTCTCAACTCATTGGATGCCTGCTCTACATATCTGTCAAAGGAAGGTCTTAAATTGGGCAATCAAATACCTGGTTTTCTGAGCCATGCAGTTACTCTTAGGTAAAGGGGACATCTGATCCTCTTAGTGAAGAGAAATCCTGGACTGTGTCCCTTTCCCGAGGCCTACCACTAACTTGTGTGCCAGGAAGTTCTCCAACCCACAATCAAGACACATATGTTTGACCTTGCTTCAAAGCTATGACTCCAAGTTATCGACACAGCTTTGTAAATTAGCTGATAAACAAGGATAGAAATTCCTCTTGAGAATACTTTCTGTCTCACAGACCAAGAAGCCTGGCTCATGTGATTGATTGTGGTAGGAAAGAACAAGAAAGTGACAGTTATTCATTCCCAGACAATGATGCTTTCATCACACATTTTCATCTTCCCATTGTCTTTAGAGTTGAATTTCTCAATCCCACTGTACAGATGGAAATGGTGAGGTCATGCAGGGCCAGTAAAAGAACCAGTGAGATATCAATGAGATGTGGTGACTTCATGTACCTGCAAATAAATCAATAAGTGAGGTGTTTGAGGGAGAAGCAAGTCCAGATCATGAAAGGGCAACTTCAGTGTTTGGAAACTGAATGTGTGTATGCTCAGCCTTCTGGTATGGTGTCTTGTACTCAGCATGAGCTCTATCTAGGATGGACCTCAGTCCCCAGGAATAAAGGTTGGCTTAAAACCAACCAGACAATACAGGATAATCTAAACAAGTCTTCCCACATGTGGAACTGACGTAAAGGACTTTCAAAGTCTGAATAGGAGAGAGGGGTCAGGGTGCTCTGAAGGCCCTGGGGCAGGATTTGTGGAGAAAATAAGAGTAAGACAAGGTCTGGAGTTAGGAAATATTTAGACAGATGGAGGAAGGTTGGTGAGGAGGCAGCTTGCTCCTTCATTAAGCAGATTTGCAATAGAGCAGATCTTGTTCAATCTGGAGGTGAGATTAAGTTATTAGTTCCTTCCTTTCTAGGGGAGATTCACTAAAATATGAACTCTTGCAAGTGGACAGGTCTTACATAGACCACTGATAACTTCCAAGCAAATAGCCTGAATACAAAGTTAACAGAAGACCCATCATCCTATGGAAGGAACTCATCAAAATTTCATTCCTTTGTATACATGTATTCATTTTTCTTCACAATAGAAATGTGCTGTTATGGAAATGGACACACTGGCTTTTGGTCTAAGATGGATTTTTTTGTTGTTGGGTATATTTTGTTGTTTTATTTATTGAAAGCAAACTGGTGCCACTTTCTACGTAAGAAGAAGAAATGAGTAATCATTTGGTGAGAAAAGGCCACTTGCCTGGCACACAGCCAACCCAAATTCAAGCCCTAGCACCCCTTCTGGTCCCCCAGTCCTGACCAGGAGTGATCCCTGAGCACAGAGCCAGAAGTAAAGCCTTGAGCTGGTTGTGTCCTCCAAACCAAAACAATATAGTAGAGAGCAAGGGATTTAGAGTCAGAGAAAATTACCAGTCTCTGGAATCAGAGACTGCTGGACACCCTGCCTGTGGGAACAGACACTCTGGGACATGTAAATGGAATGGCCATGTGTCCAAGATGCCATGGTGCCAAATCCAGATTCAGACCCACCAGCTTGCAGCTCATTTCTTGCTACTCATTGTCCTCACTGGTCAGTCTTAACTCCTGATGCAAACACGAGGCAAGCTGAGGCAAGCAAGGCTTTGCTTCTGCACAGCCTCTGTAGAATGAGACCCTGAGGAGATCCAGTGCGAGTTTTGGGGTCCCAGAGGCAACCTTCAAAGCCAGATATACACCTAGGCTGGCTGCAGCATGAGTCTGTAGAATCAACACACAGGAACCCCCAAGGGCCCATCGATGGAGAGGGAAAGAAAAGGGAAGTGGCTGGAAGTGGCTCATTTCAAGTCCTAGAAATGAGAAAATCTGGACAATGGGGGCAACATGGAAGGAGCCAGAGAACAACACACTGAGACAACAGAGTCAGAAGGAGAAAGATGAGCTGGTGATTGTGCTCCTGTGTGGGCCTGAGAAGCCAGGGGGCAGACAATGTTAAAGGGAACCCAGGGCTTGGATGCTGATAGCAGAGCTGAGGTGAGAAGAGGGGCATGAGGGAAGGGTGTCAAGAAGGAGACTTTCCTGTGCAGATAATGATTTTGCTTTGCTTTTGCATTCATTGGGGGATCACGCCAGGCAGTGCTCAGGTCTTACTCCTGATAGGTTCAGGAGACCACACAGAATACCAGGGATTGAACCTTGGTCGCCACATGCAAGGCAAGTAAGTGCCTTACCTGCCATTCTATCTCTGCAGCCCTGGGATATTTGTTCTTGAGTGGTGGGATGGTCCAATAACAAGCTCTCCAAGAACCAGGAACCTGTTCCTCCTCAACACATGAAGTCACATAAATCAATGTCACCTTTATTTTTCTCTAAGTTTTCAGCCCACAAAGCCTTTGTTATGGGGGGAGGAGGGGGCGGGTAGAGGGGATTCCCTCATTTTCATCCCATCAGTACCTTTTCCTGCACTAGCCAGACACACTGTGAGCCCAACTGGTGCCACACAAGACTGGAACCTCCCTTTGTTCTAAACCCAGAAACAAAAGAGAATTGCTCAGACATGATACTGCTCTGATTTACCTCAAGTTGGTGTGTGTTGGAGGCAGGGCGGGGGGTTGTGCAGCTGTGCAGTCTATAGCAACATCCAGGGTATGGGGGAGGGAGGCTGGTAGAAATCTCCCGAGAGCATTTATTTCTATCAGATGCTCCTGTTCCTCAGGTTGATTGAAAAACGGGAGCTTTAAAATCACATCGACTCATCAGAATGCGGCTCATTAGGGGATGCCAAAAGCCCTCATCCTTTATTTCCAGACACCACTGCTCATTCGTCCAGGAGGTGATTGTGAGGGGGAAAAGGGCTCAATTCTTTGCCTTTGGTGGGAGGGGGGAAGCTGTGTTCCTGCATCGCCCACTGGCAGCTGCTTTACAAATTGCCCAGCCATTAAGTAATTATTTCCTTATCATGGGGGCAGCTGGGAGAGATGGCTTTCCTCCCACCCCGAACAGCCCTCACATTCCCTTCGCCATCACCTCCTCTGTTCATCCACCAAGGCCCCTGCAGAGGCATTATTGTTTTTCTTTCTACAATGAAAAATCACGATTCTAGAATCTGATTCTTTTGTTTTGTTTTGGGGTACCTGGCAATGCTCAGGGGTTACTCCTGGCTCTGCACTCAGGAATTAGTCCTGGCAGTGCGCGGGGGACCCTATGAGATACCGATGATAGAACCCAGGTTGGCCACATGCAAGGCAAGCGCCCTTCCCTTCTGGACTATTGCTCCAGCCTCTCTGGGAGCTGATTCTTTGCCCACCACTCTTGAAGGCAAGGAAGGAATCTGGGATGAAGCAATCTGTAAAGTGAATCTACCTGGGACATTTTCCTTATTTGATGGGTGAGAAACTTAAGTCCTAAAAGTGTTCTAGGTCCTGCCTGGCAAGTGGCCTTTTGAGTTCTCACCCTGTCTGACCCCCTGGAAGATTTTTTGCACTATGGAAGTGGGCAGTCCCCAAAGTTCCTCATCATCATTGTCTGGTGTCAGGAAAATCTGGGCACATACACATACGTGACATGTTTCCATGTTTTGTTGAAAGGAGCTGGATACTAATGTGTTGGTCATTGACCACTACTGTTTTCAACAATGACTCACCACCAGATATTCTTTTCAAGAGTACAACATGACCCAATATTGCAGAACACCTCTCTTAGACTGTTACTGCTTGGTTAAGCTGTTTTTGCCCTGGGTGCACCCAAATGATTTTCTCTCTAGACGTTTGTGCCTCATGCTCACTTTTATCCCTCATCCCTCATTTTTTTTTTTGCTTTTTGGTCACACCCAGCGATGTTCAGGGGTTACTCCTGGCTCTGCACTCAGGAATTACTCCTGGCAGTGCACTCAGGGGTTACTGCTGGCTCTGCACTCAGGAATCACTCCTGGCGGTGCTTGGAAGACCATATGGAATGCTGGGAATCGAACCCGGGTTGGCTGCGTGCAAGGCAAACGCCCTACCCACTGTGCTATCGCTCCAGCCCCAACTTTCATCCCTCTTGACAGTTCTCCATCCACCACCTCTAGCAGCTGACAATCTGCTCCCGGTTATCTGCAAATCCTTTAAAAAAAAAAAAAGATTCCAAGTATAAGGGAGGTAATATGGTATTTGTTTTTCTCTGCCAAATTGTTTGGCTGAGCATGCATGCTATCCTCAAGGTCCATCCAAGTTATTGCAAATCGCATGATTTCCTTCGTGTTTATGGTTGAGAACATTCCATTACGCACAATAGATACATGATGCCACTGACAACAAAGCAATAATACGTAATGTATATGTTTTTCATGTAATGTTGTCTTGTCCATTAGCGCATGCTTGGGCACTTAGCTTGCTTCCATGCCACAGCTATTAAAAATAATGCTGCTAAGAATAGTGGAGTCAAGGAATACCTTTTCAAGTGTGTGTGTTTTGTTCCCTCCGAATGTCTGGATCAAGTGGTAATTCCAGAGCTGATTTTCTAACTGGAGTTTATCTTCAAAGATCATCATCTCTATATACGCCCCCAACAACATCCCTATCACCAATATACCCCCAACCTAGCCCTGACAAGCCAGTCACAGTAAAGAAAAACGTCATGCTTTACAAGTCAACAGAAAACTTTGGGAAAAGATCAAATCTTACCACACCCACTGATTGGTCCACCTTTGCAGTTTGATTAATACTGACATTCTTCCTCTCCCTCATCCCTTCTCTCACCCTTTTTGAATGTTTTCATTCTTGAGCTTACTCAAAAGAGTGATTTCTCTCATGCTTGTACTTGGCACGGAGTCTCATAATGTGGAGTCCAAGGGGGGCTCGAGTTTATTCTAAGGATCTGGGTATCTGTTTGTTTTGTTGTGAGGTCACAATAAGATCACCAAAGACTTAAAAAAAAGTAAAAGTTGGAGGAGTCTTTATTGATACCAGTTGGTGGGCTGTCTTGCTAGGCAAGAGAAGCCACCCCAACACAGAAGCATTAGCCTTTTATTTAGGAAAAACCACCTCCTAGAGCAGTTCTGTAAAGCACCTGTAAACTTGCTTTGCCCACCAGGGTCCACATCCTGGTGCCCCCATAAATTCATTCAAGTGCATCCAAATAAGCATTGTTACAGAAGCAAGAAAAATTGTTATAGCAGGAGACAATGAAGCAAGTAATCAGTCGCCTGTAACAATATATCTTTAGGACCCTAGCCCATCGATTCTGTTGGCAGTCTCAGACAAGCTTTCAGGTCCTTGTGGGAAGTTCAGTGGACTTAAGGACTCAGATAAATAAGCTAAAAAATAAACATCTGAAAATGAAACTCTTTATTGCTCCCTTTCAGTCTCCCCTTTATGGTTTATAAAACCAATTCACAGGCCTCTCCCCAAAGTGAAGTCAAGTCTCCTAGGGGTGGAGGCGAAGTTAGAAATGGGGGCCAGTCTGCAACACCGCCCACCTTTGTTTCTGCTTCCATGATTGCAGGTAAGTTGCCCTGCAATTATTGGGGTCAGTGTGGCGCAGGACAGAGATAACTGGCTTCTTCCCATCTCTGCCTTCTCCAGCCCTGAAAGGTTATGAGATGGGTTTGCTACAATGGGCAAAAAAAATAGCAGGAAAGGCCCAGATAGAAACACAGCAGAAAAAGGAAAGAGAGACTGGGGACAAAATAATGCGGATACAACAGATGTGCTTAAGCCCAGGAAACTGCCATGAGTGATGGAGTCAGTGATGCCTTAGTTACCGCAGTGAACAATTTACATACTTCCCACCAGCTAGTTTTCAAATCCTGGTCTTGAAGAGCAAGAAATTTATTCTGCACACCCGATAATGAAAATCTGTATTCCACGGTTTGCAACCTGCTGGCTCTGATATGCCAAGTGCATGTGAAACAAGGCATGCTTCACCCTAATTGCCTACAATTCCTCCCCAACCCCCATTCTAATTGTGTTATGAAGATAGATTTTTTTCTCTCTCACTTATGCACCCCCTGATTACTTTGGTTTTGCCCTAATGAAGAGAAGTAGGATAAAAACCAAACAATGAGGCTTTATTCTGCTACCCACCCAGGTAGTCCTGAATGCAAGTATAATGGGGACTGGCAAGGAACCCCAAGGTCACATTGAGGAGAAGGGGCTTTCTTGCTTGTTTCTAAGGTTAGAATGGGGGAAAAATAGTCACCCACATACCATGTAGATGTATATCTTAAGGCTGTAAAAAAGGTAAATTTTTACAAAACTCCAGAATAATTTCTTTTGGGGAGAGAAGGGGATAAGGGGGTGAGGGATTGGAATTGGGCCATACCTTGTGGTGGATGCAACAACAGAGTCAGCCACATGCAAAGCAAGGGCCATTACTGCTGTACTATTTCTCTGGTTTCTCCCCAACTCCAGAGGACTTAGGATGTGTGCAGAGGTAGTTTGGGTGGATCAAAGTGGGGAGCAGGGGCTCTCAGGGCCCAGAGATGCTCACTGATTGAATCCACTATTCAGGACAGCTTGTCTGCTAGAGAGAAAGGCTCTGCCCTAAATGTCACACGTCAAAAAGCTGAAGTTACAATACCCTGGAAAAGGTCTGCTCAGAAACTCTCATGACCCACACATCTGAACAAAGAAGCTTCTATGTCCACAGTTTCAGGAATGTCTCTCTAACTTCCAGGACACCTAATCTGAGTACCTCCCCCAAGTGTCCACCAACCATCCCAACTCTCCACTTGGAGAGCCTCATGTGCTACAGGAAAGTCACCACATCCCAACTGGGGACCCAGCTATGAGTCTCCACCCCCTTTCCGTCCCCGACTCCCACTCCCATTCCAAATCAATCCACTTTTCATGTGATTTCTCCGGATGGCATTTCAAGTGATTCAACTGCCTGGGCATGAAAATAAGTAGCTGTCTTCCATTCCCTCTGACTCTGGTTCCCCATTCATCACCCAGTGTTGTTGATTGGTCCTGCCAACCATTTTGAACCCTGTTCAAACATCTCCATACTGCCAATAACCCAGTTAAAGCTATCAACTACCCTTGCTTGAACAGCTGATAATAATAACAGATAGAGCTCCCATCCATTGTCCATCTAGCAGCCAGGAGAACTCTATGGCATTTTTCTGCTGCTTAAAGAAAGATGATAAAACTCTTAGGGTGGCCCTTCATGATCTGTCATTTTCTGTGTCTCTATTCCCCTCTGGCTTCTAGCTCTGAGCTGCCCCTTAACCTTTTGTCATATACCCTTGCTTCTGGGTTTCAAAAATGCACCCCAAACCCTCCAGGGAGTTGGGGGATGGAATGGGGTATCTTTGTCTGCACCGAACCTTCTTTCTAGAATGTTCTCCTTTACCATCAACCCTTCTGGCCTAGCTGATCTTGCCTCTCTTCCTGGTTCAATTTCATCATCATTTGATCAGTCTGTGATTCAAGGATGGGTGTGAGTTGCTGGACTTGATTCCCACCCTCGTTTTCTATTCTATGTGAATCCCCTCCCCTTCCAAAACATGAAGACCCTTGCTCTCTTACTGACCAATATAGGCTGGGCAGGTGGGAGAGTGACTGGCACAAAACAAGACTGTGCAGGAAGAAACGGATGAGTGACTCCTTCTGGGGCATAGCCCTGTCATCACCAAATCACCACCAACTCTAATTTGCCCACACCTGGGACCAGGTTGAAGGTATAATAGGGAAACATATATGAAAATGCTCCATGACATAAATTGCTCCAACCACCATTTAAGTCGCACTGAGAGGCTGCCGAGAGTTGAATATCCTCTCCCCTCCATCTCCCTGTACACAGTGGATAACTAGCTGGAACCCTGACTTATGCAGTATCTACCTTATCGGCTTTAGGGTTTAATAAGGGGGCTGAGAATGATGAATGTCATTGTCATAGTGATCCTTCTCTTTCTATGACAATGATAATTGGAAATGATAACCCAGGACAAGAACTGAGTGCTGAAATGTTCTAGAATGTAAAGGTAAAGGGACACATGATATCCTTTAAGTATCTGTATAGCAAACTTTAATGTCCAAAAGGAAACAGAGAGAGAGAAACAGAGACAGAGACAGAGACAGAGACAGAAGTGCCTGACATAGAGGGAGGTTGGGGTGGGGGGATGGGGGATAGTGCTGGGTTGGCAGTAAGGAAACTGGGGACACCGGTGGTAAGGAATTACACTGGTGAAGAGATGGGTGTTGTATGACTGAAACCCAATCATGAACAACTTTGTAACTGTGTAACTGTGTATTTCACCATGATTCAATCACTTGATCACTTGACATCCCTTTACTCATCGATTTGCTCAAGTGGGCTCCAGTAATGTCTCCATTTGTCCCTGTCGCATGCTAGTGTAGCCCAATGGCATCTTCTCGCTCCAGGAACATGAAGAGCCTCAAACCAATCATTCAGGATCTTGACGAAGAAGTCTGAGCATCTCTTAGGTGGGCGACCATGCTATCTTTTGACATCCCATGGAATCCAGTCCATAATGGCTCTAGTTTAGCGGTCATCTTCAAATCTCCCTATGTGTCCAGCCCGTCTGATTTTCAATGCCTTGGCAAACGAGACAGTGTCCCTGATTCTTGAGCATTGACGGAGGTTGGAACTCCAGATTCTTTCTCTCATTTGAGTGAAGTGTGATACTCCAAGCATAGCTCTTTCAATTTCTCTTTGAGAGACCCAAAAGGTCTCTTATCCATAGGGATAATCATAGGATATTTTTAAGGTTGAAAATGGTCACATCATGGGTCAGAGTACAGATAGTAAATGGGAAGGGTGTTTGCCTTATTGACCCAGTTGAATCCCTGACACCCTGGAGTCCCATCATAAGTGATCCCTGAACACAGTGCCAGGAATAAGCCCTGGGCACTCCAAGGTATGGTCCCAGTGCCTTTCCCCATACGCCTTAAATAAACAATGAGGTCAATAAAATCTTATCTCACCTCTAACTCCTACAAGATAAGAGAGAAAATTTTGAATTAGGATTCAATGTTGTATGCATAACTTCTTTTGTTTTCTTTTCTCCTCTTAAATTTGTTTCGAAAAGCTGCAGTAAGTTTTCCCTGAAAGTCTTTGGTTACAATTAACCAGAAGAGAGTGGACTGAACTTTTTGAAGGGCTTCTGGAAACCAGGTAGTGCTTCTTCAGCTCTGCCAGCAAAAGGCCTTAGGGAACTGAACAGAGGAAGGGCAGTTGGGAAGTCTGAGGCCCTCCCTTTCTCTCCCTCAAGAGTTCCACAGGCCTGGCAGAGCCTTCAATCTCACACGGCATGTTTCCTAGTCCAGAGGACTGCTCCAGAGTGACTTGTGGAAGAAATAATTGATGGTTGCAGAGTATAAAATCCAAGTGCTATGGAAACAAAAGCAACAATAAAGGAACTCTCCTGGTTGCTCAACTCCAGCGCTTGGCAGAGTGGCCGGGAAACACAATTCCCCTCAGTCTATACACAATCTTGTTTGCCTGAGAAAGGAGCTAAGCTTCCCCAGTGCCCAACTCTAGCCTTGACCCTTTGGCTACCTCCCTGATTTCATCCATCCTTCTTTTCGATCTCCATCTAGAGAAAACTAGCCATGATTGAAAGCAATCCTATTAGTGTGGTTTAATTTCATGCATGCCAATATGTCATCTAGGCACTGAACATTGCTGTGGGCATGATCCACTTGGGCTCAATACTTGATGTGGTTACAAAGATGCAGGGTCCCCATGGGATCCTGAACTGCTGGCATGGTCAATCCTGTGCCCTGAGATCCGGGCGAACAAACTGGTGGGCAGGATTCTGGGTAGTTCTTTGCTCTAGAGCCTGGGAAACCTTGGAATCAGAGGAGGGCAGGGAGCAAACTGGACATTGGAACAAGGGCTTTTGTACTGTATCTCTCATAGGCATGTTGCCTGTGGCCTGGACATAAATAATGTGTATTTTCTTTTTTGTATTTCAGTACTGTATCCAACAGATTTCTTTGTCTCTATACTGTAATGAGGATTCAAAGATTGGTACATTATCATGGTTCAGAGAACACTACTTTTCATAGTCAATGTCACATATTTTACAGAGCAAAAAGATCACTTTTTAATGGTGCCCAATTAAAAATAATCTTCAGTAATTATTTTCATGTCAATCACAATCATTATTTCTTTATACCAAAATAAAGATATTTTAAAAGTGACTTCAAGGTAAATAAGCTTATTAAAATTCAATAAAATAGTTACAGTATTAACTAAAATTTGTATCTACCAAGTAAAACTGCCAAGTTTCATTATATTTCAAACAGAAAGCCTCAAAGTCCATATAAAATGACAGAGTTGACTTAACTCAAGTTTTTTTTTTTCTTTTTTAGTTCACACCTGGCAATGCACAGGGGTTACTCATGTACTCAGGAATTACTCCTGGCGGTGCTCAGGGGAGCATATGGGATGCGGGAAATCGATCCTGGTTGGCTGCATGCAAGGCAAACGCCCTCCCCAATGTGCTATCGTTCCAGCTCCATAACTCAAGTTTTGTCCCTTCATCTTTGTCGCCAACATGCGGTCCTTATTTTGAAGCTAATGTTTAAAAGTAGGCATGTGTAGTGTTCTGAGGAATAAGAACACAGACTGTCCTCAAAGTGAGTTGGACTGATTTCAAAGGACTTAAATGAAATGAAGTTGCTACATCTGTGTGTTTGGAGGCCGTTTGATAGAAGTTCTCCCAAATTAACTTTCACGTAGAATATCATGTTAACTTAGTATAAATAATGAAGCTTGCTAATTTGAATTCTATATTATTGCCCTTGTTGTGGCTTTATTATCAGCATTATTAAAATTCAACAACAATTGCAATAGTCATTTAGAACTTATTTTAACTGAAGATGATTTTCAGGGAAGTGTAGTTAAGCATTGTCAGACTTTAACAGTGCATAGATGGTGAAATGGAATCTATTTTGGTTTGATTTATTCTTTTCAACTTTTCTGCTGATAATGTACTCCTCTCTTGCCTCAGATAGACTCCTCTCATTCTCCTATTATTCCAACGTGACGACTGTGTGGGGAAATACTAGAATAAAGCAAAATAAAGAAAGAGGACACTCTCTTTCTACTTGTTCATGGACCACTACTTAATTTTGGTGCTGGAGGTGATAACTATGGTGTGCTTGGGAAAGGCAGGCATATTAACAGGACTCACTTAGAAGGGTCATCTCTGGTATCTACAACTCAGAGTGACATTGCTGGACCTTCCCAGAAATGCCTCTCACAGACAGAGGGGCTTCTGTGTAAAATAAGAATCTGTGTCTGATTTCAGTATAACAAACAGCCTACCTAGATATAACCAAAGATGGAAAAATCAGAGAGTAATTCTAGGCTTAGAGAGCACACAACCTAAGTAGACAAAAATAAAAATAAATGGCATAGTACAGTGCAAAATGATTTTCTATAAACGGTGTCTAGCAAGCAGAGTTGCAGGCAAAAATACAGGGATATTTAAGAGAGTTTCCTGGAAGAAATACTACCTGCAATCACTTGTAAGTCTTGGAACTAGTCTCCTACTGACTTTGCCCCATAGGGCTTATGTGTGGATAAGATATTTGGGAGTGGGATGCTTCCAAATATAAGTTTAAATTCACAGCATTATAATAGCCATGATTTATTAAGCATTTACAATATGCCATGTAGAGGGTCTAGTGGCCATACTTATCGCCTTACTTTTGTTGTCAATGCAATTCAAAACAGAGAGGTGCAGTTTTACACCTTGCTCTGATCACTGGCAAGATACTTAATTGTTTAGGAGCTGATTTGTCCAAAATCACAAACTAGAGAGAGAGAGAGAGAGAGAGAGAGAGAGAGAGAGAGAGAGAGAGAGAGAGAGAGAGAGGCAGACAGAGACAGACAGACACAGACAGACACAGACAAACAGACAGAGACAGAGAGACAGAGAGTTTGCACACAGTCTGACTTTGAAGTCAGAACCTAATGGCCCTCATCTAAAACAAATACAGGACGATGATTAGATCTGTGATCTATGTTCACTTGACACCACAGTCTTCCCCCTGGCCCTCATGAGGTGTGTGCAGGACAGACATTGCTCTGGTCTGACAATCTGCTAGTTTGAGTTGTGATTGGCACGGACAAAAGATCAGCAGCAGCAACCATTCCCATGGGGAAGGGTAAGATTCAGGCTTTTTGACTTCCATCTCTTCACTTTTTATCAGTTCTGAGATCTCTTTCCAGGTCTGCAATATGAACCTGCTAAAGACCTGGGTCTCTGAGCGGTTCCAAAGATTAAATGCAAGTCAGTGAAAGCACATCCGGCACACAGTAGGTGTTTCTTTTTCATGTGACTCTGACAGGTGTTTGAGCTAACTAAGCCAGATATCACATAACTTGCTTTGAAAGAAAATTTAGCTGGCATTCACGTTGCTTCTTCCACAGTGACATATTTTGAATCCTAAGTAAAAGACCCCAGGATTGCTATTTATTTTAAACAACAAACACCTGTCATTGCTCAAATTAGAAACACTTGAAGAACCAAGCTACAAAATATTTATAAATTCACAAATGTGTTTTAATTGCCACGAAGGAAAATGAATTCAGCTGTAGTTCTTTACTTCATGAAAAAGATGTCTTCGTTCTTTTCTCCCTATCCTAATTGCAACTGTTGAATATTGGATTTGCACCGCTAATTCTACAGTATGCAGGATAAAGGGAAAATTGAGAGCTTGGGGTGGAAAGATGAAGATGTGGAAGATACACTTTCATGCACAAAAGGCCCTACAGAGTTCTCGTGAAGGGGTCGGTCGGAGAGATAGTACAATGATAGTACAATGGGCACATACCTCACACATGGCTGACCTGAGTTCAATCCCCAGCACTTCATATAGTTCCCCAAGCCACAACAGGATTGATCATTGAATGGGGAACCCAGAGTAAGCCCTGAGCTTTGCTGGGTGTAACCTCAAAACAAACCAAAATAATCTAGACGACTAGGAGGCAGAGAGATAGTGTAGTGGGCAGGGTGCTTGCCTTGCGTGGGAAATAGACCTGGATTCAATCTCTGGTACCCCATAAGGTCCCCCCAGCCGAGCCAGGAGTTATTTCTGAGCACTACTGGACACAGATCCCCCAAAAAGCACAGTTCAGATGAGGCTGATACAGACTGTTTTGCTTGTAGTCCCGACTTAGACTCTATTATTCTTAAATAACAAAGAAAGTTCATTATCTAATTTGTTGGGTTGGATACATTTTCTTTTAAATTTGATCATGTAAGTCTGAATGCGGCAGTGTAGTTATTCATTTTGTTTTTTGTTTCTTCCTAAAGTCCAAGAGAAAATAGTTTTGGTTTCATCTAAGAGAATGAATAATGCAATTCTGTTTCGACTGTTCTTTTAGAAATTGTATCTCTGACCCAGTTTCCTACCAGACTTTTAAGCAATGAGGCTGTGAGTGTAATAGTCATTGACTTTAGCATCATTTCTTGGTGGGGAAGTTTTATTTTATTAATTTATTTATTTCCAGATTCTACATGCATTAAAAATTCTTTATTTAGCTATTGTGATATACAATATTGTTACTGATAGTTTTATGCACACATGCTTCCAATACCATCACCAGGGCACCCACTTCCCTCTATCAATGCCCCAAATGCCCCCTCCCACTTGTTATACAAGCCTCTACTCTCGGTGGAAAGGTTTTTAAACCAAAGAATAAAGTTTAAATTCAACATACATGCTTGGTCTTACTTTTCTTCAATATCTGGAAGGGTAAGTAGAAGAGCTGGAGCAAATCCTTAGCATGAGAAGTCTGAGTTTAATTCTCCACACCGCATGATCTATAAGCATCGCCAAGAGTAACCCCCAAACACCAAGAGCATCACTCCCAAGACAATTTTTTGGGGTAAATTGATTTTACAAATTGGGAGATTTTTCAATCCAGTATGGATTTTTGCTTTCTCTGGAAAAAAATGGAATATCAAATGACTGGTCCTGCTGTCCCTCCACCGAACACTGATTCTGAAGCAGAGTTGCTTTATCAGCAGCAGCACCTAGGACCTAGTTAGAACTGCAAATTCTAGATCCACTAGAGCAGAAATACTGGGGAAGGACCAGCAATCCCAGAAACTCAAGTCTGGTTTGAATCACCAGCGGGCATTCTGATGCATACCAAGCATCGAGCATAAGATTTATGATCTGAGCACAACATGCAGGAGTTCTTTGCAAGAAGCTTTGTTCCACTGGTTTTTGAAGTTACAGCTTGTGATAGACCCGATGGTATGTATACAAATACCCATTGGTCTCTGATTGTTTATCTGTTTTGAGGCCATAGCTTGCAGTGTTCAGGGGTCTCTGTAAGAGACAGGTGGTACAGGGGATGGCATCTGGAACTACCGCACACAAAGCATGACTTCTAGATCTTTGAGCTCTCTCTTCCCACTTTCCCAACTCAAATGACCATTTCTTAACCAGTCCTTGGGCCAATGACTTGTAAAGTCACACAGTGTCTCACTCTCACAAACATCCTTCTTTTGGTTTCACATTTCATTTTGTTTTGATATTCTTATTTATTTTGTCTTTAACGGTGATTTGTAAGTGAAGTATGACGGGGCAATGAGATGACAGGGTATGCATGTGAGCAAATCAGGATCCAGTTGGCTGAAGATGGGCAACAAGAAGAGAGAGAGAGAGTGAGACAGAGTGAGAGAGAGAGAGAGACAGGAGAAGAGAAGAGAGAAACAGAGAGAGAGAGAGAGAGAGAGAGAGAGAGAGAGAGAATGAACATGCATATTGAGAACAATGGCTTCCAAGTGCATGTATATATGCTGGGGAAAGGCAGTCGAAGCCACCACAAAAACCCTGCTCCCCCAAAGAATGACGGAATGCTCATAGAGCAATATGATTATGTGCAACAAGGATAAGAAACACTGGTACCCAGACAGTAAAGAGCCATTACTACAATGTTGTATGCATGGGCATTGCACAAACCATACTAAGGAGTTATTAAAATGTGTCAGAGTTTAGAATCTTCAAGTTTGAAGGCTACTGCAACAGTGCAAAGCAGATGACCTCAAGCTTAGAGATATAAATTAAATTAAAGATCATCTCACTCAATGGGGAAAAATATCATTTTTCATAAAGCCATGATTAATAAATGAAGAATAAGATAACAATTTTAAGAGTAATATTTCCTTTCAATTGAAGATTCAGTGATATAGTAAACAGACAGGAATTTGAATTATACACAAACCATAAAGCCATGTTTGCTCTCTTGAATGACCTCCACAAACATAAAATGTCAGAAGAACCATCAAAATGTCATTGTATAAATTTACACTCAAAATTAAATTCAGACTTACAAAAAACTGATCTATAAAAATTAAAAACTTTAGAAAAAGTGCCTTCTCTAAAGTCTCCAATGGAGACATTACTGGGCCCGCTCGAGCAATAACTCTAAATAGAAATAAAATTTATATCACAAAATAGCTTATTTAAATTGTCAGAATCTGAAAACTACTCTTTATGACCATGGCAACAGTTACACTGGCTTAAAAATTCTTCTCAAAATTAAAAATTATCAAAAAAATGATTTGCTATGTTTTATTTGCCCAGATAATTGCTTTCAATTTTATTTATTGAAAAAGAAGTTACTCGGGGCTGGAGACCTAGGTAAAGTACTTGTGTTGCTTGTAGCATCTTTTACTTCAATCCTAGCTCAATCCTTTGCAATGCATGTGGAACCCTGAGCATCACCAGGGGTTCCTTTAAAAAATTATTATAACACCTTGATTTACCAAGTTGTTTGTAATACAGTTATTTCAGGCATTAAATGTTCCAACAGCAATCACACCACCAGTATGCCCTTCCTTCCACCACAGTATCCAGTTTCCTATCCACTACCCAGTCTGCCCCTTCCCAAACCCCACCCTTAGCAGGTACAAACAGATTTACTTCATATTGTTTGTGACAACACAAAGACAAATGAAATTATTAAAACTTAGCTAAGTAAAAGTCAATTTGTGATAACTCTTATATCTCACAGTGGAATTACTGAAATCACTGTCTCAATATTTCCCGGGCTGGTTGGTGCTATTTGAGTCCTCTATGTTATTGCTTGTCATCGAGCTTGGTGGTCTTCTATGCAACTTTCTGATTAGATTCGATGTGATTATAAATATATGTAGATTTGGGGGCTGGAGCAATAGCACAGTGGTAGGGTGTTTGCCTTACAAGTGGCCAACATGGCCGACCTGAGTTCGATTCCTCTGCCCCTCTTGGAGAGCCTGGCAAGCTACCGAGAGTATCTCGCCTGCACGGCAGAGCCTGGCAAGCTACCCGTGACGTACTCGTTTATGCCAAACACAGTAACAACAAGTCTCATGATGGAGATGTTACTGGGCCCACTTGAGCAAATCAACGAACAACGGGAGGACCGTGATCTGTGATCCGTGATCTGATTTCTATATCTTGCAGTTGTTACTGATGGGTTAATCTTTGACTCATGGTGCTCTCTGGTTTGTCGCCTTCTTCCTCTTGAAGTGGCTAGGATTCTAGAAATCTTTGCTTTTTTTGCTTTTGGCTTTGATGACATGGAAGAAGGGTGGTGCATTTCCTACCCAGATAAGGAATCAGTCACTTTTTCAAGGAGTCCTGGTTTCTTTATTGAGTAATGGTATTGAGTAAAAAAGCACAGAACTTATTTCAATGCTTTTCACAGGCTAGACATAGAAAGAACTCTAAAAATAAAATATATCATGCATCCTAATTAGAACTACTAATTTAAAATTATCAGTTTGTGCTAGAAACGTAGATCAATGGGCTGAGTACATCCTTTGCATGGAGGAGCCTTGCATCCGAACCCCCAGTACTGCATGGTCTGCTGAATACTGCCAGGAGAAATCCGTAAGCACCAAACTGTAGCTTTTAACATAACTGCTTTGATCTTCTATCTTTATCTTCTTTTTCTTATGCTAAAATTACTGTTTCCCAGAAACTCCAACTCTATAATTCCATCTATTTTATTTCACAAACCATCACAATCTGTGACAGTGCCAACACTAGTACGATTTAGATGATTATCATATGACTTTTTTTTGTCACACCCAGCTGTTCTTGGGGCCACCCCTGGAAATGCCTGGGAAACCATACGTGGTGCTGGGAAACAAAATGGGGTTGACTGCATGGAAGGCAAGCATCTTACCCTCGTACCATCTCTCTAGCGCCAAGATATCTTTTTTTAGTTCTTTTTTTTAAATGAGTGTGGTAGCTTCATCTCACAAGCTCGGAATTGAAGGAGTCGGCAAAAACCTCTAATGGTAGTAACTGTTATATGTGCACACACATGTCTTTTTGTTATATACATGTGTATATATGTATATTATATAAACATACATTTTAATGCATAAAATGTACATACAACTTTATGATGACAAAAAATTTTTGAGTACATGAAAACAGGAACCTTATCACTTTTGGAGGATGGGATTAGAGATGGGATTACTACTGATTTATATATCCTGACATTTTGATTTTCATTCTATGAAATATATTGAAATATATTTTATTATTCCAGTTGTGATGATAAATTGTTGGAATATAGTCACAATATATGATGTTATTTATTATTATTATAATTCTACATTAGGGCTGGAGCGATAGCACAGCAGTAGGGCATTTGCCTTACAAGCGGCCAACAAGGCTGACCCAAGTTCGATTCCTCCGCCGCTCTTGGAAAGCCCGGCAAGCTACCGAGAATATCTTGCCCACACGGCAGAGCCTGGCAAGCTACCCTTGAGGTATTCGATATGCCAAACACAGTAACAACAAGTCTCACGATGGAGACGTTACTGGGCCCGCTGGAGCAAATCGATGAACAACGGAAGGACAGTAACAGTGACGATTTTGATTTATTTTACTATTTTGGCCACACCTGGTAGTGCCATTCGAACTTAATTTTATTAAAGAAACAACACATGCGCTCACTTGGGGTGGGAGCGATAGGACAGCGGGGAGGGTACTTGACTTGCATGGACCAGGGTTCGATCCCCAAAACCCTTTATGGTCCCTGAGCACACCAGGAGTGATTAGTGAGCACTGCTGGGTGTGGCCTCCAAACAAACAAGCAAAGAAAAAGAGTTAAAGCGGCCTCCAGGGCTGTAGCCTTAGCGCCCCTGGGGAACATGGCCCATGGCTGCTCTGTATGGGGGAGAGAAAACTGGAAAATTGGGGCCCCCCCTAAACCGCCCACCTCGCCGCAGTTGCAGGGCAGCTGGTGCAATTCTCAGATATGACCAGCAGGTGGCGCCAGCCCACAGGGTTTGGAGTTAAGGCGAAGCCTCAGAACCAAGGAACTGGTTGTGTTGTTTTGTCTGGGCCACACCTGACGCTAGCTACGCGGCACCTGCCGGCGGAGTGCTGGTCGACCCGCCCGGGCAGCCAAGCCCGCTGCCGGCATTCGGCTCCGAAGGCAACACGGCCTCCCTCAACAACATGCAGTTCCAATCTCCAACCGTCGGACCTTGCGGGGAGCTGCCTTCACAATGGGACCAGTGTGGACTAGGACACCGACATCCTGGAATGCTGCCTTGGGCAGTGCAACTGAAACGCTGCCGTCACACCAGAGGAGCTCCAATGCCATATAAAAAAGCACCCTCATTGGGATCGCCATGCCCCCACCAGTTCCAAGCCACTTCGGACCCTGGAGCTTAGGTGGCACAGACTCACAAGCTACACAGTGGAACACTATGCAGCTGTCAGGAGAGATGAGTCATGAACTTTGCTTATAAGTGGATAGACATGGAGAGTATCATGCTAAGTGAAATGAGTCAGAAGGAGAGGGACAGACATAGAAGGACTGCGCTCATTTGTGGAGTATAAAACAACAGAACATGAGGCTGACTCCTAAGGACAGTAGACACACGGGACAGATAGGTTGCTCCATAGCTGGAAGCCTGCCCCATGAGCACAGGGGAGAAGGCAACTGGAAGAGAGAAGGGATCACTAAGAAAAAGATGGCTGGAGGAATTGGTCAGGATGGGAGATGTGTGCAGAAAGTAGATAAAGG
>JAOXYA010000018.1:11938538-11951683 GCA_028565675.1 Sorex palustris
CAGTGCTATATATAGCACTGCACTGTCCTCCTGTTGTTCATTGATTTACTTAAGGAGGCCCAATAACATCTCCATTGTGAGGTTTGTTGTTACTGTGTTTGGCATATAGAATACATCACGGGTAAATTCCCAGGCTTTGCCATGCGGGCAAGATACTCTCAGTAGCTTGCTGGCCTCTCCAAGAGGGGCAGAGGAATCGAACTCTGCTTGGTCAGGCTGGCCGCATGCAAGGCAAATACCTATCACTATATATATATATATATATATATATAATATATGAATATAGTCATTCTGTATCTTTCCCTCTTCTGACTTTTTTCACTCAGCCTGATACTCTCCATGTCCATCAATTTATAGGCAAATTTCATCACTTCATTTTCCTGATGGCTGCATAGTATTCCATCGTGTAGAAGTGCCATAGATTCTATATCCATCCAGCTGCTCTTGGGGACTCAGGTTGTTTCTGGCTGTGGTGAATAGTGCTGCAATGAACATAGGGGTTCAGATGATGTTTCTAATGTGTTTTTGGACCCCTGGTTATATTCCCAAAAGTGGTATTGCTGGATCAAATGGGAGATGGAATTCTAGTTTTTTTAGATAAATCCATATTGTTTACCAAAAAGGCTGTCCTAGTTGGCATTTCCACCATCAGTGAAGGAGAGTTCCTTTCTCCCCACATCCATACCAATACAGGTTACTTCTGTTAATTTGGATGTGTACCAGTCTCTATGGTGTGAGATGATATCTTATTGTTGTTTTGATTTGCATCTCCCTGATTATTAGTGATGAAGAGCATTTTTTTGGCATCTTTGGGCCATTTGAATTTCTTCTTTGAGAAAGTTTCCAGTCATTTTATTGCCACATTTTCAGATGGGATGGGATTTTTGTTGTTGTTGTTGTAGAGTTCAACTAGTGCCTTGTATATTCTTGATATTAAACCCTTCTCAGAAGGGTAGTGGGTGAATATTCTTTCCCATTCCATAGGTTGTCTATATCCTGGTCACTATTTCCTTTGTACTGCAGAAGCTTCTTAATTTAAGATTTGTTTATCATTTGTTTATCTTTGCTTCCACTTGCTTGGTCAGCGGTGTTTCATCTTTGAGGATACCTTTAGCATCAATATTGTGGAGGGTCTTCCTGACCTTTTCTTCAATGTACTTTATGAATTCTGGTCTGATGTTGAGGTATTTAATTCATTTGGATCTAATTTTTGCATGGTGTTAGATAAAGTTCTGAGATGCCACTTTTCTTTTGCACTTAGCTGTCCAGATTTGCCAGCACCACTTGTTAAAGGGGATTTCTTTGCTCCACTTTATATTTCTTGCCCCTTATCAAAGGTTAAATGATTCATATATTTGAGGGTGTGTGTAAGGATTTGACTCCTATTCCATTGGTCTGTGGATCTGTCTTTATTCCAATACTATGCTGTTTTAATTATTACCACTTTGAAGTAGCTTGAAGTTGGGGGAGGTGATGCCTCCCATCCTTTCCCCGCCAAGAATTGCTTTAGCTATTTGAGAGTCCTTATTTTTCTATATGAATTTCAGGAGTGTTTGATCAATATCTTTGAAAAATGTCATGGGTATCCTAATAGGGATGAAATTGAGTCTGTATAATGCTTTGGGAAGTATTGCCTTTTTGACAATGTTAATTGTCCCAATCCATGATCAGGGGATGTGTTCCCATTTCCTCATGTCTGCTTTTACTTCTAGGAGTAGTATTTTGTAGTTTTCTTTGTACAGGTCCTTTACCTTCTCAGTTAAGCTGATTCTGAGAAATTATGAATTTCTGAGGCATGATTTTGAACGAGATTATTTTTTTGTTTTTTCATATCACTTTCTTCTCTCTCATTATTTGCATATAGGAAAGTCATGGACTTTTGGGTATTGATTTTATAGCCTGTGACTTTACTATACAAGTCTATTGTTTCTAGTAGCTTCTTGGAGGTCTTAGAGTTCTCTAAGTATAGTATCATGTGATCTGCAAATATTGAGAGCTTGATTTCTTCCTTTCCTATCTAGATGTCCTTAATATCTGTTTTCTTGCCTAAATGCTATGGCAAGTACTTTCAGTATTATATTAAATAGAAATTTCAAGAGTGGGCATCCTTGCCCTGTCCCTGATCTTAGACCTCTCTGTTTTTTTTTTTTGTATACAAGGCTCTGTAATTTCATTTGCTCAGGTACCACCAGTTCTCACTTATCAATCATTATGTAGTTGATCCAGTTGGTCCTTAGGAGCAGGGATGGACAAGAAAAACAACAAATGAAATTAGAAAACAGAGCTTCAAAACACTCTTCTGGAAATCTTGGGATACACTAGAAGATAATGTGTGTGTGTTCAGTGTCTTTAAGGCAAAAATAGTTTTTATTAAGTTCAAAAATTAAAAGCCACAAAGAAAGAGACCCGATAAACAAAAGTAGTGCAGAAAACACTGATCTAGGATCTAGAGAACGGTATAAAGGAAATGTTGTGGACAAGGGAGAGATCTGCAAATAAACTTGATATTAGACACTGTTAGTGAGTCAAATATTTGATTCATTATGGTAATGGTATTAGTATTGTAAAGGAAAATGTTCCACTTCTAGGAAATATATTGCATTTCGAGAAGTAAATGCCCTCAAAATGGTGAAATAAGCGAGGCAGGAGTAGGTTACACATGCCTATAAATGTGCTCATGTGTTAGTAGTTACGGACTCAAGCTCAAAGGTGTGCAGGAATTAATTGTATTTCAGGTTTTTGAGGGTTTGCGTTATTTTTCAAATAAAAAGATTTGAATAAAATGAACCAATGAAGGAAACTTCTGAGAAATTGGAATTTATTTAGACTTGGGTGATTGTAGCAAGATTTTTAAGTTCTAAAAATCCATTATATATTTGCTTAAGAATTTGCATGTTCCCTTGCTTTTAAAAGGTGCTTTGAAAGTGAGCATAAATGCCCAGCTGTGATGCAATATTATATTGCCTAATAAACAAATGTTCAGCACTGGGTGGAGTACAGGGTTTTGAAAATGAATCAGTCACTTTTCTTTTGTTTGCCTTCAACATCGATGCCAAGTTGCACCCAAAATTTAAATCACAATCTCAGTATGGAGGAGAAGCAGGAGTAATGTGAGGGCACTTAATTAGAGACAACTTCTCTGGTGGTCTGACCATTATGCTGGGTGAAGCTGATACAATTTGAGGACCCTCCCAAAGAAAAAGAATACAAACTTAGGACTGAAGATAAACATTGAGGAGGGGTGGAAGAAGTGAGGACTAGAAACTTGAGTTTCTTTGTCTGCATGAGAAATCTGCCTCTAGTGTTTATTCTTCGTTATTTCCCAATAACAAAGGACATATAAAAAGATGGAATGATTCTTGTTTTGATTTCCTTCCAACCATTGCTATTATTTACTGTATTCTTATTTCTCCTGGGCTCCTCCCATGAGAGTTCTTTTGTTTCTTGGGAGAAAACGTTTGCTTCTACATCAAAAGAGGAAGAGAAGCTCTAGATCTATAGACTAATATTGTGAAATATAAAGATTCCAGGAAAATCTTTGTAGTTTTTCCATCTAAAATCATATGAAAAATGACATGCTCAAACATTGTCACCAAATTCAGAACCAGGATCAGTATCCTGCAACAGCTCACAAGTGTCCAAATAAAGCTTTGCTTAATCCTTCCAATCATCTCTGAGATGGGAGGGATTCCTATTCGGTAGTTGAGAACAATTCCTTCAAGTTCAACCAGACACTTGTACATGAGCCAGACTTTAGAGTTTTCTGTTCCAGTCTAACCAACTGAAGTGACATGCTTTCAAGATGAGACATACTAAGGATGGTTACATTAAATTCAGAGATCTGGTGTCTGCTTTGACTCCAATCAAAGAGAGGAAATGCAGAACAGTTGCATGTTGAAGTAGAAAATGTCTAGAGCAAGAAGGGAGAAAGAAGAAACTCAATGTGACTAGCAGACTGCTAACAGCATTAGTCTTTCCCACTTAGCCTTTGCAAACTCTGCAAAATGCCAAAAGGGAAAATAAGGAAAAAGAACATTTTATAGAAAAATGCATCTGGCTGATGTACATTTGTTTTTCCCCTTAATTTTCGTACTTAAATCATCAAATTTATGTAATTTCCTAGTTCCCTTTCCTAATTAAATTTTTTCTCTTATATCAGCCACAACTAAACTTGATAGGTTAAGAACATAAACATTTTTTTGAACAACCCAGTTTGCTCTGTTTTGGTATGGTTTTATAAAACTCATACTGCAAACGCAATCAACTTCTCTCCCTCTTCTTCATCTCTTTCTCTTCAAGGAACTAACAAACATAAATAAATAGACTTTAAGATTTAGCTTATAAATGAACACATGGTGGGTCAGATGTTCTTTTTGAAAAAAAAATCATATGGAAAACTTATGTACTCTCCCTGCTTTGTATAAACTCTAAATCGGGGTCAATCAGCCTGTCTTGGTTTGGTATCAATCCCCAGAAATGTGGCTAACAAAGTTTAACCAGCTTTCAGGGACCAGCTAAAAAAGGGACAATCAATGGCGGATACAAACCAGTTAATCTTTTGAAGGCAGCATCTGAGAACACTTGGTAAAATCAGGCAACTCCTGCAGGGCAGTCACCCCTGTTCTTATTAGGTCTTTCTTTCTGGCATGAAAGGCCTCTGCCATCATTCAGTGACACTATTCATGGACAAGTTCTCTGTACTACACAAAACAGATATGCTTTCCTTATAGGTCTGGCAAGCAAATTTTGTCTTTCATTATAAAGACAACTTTATTGATGTTGAGACAAGCTGAGTTCCCACTTCTACCTGGATTGGAATTCCTGGGTAAGGGCTGCAGCTGGTGTTCTCTGGAAATATGGAATCAAGATTCGATATTCATTTAGGCCTGATTATTTGGAGTTAAAACTTCTGTCCAATAAATTCAGATATAGAGTAAACCCTTCCAGTTTTGGTAAGGTTATTTTATAATCCTAGGAGTGGGGGACAGTCAGATAAAACATAAACCAGGGTAAACCATAAACAAGATAAACTGTGTTTATTTTTTTACTCCAGTCCCATGTTTTTTAGAAATAGAGGACATATTCCTTTCGGGTTCTCTCTTTAAGCCACATTTAGAATGGACAGATGATGGAAGCTCCTTGAAGACCATCCTTCAATGTGCCTTTGCTATAAATAAACTCTTCTTGGAAAACTGGTTCAGACCCTCTCCATCTACCAATGCTAAGTCCACTCAGAAATTCTTTAGAGCAGGGTGGTTGCATATATTTTATCTGTGTGTAAATCTTTTGTGAATCAGAAGTTTTGTCTAGAGTTTATAGAAACTTGTTGGATATCCCAAGGTGAGAGTAAGAAAAAATATCCAGTACCCATTCATTGTAGCTGTCTGCAAATGATTTCAATGCAGCACTCTTGCCAATATTCACAACTAGAATTGCAACTATTTTCAATATAGCAGTTGCTAACAACATACACAGATAGAACTTCGACTAAATTTAGTAGAAACCATGAATCTATGATTTACATGGATCTATAGTTTCTTCCTAAGCAATGCCAATCATTATATGACATGCATTTTCCCACCCTAAAGGACCAACAGAAAGAAAATCGTCTTCAAATCTGTCTGAAAACTTAGCCAACAACCTCAACAGAGGGAACAGGGAGCAGACATAGATACTAAAGCAGAGTCCAAGAAGCAGAGGTGGACTGAAGCGTGCAAATAAACAATGACTAATTGACCCTATGTGATGTACCGTGTGCCACCTACTGCTTTTGGATTATGAAATAAAGGCAGGGGAAATGAAAGAATGAACTCAATAACCTCAAAGATCTAAGATGGTGCTTCATTTAGAAAGCCATTTTATTATTAATTGAGATTCAGTGTTTTACAGTACTATTAATAATGGTTTCTCATGTCCATAATTCCAGTACCATAGGCATCACTAGTAAACCCATCTCCTTCAAGGACCCCTCAGCAACCTTACCTCAATCTTCCAAATCAATTGTGGGACTTAATTCTCCTATCATGTTGCCTTTGGACCTTTGTTTCTATACTGCTGAGTATCCTTAAGTCCTACATATGAGAGGAAGCCAACTTTTGGTTGATAAACAGCTTGGAAATTTTGTAGGCATTCCAGGAGTTGAGCACAGTTGGAAAAAAAGCATCATGAATCTTGACATGTAACTGTCTGGATTTGTATTTCAGATGTAAATAATTCTCAGAGGATGGGAGGTGTTGACAACAAAAGGAAAAGTGCCATTGAGTCCGAAACCACTGTGAGTAAAAAAGGCATTGTAGATTGCTCAGTGAAGTTCTCTCCCACCTCTGCATTTATGGAGCTAGATATTGGGATTTGGGAAGTGTCTAAGAACAAGTATCTGGGAAGTCACAGTTTCAGAATCCACATTTCCAAATCTTCTTTTAGAATCAAATCATCTAGGCATGCCAACACTTAGCATAATTGAAAGTGGCAAATGTCTATTCATATACTCCAAAACTTAAAGTCAATAAATTTCTGTGAAAGTCTACTTATTTTGGATTTCCCCCCCAGTTATCTTTGATCATATTTTTGATAAAATATATGTACATATGGAAGTATATGAGAAAAATGGGACAAGGAAAGGGAGAAATATATGAGGTGGTATAATTCTTTACAACTCTTCTAATAATTAAAATTCAGATTTGGACCATAAAAAACATAATGAGAAATGCTAGAATTTTCCAAAAATGAACTTTAAAGAATAATTTGCAGTTATAACAATGAAAAATGATAGAACTGATGCTGTCAGAGCTTTTAAAAATGTGGTCAATTAAAAACATGCAAGTAAGAAAACTAGACACCTTTACCAATGTAGATTGGTCAGGACAATCTGGTACTACTTAAGATATCTGGTATAAAAGCATGCATGTGATGCCTGCTCCAGTTAGGAGTTGAACTATTCTCTATCTCGATGGAGCTGTGTGTAATATACTCCTCAAAGTAGTATCGTATTTTCTCTTTACATTATTTTCTTTTCAAAAGAAGAGTTGCCATGCTACCTGCAAAATTTTAAGATCAATTTTATATAGGGATACTTTTGAAAGCTAATACTAACATATTTCTCGTTAGATGCTAATACATTAACTGGGTTCCTTGAGTTTTAATCAGATTGACAGGCTCATTGAGAAAATGTACAATTACTGAGCTATTGATTGAGTCATTGAATAGGGAATGTCTAGCTCTGCCAAAAAATGCTTAGACAGTAGTAATAGCATTTATCTGATTCTCTGGTATAGTTTTTTCCTTTGGTTCTTTTTGTTTTAGTAAATTGTTAATCAAGTGTACGTAATTAGGCAGTAATCAATAAAGAGAAGTTGATTCAAAGATTTGTCTTCAAATAATTCTTTATTCTATTTCCTCAAGTCACATAAAGGTAAAAATCAAGGATGCATGAAAAATTGACAACAGCAGTAGCTTAGAAGAATTTTGCCTGGAAAATGCTTTTCTGAACTTTTGAAAGGTAAACTTAATTGTGTATGAATAAACTTACTACCTAGGAGTTTATTCACATAATTCCCAGTACTTTACAACACCATAATCATGTCATGTCTCCAAAAGCTGGGAGCTTACAACTATTTTAAATGCCTACATCTAGTATTTTACTTTTTCCTTCCCCCCCCCCAACAGCTATTTTCTCTAACAACTCATCTTTACTTGCTTTTCTAGCAAGGAAAAATAAAATGGAGTGGAGAAAATGTTGCATCGAATAAAAGGGTGCAATCCAATTCAACTAGTAGGTTCCCACTGAGTAATGACTATGTGCAAGGCTAAATGTTAAATTCTAAACTCTAAGATACAATTTGGGACTAATCATCTAATGAACTACATTTTCTTTTTAGGTTTCTGGCTTTGAAACACATCCAGTAGTGCGCAGGGTCTATTTCTGACTCTGTACTCACAAGTAATCCTTAGAAATACTCAGGGAAGTATGTAGGGTGTCAGGAATTGAATAGGAGTCAGCTGCATGTATGGTGATACTATCTCCCCCGTATACTATCTCTTTGACCCTTTTGATGAACTCTAGTTTATATCATTCTTGGAGTCCTGACTCTAGAAATCTTTGCATGCTAGCAGCTTCTTTTACCATCTCATCCAGAAAAAGTAGCCTTGAGAAAATTCTTTTAGCAAATTCAAGGTTGTTGCAGAATGTTTGCTGGAATGTATTGGGACCCAGGCAGCTTGCTTCCTCATCTGTGAAGAGAGGTTGGAAAGCTTTGCTGACACACATTACACTGAACATCAGTCTGACTTTTGGTGAGAACTAATGAACTGGGAAACAAAAAGTTGACACTAAAAATATTATTGAGAACAAATGTTTTAAGCCTTCATTAGCCACCTTTTAAATATAGCTATAAATATGCATGCTGACAAAAGTTTTCAAATATCATTTGAGAGAGAAATGTAGTGAATATGGAACTATAAATAACAAAATTTGGAAGAACTGAGCTACTAGCTTAGGTAGAAGTGACAAAAATATAAACTAAGACGATGGGGCTTGAACAATAGTATAGCTGGTAGAGTGTTTGGAGTTCGATCCCCCGCAGCCCATATAATCCCCTGAGTCTCACCAGGAGTAATTCCTGTGCTCAGAGCTAGGAGTTTCCCCTGAGCATTTCTCTGTGTGACCCAAAAAGTCAAAGTAAAATAAATAAAATGATACAAAAAAGGAATAATGAAGAGCTGAAGATTGGATGGGAGACATAGAATAAGAGTTTGGATCAAGATGATCTTAAGAGCCTCAACTTAATCTCTTTCTTCCATATTTTTGCTCTATAAATTAGCCAGTTATACTTCTTGGCAATTATCTTTTGATTTGTATGTTGTTAATGCATACTAATATGTTGTATTACTAATGTGCTATATCTTGCTAATGCATACTAATTTGTATGTTGCTTACTCAGAGTTTTCAACCTCAGAGTAAGATTTAAGCACTCACTTTATAACACTGCATACATTTTCTCAGACATCAGTTTTCCATTCCCATCTCCCTCCACAGTTTTCCAAATCTCATTTTCTCCTATAACTTTGTCTGCAGTGGTGTGCTACTCCAAGTGCCATTTTTTTTTTCAGAATGTATAACCAAGGAACTGGATCGAGATGTTAGATTTATTCAATTCCTGTTCAGGCCCTCAGTGATTCCCTTACTCCATTTTTTTCTCTATCTTTTCTGCCTTCACTGTTTTCAGAATAAAATATTGCACTAAAACCCCATTTATACCACCTTATTATTACCACTCTTAACTAGCCCAAAGAAAGTTTATCACCAAAGTTAAATATGCAGAGGCAAGTTCTGGCCTTCTAATTGTTAGCTACCTGTATAACTCTATTATAGTATGAATTATCAACAAATATGGAGACATACTTGTTAGGAATCTTCGTTTGATGGCATGCCTGTGTATATATTATATAATTTATACACATTACCTTGCTAATACAATCCAGTTTTCTTCCTTAAAAAGCATCACACAAGCATACACCTGAGTCAACATGGCTGATCCCTTGTAAATAAGGGTGTTGTTCTAAAGTGGGTGATTCACTCTCTATTAACAACTTACTCACTAATATGATTGAACCAACTGAATGTGCTCCTTATGAAATAGGAATCCTTCTGAAAAAGGTATCATGTTCAGTTACCTTAAAACTACCACGAATGGGGGAAGGAAAGAGGTGGAAGGAGGAGTGTAATATTAAGGCATGGATTTTCATTTAGAACGTGGTAGGAGCTAGAATATAGAGTATTTAGTATGAGTATAAAATATAGATCCATAGAGAACGTTTTTTTTGTGGAGGAAGACGACTAGACACTATTTCACTATTAGAACATCTTTTAAAAATTCACCATGGAAAACATTGAATATGGTGAATACACGGAACCACTGAAGTTCTCATACATTGCTCATGGGAAAGCAAAATCCCCCAGTTACTTGAAAACATTTTGCATAAATTTAGAGATACACTTCCCATATGGTTTGGCATCCTATTCTTCCGTATTTGCCTGAGTGAAATGAAAACATACGTTCATACAAAAACCTGAACCTGAATATTTACAGCCGTTCTGCTCATCATCACCCCAAACTGGAAAAAGCCAACTGTCTTTCATCAGTGGATGAGGACACACTCTGTTGTTCATCTATGTAATGAAAAATTAGTTATCAATAAAAGAGATGAACTGCTGACATGTGGAACAGGTTCACTTGACCTCAGAGACATTAAGTTGAGTGGTAGAAGGCAAAGCAGAATTACATAGTTCATGATTCTTTACATCTGAAATTCCACCCTCCTCCCTATTAAACAGTCAATGTCACTGTTTGTTGATTAAACACTACATTTTTCCTATATTACTTGCATTTAGGGACCATATTCATACTCATTTGCATATTGGTTCAGATTTGGGGCTCTAGATAAAGACTCTGATTTTAATTTTACTTACTATGTGACCTTAACTCTCAGCAACCACACAACTTGCATGATGCTGCAGCTGCTGCTGCCTATCTCAAAAGTTTATTTTTTAAAACCAAATGCATTTGAGCATTTGTTTAGCTGTCATCATTTTTCATTAAAATAAAATATAATGCCCAAAACCTTTCATAAAACCATCTTCACTTTTTCTCTCACTGATCACCTTCTTCACTCTGATAATCTTATAAGTGAAGTCCGCTGTCTTTTTTATTAAGTTGTATGTTTGTTGTTGTTGTGTTTCATAAGTTCTTTATACACCCTGGATATTAAGCCCTTATCAGATGTACAGTGTGTGAAAAGATATTCAGTAGGCTGTCTTTTCTCATTCTGCTATTTTCTTTTGTTCTCATTTTTTCGTGTCTGCTTTCATTTCCCTGTGGTTGCAGTTATCATTTCTTTCATTAGTTCTTTCATTAGTTTCTATTGCAATTACTATTCTACATTAGATTCCTCTCTTCTCATCTTCCCAAAGAAAGGCTCATAGATTAAAAGCTATCTTTATAAACAGAAATATGCCAGGAAATGCTGATACCTTCTACTTCTTATTGGTAGTTTCTTATTGGTTTTTTCTCCCAATGGAAAGCCAACTTTTATTTATCAATAACACACATTTGGGTTCTAAAACCACCTCGTCTCTTCACTTGTCTACCCACTTCTGTGTAGTTTCCCAGCCGAACCTCGTATTTAGTATCATTAAAATGGAAATATTAACTGTATAAATATATCTACAGATAAAACAGGGATTAAATGAATTCATACACTGGTACAACCCCTGTGGAAACAGTATGGAGAGTTCTCAGTAAACTTAGAATTAAACTGCCATATGACCCAGCAATTCAACTTTGGACCATCTACCCCAGGTCATAAAAGCACTCTCTCAAAGGAATCTATGCACACTATTATTCATTGCTACACTTAGTACAATAGTTAAGATATTGAATAAACGTAGGGGCCCAGTGACAAATGAATTATGAAGATGTGCTATATATATGTACACAATGGTATACTATGCTAGGGATGTTAAAATCATGCAATTTGCTGCAACGTGTTTGGGACTGGAGTGAAGTAATTCAGGAGAAGAAAGACAAACACTAGATGATCTCATTCATTTGTGGTGTATCAAATGCTGGGTAAGGAAATGTGCTGCACCTAAAAGTGATGGCTAGATCATCCTTGAGCCCAGTGTTCATAGAGGAGGACAGAGAAGGAAAGAAATCAGTGGAAAGAAGAGAATGGGGAAGTAATGGGTGACAAGGCAACAGGGCTTTGGTTATACTGGTAATACGGTGAAAGGTATAACCATATATCCAAATACACACTCAACAACACTGAAAACATAAGATCTAAGCCACGAGCACTGAAACTTTGTAATGTGCCTGTCAAGGTTTCGGGCAGGGATGGGGGGAGGGTTGCTATGGAGAGGAAATAGGGGAGCACTGATGGAGGAAAGTTGTCACTGGTGGTGGGACTTGTGTTGAAATATTATATGCCTAAAAAAATTATCAGTACCACAACACCCAAAAGGAGAGAGAGGACAGAAGGAAATGCCCTGCCACAGCGGCAGGGGAGGATGGGGGGGTTGGGGGGGAGGGATATTATCCATAGTGGTGGAGGATGGGCACTGGTGGAGGGACGGGTATTTGATCATGGTATGACCGGAATCCAAGCACAAAAGTTTGTAGATCTGCGACTTTGCCTCATGGTGTTTCACTAATAAAAAAAATAAAAAAATAAAAAAGCAAAACAAAAAAGAGCAAAGTAAAGAGATTATTCTGTAATAAGCGTCCAAGTAAACATGATAAAATAGATCAAGAAGAAGACGAAAATGAGAAGAAAAAAGGAGGAGAACGATAAAAGAAAAATATGAAGAAAGATGATGAGAAGCAGACTAACTAGAAGTTAGAAGAAGAAAAAGTAGAAGAAGAAGAGAAGATGAAGTAATAAAAGTGGTAGAAGAAGAAGTAGAAGAAGACGAAGTAGAAGAAGAAGAAGAAAAGTAGAAGAGGAAGAAGACAAAGAAGAGGAATAAGAAGAAGAAGTAGAAGGAAGAAGAAAAAGAAGAAGAAGAAGATGATGATGATGAAGAAGAAGACGAAGAAAAGGAAGAAGACAAAGAAGAAGAAGAAAAAAAGAAATAATAGTCGCGGATAAGTATAAGTACATAAAGGGAAATGGAAATAGATGAAGTAGAAAAAGTTGGTCAAAAAAATAAGGAGATACAGAAAAAGAAGAAGAAAAAGAAGAGGAAGAAGAAATGAATGGTGAAGGTGACTGAATATTTTATATTAATATCCTACAAAAATCAACTGGAGAATTAATTCAGTTCAAAACAAAACAGTAAAATTGGTAGATTATACTGTATTCAGAGTAGAACCAGAAGAAATTGAAGCAATAGAAGAAGAAGAGAAAGTAGTTGTAGTAGTAGTAGTACTAGTAGTAGTAGTAGAATAAGAAGGAGAAGAAAAAGAAGAAGAAAAAGTAGAAGAGGAAGAAAAGAAGAAGAAGCAGAAGTAGAAGAAGAAAGGGAAGAAAAAATATATGAAAACGATCATGATTACCATATTTAAAGTAAATCACTTAATCACTTAATCCCCGTTATTCATGGATTTACTCGAGCGGGTGCCAGTAACGTCTCCATTCATCCCGGT
>JAOXYA010000018.1:11990427-12002368 GCA_028565675.1 Sorex palustris
CCAAAATGAAAAAAAAAATAAAAAAGAATATCTCCGGGAAGGGCCCAGGGACCTTATAGGGTACTGGGGATTAAACACTAGTTGGCCACATGCAAAGCAAGCTCTATCTATACCCATTATTCTGTTTCTTTGACCCCTTGTGTGGCATAATATTCTTTCACTTGATCACCTGACATCTTGTTACTCATCGATTTGCTTGAGTGGGCACCAGTAATGTCTCCATTTGTTCCTGTTGTGTGCTAGTGTAGCCCAATGGCGTCTGTTTGTTCTAGGAACATGGAGAGCCTCAAACTGATCGTTTAGGGTCTTGAAAAAGAAGTCTGACCATCTTGTAGGTGGGCGGCCACGCAGTCTTTTGACGTCCTGTGGAATCCAGTCCGAAGTGGCTCTAGTCCAGTGGTCATCTCCAAATCTCATTCCATGTCCAGCCCATCTGATTTTTGACGCAAAAAATTGACCACTACCTCCACTACCCAGCCGCCTCCTCGCTCCTGGATGCTTTCCAGATGCTCGGGCCAAGACTCACTCACTAGGGAAGCCCCACAGAACAAGATAAGCGGAACTCTGAAACCTTGGACTCCAGGCACAATGGACCCTGAGACAGAGATCCTCTGCTTGCTCCCACCAACCACAGGCGATGAAGGGATTAAAACCAGGAGCCCCACCCTACCCTGCCTTGTCTGCTTCCACCAACTACCAAAAACCCAGGGATTACTCACAGAAGACCCACCCTATTGGTACCAGATAAATACCTCACCGGGACCTCCACTACCTCCACTACCCAGCCGCCGCCACACTCCGGGATGCTTCCTGGATCGCGCAGTTGCTTCATCATAAGACACTTAATACCCATCTTCCAGGATTGCTTCACCATATTTGATAAGGTTCAAATATGGTTTGAACCATGGGAACATCTACAAGGGTGATTAGAGGCCGCCCCAAAAGCCTCTATCCCTCTCGGAGAGTCTGGCAAGCTACTGAGGATATCCCACCTGCACAGAAGAGCCTGGCAAGCTATCTGTGGTGTATTCAATATGCCCAAACCAGTAAACACAATGGGTCTCTTTCCCATGACCCTGAAAGAGCCACCAATTTGGCAGCGTTAAGAAGGATGAGGATTAATATTCTTTTGATAGATATTTAAAAACGGATTGCCAGATGACATGGCAGTTATGGTTTTTAAGTTTTTGTAGAGCTACATTATTGCTTTCCCTAGTGTACCCTAACTCTAATAACACAATGATAATTAACAGAGATGAAGAGGGAAGAGCGTAAAAGAAATGGTGCAGGACACAAATGGGTAGAGGTGGATGTAAAATTAGGTATTTGATAGTGAAAATGATGTACCTATTTCTTTACTCTGTTATAAAGTACTGTGTTATATTCTTATGACATATAATGGAGTATAAACAAATGTTAACTTTTTATTTGTTAAAATTAAAAGGATGAGGCGAGGAACTGACGTCCTGAAGCAGAGGTAGATATTCTGTTTCCGTAAAAAATCAACAAGGACACTTTAGAGCAATAAACCATTGAATGCTGCAAACCACTAGACAGGGTTCTGAATGAACCTTCAGGATAAATATCTGACTTTGATAAAAGTCAACTTGAATTTTAGTAAACTTTCAGCTATCTATAAAAAAAATTAAAAGAATGTCCTAGGAAAGAAAATGGAGAAAGAAAGAAATGACTAATCTATGGGTGTTTAAGTATTTATTTATTTATTGCTTTTTAGGTCCCACTTATCAATGTTCAGGGCTTACTCCTGGCTCTGCACTCAGAAATCACTTCTGGCAGTATTTGCGGGACCATATGGGATGCAGGAGATGAAACTGGGTCAGCCAGGTGCAAGGTGAATGCCTTATCCACTGTATTATCACCCCAGCCCCCAGATCTATATACTTTTTAAAAGAACAGAAATTTGCACTGGAGCTATAGTGTAACAGGTCAGGTTGCTTGCCTTGCATCCCATAGACCCAGGTTTGATCCCCCAGCACTCCATATGATCCCGCGATCCCCACCAGGAGTGATTTCAGAGTGCAGAGCCAGAAATAAGCACTGTAGGATGTGACCCCTCCCCCCAACACAGAAACAGGGAAATTGACTATACATGTAATGTCTACATTTATGTACTTGGGATATATCGAACTAATATTTTGAACCACGCCTGGCTATGCTCATGATTTAATACTGGCTCTGTACTCAGGGATAACCCCTGACAATACTGGTGGACCATTATGTGGTTCTGGGGATTAGACTAAACTCTGTGCTGTCTCCCTGGCCCGTGGGTTTTCTCTTTGTGTGGAAGGATTTCCAGAAGAGATTCAGAAAATGTAAAATAAGATAAGTGCAGCAAGCAGTGTTTCTGATTTTTTATCTGAAAAAAAGAAGGGACCATTATGGCATAGATAGTTGGAAATGATCACTCTGGATAAGAACTGCATGCTGAAAATAGTTAGAGGAAAAATTATGACCTCTCAGTATCTATATTTCAAACAATATCCAAAAGGGGAGAGACAGAGACAGATAGGGACAGAGAGTCAGAGAGAGACAGAGAGAGGAGAGACCGAGAGAGTACAGTGGTGGTTTGGAGTGGAGGGAGAGAAACGGGACATTGGTGGTGAGAAATGTACACTGGAGGGATGGGTGTTGGAACACTGTATGACTGAAACCTGATCATGAACAGCTTTGTAACTGTATCTTATGGTGACTCAATTAAAAAAAATCAATTTAAAGTGTTGATTCTCTTGAGACTGGAGAGATAGCACTAAGGATTTCAGTCCTTTGAACTGCCTTTGTAAATGTGTCTAATCTCTAGCAATGCATGGCCCCATGAACCTGCAGGTGTGATCTAAGGGTACTAGGAGTAGCCCCTGATTATAAAAAAATAAATTTGAGCTTCACTTCAACAATGGTTTTGGACCAGTAGCAGTTAGAACTCTGCACTTATGCTACCTTGGGGCAAGGTGCAAGTCTGCAGAAGAGCACTTTAGCACTACTCTGACTACTTAACATAGCTCGTCAAGTGGTATATACTTACAAAAAGACTGAGGCCATTAAAAATGTTTAGTCATATTGCAGTGCACCTTCTGTCTGGAATCATTCCTATAGCAGTTTACACTCCAGACGTGTAAAAAAGTGAGCAAAAGTTCATGAACAGTATTTTTGTCTCTCTCTGTGAATAAAATTTGATATAATGCTATGGGATCAGTATTTTATAAGAAAAAAAATAAAGCCACGCCATAGAATAATGAACTATCTCCCAAAGAATTTCTAAACAGGGTTTGCAATGAGAAATTGCAGACCCACGGAGTGCCCCAACCTCTGTCTAGTTAGATTAGATGATCATTTTAAATGAACCTTCTAATTTGTGTTCCTAATTCCAAGGACACTTATATAAATGAATTTTTAGAGAGGTAGTTATTACCAAATAGCAAACAACACCTAAACCACAAGCTGAGTGCAGAGGGTGAAACAGGGAAGCAGAAGGAGGTGCAGCTGATCTGACAGGAAGAAACTCTCCTACTCAGAGAATGCTTGGTACCAAAATGCATAAGTGAATATATCTCCTTGCTGTGTTTCTTCACGTTGAAAGTCTTGTCTATGAAGGAGTGTATGACAGAAAAATAAAGCAAGATGACTTACGAAGGCTAATTTAAAAATATCCATAATTCTTACCTTCGTGAATTTCAGTCTGAACCCATAGGAACTGCTCAAACATATAACTTCCGTCCTTGATGTGGGGTTTTGGTGTGATGCTGTGTTTAAAGGAATGTGCAACCATTAGGCTGTCTCTTGATGGATGAAAAATGTTTCCTCCGCCGTCTTCACAATTAACATTATAGGGCTTTATTTCCTCTCTCGGAAAGACACATCGTTTTTAAAGGTTATTTATTGTTCAGGTAGGTCCTCTCTGTGATTCCTTCCTCTGATGAGGTTATTTGGAATATCAGCCCGCAGACACGCAGTAAAGCTCAGTAGCAGAGAAAATAACAGTGTCGTTAACCTCTTTAACACAGGAGATAAATTAAGACTAATAAGATAGGTACCAGACTTGCAATGGACTTGACAGAGTGAAATCCACCAGCCTAAGGAGTCTGTAGCTTGTGTCTCTCTGCTTTTTCCACGGTACTTGCTGGAGACTGAGTGGGAAACTGCTTATTCCTGCCTCCTTGATGTTTAGGGTGCAACACACTGAATTAAAAGAGCGTTCCTCTACCCACTGCTGGTCCCTTTGCAGATGGAAACCAGTGCCTCTGTTATAAATTAAAGTCTCCGCGGATCAAGTAACTTTTCTCATCTCATTTCATGACAGTGTATCATGACAGCTTGTTTCAAGGTAGATACACATGCCAGGGGGAGAGTGGGCTCGGCCTCTCTGGCAAACACTTTATCAAGGCACTGGAATTATATGCTGGCAGGGGAACTGGCCTAGAGTTAGCATCTGAAGAAGCAAAAGAGGGGTAAAAAAAATCTGAAAGACAGACAGAAAGAAAAAAATAAATAAATAAAAGAATGTTAATTATTCAGCACCCGACTCTCATCCTCCTCCAGTTCCTTTGAGGCCAGCCATGGAAATGTGTTTTAAATTTTCATCTCTTAATTGAACACTAAATGAAGATGGCAATAATTAATATTTTTAATACCAACCAATTAGGAAGCCGTATCCTGTGTAAGCTACCTGGGAAGATGATGTATGAGGCATGCCTTACTTTGGAGGGACACTGTGAACTGATTATACAATGTACATGTGAAAATAGAAGTGTGTGTGTGTGTGTCTGTGTGTGTGTGTGTGTGTGTGTGTGTGATTTTGTTCTAATCTGAGGCAGGCTTTTAATCAATTGATGGTTCTCCTGAGTGTTTCTTCCTGTGTTCCAATGGGCTGCAGCTATGCACGAGGGGAGACTCCTTTTCATGCTGTTAGTTTGCATTGCCGGCAGGCTGAGACAGTGTGCTGTCTGCCACGCACAGAAGGTTCGCTTCTGAAGAGCCTTTGTCCATGGCATGTGGAGTGTTTCAGGTCTGTGCCTTCATCCAGTTGCCAAAACATCTGGTTCAGTTTTGGAGAAATATTTGTAGTTATTTTTCCATCCGGATTTAATTACTGCCACTGGAACATTAGTGGGTGCCCTGCTGGCCTAATAGATTTTATCTGTGCACCCTCATATCTATGAAGTGTAACTGACAAATCGGAATCCTGTTTTGCTGTGACTTTCATAAAGCAGACAGAATGTGGAAAACCCGGGATGGGCAGAGTTTGAAAGATGGACCAACACCAGATTTGTGAGACAGGGACTCTAATGTGCAAAAAAGATGATTCCTTTTGTTGCTTAAATGGTTTGAAATTCATTGAGAAAACAATCTACAGCATTCAAAAATCCTAAGTATGATGAATATGTTCATCTCAAGCACCAGTGGATATAAGTTAATGCTAAAACAACTATAATCTCTAGCCTATTTAATAGGAAATTGTGATTGCTTTTTCATCTTTTAAGCAATGTTTCTTTGGAAACCAAAATGAAATAGGGGACCTATTTACGAATTTTTCTATATACAAGCATAGTACTGAATGCTTTTAGTTTTCAGGTTCATTTTAGTTATCACAACAATTGTGAAATGGAAATTACGTTATTTTTCTATGGTATAGACAAGAAAATTGAGGCTCAGTGAAATTGTGTGACTTGATCAAGGGCAGGAACTGGATAACTGTTAGGTGGAATAGGATTTGAATGTAAGTATGTTTGACTTTTGAGTCTGTTACCTCAACTGTAATAATACATCTTTATCATTTCTTGATCAGAGTTCTGTTAAACATTTGCTAAGTCCCAGGCAAGATACTAGTGCTAGGGCACAAAGAGGGATAAGGTAAAGTTCCTGTTCCTTTCCAAGTTATTGACCAAGCCAACAGACTTCCTCTGTCATCATTTCCAAGGTGGATTAGCCTGCTTTCTACCTACTTAACTTTTATTAACCTTCATCCCCAACCCCCCTTTTCATTATGATGATTAATATTATTTGTATAAATGAAAGAGATAGTTAAAAAGAATGATCTGGTAGTAGTTTAGCAGCATCTATTATTTGGCAGCAAAGTGTCATGTTATAGTGGTGGAGATTATAGATCTGAAATCAACGGCTTTGCATCTGAGTTTCCGCATATTTTGACAGGAAGTTATTGAGGTCTTTGAAGCTAGGCTTTTTTTAATCTATAATCTGGAAATAGGCTCTCTGGTTACTAGACTACTGACTACTATAATTTCATTTGGCAGACTCCTTAGCACAGAGTTAAATTTTTAAATATCATTGATCTTATTATTATGAAAAGAGAACATTATAGGGATGTCCCATTCCCTATAAGGTTTGCTTCATTTGGTAAATGGTATATACATTATTATTCCCAGGATGTATACAAAGGCTGCAGGGATGGGGTAGTATAGCTCAGTAACTCAGTCTCTTCTGAATTTTTTTTCTGCTGGTTTTAGTTCTCTCTTCGTTTTGATATCTTTGTCATCCCTGGATTGTTTATCTCATTCGACAGGTGAATTTTTTTTTCATTCCTGATTTTTATTGTCGTTGCTGTTGTCAGGTATTAAGTCTTGATTTTATTACCTCTCCTGTTCCTAGAAAGTATGCTATTCTTTTGGATCACCAACAGGCAACTCGAATTCATTTCAATGTCGACTATCTCCCACTCTTAGTATATAGCTCTAGCCTACTTCCCTCTGTGTCCTGAAATGATACGGTATAGGTTATATTTGATTAGAGCAATGGCATTGTTTGGAAACTGATGGTTAAATTTGACCATATTATCCACAAAGTGGCTACTCAAGCTGAGATTGTTAGGTTTTGTATACATATAAATTTCTTTCTGGAAAAATTCTTTAAGCACATTCATTTTACCAATACAAACTCCCATACACATAAATTTAGGGATCATAATTAAAACGAATTACCACAGAACTGAGGAAAATGTATGAATTGTATTGGTAGGTGATAGATTGGAGCTTGAAACTTGACTCTTAAACTCATTTGCTATGTACTTTAAAGACAGCATAGTCTCTCTCTGAGTTGCTTTTCTTTGCCAATTCCTCTTAGGAAATTCTACTACAATTTATGTCACATACTGTTATCAAGATGAAACAGTTCCTACTGTGCTGTGTCTCTGATTCTTCTTTTTTTGGGGGGAGACATACCTGGTGATTCACAAGGGTTACTCCTGGCACATGCATTCAGGAATTACTCCTTGGGGGCCATATGGGATGCTGAAAATCAAACCGAGGTTGACCACATGCAAAGCAAGTGCCATATAGGCTGTGCTATCACTACAGCCCCAAGTCGTCTTACTTTTAACTAATCACCATTTTCTTGCACATGGTTCTGTATTTGTTCTAGGTTCTGAGATTTTTAAGAATAAAGGCTCTGCAGCCACATATGCTGGGGGGAAAGGCAGTTGGGATGGGGAAGGGACCACTTAGTTAATGATGATTGGAGGGATCATCCAGGATGGGAGATATCTGATGAAAGTAGACAAAGGACCAAACATGATGGCCTCTTAGCATCTGTTTCAAATCACAAAGCCCAAATTTAGAGAGCATAAGAATGACTGTACCTGCCACAGATGCAGGGAGTGGGATGGGGTGGGGGTGGCAGTAGGGACATTGGGAACAATGGTGGTGGAAAATGTGCATTGATGGAGGGATGGGTACTCGAGCATTTATGAGTGAAACATAATCATGAACGTTTGTGACAGTATCTCACGCTGATTCAATAAAATTTATTAAAAAGAAAAAGAATAAAGGCTATGAGAACAGAGCAATAGTATAGCAGGTAGGGTGTTTACTTTGCACACAGCCAGCCCTGATTCTATCCCCAACATCCTATGTGGTCCTCCTGAGCACTGCCAGAAATAATTCCTGAGTACAGAACCAGAAGAAACCCCTGAGCATTGCCAGGTGTGATCCCAATGCCAAAACAAAAAAATAAATAAAAAATACCCTGGAACTCACTTAAGGTTATTTTCAATTAATTTTGTATCACCATCCAGGGAGAACTGGAGAGGGAGGCAATCTGAACATAGGATGTCTCATGCTTTATTGATTTAATGTTCAAACATCATTTTACAGTACTTTAGGTTTATAGAAATTGAGCAGAAAGTACAGAGATATCCATATATTTCCCTTATTCCTATACGGCTTTCCATATTATTGACTTATTTCCCCCACATTAGCATTACTGTGGCACATTTGTTAAAATGGAAGAGCCAATGACATTAGTTAACTTCCATAATTTATATATTAAGATCAACTCTTTGTATTATACTTTTCAAAATGGACTTCGACAAATGCTTGAAGTTATTTTTAATGGTTGATATACATAGAATAGTTTTACTGCTTTAATTTTTATTTCTTTTTTTTTATCTATTTATCCTTCCCTTCTACTTTAGTCTAAGGTAACTAATCTTTTCCTTTCTCCACAGGTTTTACAGTTCCAGAATGCCAAATATTTACAAGCAGATAGTACATTGCCTTTTTTTTCAGAATGGGTATTTTACTTAGCTATTTGCATCTAATATTTCTCCGTCTTTCTATGACTTGATATCTCACCAAATTTGTATCACCAAATACTATTCCATTGTGTAAGTGCATACAATTTGCCTATTGAATGGGGATTTTGATTGCTTCAAACTTTTGGCAAATATGGGAAACACTGCTATGGATATACAGGGATGCAAATATCTTTTTGAATTAGTGTTTGTATTCTTTAATTAAATGTGTAGTAGTCATATTTTCGTATCTTATGGTATTTTTACTTTAATTATTTTACGGAAATACACTGTTTTCCAAAGAGACTGCATCAGTTCACAGTTCTACCCACAGTGTGTGTATGAGGACTCCTTTTCCTTTATTTTCAGATCCAATCCTTGTTGTTTCTAATCTTTTCTATGTATGAATTCTCATTGGTGTGAAGTGATAACTATCTTCGTGTAATTTTTATTTGCATTTTTCTAATAATAGTCATGTTGGACATGTTTTCATGTGTCTGTGGGTCATCTGTTATGTCTTCTTCAAGGAAGTGTCTATTTGGATATTTTGTCCATTCCCTTTTCCTACATTGGGTTATTTGCTTTATTGTGTCAGTTCTTTATGTACTTCAGATATCAGCTCCTTCTCAGTTATATGATGTGAAATACCTTGTTAAGTTGCCTTTTTGTTTTATATAGTGGTTCCCTTTGCTGAGTAGACCGTTTTTATTTGATTTGGTACCATTTGTTTCTCCTTGCTTTTGTTTCCCTTGCTAATGAATACATCTCTATATTGAAGTGTCCTGTGTTGTTTTTCTATATTTTCTTCTATGTATTTTTAGGATTTTGGATTTAATATCAAAGTACTTAATCCATTTTGAGTGATTTTTTGTGTGTTTATGGTTTCAAATCATAATCTCTCTTTTGATTTTTTTCTTGCTCTTGGTTGATCAGTTTCCATTCCATTTCTTATAGAAACTTTCTCTTCTGCATTGCATCAACTTATTTCCATTGTCAAAGATTAGATGCCTATATATTTCTACAGTTTCCTGGATTTTTATTCTATGCTGTTGATCTATAGTGCCTGTTTTAATTCCAGTACCACACTATTTAATTTTTACTCTTCTGTGGTATAATTTGGAGTCACAGCATGATCTCACCATTTTTCTTCTTTTCTCTCAGACTTGCTTTGACTATATGGGATGCTTTGTGGTTACATATGAATTCTAGAACTGCTTGTTCTCTTTCCTTGAATAATCTCATTGGTATTTTGGTAACAATGATGTTGAGTTTGTAGATCATGTCAGGTAAGACGACATTTTAATAGTGATTATTCTTCCAGTACAAAAATATTGATTGCCTTCCATTTATTTTTGTCCTCTGTTTTAGCTAGGTCTTATAGCTTTTGGTATATGTAGTTCTTTTGTCTTCTTTGTTATGTTCACACAAAGGTATTTTATCTTTTCTAATGCATTTTCAATTGAAATTATTTTCTTAATTTTTCTTTCCTTTAATGATAACTTGTGTATAGAAATGTAACAGGTTTATATAGTTGATTTTGTATGCTGAAATGGGTTGGTATTTCTAAAAACATTTTAGAACTGTTGACTTGTAGAAAATGCCATGTCCTTATTAACTAATTAAAAGTAAACTGATTAGACAAAGCAGAAATATAGACTCCAGTTTAGTTCCTCATATACTAGGATATTTTTATTTCTTCAAAGTACTATAAAATTTTAGTTTTTCAGTTGTCTGCCTCTAAATAAGACTCAGCATAGCCTTCATCAAAGTTTTAGTACCACCGATGAGCAAAAAGATCCCTTTACCTCTTCCCACTTCCGTCTCTCAAATAATCATCATGGGCTTCTCTAATTCATTGCTTTTTTCCCATAGAAACACAACAGGGTTATATATTTAGATTTTTGAGTTCTGCCAGATTACTGAAATGATTATTTTTAGTATTTTTGTGGAATGTTTAGGGTTTGCTGTGTACATAATATGTCATCTGCAAAAAGTGACTTTTTCCTCTTATTTCTCAATTTGGTTTCCTTTACTTTATTGTGCCAGCTGCAATAGCACAGCGGTAGGGCGTTTGCTTTGCATGCAGCCAACATGGCCGACCCGAGTTCGATTCCTCCGCCCCTCTCGGAGAACCCGGCAAAGCTACCGAGAGTATTCGATATGCCAGACACAGTAACAACAAATTCTCCAATGGAGATGTTACTGGGCCCACTCGAGCAAATCAATGATCAACGGGAGGGCCTTTACCTTTACTTTACTTTATTGTTATTATAAATTCCTCTTTCTGAGACTTTTGAAACTATGTTGAAAGTAGTAGAATGGCTATCACTGTCACCTCCCAGATATTATAGGTAATTTCTTTCACCATTGACTAAGCTGTAGGCTTCTTGCATGTGACTTATAATGCTGATGTGTGTATACCTTCTATTCTCAATATGTATGGAGTGTGTTTTTATCAGAAATTAATTTTTACTATTCTCAGGTGTCATTCAGCATTTATTGACATGATCAGGTGATTTTTTTGTCTTCCTGTTGCTGTTAAATTAATTCACTTGTGAATTTTGAACTATCTTTGTCTCACTGATTGCACTTGAGCATGATTCTCTTGACATGTGATTATATTGTTTGCCTAAATATTGTGTATTCTTGCATCTATGCTCTTGTCAGAGATAGCATCCACAGTTTCCTTTTTGTGTATACGCTACCCTTTTCTCATTTGGGAATCAGAGTGGCCTTGTCCTTGAAGAAAGTGTTTAGTAATGTTACCTCTTTTCAATTTTTGGAAGGAGTATGAGCAGGATGAATATTAGTATTTGTTTGAAAATCTTGCACCATTAACTGGTGCAAAAACATTATCTGGTTAATGGCTAATTAACTGTTTAATTAAAAACATTTTAATTAACATTAAAAACCATCCAGTTCTAAGATTTTTTTATTGGGAGACTCTTGGTTATTGTTTCAATTTCTGTACTTGTGAATGGTCTGTTAGATATACCTATTTCTTTTCACTTTAGCCTGAGAAAGTTCCCTATAATTGTGTGATTTTCTAAAAAAATGTTTCCATTTCATCTAGGCTGTCCAGTTTATTTGCATATAATCATAATATTTTCTTAAGATGATTTGTATTTCTGACGTGTCAGTTTTATCTCTTGCATCTCTGATTCTCAGGGTTTTCTCTTTTCCCCTTGATGATGAGCCCAGTGAGGGGATTAACAATTTATTGATCCTTACAACAGAGAATTCACTCTTGGTTCTAGCTCTTCTGTACTATCCGTGTGTGTGTGTGTGTGTGTGTGTGTGTGTGTGTGTTTGTTTATTTCTGCTCTATTTCTTATTTTGTTAGTTGTGATGGTAGGGCTAGTATCAGTGCGATGGCCTATACCCAACAGAACCAGGCATCAA
>JAOXYA010000018.1:12217359-12227632 GCA_028565675.1 Sorex palustris
GGGCGGAATACTCTCGGTAGCTTGCCAGTCTTTCCGAGAGGGATAGAGGCTTTTGGGGCGACCTCTAATCACCCTTACCTTACCTCTAATCACTCCTCTGCATACAGAAGGAAGCATTTTATTTCACTTTTAGGAAAATCTGAGAACAGAAGTCTAGGATAGAAAAATCTGAGAACAGAAGTCTAGACAGAGACATTTTCATTTGTTATTTTCTCTCTCTTTTTCCTCTCTCTCTCTCTAAGAGCCTACTGTCTATTCTATATGGTACAAGAAGTTGTCAAATGACAGAGGTATGAGTGTAGTTCTATAGATTGAAGATATATTTTATTTTCTTGTCACTGTTACATCATCATCACTTTTCAGGTATTTTTGTAATTCAACTTTGGATGAAGAATTCTCTCTCTCTCTCTCTCTCTCTTTCTTTCTCTCTTTTGAAATTGAATCACTGTGAGATACACAGTTACAAAGCTGTTCATGATCAGGTACCAATTATACAATGTTACAAAACACATCCCTCCACCAGTCTTCACTTTCCAACACCAATGTCCCCAGTTTCCCTCCCTCCTATCTCTATGGAAAGCATTTTCCTTCTCTCTCTCTCTCTCTCTCTCTCTCTCTCTCTCTCTCTGCCCCTCCTTTTGAGCATATGATTCACAATACAGAACTACATATGCTGAGAGCTTATGTTTGTTCCTTTATGTAGTCTATGTACTTTATGCAAGCAGTTTTTATTCATAGTGATCCTTTCCAGTTGTCTTTGTCATAGTGGTCTCTTCTGTATCCCAACTGCTGAAGGACTTTTTCTCGCTGCCAAGTTTCTTGCAGAAATTTCAGCATGTTTATATTAGAATTGCAAGTTTCTTGCTTCTTCCACAAGCTAAGAGATATGAATAAAATGGGAAACACTAGTAACAATTTTTATTAGGTTCAAAGATCCAATCCACTGTATCTAGACCACTTCTGCTGTTTTCTCTATTTTTAAAATAAATATTTAAATATTTTTAAAATGATTGGGCAAAATTTAAAAACAATAACATTTGTCCCATAAAATAAAACAAAAATAAGATATCTTTAAAGAAGTTTTATTGGGACATCCACGAGAGCTTTTATGGAAGTCATTGTTTGACTGTCTTTTCCTCTAACACTGGATTTGACTCTTCAATTGTGCCAACTACATGCAACTCATAACCTGGAATGTCTGTTTTCTAGTACTTTATGAAATAAGCATGTGATGGCTCAGTTGTAAGGGTATATGGAATACAGAAAAGAAATAGCTGGTTGAATTAAGATTTTTAAGTGTTAGCACTTGTTAAGAGAAGAGTGACTTAGACAGGTAACGCTGTGAACTTTTCTAAATGAGAATTTGTAGAGTCTTATTCTGGGCATTTACTTTAAAGAGAAAACTGAGAACTAGAGATTCAGACAAAATTTTATGGGGAAAAACAACCCTAAAAAGAATGATGGGATCTGACACTTTAGTTTCTTATATGTCCTCAAGTGTTTACATCAACTTTATATGTACCTGTTAGATAGGGCTATATAAAAATGTTTGATGTTTTTATGGACTCTGCTCCTCATAACTCTTGGGAGATTTGGCGTCATCGTTATTGTTACAAGAAGTATTCCTAGTTAAGTCGACTTTTCTGGGGAGATTTCCTTCCGCAACTCAGCTCCTGGAAAATTATCATGATTGTAGCTAAACACTTCACTCATATACTCCAGTAGATTTACTTTTCCTCTTCATTTTCTTCATATTATAATCAAAAAGCAACCAAATAATTTTTAGTAAAAATGGTATTATCAGTTTAATTAAGCTCCCAAAAGGCATACATTTCTTAATATTCAGAACAAGCTATCCCTTTGCACCCCTGAAAACTTTCATTATTCATCTGTAAGTTATGAGCACTCAAGGCCCATCTTTCGGCTCCTTGGTTGTTTATACATTGCAAGTATTATCTTGTCATCACCTTAGTCATCTCCCTGGCAAGCTCTGTTTATGGATAGAAAGTCTGGTGCATCAATCTTGCCATATAAGTCATGCCTTCCAATATCTTTATCATTCTCCTTACCTGTCTCTAATAACACCCTCGAATTCACTCTCTAGTGCTCTTTCTGGGACTGTGATGCCCCAACTTGACTGTGGTTGTGACTTCACCAACTCACAACTCTATGCCTTCTCAAAGCTGTAAGTCAAGCCAGAACTAGCCTTCCTCTTTGCATTCTGTAGCACAATATAAAATGCAAACAAATACATAAATCATCATTCTTCTGTGTTCTTGGCAATCTTTACGCATAGCTAGTGTTCCCATCCATGAAGAGTTTGAAAGGAACTTGAAAAATCACATTTAATTTCCTGCAGGAAAATTTAAAGATAAACAATCCCGGACTTGTTTATCCTACCCTCAAAGACCTGAACCAACGTGATTGATGCTTATTTTTAATACTCAATAAGTCTTGTCTATGAGGAGTGTTTCCTCTAACACAGATATATACTGCTGAACTTTCTCTTTTTACTTTAGTCATTATAAAGATCACATGGATATGGTCTTTTTTTTTCACTCAATTTAATTAAGGCATCTGATCTATACAGACATGGATAATCTTGAGAGATGTCTCAACTCTTACTCTTACATGGGAAAGTGCCTGGAGAGGTGTTGTGCAGTGAAATAAGATTCCACAATCATTTCTGAAGTTCCAAGGGGAGAGGCACATTAGTATAATGAAGGGAGTGGAAAAAAATATTTCTACACATACTAATTTGAGCAGCAAAATGATCTGGAGAAGTTGGAGATCTTGATAAATGGGGCCAAGTAATTGACAGAGTGTTATAATTAGGGCAAGGCATCTGTAAGTTAATTATCTTTTCCTTAATAAATAATTACAATTTTTACATATTCCCATAGCTTATAGTTTCTGGTTGTGATTATCTCCTATACTGTCATCTAAGCTTTGAAGACAAAAACTGATATGAAGGGAAAAATACCCTAGTTATTCTCTCTGAAAAACAAACAGGAGAAATGCAAAGTAAAGACTATTTGGCCGGTTGGGGGATGAATTTGACAGAAAGAATCTCAGCTGGCATGACGGTGATTTGTTATTTCAGGTTTCCTTTGCGTGTGATTCATATGCAACCATTCAAGTTCTGGAATTTATTTACTCACTTGTTCATTAATTCAACAAACTTTTATTAAATTTACAGTGCCGAAACCACCACAATATCTTAAGGAACTTAAAAATGGACAACATAAACCAAAACAGGCAACAGAGATAAAACGGAAAAGTGGGCATTGGGATCTTTAGTGTAGTGGTTCCTTTACTTGACTTTTTCTTTTCTTTTTTGTTTTTGGGCCACTCCTAGAGATGCTCAGGGATTACTCCTGGCAGTGCTTGAAGGGCCATAATGCGATGCCAAGAATCAAAGCAGGGTTAGATGCATAATAGGCAAACGTCCTACCTGCTGTACCCTTGCTATGACCCTTTCCCAATGACCACTTTTCGTTTTAATTTCTGTTGCCTGTTTTGGTTTATGTTGTCCATTTTTACGTTCCTTAAGATATTGTGGTGGTTTCAGTACTGTAAATTTAAGAAAATTGTGTTGAATTAACGAACAAGAATACTTCAGAAATAATTCAGAATAATTCAGAAAAGAATACTTAGAGAAAAATCCTTATTATATATAAATTATTTACAAATTCTATGTATGTACCAGTATTAACCTGCATTTATAAAATTGAGTTTAGCTTTTTAGATTAAATTTAAACAGAAAAGTCTGATTTTCTTCAATGCCCAATATGTTTTTGTGCACTTCCCAGATTCTACACATCTGTTGTTTCTAATACTGCACCATTAATTATTTCCATGTGGAGTAAGTTCAAAGTGTTTGGGTCGCAGAAAGCAAAGATGAGGCTGGATAGGTAGATAGAGAGGGAAGCAATGGTGGACAGTCCTAAGAGCCAGTCTTTCTGAAATTATTAAAAGAGATTCCTGGAAACAACAACAAAATAATTTGTTTCTGTTTTCAATTAGGTTTGTAAATTGCAGGGGGGAAAGGTCTTTTATTGAGCCATTATGATTTATTCAAGTATGAACATTAATATTTTAGGTACGCAATGTCTCTCTGCACTACACCTACAACCAGAGTCTCAAAAATTTTCCACTATAACCCCAAGATTCCCTTTTGTGTGCGCTCCCAAAGTCTCCCTGCTTGTAGATAAGTCTCACCTACCAAGACTCTATAGGCAGAATTGCAGGGTTTGTTTTCATTGACTATTGTCTATACTCTTCCTTCGTTTCTTGCTTTTCTGTGTCTTCACGGATGTATATTTTTAATTCCACTACACTCTTGAGAGACTGATTTCTATCTAATTTTGATTACATAGTTAATAATTATCAAAAGCTGTCTGCAATACTGATTCATTGGTAGCCTGTTTGGAATTGAATTCCAGCACTCAGTGATGGGTAAAAATGTGGTTTTAAAAAACTTTATTTGCAAGTTTTCTTCTTCACCTTTCCTTGTTTTCACTTTTCTTGACTCCACATCATTTACGGTATTACTCAGAGTTTTTGTGTTCACTTGAACTTAGTAATATAAAAATAATTTTTACAGGCTACCAGTTTATAAAGGTAAAATGGTAACTTTAGAGTTGGGTCCCTATGGTCTGAATCACTATCACTATGGCCCCGTTGTTCTTCAATTCCTTCCAGTGGGCCCAGTAACATCTCCATTCATCCCTGTCATGTGCAAGTGTAGCCTGATGACATATTTGGAGGCTCCTTCAGGGTCAGGGGAATGAGGACCATTCATTGTTACTGTTTTTGATATATCTAGTACACCACACATAGCTTGTCAGGCTCTGCCATGTGGGTGGGATACTCTCAGTAGCTTGCTAGCTCTCTGAGACAGATGGAGGATTTTCGGGCAGCCTCTATACAGGTGTTCTTAGTCAGGCATATAGGCGGGTATGATACCCTCAGTAGCTTCCCAGGTTCTCTGAGAATGAGAACTAGAGAATAAGAGATCGCGTGGCAAATGTGGGAGCTTGGTTTTATAGTCTCTGGATGGCTGTTGATGGGGTTACATGGCAGTTGGTGGGTGTAACTGCCTAGCTAGTGGAAGGTGGGGGAGCTGGGTGGAGGAGGCCCAGATCTGAACCGAGCAGGCTTGGAAATCTCAGCCCTGGGTTCCACACACCTGGGTTCCTCTGCCGGTTTCTCATCCAAGCATGTGGAGTGTGGTCTCAGCATGGCTTTGGCTGGGTCCCTGAGCTCTTCAGCTGTCGGGGCTCTGCTTGTGGCGGAGAGGGACACTCAACCCGCTCTCCTCCAATGGGACCCAGTAAGGACAGCCAGGTGCAGGGACAGGAGACTCTGCCTTATTCTCTTATGAAGCTTGGTTTGAATACAATTTTTTTTATTCTTTAATTTAATGTAAGCTGGAGCGATAAGACAGCAACAGAGCGTTTGTCTTGCACGCAGTTGGCCTGGCCAGCCCGGGTTCGATCCCTCCTTCCCTCTCAGAGTGCCCGGCAAGCTACCGAGAGTATCTCGCCCACACAGCAAAGCCCGGCAAGCTACTCATGACGTATTCGATACGCCAAACACAGTAACAACAAGTCTCATGATGGAGACGTTACTGGGCCCGCTTGAGCAAATCCATGAACAATGGGAGGACAGTGCTACAGAGCTACATTTAATGTCTGTGCTACTTATTTATACCTCTAGAAGAATACTCTCAACATATGCTAATATTGCATTCAATGAAGAATGAAAAAACTAAATGAATGAAAATTCTCTTAGTGTTGAAGCCCACTCAGATTTTTTAGACAAATATTTCTAAAATGTTACACCCAGTCCAGAAAAGCATAACACACAAACACCTTTATCCACGGACAGTGTTGTTGTCATCATTAGTCACTGTATTTGTATTGATGAAATTCTGATATACTTGGAGTTCTTGGAGAAGGTTTCTTTATCCTCTTTATTAACGGACCCCTATGTGTTTCCATGTATTTTCCTGTTTGAAATTATATTTTTATGTCTTTGATGTTCTTTACTGATTTTACATCTTTTAGAGAAAGTATGTAGATGGCAACAGTGGATGTGTTTCTATGTAATTGATAATAAAACAGATGCAAGTCTATAATTATAGTTGCACATATAATTATACATAATATAAATATACATCATATTTATGTATTTGCTACTATTTAGTATCTTATATTTCATTACCTTTAAACAACCTCCCTCTTTTTATTAGTCAATTAATTGATGAATTAAATTTTGTTGGACGGGAAATCACACACCAAAGTATTATATGGGTTACTCATGACACTTTGCTCACTCCTAGCGGTTGTGCTCAGGGACCATGCGGTGCTGGGCATCAAACCTGGGCCTTCAGTTGGCAAATCGTACACTCTAGCTCTCCGAGCTTGCTTTCTCCCTGCCCCTGTCCACCCTCTTCTATTTAAACTAGATAATTATGCTTGTGAAAATTGGACATAAGTAGTACCTGAGTGCGGAGCTGAGAGCTCCTCTATGAAATAGCTTATATTTTCCACTTGTGTCTCTCAAAGATAATTTCTCCTGATTTACCATTATTGGGCACTTAAAAAGTAACAGGTATTTTTCACATACAATTTCCCTTTAATTTGTGCAGAAAGAGTACAAATTAGATGCCATTAATGATATTTTCATGGAAGTAAGGTTTTTCAAAGTCAGCAAAGAGAATTATAGGACTTCCAGTTAGTGTTAAATTTCAAATAAGTAAATATTGTTTATTTACTTATTTATTTTTGGTTTTATTTTTGGCTACATCTGAGGTTACACAGGGCTTACCCCGGGCTCTGTGCTCAGGGATCTCTCCTAGTGGTGTTCAGGAAAATACATGGGGTGCTTGGGCTCAAATCCTAGTTGGTCACAAGCAAAGCAAGCATTCTCTCTGCTGAAATATATCTCCAACCCCTGATTTTATTTTTTTTAGTTTAAATATTCTTTGATAATAACGGTTTGAGGCAAAGTATACTAAAAATTATTTATCTAAATTTCCTATTTAACTAGGTTTCCTGAATCTTCTCTATCAATCTAATGTGTAAAAAGGCTTAATTCCAAGAACTCAAGAACCTATACAAGTTTGCTTTTTTTAGAAGGATTTTTTTTGCTAGGACGAGTTAAAATTTTTATTCAGACCTAGATCTTTTCATTTTAATTTTGGGACCTGATACTCTTTGCCACAATTGAAGATCCTGAAAGCATGCTTTCTGTATGATAAGTAGGATATTAATTTATGTAAACGATGGGAGCGTATATATAAATCATTCAATATTAGTGACCCAGGTTTGTTGTTATCACACACTGGGGATAGGGGCTTTAAGCCACAGGGAATTGTTGCCTTATCTTTCTGTAAACCACAACGTATAAAGTCAAGTTGTAGTTTATTCTCTGCAAACTGGAGAGAAGGGTTCCTTCTGGCTTTTTTTTTTAGATTTTGGCAGTTAGTGACAATCCTTGACTGTGCATAGTATACAGTAGCTGAATTATTTTGACTCCTCATGGCCCTTTTCTTGTTATACTTGTATCCAAATTTCCCTCATTTTAAGTCCCACTTTCTTTCAGAAGGGTTTCATTTCAATTTTGTTGCGTACGAGAAGATATTTCTGGAAGTAAGGTCACATTCATTTCCAGGTTCTGGGTGGTGAAACATTAAGTGTATGGTTTTGGGAGAACACAATCGGATTCATAACAGTTAATAATCTTTAATCATATGATTATGAAAAAACTTCGCAATTGAGAAAATCTACACACAGTCCCTCTCAGTGTAATCATGCATGGGAATACCAAGTGTTTTGATGGAGCAGATGCAATCTACAGCACAGACACTGGAAATGAGAATGATGGAAAATAAACAACTAAACCCCATAGCCACAACTTCAAATCTGTATGCAAAATAGTCCTGGGGGAAGGGAGGAGAGCAGCATGATTCTCACCCCAATTTATACGTGAGGAAAATGGACATAGAGACAAAGAAATTTGGCAAAGAACATGCTGCTGCTTTGTGATGCAATTGAGATTCATGCCGGATAACTTGATTCTTTTTTTTAAGAAAAAGTAGATTTTTAATATATATTTTTTGGTGATGACTCATGCTTAGACAAACACCATAACTACATTCAGATGAAAGACTTTTTGTAAAAATGTTGTATCAGAGCCTGAGTGATCCTACAATAGGTAGGACGTTTGCCTTGTACGCGGTCCACCCAAGTTCGATCCCCAGCATCCCACATGGTCCCCAAACTCAGCTGATTCCTGAGTGCAGAGCCAGGAGTCACCCCTGAGCATCACTGGGTGTGATACCAAAAAAAGCAGAAGCAAAAAGAATGTTGTATCAATAACAGCTCCAGAACAATTAGTCAAAATTTCAATTTATCCATTTGAGAAAAATAAATCACTTGTCTAACATCTAAAAGCATCTGTTTATAAAACACAGCTCCAGTTGTTGCACTTAAATTTTTCCCATTTACTGTGTAGCCATCTCTCAACTCTGATTTAGCTCCTTTTGTAGCTGTGATGTTCCATGTGTTCTGAGGAGTGTTGAGAGTGACAAAACTGGGAGAGAGGTGAGCATTCACAAGTTAAGGACAATGACCAGTTGGAATAACTGGGAATGAAAACAAATTCACAGCTTTGAGGAAGTAAGGATTTCACATCAGCCAAGGGGAACCAGGAACTGTAAATTCCCATAGGCCAGAGAACCTGATTCTTGAATACAGATTCTGTATATTTAAAAAAAATTATATTTATTAATTTGGACCTTTTAAGCAATGCTCAGAGGATCTATTAAGTCTTGGTCAACTGGGTTGTTGGGTTAACAGACTGGCCCAAGGCTATGTTTCTGCTGCTCAGATTCTGTGCTGGATATTACTTGTGCTACCAGGGTGGTAATTGGGGGTCTTTCTGGACTGCAACTGGAAGTGTTTGGGGGACTATGTGATTTAAGCATTCAAACCCTGATTGAGTGTGAGTGAGACATGCACACTTAGCATTGTATTATCTCTCACCTCCTCATTCAGAGTGACTTTTCAAGGTTATTTGAAAAAAGAAACAGGTGAAGCAGAAAAACGGGTAACTTTAGAATGTAAAGTCCTGAAACTTGAAAATCTCTAATCTTATTCGATTTTCTCTCAACTACTTTTGGTCTCGTCTGGGTCCTGCTTGTTGGAACTACTGGCATGTTGCCCACAATAGAGAGGTTTTCAAATGAAAAGGAGCATCAGAATCCCTTGGAAAATTTAGTGAGGCAGGCGACTGGGCCCCATACTAGAATGCTGAACTCCAAAATTTGTATTTGAGGATTTACAATTCTCGCAAGCTCCTACATGAGACTATAACTGCCAAAGTGCAACTCCAGTTTGAGAATGACTGACAATCCTATATCCTTACCTCACACTGATCCCTCTGAGACAATAGCATCTAGTGTTGTATCTTTGTATACTAGGCATCACACATTGCACTCTCAAATTATCTTACATAGGTTGCTGGAGTTGGAGCAACTGGAAAACTTCAAGGTATTTAGGCTTTGGAAGATTTAGTCTAGATATCTCGCAGCTAGAGTCTTTCTTTTGTTTTATTTTGGGGCTACACTGAGCAGTGTTCAGGGCTTATTTCTTACTCTGTGCTCAGGCATCACTCCTGGAGGCTGGGAGTATGGGGAATCCTATGGAATCTAAGACAGGTCAGCTGAGAGCAAGGTAAGGTCTATCAAAGGTACTATGATTCCAGCCCTAGTAAGAACCTAGTAAGAATCAAGAGGAAGTGAGTATTCCTTCTTCTCACCCATATCTTCATAAAGTAAAGAGCTTGAGAGAGACATGTATTTCATCACAATGTGAGTCATAGCCAGAATTTATCATTTTGAGAAAATAATGATATAAAATATTTTTTGGTGGTCACACCCGGCAATGCACAGGGGTTACTCCTGGCTCTGCATTCAGGAATTATTCCTGGCAATGTTCAGGGGATCATACGGGATGCTGGGAATTGAACCCGGGTCGGCATGTGCAAGGCAAATGCCTTACCTGCTGTACTATAGCTTCAGCCCTGATAAAAAAATATTTTATTAATTTATTTCTCTTACTAACGTTATACCTGACCATTGGTGTTAATTGTAAATATACTAACATAATCATACAAGCTAAAACTTTAGTCAAACATGATCTAACCTTAGATAAAAATCATATATATATAAATCATAATCCTAAGGTAATAGGTAAAGGTAAAG
>JAOXYA010000018.1:12729707-12743258 GCA_028565675.1 Sorex palustris
AAGCTACTGAGAGTATTCGATATGCCAGACACAGTAACAACAAAGTCTCCAATGGAGACGTTACTGGGCCCGCTCGATGATCAACGGTGTTAGGATCGCAACTGGCAATGCGGGGTAGCACTGGCGACATGGTAGTGCCAGGGACTGAACTCAGGGCCTCACACATGCAAGGCAAGGCTTCCACCAGTGAGTGGCATCCCCAGCCATGTTGGGTCTTATCCTGGAGATAGACTCAGTATTTAATCAAACAGTCTAATATTTTAAATTTGTCTTTCTGACCATAGAACTGATTTTATTTGGGGGTGGGGGTTGGGACCACACCTGGCAGTGATGCAGTGACGCTCAGATACTGTGGGGGTCAGGGGCTAACGGTCCAACACAGCAGAGCTAGGGGCATAGGCATGTGATGCCAGAAGTCAAGCCCAGGGCCTCACATATGGAAAGCACGTGTTCTACACTTTGTGAGCCACCAACTCCAAGCTCTGAATCTTTTTTTTTGGGGGGGGGGGTGCTTGAGTAGTATGTGGTACTGAGGATGGAACCAATGTTGGCACCTTAATCTCTGGACTATAGCTCCATTCCCATCACTGAATCTTTTTATAGAATGTGGAGCAATAGTACAGTGGGTAAGCTAACTAATAGTACAGCAGGTAGGGTACTTGCTTTGCACCTGGGCTTGATCTCTGGCATCCCATGTGGTCCTTCAAGCCTGTCAGGAGTGATCCCTGAGTGCAGAGCCAGGTGTAAACCCTGAGCACTGCTGGCCCCAAAGCTAAACAAAAAACCATTATGTGTCAGGCATGACTTAATATAAAATGTTGCCTGTTCAGAGGTCCCTCCCATACTGCAGGAGATGTTCTGCCCCTTTCCCCTTCCTATCCTTTTAAATTACTCTGAATTTGGCCACTGGGTGGGGGGCGGATAATGGAATTTGGTCACCAAGATGAAAAAAATATTAATAAAACCATTTAATCATTCTAATATTTTAAATTTGTCTTTGTAATCATAGAACTGATTTTATTTGGGGGGGGGTTGGGACCACACCTGGCAGAGCTCAGGGCTGACTCCTGACAGTGCCTGGGGAACTGCACCAGGGTTATTCATGTGTAAGGCAAGTGCCTCGCAACCCTACAGTTGCTTTCATCTGGAAATGACTAACTGCTGGGAATTCCTGTTTGATCAACGGGTACTGGTCCTTCCCAGGGTCAACAGAATGTGTCCTCGGAAGTGCCTTATCAGCCATGAAGGTGCCCATTAGCACCCAAGTCTTGCCCAGGCAGAGGATGGTCACAGCAGTTCTTTCAGTTGTGCAAATGCCCGGTTTTAGGACTCTCCCGCAGCAGTGACCAAGATCATACATTCCCTGTGTGGGGTAGGACACTATTCTTTTACTGTTGGGGAGGTTTAGGTCCCACCTAGCAGTGCTCTGTGGGCCCCACCATGCTGGGGATCAAACCCAGGGCAAAACAAGCCCTTGCACTCCCTCCCCAATCCTGCATAACTACATTACTTCATTCTGACTGTATGTGGCTGGGAAACTAGGCTTAGCATTGCTTCCCCTCCGCTTCCTTCAGTCGCATACAGCTCTGAACTTTTTGTTCTAGAAGTAAACTGCTTTCCTTTCACTCAGCTCAAGACCATCTGAAGAGAGGGCCGGAGAGATAGTAATGTGCCTGACTTGCTTCTTCACCTGGGTTTAATTCCTAGCACCCCACACGGTCCCTGAGACCCCCAGGGCCCAGAGCCAGGTGCGGGCCCTAAGCACCACTGGCTGTGGTGATTCTAAAATAAAAAACATCCTCCCCCTCAAAAAACAAGATATATGAAGATGTTTTCCAGTCACTATGTGAATAGGGAACTAGTACCAATTCTCAGTAAAGGATGGAGGGTTAGGGGGTGCGGATCTACATGATACCCAGGAAATACCGTTCCAGCTGCTGCTGCTGTATGGGGGACAGCATGCTACTCATGCTCTCCTGGAATCCAGAAGGCCTGGGTTCATGACCTGAAGGCCAGCCACACCCTAACTTCAGGATAGGGTTGGGGGTGCTTTACATCATTATGAGCCTCCCCGACCCCGCGCCTGCCAAGCGTCTGGTTGAGAGAAACAACAGTGCTTTTAGGATCAGAACTTTAATCAGAAGCAATAGGCACACAGAAGGGCATGTCAACACCGGCCCATAACACAGGACATTTATCACAAAACACAAACATGCCACATATATGAGCTATGGATTTCCCACAGCGCCTCTGACCACTCTGGGGGAAAAAAATCACTCACAGAACATATTAACATGAATTCTCACCCTGTCATCCTTTGATACGTCACAAGCCTGACATATAACCAGTCACCAAGGGCCTGCGCCACATGAGGGAATGTTTGGAGCCAGCCTGCTCCCCACCACACTGTGGGCCCAGAGATCAGTCAGTGTGCTCCAAGTTTCAGCAACAAAATTGGAATCCAAGGTGCAGTTTATAAACCAAGAACTCAGACTCTAAAATGTCTTCAGAGGCCAGCGTGATTGTGCAGTGCAAGGTCGCTTGCCTTGTACATGGCTGACCCGGTTCAATCCCTGGCACTGCAAGGACTTCCAGGGGTAATCCCTGAGCACCACTGGGGTGGTCCAAAAACAAAAAACAAACATCCAAAACATTTTTAGCACCCAAAATCTGGAAGATCATTAAAATGTCAGTGTCATCATTGGGTTCCTGTGCTTCAGCAAATGTGTCACTGGGTGGGCAGTGTGGCGCCATTGGGAGGGTGCTGCTTGTGTGGGTACCCAAGGAGGATCAGTTATAGAACCAGCCTAGTCACTGGAACTGTTGATAACAGTAAACGGCTTCCTCACCAGGCTCTCTCCAACCACCCTTGGAAAACTTTCTGGGACCAAAAATAATGCAGTATTTTAAGGTGTTAATAAATACTGTCAATAAATATTGGTCCACTATGCTATGAAAATGAAGCCATTCATTTCCCTTTAATTCTAAAAGTTTCAAGGCAGAACCAGATTTCCTGGTGTTTGGGATTTCCCATTCTAGAGCCTAGCAGAGCAGCTGGTGAGTAGCCAGATTGGACAAATGAAAGAATGTTCCAGCAACCATTCCCAATTTTCACCAAGCATGTCTCCTGTAGATGGTAACTGTGCTGCAAAGTCACTGCAACTCTCCTAACAAAGTTTCCTGAGACCCCATATATTTCATTTGCCTTGGTGCCAGCCAGGGTCCAATCCCTGCAGCCTGTCGGGCCACCCCTGAGTGCAGAACCAGGAGTAAGACCTGAGCATGGCTGGATGTGGCCTCCAAACAGAAATCAAGACAAAAAATAGTGAGACGATAGGCTTTGGAAACAAAACAAAGCAAAGTGCACTTTGTAGGAAACCTTAAAATAGCAAGCCATAATAATAAAGAACATTAATTGTAGTTAGATGTGTTGTTACTTCTCTTCCTTTGAAATGAAAAAGCTGTATTTGTTATTATATCCAATGACATTTGTAATTTGTACTCAGTGAATTTCTACAATGTGCTAGGCACTCGTTCTAAGTGCTTTTCATCTATTAATGCTCAGCAGCCTTCTGAGGTAGTTCCATCATGCCCATTTCACAGATAAGAACACTTATGATTCTGACAGGGTCCAAGACCCACTTGGATAGCAGATGGCAAAACTAGGCTTTAATTCAGCAGACACAGTAGATATCTATTCCAAATCCTCTTTGTTTCTCAATTTTGTTTTCATGGTACTAATGAAACTGATATGCAAATGTCCTACTCAATATTAAGAGACTTATTTGGCAGAAAACTTCTAGTGTCACGGTCTCCATGTTAGACCTCAAGCACCTTCTTGGATGCCAGATCACAGGCAGTTGTGCTCCTTCGGAGTGTGACTCCGCTGATGTCTGAGGAGTCCTGAGCAGCACCGGAAGGTTTTCTGACATAGTGGGCACTGGTAGGGTTTCTCCTGGGTGTGAATCCTGCGGTGCTGAGTGAGGTGAGAGCTGATGCTAAAGGCTCTGTTGCATACTTCACAGGCATAAGGCTTCTCTCCCGTGTGTATGCGTTTGTGCTGAGTGAGATTGGCCTTCTGGGCAAAGGCTTTCCCACAATCAGTACAGACAAAGGGCTTCTCACCTGTGTGCAGTCGCTGGTGCACGGCAAGGCATGAGCTCTGGCTTAAGGCTTTCCCACACTCCTGACAGATGAAAGTCTTGGTCCTGGTGTGGACTTGCTGGTGTCGGAGGAGCTGGGCCTCCAGGCTGAAGGTTTTCCCACAGTCACTGCACACGTGGGTCTTCTCCCCCGTGTGGATTCTCTGATGCTTAGTAAGGGAGGATTTCTGGTGGAACATTTTTCCACAATCCTGACACTCGAAAGACTTCGTTCCAGCGTGAGTGCTCTGATGCTGGAGAAAGCAGCTGCGGTAGGTAAAGGTTCTGTCACATTTGGTGCACTGAAAGGGTTTCTCTGGAATCTGCGCTGACTGCTGTTCTGAGAGACCTGCACTTTCCTCAAAGGCCTCCCCAACTTCTGGTGGGGTGCTCTTACTCGTGTGGCTGGACCGATGTTTCATGAGGGAGGTGTTGTAAATGTAGGTTTTCCCACAGTCCTGACACCGGTATGGCTTCTGTCCAGAGTGAATCCTCTGGTGGCGAATGAGCTGTGAACTTTGGCCAAAAGCTCTCTCACACTGGTGACACTTAAAGGGCTTTACCTTGGGGTGGGCCCTTTCATGCTGAGCCAGCTGCTTCCTGCTGCTGAAGCTCTGCTCACATGTCTTACACTTAAAGCATTTCTCAGCCAGACTCGAATTCCTTCTGGGGCCTGGGTTCCTAGTCAAAGCTGCTCTGCTTTCATCGAGTTCCTGTCTGTCTCCAGAGTGACTGAGCTGGTGACAAACGAGAGCTGAGTGACAGGCAAAGCGCCCACCACAATCTTGACACTCATAGGGGGTTTCCATGGCATGAATTTTCTGGTGCTGAACAAAATGCCCACTGTGGTTGAAGGTTTCATTACACTGGGAACAGCTGTAGGGCTTCTCCGTGGCATGAGTGGTCTGGTGCCGAATCAGGTGGGAGGGACGGCTGAAGCTCTTGATGCACGTGGGACACTGGTGGGGCCGGTAGCCCGTGTGGATCCGCTGATGTTCATGAAGGTGAGTGCTCCGGGAGAAGGCTTTCCCACATTCGCTGCACTGGAAGGGCCTCTCTCCACTATGAGTCCTCTGGTGAATCTTCAGCGTTGAGCTGTGGCTAAAGGGTTTTCCACACTCAGCACACTTGAAAGGTTTCTCTTTGGTATGCACAGTCTGATGTCTGAGGAGTGACAAGCTCCGCCGGAAGGTCTGGCCACACTCCTGACACTCGGAAGCAGTGTCTGTGGCATGAACCTTCTGATGTTCTCGGAGCTGCTTGCTCAAGCTGAAGGCTGCCGTGCACCTGGTACATTGATAGTGCTTCTGGGGCTTCTGAGGCCGGGGCTTCTGAGGCTGGAGCATCTGAGGCTGGGGTTTCTGAGGCTGGGGCATCTGAGGCTGGAGCATCTGAGGCTGGGGTTTCTGAGGCTGGGGCATCTGAGGCTGCCATTTCTGAGGCTGGAGTATCTGAGGCTGGGGTTTCTGAGACTGGAGCACCTGAGGTTTCTGAGGCTGGGGCTTCTGAGGCAGAGGAAGATGAAAAGCCCAGTTGAAGTTCCTGCCCCGCTCACTACCTTCAGAATTCTCCCCATCTGGGCTGCTTTCCTGCCACTCACCAGGCTCTGTGCATCTTTCACAGCCGCTCTCTGAACTTTTTTGTCGTTCTTCTCCAGGGTCTATTTTCTGTTGCCACAGAATGCACATATTTGGATGAGACGTTTCCCTGCCTTTATCAGACACAGCAGGTTTTGAAGCATGTGTCACTGGAGGCATAAGGAGGGATGGATTCTGGCTGCAATCTTTCTCCTGGTGAACTGTGGCTTTCTCCCTGGCATGAATAATCCAGTGCTGGATAAGGAGATAACTCCGGCAGAAGCTCTTGTCACATTCACTGCATTTGTACAGTTCCTGTCCTTGGACACTGTCACCCTGCTGGTTCTGGTCTAAGCAGCAACCCGAGTCCTCCCTGCGTTGCTGGGCCTCAGCAGCTGGCAGTTTCTTTGGGGGAAGGTCACGAATCAGGAACTCCTCTCCAGTGAAAGGCATGGACTCGGAACTAAGGCTGCTTCTGAATCTGTGTGTCTCGCCATCTGTAGGACTTCCCGTGTCGGTGACGTCAGATCTCATAAGAACTTCCGAATCAAGCAGACCTTCTAAATAGCTCTCACCTATATGGGCTCCTCCCAAACTGATATTCCTCAGACTGTCCTTGGAAAAGGTCTCCACCATCTCTTGAGAGTGTCTCTCTTCCACAAAGTCCTGTGGCAGAGGAAAATTCTTGACTTCAACCATGTCTGAAAGGGAGAGAGAACACAAATGTCTCTTGTCTTCCGGGATAAAAAGACAGAAACTGGACTGGGGTGAGAATATAGGAAAGGGGAAAAACAGAGCTTCCTGGTCTAGCCTTTCTGTCAAAGGGACCAGGGTGGTAATTGAGCTGGAGTTGGCACCACAGGAACAGTCCATTTTCAGACAGATTAAGAGGGAGTTGTGTGACCATCAGGACTACAAGGGGTAGGGACCCCTCAATAAGACTCTCATACCACCTTATCAGCTAAGGGCTTCTTCCCAGAGAAATGCAAGGTTCAAGGGGAAGAGCTTTCTACGGTTTGGTTGTTAGAAGCCCTGGAAATGGCCCAGATGCAAAGGTCAGTGAATGGAACCCCAAGGTTGCCTAGTTCTGTGCCTGAGCTGGTCACCTCCATGGAAATATTGAGGTGCTAAATGGAATGCTAGAGGGGGCTCATGCCAGCTGGGTTAGGAGAGGTGAGCCCCGACAGAGCAAAGGAGTGCAGGCTTAGATAATGCTCAGCATTTACAGGGTTTCTGGCTCAGGACATCAGAAAAGCTTCTAGCGGGTCAGAGAGATGGTAGAGCAGGTAGGGCGCTTGCCAAGTATGCAGTTGACCCAGGTTTGATGCCTGGTACCACATATGGTCCCAAGTCCCATCAGGAGTGACCCCTGAGCAGAGTCAGGAGGAGTAATCGCTCACCATAGTCAAATGGGGTACAAAAGCAAAAAAAAAAGGAGGGGGTAGACAGATAGTACAGTAAGGAGGGTTCTTGCCTTGCATACAGCCAACTTGGGTTTAATCCCCATCATCCCATATGGTCCTGCAAGCCCTCAAGGAATGATTCCTGAGAGCAGAGCCAGGAGTAATCCCTGAGTATTGCTGAGTTTGGCCCAAAACAAAACAAAACAAACAAAAAAAAGAGATAGGGAGAAATAAACCTCCTAGTATATCAGGGAGGGTGCCTACCCCTGCTTTCTCTCAATGAAGATGTTTCAATCAGGTACTCTCTGCCTAACTCAATGCCCCTAGAAACTCTGAGAGAAGGCAGTGTAAATATTCTTCCATTATTAAAACCTGGGTTTGAGTTCATGGATGTGGCTATCTGCTGTGCCCTTTCAGCTAGGAAGTAGAGTTAAAATGTGCACTGGGGATACACTGGTGCTCAGGACAGAGGGTAAAAAGTAGAGACAAACTCAAGAGAATGGAGGGCATCTACTCATGAGTTTAGATGGGCTGAGGAGACAGAACAGGTGGGCAGTACTGACACAGGGGACAGGAGAAAATCAAGTGAGAAAGTTAGGATCAGAAGATGGTGTTTGTCAACAGTGTCTGGACAGGGCTTCTGTGGGCAGAGGGCCATACTCCATGGCCCATGTTCCCTCCTGAGGGACACTAGCGGCTCTTCCTAACCTACTCACCAAAGTCAGCTTCTTTTGGGCTTCCTCTTCCCATGGCTTCCGGCTCTTTTTTCCCACCATGTGGATAGGAGGCCATACTGGTTCTGGGAGGGTCTATAGGGAGAGAATGGCATTGCTATAAAACAGCGGGGGGGAGGGGGGAGGGTTGGAGGACCATCAAGCAAGAGCTTGTGACTCTCCGGCCTTTTGGCCACTTCATCCAGAGCTTACTCCTGGGAACACAGTCTTTCAGGATTCCTGGTCCAGTAGAGAAGAACACAGTCACAATCCAGAGTGATCAGGGTTTAGACAGGGCTAGAGGCACAAGGGGCTTGCGGTAGCTCTCATCAGGCTGAGAGAGTCTGTACTTCCTCTTAATTAACTCCATCAAGTTTGGCCTACCTATCATCTGAGGTGGTTAAGGCCAGTCACCACACGTCAGCATCCCAGAGATCATGCAGGCTTGTGCCTGGTCCACCATAAGGAATTTCTACCAAAACCCTGATTTTAGCCCAGTCAGATCCATCTCCAACTCCTCACCTCCAGAATAAAGTCACTATGCAATACTCATAGCAGTCAGAAGCTCATATACAGTTAAGTGTCACACAGCACATTCTGACCAGTGCAGTAGTACCAGCTGTACCACCCAGCCTCAGGCGCAGGGGATTACTGTAATCACACTCACAGGTTTACAAAACAACCAAATCTCCCCACAATGCACCTTACAAAACATATCCCCAACCTTAAGTGATGCGTGACTGTAGATGCGTGCAGAAAATGAAAAGTGAATGTATTTCTACTACAGATTCAGTTTAAAAATTGCAAAGACATTGAAACCCTCAAGTAGGAGGGAGCAGAATCTGGAGAAAACCATCCCCCACACAACAAAATTACATCAAATGAAGAGTTTCCAGTGTACAATCTCTTATTGTTTCAGTTTTAGAAAGAAATCCTTCTGTTTTGGTAAGAGAAGGGACTGAGGAGTTTAGAGGAAAAGAAATAGGCAGATCACCTAACACGTCTTTTGCCTTTGCTGACTGTGGTGTCCTTTCACTCACCACCTAGCCTGAGTAAATCATATGCCAAGCCCTATTAATCACCAATCAAGCCTGGGCTCATTCATGGGGATCCATGAATGAGCTAAAGAGACGAGATTCTGTGGACCTTCTTCAGAAGCTCTACAAAATAGGGCCTGTTGGGCTTCCTCAGGGAGAACCTGAAAGCTAAGTCCCACCACAGGTCCAGGTCCTACTACTCCCTCATTTATTCACTGACCTACTGTCTGCTAGGGACCCACACAGTGACTGTTATTTGCCGGCCCTCCAATGTGCCAAAACAGTGAAAAGCCCCTGCCCACAAGCTGCCCCCCCCACCCCCACACACACTTTACAAACAGGAAGAAAAAGAGTGCTGGACAAGTCAAATGTGTGTGCAAGTGCATGCACTCATGTTACCAAGGCCATTAAAACAGTCTTAAATAGTTTTTAAGTTTTAAAAAGGGAATGCCAGAGCAAGTAGTACAGTGGGGAGGGCACTTGCCTTGCACATAGCCAACCTGGGTTCGATCCCCAGCATGCCATATGGACTCGAGCTCTGCCAGAAGTAATTCCTGAGTGCAGGGTCAGGAGTAACCTCTGAGCATTTCTGGTTGTGTACCCCCTATGCCAGAGGGGTGGGGGATGAGAAAAGAAAGGGGAATCCAAGGCAGGCAGAGGAAAAGTTTTCTAGGCAGAAAAAATAATGTTAAAGCCCCCCTAGCTCAAGGACCAATTTGGAGTTTGTTTTTTGATGTTTTTCAGCACATACTCAGCTGTACTTAGAGGTCACTCTTAATGGGGGGTGGGTGGGTGATGGGGAGCTCAAGGGACCATCCTCAGTGCTGGATAGTGCCACCAAGCCCCATACCCACTGTACTCTCTGAGCCAAGCCCTCTACGAAAAGTACAGCTTGGGCCGGTGTACAGTCAGACCCTGAGAGTCTCAATTTCAGTGCTATGGGGATGGGAGGAGCTCAGTTTGGGGATTCTGTCCTTGTATACTACAGTGTGTGGCAGCATTCTTGGTCTCTACCCACTAGATGCCAGCGGTACATACCCAAGTAGTGACAATCAAAACCACTGCCAGGCAGTGCTACTGTCCTCTGGGGGCAGAATCAGTCTGCTGAACACGGCAGACTGATTTGGGCTGGATCAGGTTGGTTCTGAGATGCACAAGAGCTGAGAGTTGGTTCTGTGGGTGATCGGGTATATAAATGATCATCATGGGGCAATGCACTTCCCCCAGCACTGGGACACTCACTCAGCAGGAAGAGGTTCTGATAGTTGTCCAGGGCTGTGTCCCAGAACAGGTCCCCACAGTCCAGCCCCAGGTTCTCCCAGTCTTCCAGGATGAAGTCCATGGCCACGTTCGTCAAAGTTACAAATTCCTGAAACACAACATATTTAGGTCTCTAGGGTCAGAGTCAAAGAGGGGCCCTAAAACTCATTCAATGTGCCCTACATTCATCATTCAGGCCATTAGCAGAACAAGAACCTCGAGAATGAGAGACTCAACAGCGCATATTTATAGCAAGAATCAGTTTTGGAGAGGACATAAAGTCACATGACTGTCACTGAGGGAGGGGACCCTGATCCTTAATCTATCAAGTTTGGAATTTTTCTTCTGTATTCACTCAAGTATTTATAAAGAAGAATTTTAAATTTCTGTCAATTCATCACTCAACTTCAACCCCTATTAATAATTATTGATGTGAGTGCACTATACTTTTATTCCCAGTGCTGGGAAGCAAAATCCTGATCCCCAACATGTGAAACATACACTTTCCTACCAAGCCACATTTTCAAACTCTACTTTGTTTCCAGAGGAGGGTTTCTCCTCCTTTGTGCGCTGCCTGACAGTGGTGCTCAGGGGCTGCTCAGCTCCCACAATGCAAAAACCACCAGAACTATACCTAGCAGTGTTGAGGGTAGAGGATCCAGAATACTAGCAAAGGAGCACTGAGGTTGAGTCATTAATCCTCAGAAAAGTCACATAGAGCTCTAGGAGCTATTAGGCCTTCGCTATTGTATAAGAGATTAGGCAGAAGAATGTGCGTAATCTCCTTGAACAACGCTGCATAAAATAACCAGCCTCAGAGAAATGCATTAGGGGTTGATGACTAACTCTCCTTACAGAGTTTTTATTTGACAATAATTCTTATTATACACCTCTTCTAAACAGTACCAAAGAGCATTTAAAAATAATTCTCTTCTAAAATACTCATAATTTTCCACCCATTTATTGTGCCAAATGTCTTGTTCTCCTGAGACTAAAGATGTTCTGTGCCAATAAAGTATTTGAAGGTATCACCCATGGCTCCTTGAGAGACCGCAATGTTTGATAGATAGGCGGAGTAATCCACTGTGTTATTACAGAGGCTGTACTCAGGATAATCAATAGATCTATGTCAACCTGAGAGCAGAGCAGTAGCATCCTGAGTGGATTTCTTCTCTACTTTGATTTGAGAGGATTGATTGGTATTCTCCACGTTCCTGCCCGTGGCCTGCATGGCAGAGAAGTTACTACCATGCTAAACTTTGCAGGTGACACAAATCTAGAGTGGCTGGCATTTTTGCATCAGAAGATTAAATGCCCTTGTGTATTTGTAGAGTGTTTAGAAACACACAGAGACTTGAACATGAGAAAGATAAGTGAAGGTGAGAGGAATAACGTGAACAGGCGGCCAAAGAAACACAGGGTAGAGAGAACTTTCATTTCTTATAATATTGTTGCAAACAAAAGTCAGATCTGAGGAAATTTGGACTTTGGGTCAGTAATTTCACTTTGGAATGAGAGCCCAGCATACTGCCTAAGCAAGTTTGATCCCTAGCACCTCATATGGTCCCCCAAGAATGCCAGGAGTGATCCCTGAGCAAAGCATGAGTTGTAAGCCCTGAGCACAACCAGGTGTGCCTCCTCATCAAAAATTTAAAAAAAAGTTTATTAATTAAATTATAAGAATTAAGCACCTACTCAGGGCCAGCTTTGTGATACTTAAATATATCTGTAGAAGCACCACAATCCTGTCTTTCCAACAGATATTATTTGTTTAACCCTCCCATCTTGTAAGACAACCAGGTTTAATCAGTGTCTTATTATATAGACCATTATAATTGTCAACTTGAGTTTAACTGTTCATCACATTTAAACATCACATTTAAACACGGATACTTCTAGAGAATGGATTATATCTCACTAGTGACTAAAATCCAGAAAGTTGCTTCTCAATTTGGAGGAAGTATGAAGTCTCAGAAGCATGATGAGAGAGGGACACAGAATAAGCAGGACTGAAAGACTTCAACTGAGAACATGAAATTACAAGCTGTTCAGCCTTGGAATATACTAATAGTGCTCCAGTAAAGGAGGTAATCAGTTCATGAAAATTATTTCAAAGGCATCTAAACACTGCATCAAGCTACAAATGAAAATAATGCTAGAAAGATCAAAATTCTAATAGAATTTGGTTAGGTAATGTGGGAGCCACCCTTGTAAATCTGTGATGATGCTATAATACCTTTTAACTAGGGCCTTTGTTAAAAGAAAGACACAGTTCCTGGTCTCTAATATCCATTTTAGTTGATTCTGTTGATAAGAGCTGTACTAGGTGTTTATAGATTCTTAAATTGAAATTAGTCTATAACCTACACAAAAGAAAACATTCTCTGGGCTTGTTAGACCCTTAGACTTCTCTTATCTTATTTAATTATAGTTTATTTCAGGCATTGGTTACGTTGTCCTATGATCTAATTAGTATTTGTGAAAGAGGACCCTAAACTGAAATATTATGATATTACATTTTTGTGTTTGTGAATATTTCTCATTTTATAGCACAGTTTATTTCTATATATATATATATTTTCTTAATCTTCTGTAGCAATTTATTTTTAATTTTTTAAACAACATATATTTATTAAATATTTAGAAAATGATTTGAGAAAATTTGGAAAAGTCAGGTAAGCAGGAAAATAAAATAAGAATTTTTCCTAGATCTGAAGACAACTACTGATAACACTTTGACTTTATCAGGCCCATGATTCCAGCATTATGCTTTTCTTCCGTGACACACACTTTCATACACAGAACATTCCCATGGGCTACTCAGAATTGGACAATTGGACTATAACTTACAAAACATAGGTTTTGGTTTATTTGCAGTTCCCACAGTAACTGCATTCAGCTGTCCAATGTGTACAGTGATATAGACTATGTGTGAAAATCTAACCTAGTGGTTCTGGTCCAGCATAGCACCTCTTAGTTCAAATCTACCCAATCTCTAACCTTGAGTAACACTGTAGCACTGTAGTACTGTCCTCCCGTTGTTCAACAATTTGCTTATTGTTACTGTGTTTGGCATATGGAACACATCACAGGTAGTTTGCCGGGCTTTGCAGTGCAGGCGACATATTCTCGGTAGTTTGCCAGGCTCTCTGAGAGGGACAGAGGAATCAAATCCGGCTTAGCCAGGCCAGCCAGCTGTGCGCAAGGCAAACGCCCTACTGCTGTGCTCTCGCTTCAACCTTGAGTAAGAGAACTTATATTTGAGTCTATACCACTATTGCTAGAGTAACTCATAAGATTCCCTACCACATGAACTTGCTGTGAGAATTAAATGGATATTCATAAAAACATGCCTGGTACAAGAGACTGAGGATGCAGTCACTTGCTTTATATTGTTGTTGGTGTTGGTGTTGCTATTG
>JAOXYA010000018.1:12819017-12832678 GCA_028565675.1 Sorex palustris
TCTTACTGATTTTCACTTCACTTTCAATGGTCCAACCTTGACAGAGAATGTCAGTGAAATATTTGATCTTTCCTAAGATCTCAAATCCCACAATTCTAATGCTTGACAATGTGGAGGAAAACTAAGATGTCACATTCCCATCCTACATAGGCATATCAAAAATTCATAGGATAAAGATGTGTTCACACAGGTATGCATTTCTATTAACACTAAATTACTAAGACATCATAACACATCCCAGATTGAGAACCATGTATTTAGAGTTGGTTTCAAAGCGTCCATGAGCGGAGTTCATTTAGTTGCTTTAGTTCCCTTGTAGGCATCCTAGGTAATATTTAACACACTGGTTAACTAAAAGAAAATTCTGAAAGTGATTGGAAATTCTGATAAAGAAAGAGCCTCAAAAGTGTGTGTGTGTGTGTGTGTGTGTGTGTGTGTGTGTGTGTGTGTGTGATTTGGAGGCCATACCCAGTGGTGCTCAGGGTTTACTCCTGACTCTGAGCTCAGGGATCACTACTGGTGAGCTTGAGGGACTGACCATATGGATGCCAGGTATAGAACCCAGGTTGGCTATATACAAGATTGAGTGACTTACTATCTCTGTACTATCTCTCCAGCCTTGAGAATCTAAATATTTCTAGCTCAATTAGGAATAGGACTCTAAATCAGTTCTCTTCCTCTCTCTAAGTAATGTTATGGGCTGCTGGGTACTGAACCACCTCTCTGTAGAATGCTGTGATAGTAAAATAGAAGTCAATCCATTCTACACTAGAATATTCTATATGTGAACCTGCTCTTATTAAAATTGACCCTGAAGACTCTCATTTTTCTCAGTAGACCTTGGTTTCTACTTATTCTGCTGCATCTTGCAAAAACAGCAGAACCAATGATAATCACAAAATATGTTGTTTCACAAAGCAGCCTCTAAAAGAAGGTAAAGGTAAAAGGTAAAGGCCCTCCCGTTGATCTTCGATTTGCCCGAGCGGGCCCAGTAACGTCTCCATTGGAGACTTTGTTGTTACTGTGTCTGGCATATCGAAAGTAGAAAAAAAAAAACTGATTTTTTTCACCAGCTCTCCAAAAGTGTGAGAATTCATTAGACATTGGGGATGCCCAGCTTCTCTGAGGAGTTTGGAATATCTGTTCCAAACAGATTCCTGCTGGGCAAACATACCCCAAGGCAGTATTTTGCAGAAGTGTTCCATTAACCAAGTTTTCACCATTCTCCCCAGCATGTTGAGGTGGGTAAGTTACTATTTAGTTTCCTGATCCCTGCAGGCATTTGCTCTTGCAACTTTGCCCTAAATTTAAAAGCTAGATGCTGTCTCGGAGACCATCTTCAACAGCCCCTTCTATAAAGGAGAAACTGGTAATCTGAAGACCGGAAATGATATTTCCCAAATCATCAACATATTGATAGTGGCAGATCAGGGAGCAAGTTTGCAGTCTTTTTTCAATCCATCAGTTTTCATCTTCAGATAAAATCAACCCCAACCAAGACTTTAGCAGTGCACACCAAATATAGCTATAAAATATGGCACCCTTCAAATACACCTGACACAGTTCTAATCTCCTCATGACAAGGTTCTGTGACCTTGTTAGCTTTTGTGTCTCTGACCTACATTCAAATTCTGACCTATACAACTTTGGATGGTTTAGGAACTTATCCACGTGTCACACCGTGAGGTGTAGACCCAGAATTGAAAATTCAGAGCCAGCTAAGGTAATCTCTTAACTACTTTAGCTACTGACTCTTCTTCCTCTGCCTAGATTCATGTACTTATCTCACAAATTTGCGAAATTCTTACTCCAAGCCTCAGTCTGTCTGAGATTCTGCAGATACCACAGTGAAGACACAAAGCTGTTGGGCCTGAGGAAACTTGCAATGTCTTCATATCATGACCAATCATTTCACTGTATACTAGCTTATAGCCACAGAAATTTAAAATCAATTCAAATATTCTGCCTGTCTCCAGTTCAGGAGATTGGCTTCTCTTCTATGCCCCACATTATCCAGCAGTATTGTGTGAATATCATTGAACTGATCTCGTAAAAATAAATAAATAAGTAAACATCCAACATAAAGGACAATACAGAAAGAGAGCCCGGCTCCCAGGGAACTGGGGACATGTTTGGAAAACGAGGACTCACACCTAAGGTTCCTATCTATGTACCTGTACTCTCAGATTTCTCCCTCTTCACAGGCCTCCCTGCTGACCTCCCCAGCCATTTCTCCTTGTGGCTGTAGGATCTTATCATTTATTCTAGCAAGCAAAAATAAAAAACATCTCTAGGCCTGGTAGAAGATGAGCCTGCTCTCTGCCGTGGGAGATGCAGGCCTCTTCCCCTGGGATCTTGATTCAGGCACTGGGGTTGACAATGCAAACAGATACCAGCCAAAGTAAACACTGATGGTGCAAACAGACATCAGTTCCAATTGTCTCTGGGAAGGACCCAGGCCCAATTTGATTAGAAAAGGGTGCCTGATTGCATCCTAGCCAGAAGAGTGCTCTTCCTCACCCACCCGGGAAGTGAAGAGACTGTTTGATCACTGGTGGAGAGAACCCTCCTGGGTCCTCAGCTGACAGCTGCTGTCAGTCCTCAAAGCAGTTGCTGAGCTTGCGGAAGACAAGACAGGAGCTCTGGCCACTGGCGGGGTGGGTGTGGGAGCCCCAGCAAGGCCAGGAAGGAGGGGTTGAATGTTTCCTTCCATCCTCACAGTCACCTCCACAAACTAGGAATTTCCTCACTCAGTTGAAGTGATGCCACAGTGTCAATCAACACAAGTGCCAAGAGCATCGCAATAAATAGTCACCCACTAGTTACCTGGATCCAAATAGACTCCAAGGAATTGCTCATTGTCTTCATCATTAACTTGGTAACAAATGCATCAATCCTCTATTCAAGACCAAACAAGGAACTAGCCTGCTAATGAACATGTATGTCTCTTAAACATGCACAGGGGTTACTCCTGGTTCATATACTAAACAATCACTCCTGGTGATGTGTGGGGGACCATATGGGATGCTGGGAATCAAACCCGGGTTGGCCGCGTGCGAGGCAAATGCCCTATCCTCTGTATTATCACTCCAGCCTAACTCTGAACCTTTAACTTATAATTTTCAAACTTTTACACACAATAATAATAATAATAATCATGTTTGCCTGAATTAAAAGAACTTCAGCCTTATCATTATATAGACCTCTATTTTATTTCAATTTGAATGTGTGTTTGTTTTTAACCATCCTCTAGTCTGTGACATTTATTCACTGTCAACCTTTCTGGGGTTCAGTTTCTTTAAAGCGACCCTTTGAGGTGATGGAATTTAGAACTTTAGATCCTAGAATTGTCCTGACACTAAGTTGGATCATATGCTTACAAAGCCCACACAATAATTCACACTCAGGAAAGCCCTCAATTAATGGAGGATTTGATTTTAATCTTTTACATTATTAAACACTATTTTTAAAGTTGACTCTCTCCCTTTCACAGGATGGAATAATCACATTCCTTTCAATGCATCTGTTGATTGGGGCCAGGGAGAAGACTCTGGAAGAATTGAAGCATATGCACTGTATGCAGGAACCCTGGTTGTATCCACATGGTCCCCCTAGAAGTGTCAGGAGTTACCCCTGAGTACTAGCTCAGAATAGCTCTGTTCTCAGCACTGCTGGGTGTGGCCTAAAAACAGCAACAACAAATGTGTATCTTAATAAAGGATTAAGTATCCACTTGCTTCCTGTAAGGAAAACTATTTGTGAAAGCCCAGTAATAGAAGCTATTTCAACCAGGTATGTAAAAGAAAAATAGCTGATTCTCTTTCCATTTTATGACTGTTAAGGATTACTTAAAATTGGGAAAATGTGTAAAGGCAGAGAAATGAGAAAATAATCTAAAGATTTCAAGAGGATATTATTGAAAGTGATGGAAATTGTATAGAAAAGTTTGTACATATATTATAGGCAAAATGGGCAGGAATGAAAAATTGTAAATTTTCAGCAAATTCAAGAGAACTTCAACATAAATAAAACAAACCCCCCAAATGAGAGCACTAAATTAAACAAAACTCAACCTTTAAACTCAACCTTTAAACTTTTAAAACTCAACCAAATAAGGGATTACCAGAAGGAAAGTGGGAAGGATGAATCCCATGGTAAGGAACAGAATAAAACTCTTTTTTAATTCAGATTTTTAATTTTTTGCAGTTATGTTATGTTGTCTGCCCCATTCAAAATTTAACTTTTAGTGATTCATGTAGTCTATACAATGATGGTTTATATGTACTCTGGAAAAAATGTGATAAAGCAGTTATTAAAAACAGAAGGAAAAATGACAGATTTCTTTCATGCCTAACCACAACCCAGACTTAATCCTAATCTAATTGTTATTTCAGTCTCAACCAAGAACGTAATCCTAAACCAATCTGAGTTTTTCTGATAGTACCAGAAAGGTAATATGCATTGATAAGAAGCCTTGCCTTCCTTTTGCAGTTTTACCAGAAATAATTTTTTTCCTAGCTATCTTGCCCTATTTCTACTGTTGTTATCTTCAAATTTTGCACCATTCCTGAAAGGTCCTTATACCTGCTAGGTATACAAGTGTGTCTCACTCATAAATTAGATCTCTAAACGTGTCAATTTTGCTTAATACAATCTTACATCAACAAAAATGTACAATTAAAAAATGCTAAAAGAGAGCTAGACCATCAAGAATAGAATACAAAGTTTAAAAACCATCAAAAAGTCGGGTCTTTAAATTCCTTCTGTTAGAAAATCAAAAACATATACAACAAATATCCAAAATAAACATCTATCCAGAAGTCATATCAGAAAGAACTTAACATAAATTTCCAAGGCAAAAAAAATATACTACACGTTTAAATAAGCTCCTTAAGAGAAACAACAGATCATTCCCCAAGTTCAGATTTGATTTGATGGTATAACAGTGCATGAGATGAGATAAGATGAAATAAGATCCTTCTTCTAATCCTCTATTTCTCCCAGCTTTTACATTTCTGTGCAAAATTAAATTCAGCTATGAATCTATTACTTCTTCAGCACTTTGTGGGATAGCTGGTATACAAGTGTAAAATGCAAATTAAAATAGGTTTTGTATCTTTAAATTATTCAGACATAAATGGTAACTCGGTAACTCGCATTATTCAAAGCAATTTCCTGTTGTCTTTTCTATAACATGTAGATTTAAACCTGATATTCAGAGTCTCTTCAATTTGAATTAAAAAAAAACAGTATCTGCCTTTTCTTATACAAAAACGAAGCTGTTTATATGAAAACACATCTGATAAGAAGTGGCACAGTGGCATGGCATACATTTCCTGAGCTTGGTGGCAGGTGTGTGTGGGGTGTTGGGAGGGGGGTTCTCTAGAATTTCTTCAAAATCTTTATTAGCTGACAATTTTTGCTTCTCTCTTTAAGGTTATTTTGAGTGCAAGGAGCAGAAAGTGAGCTTTTTGTGTTTAAAAGATAAAGCAATACCTCACAAAATTCAAGGGAGAATTGAACACACAAGACTAAGAAAAGTGGAGAAATAGCCAAGCCCTGAGGACTATCCAGCCTATCAAAAATTTCTCTCTAAAAATTATTTTCTCCATGGGATGATATTGCCCCCAAAGGGACAAAAATTGATTCCTTGTTGAGGGGGCAGAGAAGATGTTATGCTTTTGTATATAAAGCACGGATGTATATATTGCATGTAGACTACATGCAATCTAACTGTGATATTAAAATTTCATGGCAGTGGAGTCATTAGAGAAAATGTCTAAAAACCTCCTTTAAAAGGTGAAGAAATGTTAGTAGTTCATCCGCAAGCCCTGAATCTCAGCTCAAGGTTTGCCCACTTCTGTGATCCTGTTTTCCGTTCTTTCGACCCAGCACAGATTAATAAGGCATGAATTGAAGGTCACAGTGATATCTGACAGACAGCCCTGATAGGGTCAGACCCACGCTAGGCAAGAAAGGCAGGGTAGAAACGAATAGCACCATCTAATGTGGCTGAAGAAAAAGGCCTTGAGCTCCCAGTTCCAGTTACTGAGCATGCTCAAAGAACCCTGACCCTATTTTCACTTTTCCTCGAATTAAGCCCAAAATACATATCGACTCACAACCCCAACAGCTCCATAATGAGTTGTTAATAATAAATGCAATGCAGGAGGAAGCTGAATCTTATATGCATGCACAACTTTTAAATCATGCTAATCACGCCCAACCCCTTATATATATATTCCTCCCCATGAGTTTACTTCTTAAAATTCAATTACCCTAGAGTATGAGTCTCCCTTGAGAGCTCCGATACCCATTTCAAGGAATGTTGGAATGTTGCTTTACAAATCTCTCTGCTTTTCGATGCAATCAGTCTTGCCAGAGAATTCTTCTCAAGATGAAGACAAAAACCTGGACCTTAGGGAAGTGTTCGAACCTAAGGTCTTTTCTTTCTTACCTTTATAAGGAGCAAGATCTTTCCCTTGCCCAAGGTTCAGAGTTCCCCAGACATCTGTAGCAGTTTAAGTGGAACTCGGGTGCAAAGAGATGAACCTATGGTAAGTCTGCAGGGATTTATGCCAGGCTAAGGAGCTTATGTGAGGTCCCTAACAGTCCTTCTCACCTTTGCTTCTGACCTTTCTGGGAATTCTCTCAGTATCATCAGTTTGTGCACAATTTCCTCTCCTGTCTTCGCTTGGATCTTCCTAGATGGAACTAGCTACTTCCAGTTCATTCCAGCCTAGGTCCTATGATTCCCCTGAGATTCAGAGTGGCAGGGGTTAATTACCAACCTGTGCAGGTCATATAGACATAGGTGTGGCCTCAGGGTTGGAGACACAGCAGAGCTGGTAATTACCTGTGCCCCAAATAGGAACTCACTTGGCTGGTTCCTTTCTCTGTGGCCTCCCTATATATAGTACCTGCAATGACTTTTATGCTCCAAACGTTTAATATCAGATTCAATCCGAGAGTGCTGACACCTCTACTTGGACAAGCTTCACTTTTATGAGGTAAGTCAATTGCCTAGACTTATAAGGCCAGACAGTACAGGGATAAGGGAGCATGTGTCCAACCCAGATTTAATATTTAGTATCACATGACTTCCTAAACCCTAGAGGTCCTCAGCACTGTCAAAGTGGCCCTGGTAGTCCCTAGATCTACAGGGCCTAAGGAACACATCTGTGGGTCCTTGCACAGAACTGCCAGCCCACTGGAAGTGACCTTCAGGCACTTTTTGAGAAACCAACGAGAAATAATTTATACCTTATGGCATAACCCATATTACAACAATAACTATATCCCTTGAAGCAATTTAGGGTGTAGGGGAGAGGTCACAACCACTTAAGATGGAAGAACAGGAGACTGGCTTGCTGTCAACTAACAGTGAGCTTGGAAATGTTTCTTCAAAGCTATTTGAAGGGAAGGGTGGGCCTCTGAGCCTGAGTGTGGGTCCCTGCTGACCCATGAGCCACAGCGAGACCAGAGGGAATCTCTAATCAGCCCAGTTGAGTGTCCACATGAATTTCCTATTTCAGCTGTGTGTGATCAGGACCTTCGCACTCCTTATGCAGCCATTTCTTTCTCTGTTCTTACCTTTCATGGGTCTGCTTTTGTTGAGAGAAAGCTTACAACTCTCTTTTGGGAAGTATCACTCCTCAGAGACCCCACCTCTTGATCCCTTAAGGTCATTACAATGTTGAACTCATAATTCAATCTTATGCATCCTGACAACATCAGGATGCATTGGTATATCTACCCAAAGGCAACTGGAAAAGAACATAGAGCTACCTCAAGAGGTGTCTACTATGAAATTGGGTCACAAATCTCTTTTCTGTCCTACTCTCTCCATGCTCCTCTAAGGTTCTCCCTCCTACTGCACATAGAATGTTCCCTAGTCTCCAAAAACTATATGCTGAAATCTACTTCCTGATGTGACGAGGTTTTGAACTGGGATTTTGGGAGACAACTAGACCATGAAGGTAATGAGTAGAACTGGTGCCCTCATAGAATGGAGTTGAAATGATGTGTGCTGAAAGTAGATAAAGGATCAAACATGATGGTCTTTCAGTATTTCTATTGCAAACCATACGGTTAAAAAATAGAGAGAGTGGGACTGGAGCAATAGCACAGCAGGTAGGGCGTTTGCCTTGCACGCAGCCGACCCAGGTTCGATTCCCAGCATCCCATATGGTCCCCTGAGCACCACCAGGAGTGATTGCTGAGTGCAGAGCCAGGAATGGCCCCTGTGCATCGCCAGGTGTGACCCAGAAGCAAAAAAAAAAAAAAAAAAAGTCATCAAAGATTTCTATCCTATTGGGATAAATTCTTTGGCTTTGTTTATTTTTCCCTCTTTGGGGGTCATGAATCACCAGTTAGAATCTGTAAGGTCCATCAAGGATACCTAGACAATTTCTGGCCCTTACTGACCAAAAAAAGTCATTATTGATCAATAAATCTCAGATCTTTGTTAGACTTTGCAGTAGTAAGGTTACACGGTATGCCTGATTAAAGGAGTCTTCTAATTGGAATTTACAGGGATCTATCCAAAAGCTGTGCTTGATATGTGAATATATATCCTGTCTTTGTAATGCTAGTGTCTAGTATGACTTGCATAAAAGCTCATCAGCCATTTCTAGAGAAGGATAATCACCTATCTCAGGTTAAAGGTTACAGTGACTTGTACCTAGTCCACTGGGCTCACTGCCCCTTTGGGAATAACTTGCTGCTTGTGTCTTGGGGCTGTTCATCAATGAGTTGCACCAATTTATACATTGTTCTGTTCTATCATATTCGAGTGCAGAGATACTGCCTTTTTGTTTTGTTTCATTTTGGGACCATATCTAGTGATGATCAGGTCTTACTCCTAGATCTTCTCTCGAAGATCATTCCTGCTGGGGCTGGAATATGGAGTGCTGGGGGTCTAATCTAGGTTAACTGGGTGAAGGGCAAATGCCATACCCAGGGTTACATTGCTCCAGCCCTGGTGCCGTCTTTAAGCAGTAACTCTCACAAGTAAGGTTTATTACTGTTAAAGGTTCAGTTTAAAAGTGAGGCAAAGTCTAGGAGAATTCCAAAAGTGATCTTTCTAGTTATCCTAGTGGAGTCCTGGATATACTTAACTCCTCCTGCAGTGGTGTGTGAGTGTGTGTGGAATATTGCCAACCAGGGAGACTTATCTGAGCTAGGGCACCCAGAATTTTTATTGAATCTTTGTTATCCAGTTAAGTTTTACCACTCATATGATTCCCTTTTCTCTGGCCCATCCTGAAGTTGACTATTTGCATGTGACCTAAAGACCCTACTATAAATCACATGGTTACCATGGGGTCCACAACGCCATGTAAACAAAGATCTTTTATCAGGCAGTGCTCTCCAGGCTCTTAGAGTGCCTCTCAGTAGCCTAGTGCAGCACTCTCTTTGGCAAGATAATTTTTTCTAACAAAATAAAAATTGTCAAATTGCAAAGCTGACTCAAGAGTAAGTAGGTAACTTGACTTAACAAAAAAATACAAGAAACTGAACCTATTAAAGAATGAGTCCTGGGGCTTGAGTGATAGCACAGCGGGTAGGGCGTTTACCTTGCATGTGGTCAACCCGGGTTCGATTCCCAGCATCCCATAGGGGCCCCTGAGTACCACCAGGGATAATTCCTGAGTGCAGAGCCAGGAGTAAACCCTGTTCATCTCCAGGTGTGGCCCCCCAAAAAAGAGAAAAAAATAAATAAAGAATGAGTCCTTTGGGCTGGAGCAATAGTAGAGCAGAAAGGGTACTTGCTTTGTACATGGTTGACTTGGGACCCACTCCCAGCACCCCCTGAGCATCTCTAGGTGTGGCGCAAACACAGGACAAAATAAAAATCTCTCTCTTTCCTCTCTCTGTGTCTCTGTTTGTCTGTCTGCCCCCCACTTTCTCTCTCACACACACCCCCTAAGATTCATATTTGTAATAGGAAGAGAGCTGTGGTGTGTCATTTTATTCTGGTCATTTCTTTGTCTCTACTGGACTGCAGCAGTGACTGCAAGAGCCTTTCCTGGGAGGGTGTGGATTTTCAACCTAGAATTCCTTTGCTAAGCTACTAATTCGAGTAAAATGTAGACACTTTTCCAGCATGTAGGGGTTCAGAAATGTCTTCATGAGAGATGATAATCCACACAGATTGTTAAACCATGAGTGTGTAGGGATGCCTAAGTGACAGAAGTAAAGCCACTAGTTTAGATTGGAGCATGAGGACCAAGGACCCTGTGGAAGATATCACTAGAGAAGAAAATGCAAACATAAAAATACAGCTGGGAAATTGTGGTGGCACCCCAGAGCATGTGGGTCTGTCAATTGGTATTTTTATTGGGGTGTCTCCTAAAAGCCTCAGTGATGAGGCAGATTTTGAGACTAAGGAAGAATGAATGAAGCGAGTCCTAAAATGGAGTTTGTTTCTGGTATGAAGAAAGTAGGTAGCGCACTTGACAGACTTTAGAGACTCTTGTTTGAGAGCGGGAAGATTGGTCAGAGGGGCAGGAAGGGGTAAATTATTCAGTGCTTTGTCTGACATAAAAACAAGTGCAAGGGGCCAGAGTGGTAGTACAGTGGGGACGGCACTTACCTTGCACATGGCTGATTCGATCCCCAGCATCCCACATACTTGAACATCGCTGGAAGTGATTTCCTGAGCTGCACCAGGGGTAACCCCTGAGCATCGTCCCCCACTCTGCCACCTATGTGTAAGATACTGAGCAGTGAGGTGATGTTACTCGTTTTGTTTTATGCTGACTGTGGTGAGATGATGATGATGATGATGATGGTGATGATCTTTGCTTTTTGGGTCACATCCAGCGATATACAGGGGTTACTCCTGGCTCATGCACTCAGGAATTATTCTTGACAGTGCTCGGGGGACCATATGGGATGCTGAGAATTGAACCCAGTCGACTGCATGCATGGCAGACACTCTACCCACTGTACTATCGCTCCAGCCTCCAGCCCCTGGTGAGGAGAGATTAAAGGCAACGTGAGGACAGAACCTGGTGACTATTAGGAGACTTTTCAGTAATTGAGACAAGAAGTAATTGGTCTTGATTAGCCTTCTGATATTGGAGTTAGTAAATTGTAATCAGGTCCTCTGTATTCTGAGTGTGTATTTGCTATCTGAAACCATGATGTAGAGATCTGCTAATGTATGGGGTTTGAGATAGAGATGCATCAGTAAGGCTGTGGTTTTGGGTTTTCTGGGAGGAGAAGCATGAATTTTCTGAGAGAAGGTTATGTGAAGGCATGTTATTCAGGGAATCTGTAGTTAAGTTTTGAGGCCTCACAGTAATATAAAAACTGATTTACGATAGTACTAGGTTACATATGATAAAGAAATATGGGAAGAATGGTAGTGTAAGTGTTGCATTATTGTGTATATGATTTTTGGGGGTGAAAGGGTGTGGGGATGGGGTATGCTGAGCTAACCCAGGGTCTCATACATGTGAAGCATGTGCTCTACCGCTGATCTCAGGTCCTCAGTCTCTGAGATGGCTATTTAGGCCTGCAGTTTAGCAGGTGGACCAAGGCCACTCCTGTTCTCACCAGAGTGGGAGAAGAGCAGGTCCTCAAGGTCTGTTGTCTTATTTATCCCGGGGCAGGATAGTACTCATGTTGTCACTTTTTGTTTGTTTTGTTTTGGGGCCACACCTGGTAGTGCTCCAGGGTTGCTCCTGGCTCTGCACTCAGGGATCACTCCTGGTGGTGCTCAGGGAACCATATGGGGTACTAGGGATCGAACACAGGTGACTCTCTGCAAGGCATGTGCTGTACTATCTCTGCTGGAGCCCACCCTCCACCTCCACCCTCCAAGTGAGCTCAGGCTATTCCTGGCTTTGCGTTGCAGACTGAGGATTGACCCTAGTGCTGGTGTACCTGGGGAACCATGTGTGGTGCCAGGGATTGGAAAACGGGTTAGCAGGATGAAAAGCAGGTGCCCTCCCTTCTGTGTCAATTTCTCCCCCACCCCAAAATACTCTTAGTGTCTTTTTTCCTGGCAATTTTAAGATAAACAGATTTGATCTTTCAGTAACCCAGTTTTGGTGTTCTTTGATTGCCTTTGTCCTTTATACTACTACGGACAACTGTGGCCATACACTTGATGTGATTTCTGAGAGTCACATTCCCTCTCAAGCCTTTCTCTGCAAGCACCCTCTGCAAGAAACCTTTCGCTGTAGCTCAGTTTATTTAGTGCTACAGCCCCATAGTTACTTCTTAATTTGCAGTGCCTGGGATCAAACCCAGGACCGTACACATAAGGTGTCCCTCTGCTTCTGAACCATGTCCCCCTGTCTCCATGACTATAGTTTTGATCATGATTGTACACCCTTTCACCAAAATCCATTCTTTATGGCTTCACCTAACCCTTTATCCATTTAAATTTCATTGCTGATCATTTCCCCTCCCTTGTGTTTGAGCTTGACTCCTGTATCCAACTTGGTTGAATTTGCTTTTGGAAAATCCAGTGAGCTCTCCCCACTTCCACCAGTTTTACCACTTGTATCATGCTGTGCTTATGTAGGAAGAATAAAATGCATAATAGCACTGACTTACCTTCTTAACTTCAGTTTATAGCCACGTATCTCAAGTGGACCCTAAATGTGGCTGACAGTCATACTATGCATTCACACTCTTTTTTCTTTTTTCCTTTTTTTTAATAATGTAGGAGTACTGCTATTTGTTCAGCTATTGATTAAGCTTATTGAATTGGGCATGAAGTCCACATTACCTTTTTTTTTTTAATTGTATCACCATGAGATAGTGGTACAAAGCTTCCATGTTTGAAATTTAGCCATACAATGATGGAACACCCATTCCTCCACCAGTGCGCACTTTCTACCACTCACATCCCGGTCCTCACCCTGCCTCTATGGCAGACAATTTCCCCAATACTCTCTCTCTACTTCAGGCATTATGTTTTGCTTGAAATTTCCCACCAGCATTCAAGTCTATCTGCCAGGGCAGATGCTAGGTCATTTATTTTCCATTGCTCATTTTGAGTATCATGAGCTCGCATGGCCGCAGTTGTAAATGTAAATTTCTAGATTGTAAATGATTGGGTTTCAGAGACATCTCTATGGCACTAATACATTTTGGAATTCAGTTGGGAGTGTCTGGGCTAGGGCTTTTGGTGCGCTAAGATGGAGCCCAGAGGCAAATTTTGGGCGTGACAGCTTGTCTTCCAGAGGCTGGGGCCTTGTGAAGGGACATCCCAGGTCCTCTGCTGCCATGCGGCCTGGAGATTCAGTCCTGCACCCGAATACCTGGGCCTTGCTTGTGGAAGCTCTTGGTCACTGAATCCCATCTTGAGTAGGTTGTGAGACTGCACCTTCTTCATCTCTGGTGCCCTGGTGATATTGGCCTGGTATGGGGCCTGGAGAGATCTCCAGCTCTGTGGCGTCTTCCAGAACTTGCTACTATGTCTCTAGGCCAGGGCTGTTGGTGCACTAAGATTCACATTACAAAATTTTCAGCAGATTATATCTTGGTGAGGTCCATCCTGAGATGGTGGAGTCAGGTTGGGTGTATGGCAGCGATTTTGGATTGTGGAAGCAAGTGGCTGCCAGGGTCTCTGCTTGGGCAGGCACAGGCCAACAACCCCCCCCCTCCCCCCCCCCCCCCCCCCCCCCCCCCCCCCCCCC
>JAOXYA010000018.1:12832778-12844014 GCA_028565675.1 Sorex palustris
AGGAATCGAACTCGGGTCGGCCATGTTGGCTGCGTGCAAGGCAAATGCCCTACCGCTGTGCTATCGCAGCCGGCCTACTTATTAAGCCTGGAAGTATTTCTGTCGAGAGTCAGATAATTATGAGATTGGTTTCTGTGGCTCTGGAGCCATGGCCGTGCCGGAGAGCCGCTCATGGGGGGCAACTCGTGACCTTGGTAGGGCGTGAAGGACAATCTGGGAACGCCGCCCTTCCCTTGAGGTTTCAACCGCCCCGTCACTACCGGCTCATACCTGGCTTTCCACAAAGCTCCGAGGCAGCTACCATCTTGCTTTTCAGATGGAAAAAGGCAGAAGGAAGCAACACCCTTTCCCTTCTGGGCAGGCATGGTGGCGTGGATTAACACATGGTCCATTCACTTTTCTGCTATAAGCTGCCGGGCTCTGCATTAAGTCCTTGTGCTTCTGGAGCCATGGCCGTGCCAGAGAGCTGCTTGTGGGGGGCAACTGGTGACCTCAGTAGGGCGTGAAAGATGAGCCGGGAACGCCCTCCTTCCCATGAGGTTTCAGTCACCCCGTCATGACTGGCTCATACCTGGCTTTCCAAAAAGCTCCGAGGCGACTGCCATCTTGCTTTCCAGAGGGAAAAGCTTCTCTGTGTTTTAGCTCTTAGCTCTGGTAGATGTTTTCTCTGTTTTGTCTATAGTTATTAGCAGTCTTCAGTGGGAGAGAGAACTATAGGGAGCTAACTTTACCTTGACCAGTGCCAGATGCCCACAATAAGCTGATAGTTGTAGGATAACATTAGTTTGTCATTTCTCCCTGGCTGAAGGGAGTTTAGGTTTATTGGGTAACACACTTCACAGTGCTCCTGAGGCACTCCCATTCCTTTCTGTTTATCTTTAACCTCTTCTCTGTGCTCTCTTCCCCAACCAGTTAATCACCATTTCTTCCTAAGCAGTACCTGTGACTTGTAAAGTCAAATTTCTCAGAAATCTCTGGCTTTGTCTTTGTAAGCGAAATATTGCTTTTCTCCTCCCCTTGGGGCTGGAGTGATAGCACAGCAGTAGGGCATTTGCCTTACAAGCGGCCAACATGGCCGACCTGAGTTCGATTCCTCCGCCCCTCTCGGAGAGTCCGGCAAGCTACCGAGAGTATCTCGCCCGCACGGCAGAGCCTTGCAAGCTACCCGTGACGTATTCGATATGTCAAACACAGTAACAACAAGTCTCGTGATGGAGACCTTACTGGGCCCACTTGAGCAAATCGAGGAACTACGGGAGGACCGGGAGGACCGTGACCGTGACCTCCTCCCCTTACATTCTTTGCATAGTTTACTTCAGAGCAATGTCCTTTTTGCATAGACTCAGGAAGACAGTTAACGCTATGCTTTTATAATTTGGGAGTTAATTGGCTGTGAATAATATTCACTCCTGGGCATCTGTTTTCTCAACTTGAGCCTCAATTGCTCTTAGTTCCTAGCACCCCAAAAGCAGGGTCTCAATGAGGGACTGGATTGACTCAGGGCAAGCTGTGAGCTACCCTGACATTGAAATGGGCCAGGCCAAGCGCCATAGTACTTAACTATAAGTTAAGAGTATGGTCATGGACAAATTCTGTCATGATCTAAAGAGTAAGAACTGGATTAGGACCTTGCTAGGGTCAGGAAAGACTAATTTGGCCTGAGCACTGTAGTCTGAGATCTATAATGAGTTGTCCCCAGGAAAGCCACCCTACAAGCTTAGTATATCTTTTACTGTGTCCATATAAAATGACTAGAAAGATTGTTTAGAAGTAAGTAAATCTGGGGCTGGAATGATAGCACAGAGGGTAGGGCATTTGCTTTACACATGGCCTATCCGGGTTTGATTCCCAGCATCCCATATGGAGGAATAACCCCTGTGCATTGCCGGGTGTGACCCAAAAAGCAATAATAAATAAATAAATAATAAATCTAAGATGGTTGTTGAACTAAGGAAAGGAGAAACACACCCCTAGATGGTATTTTGCCCTTGAACTTGAATGGATCTCCTAGCTGCAGGAGATTTTTGTCTTATCTTAGAAGAGCTTCCCTCAGAAGAAAGGGCCTTTACATATGTTGATTGTGCTACCACACCTGGGTTTAGTTGCTACCACCAATGCTTGGAGGTGAGTGGGAGACCAAGGCTGCTAGACAGAGTGTGGAGAGACTAGCATGGGGGACAGGAATAAGGGGCAGTGTGAGACTGGAGTGGGCGCTTAGTGAGACTGGAACAGGCACGTAGGAAGAATGGAATAAACGGCAACTGATCACCAACCAGCCCGGTGACCCTGTTCCCTCCTTCATGCAACTGTTGGCGGCTGCTGCAGGCTGGAGTGGGGGAATTTGCACGTGGCCACCAAACACGCGTGGGAGGCAAGAGAGACCATTGTCACCGCTGCCAATCACATATTTATTTTGTGATTACACAGGTAGTTTTGGTGTTTTGTTTTGTTTTTCTGATTCAGAAAAATGTATACTGTGTTGGTGACCTTTCCCTTTAATTTTACTACTTCGCTTTTCTTGCTTTGTGTACTGCTGCAGTTTTAGTAAAGTGGGGCCAGTTTTATAAAACCACTTGTCTTGTCACCACTATAATGAAACTATTCTTATTGTTTTGTCTTGTTTGGGGTTCACCTCTGGCAGTGCTTAGGGCTTATGCTGGATCTGTGCTCAGGGATCACTTCAGGTAGACTGGGGGGTGGCCTGTATAGGATGCCAGAGATTGAACCTGGGTCAGCCACGTGCAAGGCAAACACCCTACTCGCTGTATTATTTCTCCAATCCCTGCAACTGTTTTTCGGAGTCTCCTGTCCATGTCTCTGTTGCTAAAGCCAATGGGTATTTCTTTGTCTTTCCCTTGACTTCCCAGCAAATTGGATCCTCTTGAAATGCTTTCTAGTTGGCGCTGAGATTCTAGACTCCCCCCCCGGTCCTGCACCACTGCCATGCCTTCTGCCTTACTCATGGCTTCTCAAGCACAGCCTTTTGAGTGTCCTCAGACATTAGTCTTCTTGGTGCTACCTGTCCCTGTAATTTGCAAATACTTCCATTCATCCATTTACAGATTTGCCAATTATAGTTCCATCTCTGACATCTTCTGTAAATTCTGCTTTTATCTTCATGTGTGTCTAACAGGCTCAAACTGAAACTAGTTTAGCATGTCTAAACTAAAAGCCCTGATATCTTCTCCATGCCAAAATGGTTCCTTCTGTCATCTCCACATCAGGGCAGGGCTAGTTGGTGCTTCTAGCATCTCAAGCCAAAGATCTTGGCACATTTCTTCCTTGTTCTTTGTCCCACACCTTAAATGTCTTTCATAGGGGCTGGAGAGATAGGACAGGGATTAGGGTGCTTGCCTTGCATGTGGCACCCCAGAAGCAACCCCCGAGCACAGAGCCAGTAGCTGCCTCTGAGGGCCACTGAGTGTGGTCCTAGCATTGTGGCACCACTGGGTGCGGCCACTCTCCCACCTCCAGGCAAAAAAAAAAAAAAAAAAAGCACTGTTAGTGTCTTTCTCAAACACGTCCAGAATGTGACCGCTTCCCACCCTCCTTCCTGTGTATCACCTTACGTGGTGGCCACACTCATCCTTCATGTCTTATTCCTTGTCTTTTACTTCCTGCTACCATTCTTGCCCTTCTCTCTTAGATCAGCTCAAATGATATAGCTCATGTCATCAGGTGAGGTCGTTCCTGTGTTTGAGCCCCCAGTGGTCACTAAGTCCAGTATTACAAAGGGCCTTCAAGGCATGTCTAGGATTTCCCCTGCCCTTCCCCTCACCCACAGTGAACCTTCTCTTCTGACCTGTTTCTAGGACACCGCTAGCATCTTGTCCTCCAAAGCTTGGCACGTTCTATTCTTCAACTCAGAAGACTTTCCTGCTCTCACTTGTCTCTGTTCTTTGCTCAAGGGTCACCTTAGAAACTGGCTATTCCTGATGCCAGCAAGTAGCCCTATACCTCTCTGCCCTTCAAATTCCATGTCACACTTCCCAGATTAAACTTTTTCTCTGTTGCATCAGTTCTCCCTGGCTGATACATTTGACCTGGTGCTGACAGCTTGGGGAAGGCAGGAACCAGCCAGCCTGGAAGAGTTTGGGGTACATTGTTGGAACCCAGATAGGATTTATAGAGTAGGCAACCGGGTGAAATTGATGTCAGTGGGCCCCACTGATGACTCATGTTAGGTGGGGAGGAGAAAGATGGTCAATTTATCCCGATCTGCCTCTGCCACCTGGGACCCAGGGTTTTTGTCTCACCTTGCAGAAAGGAATTTCAGGAGTAGACGGGCAGTGAAATTACACAGCTTTTATTTGGAGGTTTTGAAGGGAAGGAGGAAGAGAAGGTGAGAGAGAGAGTGGGAGAGTGGAGAGTAACTGCTTAAGAGAGAACCTGGGCTTCTCCAAGGGCAGAGAGAGACCCTACACAAACCCAGCATTAGACATGAAAGCATTAAAGTACACATCTCAAGTGGGGAAGTGTAGGCAACAACTGTGCTCAGGCGTCACATGTGCTCAGCCACAAGGGTGCAAGTAGCACATAGGCTTGGGCAGCATATCTTGCACTTTCTTGGTTCAAGGTGACTTTTATAGAGTTTCTCCAACCTGCCCCCAGGTGGGTCTTCCATCTAGGTAAAAGTCTGTTGCTAAGAAGTTTGCCTAGGGGGGTTTGGGAGTGGTGATGGTCTTCTTTGAAATTTCTTTTCTGGTCTTTTGTTTCTGCTGGAGCTTCTCTGGGTCTGTTGCTGGGGCCAGGTGGGGGTCTTATCAGGCCTTAGTTCCTGTTTTCTGCAAGGTTGGCCTTTGCAACTTCAGAGCTATTACTTACTTCCCAGGAAATTTACTGCCATTGCCTGGGGAGGGGCCCTTCCCTGCCCCTATCTGTCTGTCAAAACTGCTGTTGACCATGCGGGTGTTTCTCTCCAGTCACTCTCCATCTCTGCATGCTCCTTCTTCCTACCAAAAGTCCCTGATGCATCCCTGCCTTAGGCTCTCAAGCTCCCAGATGAGGTCACTGGGAACATCTCCAATCCCTGGGGCGAAAGAGCAGTGGGTGGCAACTCCATTATCATGGGTAGATGCTGCCTCTATCCAGTATCTGGCTGTGCTATGTGCAAGGCCTGGGCATTTTTTTTTTTGTGGTACCCAGTTTACCAAGGACTCAAAGGGAGTCCCGGATGACCACGAAACATGTGTTCTGCCAGATAGAACCGGTGTCTTCCTCTCCCCAGCCCCTTTGCTGTCATTACTGCAAGGACTGTGTGTACCCCTCCTGATTCACAGTCACCCCCAGGAGCCATGGCCCCTGATGGCTGTCCTTGAACCAGTCAGCCAGTGGTCTCCCAGCCTTACTCCCTGACAAGTGTCTTGCCAAGCCTGCAGAGTCAGGGCTCAGTGTCTGCCTCTGGGACTCCAGATCCCGCCTGGTGCCATGCCCGCAGGCACTGCATGCTGTAGGAGGAGCAAGGAGGAACTGGGAATTGGCAGCATTTCCCAAAGGCAGCCCAGGAGGCTGACCTTTTGCAGGTCGAGTCAGAGTAAAGAACATTCCAGGCCTAGGTTGTAGTTTGCGCAAAGATTTGGAAGGGGTAACAGGCTTCAGGGGATCGTGAGGCTTGACTCAGAAGGTGGCCTCGAAAGGCCTCAGGAGACCCCCCCCCACCCTTGCCCTCCACAGGAGGCCCCAGCCTACAGACATCCTTAAGTTGCCGTGTGAGCCCCACCATGACTGAGAAAACCATCGTCATAGACGTGGGCTCTGGCTTTCTGAAGGCTGGCTGGAGCGGCTACAACGAGCCCCAGATTATCCGTCCAAGCATCGTGAGCTATAATTCTGAGCATATGCCTGGCCCCAGCAATGCCCTGTCACAGCTACGCCTTGGCATTAACGAGGAGAGCCCCGACATCTTCAGCCACCCCGTGCAGCAGGGCAGCATCCACAACTGGGAGGCCATGGAGTTCTTCTGGACGTACATCCTGGAGAAGCTCAATTGGAATAGGGAGGATACCCGCGTCCTGCTTGCAGAGTCTGTCCTGAAGAGTTTGCTAGAGCGGAGGAAGACCCTGGAGGTGAGGTTCCCTTGGGGCTGACCTCCCCAAGGCACAGAAAGCCTGGCACTGTTTGCAAGTGGCGACATAAGAAACCCAGAGACCTAGATAATCACTGAGCACCCACTGTTTGCTGGACCTTGCCTTTCTCCTGCTCCCTCCCTCCTACCTTCCCTCCCTCCCTCCTTCCCTCCTTCCCTCTTTTCTTCCTTCTCTCCCTCCCTCCCTCTTTCCCCTTTGTGTGGAAAGGTCAAACTGCAGCTGAATCTCACAAAGAAAACATTTATGAAAAACGGACTGGACTCGTTCCTGACATTTTATTCACTCTCAATGGAACAAACATCTCCGAATGTAACATTTATGTGTACCTAGATCGAGAACTCAAATGGCAAAATGACCTAGCACCTGAGTTGTGCAGGAGGAAGAGAACAGCTTGGAATGCCTTCAAGAGCATCAAAGAAATAGGTAAGATGACGAAGAACCTCCGTCTCCAGGCACATCTCTCCGGGTTCCACTATTCTTCCTGCATTAACATACGCCTCAGAGACCTGGGCCCTATAAAAACAGGATGAGAATACTATTCAGCTCTCCCAAAGAGGAATCGAAAGAGCTATGCTTGGAGTATCACGCTTCACTCAAGTAAGAGAAAGAATGCAGAGTTCTGACCTCTGTCAATGGTCGAGAATCAGGGATGCTGATTTGCCAAGACATCAAAAATCAGATGGGTTGGACACATAATGAGATTTGGAGATGACCGCTGGACTGGAGCTATTACCAACTGGATTCCATAGGATGTCAAAAGATTGCAAGACCACTCACCTATGAGATGGTCAGACTTTTTGTCAAGACCCTGAATGATCGGTTTGAGGCTCTTCGTGTTCCTGGAGTGAGCAGACGCCATTGAGCTACACTGGCACACGCGATAGGGATGAATGGAGATGCTACTAGCATATGCTTAAGCAAATCAATGAATCAATGAGTAATGGGATGTCAAGTGATCAAGTGTCAAATTTTAGATTAAGGAACTCCCTGTTTTGCTTTGAATTTGCTAAGAACATCTATTTTAAGTAATGTAAGTGTTAAATTTTACAATTAACATCATAATATTCCTTTCAAAATTTGTTAATGATAAACCTCATTGTTGAATTTTTTTAATGCTGAATTGTCCTTACATTCATGAAAAAAATTCAACTTGGACCAGAGAGATATTATTACAGGTAAGGCGTTTGCCTTTTGTGGCCAACCTAGATTTGATCCCTGGCATCCCATATAACTTGTCAAGCAACACCAGGAGTAATTCTTGAGTACAGAGCCAGAAATAATCCCTGAGCACCACCTGGTGTGACAAAAACAATTAAAAGTAAATAAAAAAATAATTAAAAAAATAAATTTGACTTGGCATTATGTATTAACATGGTATATTGATAATCATTGCACTTGGTTAGTTAGTATTTTATTCATGATTTCTGCATCAATATTTACAAAGAAAAGGTTAATCTTTAAGTTTTGTTATTTGTATTGATCAAACGTTAGCACAAAATTTATGCTCTACACGAATAAGTTGAGAATCTTTCCTTTCTATATCCTCTGAAAAACTAAAAATTTGGCATCAATTCTTCCTTAGATATTTAGAAAAAAAATTACTTCTGACCCTACCCAAGACAGAGATTCCTTTGTATAGAAAATAATAATTATATGTAATTTTTAAAATAAAAACATAAAATTCAGATTTTTTTTAGTTTTGTTATATATTTCTAGAAATGTTTTGTTTCTTCTAAGCATTAAGGTGTATTGGATAAGGTTATTTATAATTTCCTCTTACTATAAGTTTAATGATTGTAGGAATTCTATGATCTGTATGTCCTTTTTTTTATGATCTTGGTACTTTTTTTTTATCTGGGACTCTGCGCTAGGCTGTTTTCACTCGTGATGCCCCAGAGGGGGTTGGGTGAGAGCCCTCCCCACCCCAAGGGACCCAGCCCCGGCCGCCTACCTCTACTACCCAACCGCCTCCATGCTCCAGGCCACTTTCCAGACCATGTGGCAGCTTTATAGTCATGTGATGCATGATAAGACACTTCCTACAATTTTCCATAATTACCACACCATGTTTGATGCGGTTCAGACAGTAGGCAACAAATCATAGAGAGTAATATGTGTGTGTGTGTGTGTGTGTGTGTGTGTGTGTGTGTGTGTATGCCTCTTGGAGAGCCCGGCAAGCTGCCGAAAGTATCCCACCTACACGGGCAGAGCCTGACAAGCTCCCCGTGGCATATTAGATACATCAAAAACAGTAACTATAACAGGTCTCATTCCCCTGACCCTGAAAGAGACTTTCGTTGGGAAAGACAAATAAGGAGAGGCTGCTAAAGTCTCAGGTCTGGGACAAATAGAGACATTACTAGCGCCCGCTCAAGCAAATCAATGAACAACGGGATGACAGTGACAGTGATGATGATCTTGGTAATATATTTTCTCTCTTTGTTATCTTCAGAAATTCTGTTTTGTTATCCTACTCAAAAAGAAACCACCAACTTTTGGTTTACAGAGTCTACTGCATATTTATTCTATAGTTCATGGATTTCTGATCATATCTTCATTCTTTCCTTTATCATTTTTCTTTTTAAATTGTCTGACTTTTTGAAGATTTCTGATATATAAGGTAAGAACTCAATTTACCATTTTTACCTAGTTATGCTTCTGATTTAAAATTGATTCTGCCCAAGACTAGTGGGTAAACTGGTTTACTTTGGTCTGCTGCTGGTATAGTATCCTCTGATTATTTTGCTTTTAACCTTTTTTTACTTTACTTTACTAACCTTTTTGTGAGTTTATGTTCAAAGTATGGATCTTGTGAGCAGCACAGAATACAGCCTGGTAGGATGTATGCCAGGAATGAAACTAAAGTCAATTTAAAGGGGAAAAATGAAAAACTACATTTCCTGCACACCTGAGCTTATGAAATGAGATCCATGCTCCCCGCGTCCTTGTGTTGGTGTATGTGTGGCGAGTGTACCTGAGTACCCAAAACAGAAACAAGAAACTTGGGACTAATTATCATGGCAAGGTGGTTAAGAACACAGACTCCCTCCTGTCTCGTCTTGCTACTTGCCAGCAGTGGCCAGAACAGCTGTTTCCAACTTATTTTCTCAAACTAAAGAAAGTTGTAGCCTTGAGTAGTGATGGATTTCTGGAGGAACTCAAGAAAACGCCTTGCCTAAAACAACGTGTACACAGTAGCACTGTCCTCCTGTTGTTCATTGATTTGCTCAAGCAGGCACCAGTAGCGTCTCCGTTGTGAGACTTGTTGTTACTGTTTTTGGCATATTGAATATGCCACGGGGAGCTTGCCAGGCTCTGCCCGAGCAGGTGGGATATGTTCAGTAGCTTGCCAGCCTCTCCGAGAGTGAATGAAGAATCAAACCCAGGTTGGGCTCGTGCAAGGCCAACGCCCTACCTGTTCTGCTATGGCTCAAAACGCCTTGTCTAAAACAACGTGTACACAGCAGCAAAGAAATATATCAAAGAAACAGTTTATTAATAGGAAAATGTGGTTATATCCAAGGCATGCTGAACTTTCCTTATATACTTTATAAATGTATCCCTCATGTTTTAAACGCTGGGAAATTACAGTTAGTACCACGTGAATAGTGTTGCCTGGTCTTAAACTTGGCACTTGTCTTGCATATCCCATGCCATGTATAATGTAATCAAACCTGTCTTAAAATAAATGGTGCAACAAAGTTCAAGAAAATCCTTCTTCAATGCGATTTGGAATAGAAACCACAAAAAAGTGAAAATTAGAAAGTTTCATCTCACTTAATTCAAATGACTTGGAGAGAGTCAAGGGTCTCAGCAGGACAACAGCACATTCTCTTTGCTCCCACAGGATAATCAAAATGACCAGACTTGGGGCTGTAGATACAGTATAATCGGTACAGCACTTGCCTTGCACGCAGCCAACCCAGGCTCAATCTTTAGCATCCCATAAATGGTACCACGAGCACCACCTGGAGAAATTCCTGAGTGCAGAGCCAGGAGTATTCCCTGAGCATCGCAAGGTGTGACCCAAAAACAAAAACCAAACCAAAACAAAAGCCCAGGCTTATTTGTGTAGGGGGTCTATTTTTCAAAATATTACACCACGAAATATTTGTATGCATTCAGTAGGTCAATGCAGCTGTATTGTTCAATATTTTAACCTCTGAAGTCAAGAAATTCAAATTTATAGTCACCACATTAAGAATAGATGTTAAAGCATTAAAGTTAACACCATACGCAGCCATATAAAATATTGCATGTGCAAAGGGGCTGAGTTACGTTCATACTGGGAATCATAATTTAGAATTTCCTGACTTCTGAACATGTAACACATCATAGTAATTGATCTAGCTCCTTAGAGCTAATATAAAATATCTTGTTAACATGTTTTTTATCCAATTCTTTCATCATTTACCTTTTGGCTCTTGGTGAAACAATTCATCATGTTCAAATGTTTTTCACACACCTGCATTAAGCTAATATAGCCATGAAAAAGCCCAGGCAACCAGGAGTGAGTGAAAAGATTTGTAAATTGTGTAGGAATGTTGGTATGGATAGTAAGTGGGCATCATGCAGGATGATATTTTGCTTTAGTTTTTGAAGTGTATTTGCTTTGCCTTCCCAACATAATAAATAGCCTCCTAATGTGCTGGGTTTGTAGGGAATAGAGTCTTAATATTCAAACGTTGCTGATAAAAATGCATTGATGATCAACTTCCTGATGAAACTGGACATCTTAATTTCTTGGCACCACCAGAGAATCACACACCATGTGGCATCAATACTCAAGTTCATATATTGAAATCCTAACCCACAATGCAATACTGAGAGGTATGTACTTTGGGGTTGGAGCAATAATACAGCAGGTAAGACACTTGCTTTGCATATGACGACCCAGGTTCCACCCCAAACACCTGCAGCCAACCTGGGTTCTATCCCCAGTACTCTATATGGTCTACAGAGCTCTGCCAGGAGTGAATACAGAGCGAGGAGTAAATCCTGAGCATTTCAGGGTGTGACCCCCAAACAAAAACAAACAGAAGAACAGGTAAGAAATTTGGGAGCTAATTAGGACAGAGGCCGGCTGCGATAGCACAGCGGTAGGGCGTTTGCCTTGCACGCAGCCAACATGGCCGACGCGAGTTCGATTC
>JAOXYA010000018.1:12900115-12910909 GCA_028565675.1 Sorex palustris
CAAAATCTCCAATGGAGACGTTACTGGGCCCGCTCGAGCAAATCGATGAACAACGGGAGGGCCTTTACCTTTACCTTATTAGTGAAACACCATGAGGTACAGTTGTAGACTTACAAATTTTTGTGCTTGAGTTTCAGTTATCCAGTGATCGGGTTCCCATCCCTCCACCAGTACCCATTCTCCACCACCCCTGATCCCAGCATCCCTCCCATCCCCCAACCCCCCAACAACAAAGGTTTTAAATGGGAAGCCTCAGGCTTAAAATCACCAGGAAGGATTCTCTCCTCTGCATTCCTTTTCACTAGCTACCAAAAAATGACTACAAAGCCAAGAAATAATCCAGTGCACACTGAGAAAGACCTTGAAAAATCAGAAAGATGGTGATAGAGTTGTAGAGGTAAAGGCAAGAAAAGCGGGTCACTTCCTCGCTTCTTGAAACCTCCCAGCCATGATTCATGCTTCCAAGAACATAATATAAGCCGAAGCTCAGAATCTAGACTTCTGCAGAGAAGCCATATAATCTTCCAAACCATGGTCATAAATCTGTAGAAGTCAGAGATCAGCAGGAGAAACCAAAATTTTGAACACTAAATTATCAAATGATCACAGCTGGTCATCTCCCACATTCCTAGAGTTAGAGGAGATATATTGTGCATTTTTTTAAGCCAACGTCTTAAAGTTAACATGACCTGGTGATAACCGCTATTTATGCATATAGCTCTCAAATTATGGGGCACGAAAATTACACACATGCAAGAAAATAAAGAAGCAAGTGTTGGTATTTGTATATAGAAAGAAAAAGATAAACAGGAATCAAAAGAAAGGTGTGTCCAAAGAGATGGAGGGATTGACAGACGAATACCATTTGCCAGTAGAAATAACAAGTTATTTTTATCTGAGGTTGGAGCATAAATGCACCTTCCAGCCTCCTTCTTTGTATCTGCTTCACAGCTGCCTAGAGTTTTTCCACAGTCATATTAAGCCCCAGAATCATTCCATTTTCTCAGAAATACAGGGCCTCATAAGAATCTAAGACTTTAAAAGCAGTGAGTGGAGCTTCAAGGAAGCTGTATATATTAGTTCTGAACATGTCCAGTTCCAAGGAACAGAAAAATAACTCAGTCTGCTGAAGTGTAATGGGCCCACATTACCAGGGATTTCAGAGGAATAATGGGAAAGAATAGTCACTCTCTCTCTCTTTCTCTCTCTCCTCTCTCCATCTCTCACATACACAATCACACATACACATACGCACACACATGCACGGACACACACACACGCTGCTTTGCATATATGGACCTCATGACATGCCCTTTTTCCTTATAGCAACTTTCTCATTAGTGAGCATGGACCAAGGATGCAGGAGAAGAAAGTTAATCAACTTCACCACAGTTAACAATCTGAAACAGGAGAGAGAATGCGCCTCTGTATAAAATTTTATTTTAAAAAAAATCATTCACTTGGTTTAAACCTCGCAGGCATGCCCAATGTCCAGGCTGGTCACTGGGACCAAGGGAAAGCAGCACTGTGATTCATCAGGCCATGATCACATCTAGGTCACATCTAGGAACTAGGGTCACTGCAGTTGTCCATACCACCAGAGTCAAATACAATAATCCCCGAGGAAATATCCTCCTTCCATTACAAGAGGGAATGAGGCCATCAGAATAGGATTGTATGAAAGAATTCAGAAAATAACAAGTATTTTCTATAAGACAGAGTAAATATGTGGTTCTTTCTGATTTTTCCAATTCCTGCTTGCTGATAGAAAGTCAATGACTGAGAAATTAACGCAAGGAGCTTACAACTGTATTGCACTCTATATTGTTCATTTGTTCACTTCCCATGAAAGAAAATCCAAGAGATATTCAATTAGACTTCTGCTGAAAACTAAGAGTTGTCAATTTTTGGTGTCAGAGTATTCATTAGTATGCTACTCTGCAGAAATTTCACTTGCGGGTTCACAAGAAAAATTAAACTCAGACTCTGCCATGAAAGATGTGTTTTTGTTTAGAATACACAGGTGAGCCTTCATAACTAAGGGAGGTTTTATCATTCTTCAGTGTATTACAAACACACCAGGCTGCTGGCAAATCAGGGACTTAGGTAGTAAGAACTGGGAGAAGAATTGCTTACTTTGATCACATTCTTCATAAATTTATCCCTTGAAAGAATTTTTAATGCAATCAAATATTAGAAACAGCATCTTAAAAAGAATTCAAGTCTAAAAGTAAAAGTCAGCATCTCAGACAAAGAAAGAAAGTCTTCAAGGTATGACATCAACTTTATATGCTAGGTCTCTGGGGAACTAATTGGCCCCTGGCCTCAAGCCCTGCCTATATAAGAAGCTGCTCATTCCTCTGAACCAATTCTAAGTTGGTTCTGGAAAAGTGAAACGGAGCATTAAGATCATTATGTGGATACTAAAAGGAGAACACACACAGAAAAAAAAATCTAGGAAGAGTTCAATTCGTCTGAATTAATAGAGATGAGCATTTATTTTTTGTTTAAATTGACCCTGTAATTGTTTCTACTTTTCCCCCCATGAGGTATGTGGCGATCTAACCTCCAGGGCTTGTCCATTTGCAACAAGAAAGAACTCAGCATGGCTGAGACACCCTATGCCACTCACCCATGCAGGTCACACCATTGATTCTCTCGCAGAGACCAGCCATATGGATTGATTTAGCAGCATTTCGCTGGCTGCCTAGAGACATGGCTTGAGTCATCCTGGATAAATTACTTAACTCTCTACTACAAAAAGAAAAAAAATGCTTTCTTGCACAGCAGTAGCAATTAATGTTCAACATGTTTATGGAGTTTAATAATATATGGCCCAGCACCGATCTAGGTATGCAATACCATTCTCTTGCGAAGGAGACTTAGGTGGTGCCATCAACATACAAGACACAGATGATTGATTCATCAATAACTGAGCCTGGCCTTATTACAGCAAACAAATTAGACACTGTGAAATATATTGCCATACAGACAGGACTTCCTTCTCTTCAAATATATGTCATAATTGATAGCAGTGACCTTTTGGCAACACTGAAAAACAGCTTGCAATTAATAGGCTCCCATTTCTTTTCAGTGACTGCACATGGAAGTGGTTGTGGAAGGTTTGACCGACCATCTCTGTGAAGTGGGGCAAAATCTACCCAACATCTTCCCGGGAAAGTGTCAGCCAAGAAAGTAGGCCATTTTTTTTTATCCAATTCATTCCAGAATAACACAGAAAGAAAAGCAAAAGAGTCACTTCTATGTGCCACACACTGTTCAAGGAGCTGAGGATAGAACAGGGAAGAAAACCAAATGCCCCCCTCCCGCCACTCACAATCCCTGCAAGTAGAGAATGACAATGGACCTGCAAACAAGCACATAAAATACTGTCAAGTTCTTAGAGGTACCATGCTGGAGATAAAATAGAGTTCTCTGGGATTGGTGTATTTTTAATGACAAATAGGGATTTTCACAATAGGTGATATTTTATGTACTCAGCATCCACACAATTAAATAATCCCTGGTGTAACTAACACTCTGTTACTTTTATGCTCTCCCTTCTTTCCTTCTGTGAATGCTTTAAGATGCCAGTTCTGAAGAGGGATGGGTATTGTTAGCAATTCAACCATTTAAAAGGACTTAACACTTTAAAAAGAACTATTAGGGAGTTCTATAATAACCAAGATTCACACTCACTAAAAATATGTCTTTTCTAATACAAAGGGGAAAAGCCAGAAATGATCCTATATTTAAAAAAAAAACCTACTTGTAATAGTAAAATAGTTCCAGGGAATATCAGAGTCATGAAATAGCTCACTAGATGTATGTTCATCGAACTATTCATAGAGCATAAGCTTTCTAGAACATCTCATTTTCCTGAAGATTGTGTTATCACTGTAGAATGATTTAGATGATGACTACGCAGAAGTCAGAGCTCATCTTTAATGTGATTGTTCAAAAATGTTCATTCCATGAAAAAGACTCCTTGAAGCTGAAATATATAACTCACTGAGGCAAGAGTCCTCACATGATTTCTTTGGAATCCATTTTCAGTTTTTTCACTGATTTTAGACTTTACTTTGCCCTTTCATACACAAAGTAAGAATATTCTAACTAGGCTTTATGATTCTCCTGCCCCTCCCACCAGTAAAGTGTCACATCTGGGTGGGTTATTATGCTCGTCTCTTTGTCACAGATGATTTATCTGCATTGAAAACTCTTCTCTCCGCCTCCCATAACAATACCACTTTCACTCCCACAAACCCAGGGTCCCTGTGGGGAAGGAGAGGAGAGGTGTGAGGGCAATGCTGAATTTTCTGCATATATGTCTGCTACCCATGGGAATGAACGCTTCAAGTCACCACCTCGTCTATGAATGTCATGGTCTTACAGCAGCCTCAGCAATACAAAGATGAGACAGCCCTGTATCCTTTCCCCAGGGAGCACACAGTGAAAAAAGGCATCCTGGGGTGATTCTGTTGTGAAACCTCATGGAGTGTCATCTCACAAACCCAGTCAGTGTAGCTTGTTCCACACCTATATTAGGCGACAGTGTATTGGGAACAGCATCTTCAATGAGGTTCATCATTTGGCTGGATGGTGATTATGGGACATGTCTGTCTGATGAAAGGAACAGAAGCTTATGTTCATGACACTGTGGGTAGTTTCTTTTTTTTTTTCTACCTCTCACTTGTGTCAAGTGTGAAGTGGTCTCCGGAGGCTGTTCAGTCCCCAAGCCCTCCAATCATCCTCTGCTGCTCTGCTGTGGATCAAGAAGAAGCTGACTTCCAGGGTTGTCCTCACTCTGCTGACATCCAACTTCTCATCAAAGAGAAAAAATGGGAAGAGAATAGAAGGTTGGAAGGGCGGCAGGAACCTATGGCGCCTGTTTCTGTGTTTCTGGGCATCGCTGTAAGGAATTCAGGTCTGACCAGGGAGTCCCTCCTTGGTTCTTGCTTCTATCTACAGGTCCCAACTGTTTGGTTCTGGCAACACTAGAGAGAGTAGCAATGTCCCTCCCCTGCTATGCTCTTATTTGCCCCCTTGTTCCCCACTCAGCCTCAGCCTTTCCAGTATCTGTGCAACCAATTCCCCGAATTCAAAGTCCCATGCTTTTGAGGTTTGGAGATTCTTGGATATTTGGATTGGACGGTAATTGATGGATTTCAGAATGTTTCTATTTCTATTGAGCACCTCCCTAGTGTATGAAAGGGGGTGCTACATGCCAGGAAAGCTACAGTATATGGTATTGTTTCTGCCCCCAGGGAGAGCTAAGTCAAGTGACAAGATGATTTTGAGGGCTTGTGGCAAGCATACGTGATCTTATAACAGGGCCAAGCCCAGGGCTCTGGGAAAACTGAGCTGGGCTCACTAACTGGGTCTGAGTTTTAGGGAAGGTTCCTAGAGGAGATGATGGTTGAGTTGAACCCTGAAGAATGAGAGGTAGACAGCTAAATGTTTGCTCCAAGGACCTTTAGCTAGAGGGAGAAGCATGAATGACTGACTGCACTAAAAGAATGAACTCGAATACCCTGTGTTTCTGGGGTTGGGATTAGCATGGCAGAAGGATTAGCATGGCAGATAGATAAGAACGGGAAGCAGGAAGGAACCACTAACCTCAGTACATAAGGACAAAGACAGAAAAGGAATTCAGTGCCATAAGTTAGGGGAAGAACTCTGTTCAGGGCACAATGAGGAATAATGGGTGATTTTTAATACGCTGGAACCACACAGTCACATTTTCCAGTAATAATTTCGATAGATCCCTTGAACTACACTGTAGCAAACTACCTTTGTAAAAGAAGCAAGCTTAAGAAAATGTACAATATTACCAGAACCAGATCTTACTAATAATTCAATTCAGCCTACCAGCAATGAGCCCCTGAATTCAGCCTCCCTGAATATGCTGGGAGAAACTGGGTTATGAAATCCTGTGAGACATTTCCTAACAATCCTTGACAGTCGTTCATGGGGAACTTCAAAGATTATCAGGAGGGGCCTGGAGTGATGGTACAGAGGGTAGGGCTTTTGTCTTGCACACTGCTGACACAGGTTCTATCCCCTGTACCCCAAATGGTCCCCTGATCCCACCAGAAGTGATCCCTAAGCACAAAACCAGGAGTAATCCCTGAGCACCTCCAGACGTGGCCAAAGGAAAAACACAAAAAGAAGAAAAAATCTCTATCAGGAAATGTTAAAAGCATCTCATAACACTCATAAAAATCCCGAGTCAGATATCATTATCCTCATTTTTCAGTGTTGATGGTGTTAGAGTATGCCCAATGTCATGTAATGAGTAATAATTAAACCCAGAAGTTTCCTGATTGCAGAATTTAATCATTTTCTACTTCCATTTGTATGATAAGATGCATAGGTGTCCCCAAAAGTTTCATTAGCAGTAGCTAGAAAAAGATGTGCAAGGGACTCCCATGTATATAAGCATCGGACTGTCTCAGAATGAGTGCAGACTCCATACGAGGCATGGACATTAGTGTGCATCTGTGTGTAGGTATATTTTAAGTACTGCTCTTAGGGATGATTCCAGTTCCTTAGGGAGTTGAGAGTAATCACAGGTAATTGACTCAATTTCTCTGGACTAGGACTGGCAGAAGATAGTAGTAGGTTGTAGCCAGCAGAATTCAATCAAGATTTGAATTAACCTTTCCATCCTTCCCCCCAACATAACAGGTGTGTGAAGATAGGATATTCTCCAATAAAGGGGGGGGGCTGGACCAATATTTGATGAAAAGTATATATGGAGTCAGAAAAATAATTACTTTTTCTATTGAGTAACCCTTGAGTCCCTCTGGCAGAGGGTTATTGGTCAAGATCCTGAAAACTATCACTCCACAAATGGGAGGTAATGATGTATTGTCCACCCACAGTAATTTTGCCTTCCAGAGGAACAGGCTTGCTTCCTGGTGTTCCAGATAATTAAGTCTACTCTGCCTAACAAGGTCACCTTCTTATGACAAAATGCTAATGAGTGGACAGTGATGCTAACTCCCCATCACCAGTAGGGATTAAATGGTAACAACATATTGGAACAGAGAAGATTAAAAACCCAAAGCTTACCTCCCAAACTGTCATCCCCCTTGAAATTCTTTCCCTTTTGACTCACTCCTTCCCCTCTCCTGGGAGAGCCCTACACTCCCATCCCTCACGCCCGAAGAACAGGCAAGTTGGAACAGTTTATACATCTCTATAATTTAGAGTCAGCGATTTACAGATTTATTTCCACTCCTAAAGACTCCCATCAGTCACAGGAATGCATTTGGGCAGCTATGGCACTGCCCACATTTGAGAATCACTTTTTAACTTTTATGGGCATGCATTCAGGCTTCACATCTTTGTTATAAATAAACTCCCTATCATGGCAGGGGGGGTGGAAGTACCAACAGTTCTGGAATGATATCACTTGCTTCTGGACCATATGTGCCTTAAGGATGTTTGTGTAAATAAGATTCTAACTGACTGAAGGCTCTGTGAAGTACAGGGACATTTTCTGTCTTATCAGCTTCATCAACGCTACCATCTAGTACATCCACTGGCCCATAACAGGCACCCAATAAATGATAATAGCTAGCATTTATCAAGCGCGGACTGTGTTTCAAGCACTGTTGTAAGAGATATGCACACACATAATCTCATTTCATCCTCAAAGCGCTCTTGCAGGTGAGGTAGTATTGTCTCTATGATCTATAAAACCTAAACTAGATTTATATAAAATCAAAAGCATAGACCAGTCATGTGATTTGCCATCTAACTTAGATATCATTAGCAAAGAACTTGGGATTTAACACTTGGCCATATGGACAAAGAGCTAATGCTTATAACCACTAGGCACTACTCACAGTCATCACTTAAGTGACTGAGCATCCAAACATATAAAGGGAGATATTTTGAGTACCTTCCTCCTTCCAGCCTACCCTCATGTAAGTCAAATATTACACTCTGTCCAGGCAACCATCTTTAAATGAGATCTACTCTGATGCTTTACTAGTCATTTTGGTTGCCTTATTGTCTCTTGTATGAACTCACAGTGGCTCTCTTCCCCAGGGTCTGTGCCCTAGACAGTACTCAAAGTTAAATGAATTAAAACAAGGGTCTTGCCATTTTTAGCAAAACCAGCATCTTCTTTCAGTATGGTTGCATTTCACAAGTGTCTTGGGAATAATATTCAAGCCAAGGTCTGATAAAAAAAAATCTTCCGAATATAAAATTTCCACCTCTTCAAATATCTGCTCATATTTCTCATTAGAAAAAAATCCAGAGGGCAAAAATAAAGGTTCTCAGCTTGGACTGAATTTTGCACTGAACATTCCACATCTCCGAAGCACTGTGGTCTTTAAACGCATGTGTTTCTTTCATAATGGTTACCCAGGTGATTTTAGTCTCTCCAGAACATTCACCTTCAGATCCAGTTTTAAAAGAGATGATACCTCTGAAAAGCTGCTTGAGAGTTGAAAGCAGCCCCTCGACACTAAGAGGAAATGCTTATGAGGAAGAAAGATACTTTTGACCTATATAGGAACATGTGGGACTAAAGGGATTATTACTCGTCAAGAGCCCTGCAAATAGCCAACTTTTTCAGAATTGAAGAGAAAATACAGAAACATTATTCGTAATGAATCCTAGACTCATGACCCCACTTCTTTTTTTTTCCTAGCAAAATAAATGCCACATCACCCACCAGGCACATACCTGTAGTTTGATCTCACATTCCCTGTGCCATGAACTAAATCTAAAGTCAGATGATCTTGGTAGATGTGTCTATAGAAAACTCCATGGCAGATATAAGAGAGGAGAAACAGGAGCACTGAGGCATGTGCCAGCTCCATCTCTGAGGTTACTCTTGCCCTCGTGACTCTGTTCCTGCCTATCACTCTTTCCTGCTGAAGTATTAGAGGTCCCAAACCCACTCATTTCTTTCTATCTCCTACCATCCTTGAATCCAAATCCCTATCACCTCTTTTCTTGACTAGTGAAGCAACTTCTAACTTACAGTTTCTCTGGTTCTGTGATTTTTCCTTAGAACAGCCTTATGGAGACCCAATTCGCATTTCATAAAATTCACCTATTTGGGCCAGAAAGATAGTAGAGTAGGTAAGGTTTTTGCTTTGCATATGCCAACCTGGGTTCAATCCCCAGGCACCACATATGATCCTCAGGAGCTACCAGGATCCTTAAGCACAGAGTCAGGGGTAAGCCCTGAGCATAGCTGGTATGACCCTAAACCTAAATAAAATCAAATAAAAGTATAATAAAATCCACCCATATAAAGGGCACAATTCAGTAGGATCTAGTATTTTCAGAGTTCTGTACTCATCATCAACCATCCCATTTTAGAATATTTTCATCACCTCATAAAGAAATACTCTACCCATTGGAAGTTACTACTCATTTTTACTCCCACACTCCCAGTCCAAGAAAACCACTAATCTACTTAGCTCTCTTGGTCTCCCCATGAAATATTACCGCACGTTGTCTTTTTTGACTGAATTCTTTAACACAACACAATGTTTTTGAGATCCGTCCAAGTTGGGGCATGCATCATACTCTTTTTTATTGTTCAGTGGTATTCCTGTGTGTGATTATGCCTCATTTTGTTTTTTGTATCCACAAACCGCTGGGCACTGAGAACACTTTTACATTTTGGTGCTTATGAACAATGCTACCATGAACATCTGTGCGCAAATTTTTGTATAGACATATGCTTTCATTTTTCTTGGATAGATATCAAGAAGAGAAATTGCCAGGTCATATGACAACTCTCTTTAACTTCTTGAGAAACTGCCAAACTGTTTTTCCAAAGGGGTTTCACCATTTTACTTTCCCAGTGAACAAATGTCTGCGGGTTTGGCTTCCGTTTCTCTGCATTTTCACTGCCACTTGTTATTCTCTGTGTCATCTTCGTTATAGCTATCCTGGTGTGAAGTGGGATCTCATTGTGATTTGCATTTTTATGTCTGGCTAGAAAAGTTAAGTTTCTTTCATGTGTGGGTTGGTCACTTGTATACTATCTTTGGAGAAAAATCTATCCTGATCTTTTGCCCATTTTTTAATTGGATTGTCTGTCATTCTGATATTGAGTTGTAAGAGTTCTTGCTATATTTAGATGCTCATCCCTTCTAAGGCATGTGCTTTGCAAACATTTTCTTCCACTCTGTGGGTTGCCTTTTCACATTCTTGACAAGTTTTTAATTTTGATGAAATCTAATTTATCTTTTTTTTCTTTTTTTTCCACTGGAGACTTTGGTGGTATAAAGGTTTAAAAAATCATTCTCGAATCTAGGCATGAAGATTTATTTCTATGATGTTTTCCCTGAGTTTTATAGTTTCAGCACTTATATTTCAGTTTATGATCCATTTTGAGTTAAATTTTATGTATGGGATAAGGAAGGATTCCAAATTCATAGTTTTCCACATGAATATGTGACTAGTCCAGCATCATTTGTTAAAGGGGTTCTTTCTTTTGATATATTGAATTTGTTCAACAAGGGTTGAAAATAAGTTGACAACAAATAAAATAAACTCTAAATTTCTATTTATTAATATACATGCCTATTTTTGTCCAGTCCACCTTATAGACTTTTCTATCAATAAAGACATTTTTGTAGTTAAGAAATATGCCAGCCGCACATGCTGAGGGAAAAGGAAACTCAGATAGAGAAGGGAGCACCAAATAAAGGGTGTTGGGAGGATTCTCCCAGATTGGGAGAAGCATGCTGAAAGTAGACTATAGACCAAACATGATTGCCACTCAATGCCTCTCTTGCAAGCCACAGGACC
>JAOXYA010000018.1:12965105-12975821 GCA_028565675.1 Sorex palustris
AGAAGAGAAGAGAAGAGAAGAGAAGAGAAGAGAAGAGAAGAGAAGAGAAGAGAAGAGAAGAGAAGAGAAGAGAAAGATCGGGGCTGAAGAGATAGTACAGCAGTTAATGTGCTTACCTTACACACAACCAATCTAGATTTGATCCCCAACACCTCAGATGGTCCCTCAAACCCCACTAGGAATGATCCCTGAGTGCAGACCAACGAGTAAGCCCTGAGTACCAATGGGTGTGATCCTCCCCCCAAATTAATAATAATAATCAAAGAAAATTACTGCATCCACACCTAGAAGAAACACTGGGGGGGGGGAGGGGGAAGTAAAGCAAAGTCACATTTAGATTTAAATCTATATGAATCTCTGAACATGTGGGGGTATATTTGGAGTAAATGTCTGCAATACTTGTCCTTGCACAAATATACATCTGAAAGGATGCTCATCACATAGATAATAATTCTCTCCAGGGAAGAGAAATTGGTCAGGTGACATTTTCTCTTTCTGCTGTTTTTTTCCTGTGTTCATTGCTACATGAGTTTTTTTAACACTAAAAAATGCATTTGGGTGGCGTGGGAGATAGCTCAGAGGTGAGTGTCCCTCCCTTACTTCTTAACTAAGATAACCCTGATCTTCAGAAATTCAGTACTCCAAGCTGCATGCATGCTTTCTCCACCATCCCTGAAGGATCAAACTGCCAGGAGACATCTTCTGGCCAAAGAGACAGAGTAGAAGTGCTGGAAGTAAGTGCTCCGTCTCTTTGCCTTCAAGGACTGAGACGTCTGGAAATACAGCCACCATCCTGCCAACATGAGTTGTCAAGTATGAGGCAAGCCTGAGAGAATTGCTGAGAGGCCAGGCCAGATGTGGTTTAGCCACTAAGCCAACAGCAGCACCACCCACCTTCAGAATTCTTGTCTTATTAAGAAATAGAAACATATTTATTTAACCTACTGTAAGTAGAGTATTTTGTTACTCATAGCTAAAGACATTCCTAATAAACATGAGTGCCTATGACATAATAAGCAGGGTCAAGCAAGAGGCACAGACTTAAGAAGAAAGAGATTTGGGCTAGAGAGATAGTATAGCGGGAAAGGATATGTGCTTTACACACAGACAACCTGAGTTTGATCCCTGATATCCCATATGCTCCCTGGAACACCACCAGGAGTAATTCCTGAGTGCATAGCCAGGAGTAACCCCAGAGCATCACTGAGTGTGGCTTTATAAATTAAAAAAAGAAAAAAAGAGATTCACAGCAGCATAAAATGCTAGAGATTATGGAAGACAATGAGAACCATATCTAAATAAGAACAGGAATAAAGTGAAAGGGTCCCAATTTTTTGTAAGGGTGAGGAGTTTGTTAAGTAAGAGTTGATGGTTAAAATAATTTGAAAATGGGATGTTGGTGTACAAATAGAAGAGCTGTTTATTTGCATAGATGGTCAGGGCATGCTCTGAAGAGTGGTTTGAATATCAAGCCTTGAAGTCTGACCACAGGATTCAAATCATTTCACATTTCACATTTAAATTGTAAAGCTTGGGAAAAATCATCCCTCTGCACCTCCATTTATATGAGAGTCTATAAAACTGAAATTATCATTACAATCAACACCTAGGACTCCTGGGGGATTAAATAGAATACTGTGTGGTAGAGGAAACAGTACCAAGTCTAGCATCACATGTTGTCCCTTGGGATGTGCCAGTCTTATTGTCATAGGATAACTTATAGAGTCCTCATAGACCTTGAGGGCCAAAGCACACACCTGCTGTCTTCCCTACAAGAGTTGCTATCTGGTTCAAGGCCTTTCAGTCCACCATTATAAAAGAAATGTAGGGCTCAACTGCAGGTGAAATCTTGATATTCCAGAAATAGTTATAGGGCAGCTATGACAAGCAAACAAGGCACTGAGGGGAATAAAAGTGAACTCCAAAGATAAGCTCTGCGCTCCTGGGGAGCGTGAAGATGTCAGACGTAAATGCAAGGCAAGTGAAAGAACACACAGGAGATAAATAGCAGTTCAATGCTGTACAAGAAATGTCACAAGAAAGGCCAGTGTGTGATAAATTGCCAGTGATAAATGTGGAGAAGGATGAGAGTCACCCAAAGGCCAGATAGATCGCTAGGACAGGGGAGAGGGATGGAGGGGAGCCAGGATTTCAGCAAGGAGAATGGGGGCTCTGTACCAAGGGTGGGATGGGTGTTGGATGAACAGAAGGGAAATGGGAACCCCACGAAGAGGGCAAGTCATAATCCAAGGCATGAAAGCAAAACCCTCTGAGAGTACTTGAGGATGATGTCTGTGGGAGAGACACCATGAGAATGGGAGTGAATCTGATCAAAGCAAAGGGGTAAACCAAGGGATATGCTATAATCACTTGACTCTGAACTGGTAAGACAGAGATGCAGAGCTTGTGGAAGTCCCAGCATCCAGAGAGATGCAGGGATTGAGGGTGCTGCCAAAGTGACCAGAACCTTGTGTTGATGCGAGTCAGGAAGCTCACTGAAGGAGTTGAGGGAACAACCTCATTGAAACTCATTGAAGTGAGCCCAAGGAAACAATGGGGGCCAGTTATGTGACTTAAAAGGGAGATCAAGGAGAGTCAGGACTATTAAGATGAATAGACAACTAGCCAAGTAGCATCCTAGGAAGCCTCAACAGAACAGCAAATTCCATCCAGTTCCATGGCTATTTTTTTTATCTTTGTACAAACAAGTTTGCAAGATTAGTTCTCATTAACAGTGAGACTTTGAGGAGGGAGAAAAGCCCCAAAATAGGTCAATATGGAGGAAACTAAGAAGTGAATGCTTAAGAGCATAGGACCCAGGCACAGAAAGTAGGGAGGAGACTGCAATGCATCCTATGGATAGGAATGCTGGCTTCTAGGGAGAAAATAGAATGTCAGGAGGAAAGAAAAAAAAAGATAAAGATGTGCTGACAGAGATTTGATTCCTCTTGACCAATGGGTAATCTTAACTTCAGCTGAACTCACATGAGTTCAGCTCCTCAAATACTGAGGTAGCCCCTCCTGTTGCTCTGGTACAGAGCTTGGGATGGTGAATATGTGCACGCACTTCACAGGGCTTTGCTCAGATACCTGCAATGCAAGGTCCAGCAATCACTGTGGGAGGAGAGCGGCCACATCAGCACAGACCCAATTTATCACTCAATGAAACATGGGTGGGGCTTCGGAGAGATGTAACAGGAGAAAGTCCAGCAGGAAACAGCTGGATTTCCTAGTTTGCCATTAGTAGGTCTTAGCAATCAGAAAAGAACCAATCTTTCTATACCTGAGGTTAGCTATGATCATGACATCCATCTGCAAATTCTACAGCACCCAAAGAGGGGAGACAGAAATGCACTTCCTGGTCAACCTACAGGGGTCTCAAGTCTACAGGGCTTCCTTTCAACTACCTGTTTCAGATACTCTCGTCCTGTTTATGACCACCCAGAAACCTCAAGGTTCTCTTGGTTTCTCTCCACCTTCAGAATTAGCTCAAGTAGTCAGAAATGTGTTTCTTTATGCTTCAGCCCTCCCAGAATCCCAGCACCAAAGGGGCTTTTCACATAGAAAACCCCAGATTCCATGTCAGCACCATGAATAAGGAATGGAACTTCAGGAGTATCAGAGCATCAAAGGAAAACAAACTTCTGGTTTCCCACCAGGGATTCCTCACTCTGCCTTCACAGCACAGCATCTCTCAGACATGTTTGCTGAGGGGGTGGTCTGGGTTCCCTGGTCATGTCCTTGTGCACATCTGATCTTCTTATTGTTTTTCAATATCTCTTTTAAAAAAATAAAAGCAAAAGCTAATAGGTATTGAGCATTCAACATGGGTTGAACACTATGCAGATCTCCGTACATAAACGATCATTCTGTAGCACCATCTTCATCCCAAATTTGGATGGGAAACTGGGATTTAAGCAAAGGGAGAAAGCTACCTAACTCAACAAGCAAGGGATATGGAAGAGTTAACGTAACCTGAATTCAGAGTGCATCGCCTACAGTCACATGACTATGCTTCCTATTCTCCTTCCTCAAGGGAATGCTGAGGTAGTTGGCTATTGAGTGCATTATCAATAAATAGAGGGTCAGTTGGACATTGGGAGTTGGATTTTATGTTCAGGATACAGAGGTGATAATGAGCCAGGCCAGTTGACTCATCCATGACACGCTGTGTATCTCTGGCCTGACCTGGACTTTAGCCAACCCTCTTTTGAAGTGGCACCATGTACGCAGTCAAATCCTCTATTTCTGAGTGTGCTCTTGACAAGGGCTCCTTAACTCTCCCATGAAGGAGCCAGTCCTGTGCAAAAGGCAACCTTCTCATGAGAAGGGAAAAATCAGTTCCCTGCCAAAAAAGTCAGCCCCGGCATCTTTTCCATCCCTGAACTTTAACAAACCCACCATAGGCTTTTTCTTCCTACCTTGTCAGGAAGCCAAGAGTGGCATTTCAAAGGACACGTTCACCCCCTGGCAGTTTCTCTCTCCTACCACCATGTGCTTTCTTACAAAATCAGAGCAGACAATGAAGCTATAAAGCCAGCCAGTAAGATTGATGTCCTCTTTCTCCGACCTCTCTCTGTGGGTACAGCTCAGGAGCTGTGCTGCTTCAAACAATAAACATCTCAATGAAAATGCTTGGAGATAGAAACAATTGCAATTTGTGTTGCATAAAAGCAACACAAAGGGAAAGGTTTTAATTGATAGAGCAGAAGGGCGAATTTGAGAGAACATATGGCATACAAATAATGAACTGGACAAAACCCGCCAGGAAAAATCTCCACCTTGGTTTTCTGGAAAGGTCTACCTTATTGCCCACTCACATCTGGAGCACATATACCGGAATTGGATTGTCCCTGGGAAATGTATCCAAACAAACGAACTGTTCTGCTCCTTATTTCAGACACTTTTGTTTTTACAATGAGTGGGGAAATCTATAGCGATCGTTGTCATGCCATTTATGATGACAAAATCAGCAGGTAGACAGATTACAGGAAATCAAATCACCTTTGCAAATTCTATGGCCTCATTGTCTCTGCCCCAAACAAGCTGCTAGAAAAGATCCCAGTAGTGCTCTGTTTGTGCCTGCCACCTCTTGTTTTCTTACCTCTGTGGATCCAACTTCGCTGGGACTTCACACAAGCCGTCCTCAGAGGACTTGCAATTTTATGAGAAATCTGAAGCTATGGTGGGCTTCTCATTTTTGCTATTTTCTGTGACAATTGACATAGGAGCTTTCCCGTGCCTCAATTCCAAAAGTAAAGGTGCAAAGTTGATACATTTGCTAACATTCAAAATAATGGCATAACAATGGTAGCATATCTAGCAGTGGAGCGTCAACTAGAAAAAGAAAAAGATCTACTGACGCCTTAGGATGAAAAGAAGCCTTCCCTCTTAACTGTTTACTTTCAATTTCTCTATAGGATGAATACACATTTCCCTGATGTCAAAAGGTGAGCTTAATTTTTCTCACCCATAAAGTAACAGTGTTGCTGGGGAGATGAATCAGAGGTGGGAGTGCATGTTTGGCAGGTAAGAGCCCCTGGTTTGAACCCCAAGATCATCTGGTCCCACGGAGCACTGCCATCAATGGCTCCCAAACACTGTGTCTGGAATGGCCCTGAGAACTGCTAGGGGTGGGTGACCCACATCTCCCCCCACTCACCCTGCAAAAGGAAACAAAGGATTAAATAATCTCCCAGCTGCCTTCCCTTCCCTAACAAAACAATGATTTTCAATCCTCACCTATATATTTAATAGATACATGTGCTCACATATATATGTCTATTATCTATGCTGACATGTCAGTATCATTTTGGAATAAAAATATGCTTACCCTTTCATCTGACATACATTTAGCTTCTCTGTCTCTGAATCTGAAAGAAATAAATAAAGACTTGGACTCATGGTTGGAAAATGGGTTTCAACTTGCTTGCCAAATCTTTTCCTTTGCCAGGATCATTATGTTGAAAAGCATTGGTGAAGCTATGCCTGGGCTTAGCATAAAAGAGTGCTTATATTTATAATGAGTATTTATATATAGTATTTTAATGAGTAATTATAATAAGTTATAACATGAGGTAGATCATACATGATATTTCTATGGCTCTGTATAAGCCTCTTAAAATCTAAGCCCTATTACCTTGGAGAGAGAGTGATTGTGAGGACAAAGAAGTCGGAGTCTGTACATCAGATGTTCATAGCCCAAGAGTGGCCAAAGAGATGAAATTACTTACCCAACTTCAAACTTGAACCTTGGTATTCTGAGTCCTGATCCACCAACCTATAAAATATACCATTTCTGTGAAATCCTACAGAGGCAATGCTTCTCTGGTGAGTGGATCATCAGGATGCAGGCAGATGTAGAAATCACTCTTCTTGAGGTCTATTAAACAGAGTAAATTTAATGAGGGGATTAGATATTTTTTAAAAAAAAAAAGAAAAGAAAAGAAAACCAGAACACTAAGACCCAAAGCAAGTGAAGCAACCCAGGGATTAGGAGCAGCCGACAGGTGCTGTCATCTTAAGACTAAAAGGACACGGGAGAAGATGTTCCCAGAGCATTTCAGAGGCTGCTAACAAAAGCTGCAACTCTGGAGAAGCCTTGGAAAAGCTGCCTGAGTCCCTAGTGACTTAGGGAGCTGGAACCATAAAAGAAGAGCTGCCTGGTAGCCGAGAGAGAGACAGAGAGAGAGACAGAGAAAGAGACAGAGACAGACAGAGATAGAGAGACAGAGACAGAAAGACAAAGAAAGAGGTAGTAACAGAAAATCAGAAAGAGGGAAATGCTGGTTTCTCTCTATTTCTCCTCTGCAAGTGTCTCCATTAATCAGACTTATTCAGAAGACAGTTAGCCAGTTGAAAAATTATAAGTGCTGATAGGCATCAGTTAAATACCAAATAGATAAACACAGGTGCATTTGTATAAATATGTAGATAAATAAAATAGATGTCAGACCATGGGGTATGGCTAAGAGTCTACATTTATTGCCTGTGCCTATGCCCAACATTTTTCAACTACTCCAATGAAGTTGTTCCTACAGATTACAAAAGCATCTCATGTGTTTTCTCACAAGGAGCAAGATGAGACCTTCTCTCTGTTACCTGAGTCTCTTGGCTCTGAACCCATGGTCACGGGGCAGAGATACACAGAGACAAGTGTTGATGAAGTTTTGCAGTGAAGCCAAACTAAAAAAAATACCAAGTTCTTGTCCAAATCATTCCAACTCTTGCATGCAGGTGTAAGACTTTGAGAGGAAAAGGAAATCTGGGGGGTGGGGAGGCAAGGAAATTAGCTCTCCTGAGAGATCCTTAAGTTTAGTGAAGATGTCTTTGAAGTTCTTAAGTTTGGAAATAACTTGGTGCAGCTACAGAATCCTTCCCTTCAGAGCCTGAAGCCAGGCCTCCGAACTGCCTGACTATTTGCATCAGAACCATGCTGAAGCCTGACTAAAGACCTAAACTCAAAACCCAACATCAGACCCATAAACTCAATCCTGAGACAGAGCTGGAGCATTACTCTTTGGTCAAAGTCTCTGAGATACTTTAGGAATAAGAATTCTGTGCCCGAAAATCCTTGTCATAAAAAATATCCTATTAGACATTTTGAAAATTAGAAGAACAATAAAAAAAAAAAGAAATTCAAGATCTCTTCTCAAAAGGGTTCGTGATCCCCTTGAATAAGACTGGCCACCCACCACTGCCAAAAGGTGTCTTGCTCCATTTCATAATCCTGAAGAAGACCTGACCACTGCCCAGTTATATCCCTGGGATCTGGTTCACGTAGGGACTATGTGCTTATAATACTTTGAACCCTTTATCCCTTCTCTGGGGCAGGGTGGGAAGGAGCCGATCCTTGGGCCTGACCATTCAGAAATCTTGCCTTCCCTCTCCACTATACTCCCCACCAATCCTCTCTCCTATTTGTCTTACACTGACCTCCCCAGAAGAACCAACCCCTCTCCTGAAACCAGGGATCCCCAAGCTTCCAGTTTCTCTTTTCCCATGTCACTCTGAAGTGATAGAAGAAGTGGTTCTGTTGGCTTGAGCTGCTCTGGACAAGCCATCACAACCTTCCATCCACTCTGGGGAAGTACCTTGAAGATTGTTTCACATTGCACCTGATCCCAGGCAGGGGAGGGAAGAGACTCTTCTCCCAAGTCCTCCCTCCACCAGATAAAGCCTGTAGGATTCACTGCCCAGAGTTTCACCTCCTTGCTTCCCCTCTGCAGGGGAGGGAGTTGTAGACAACATTGCTGTTTTTGTCTGTCGCCTCGGTGTTCCTTTGCCTTTAAACAATCTACAGGGGCCACCTTGCTGAAGATGGAAGATGAAAAGACAGTGAGATTACCTGCCAAGACCATTTAGGCTTTAATGATTTTCAAGTGAGGGCTCCCAGCGATGCCATGCAGCCACTGAGTCATAGGATGCTGTTCTAATAAAATTAAAATTACTAAAATAAACTGCCGGGCATCTGGAAAGCACTGAGACCCCAGCATATTATGGAAACTGACATCCAAATAGGGTACACCTGCATGGCCCTTGCGTTCCGACGCAGCCCCGATGCACAGTCAAGCCTGGTTTTCTCATTTTAATTTCCTTGTAAGTGGATTTTAATCACTAGGTAGCCAAATCATATTCAGGACCAATTTCCTTTAGGTTATCCGGTTGGTGTAAGGTTTCTTTGGGTAGAATTCTCAAATTCAAATTCACATTTGCATACATTCAAGCATTTCGAATACAAACCAAAGACAATGCCAATGGGGGTTTATGAAGGGAAAAGGTGTTTATGAATATCCAAACAATGGCTTCATAGATTCCCTCTTCCCTTTTACAGCTATTGCTTTGTTGGAATCCATTAGAAAACAGACTGCAGATAGGATTCAAGTTCTTAATATGAATACTTTATGACTTTTTGAAAATCAAGCTCAATATACCAGTCTTTAAAAAAAACCCACAATATTAAACACCAAGTGACATTCAGCCTGATCATGAATATTGATAATATAATATTTATTTTAAATATAATGTATTCATAGGTACTTAACCAAAAGTAAAATTAAACTCATCAGGAGCAGAATAACTGTTTGGTTTTGCAAAAGTCAAGGACCCTCGTTGGGTGGCTTAATGACTTGTTGTTTGTGTTCTGTTTGCATAAATTATCCATCAAGTGCAGCCATTACACCGGATGCTGCATGGCACTTGCAGAGGAATGAGAGCCGCGTCAGGACCCTCATTAAAGGGAAATGTGATTGGAATGGAGTCATCATTTCGTGCCTGGCAAAAATCTGCTGTCTCCAGTCTATCCCTTTGCACCAATTCCAGTTGAATCGGAACTGGGCTCGAAGACCTGGATTGTTAAAGGCAACGGATGCAATCAAACAATAGAGGTAAAGACAGTCTCTGTGCCTGTAGCCAAATGTGATAAAGGGGAGAGAAGCAGTGTAATGGGTTTCAAGGCAATCAAATCTGAGTCTCTGAGAATGCAGGTGCTGGGTAATGCACTCTCCATTCATCTAGCAGTTTATGTACCACAAAAAAAAATTCTTTCTCAATATCTGCAGCCATTCTTTCCACCTCATGGGGTTATTCCCCAATAAACTGGGTATGGATAGGACCCAAGTCATGCTGTGTGTAATACTAATTAAGGAAGACAGGCAAAACGAATGGCATCTCTGTTTCACCAAGCACAAGTATCGGGTTCCAGTCTGGACATATCCTGCAGCTATTCTAATGTAATCGCATTACTTAACTCAGAAAAAAAAACATCTGAGAATGCTGTTTTCTAGAAAGTGATGATGCAAAATGAAATGGAGCACCAGAGAAGCCACATAATAGGAAGAAAGGAACTTCCCAACAGAGTGATAAGGTGCTGTGTTTCTGAAATATGCAGAACCAAGCATATGCTGTATTGGAATTTAAAAAAAAAAACGCAGGTGAATCCAAGGGAAGTGAGAAACGCAATCACTTCTTATTGCAAGCTTAAATAAAATTGTCTGTGTATCTAGCGACCGTTACATTTGCTTTACAGACATTCGGCTCTGAAATAAGAAATTGAAGAGCATTATCAAATGATGATCATCACCATAAACTAGCCTTGGCTAAGCCTGCCCTCAAGGCTGGGACACTATTACCAGCAGCTTAAGCTTGTCACAAACGTTACATGCAAGGCAGCGTAAGTGTGAAGATCTGCACAGCCGGGGCTCAGAGTCAGGCTCTAACTGCCTGAGACTGTTCCTTAATACTCTAATACCACAAACGGCTAAGATGTGATGAGTTTAGTTAAAAAATACATCCCCGGGCCTGGTAATACCCCATAGCACGACCTTACAGATAGGTTCAAGTACATAAAAGGACACTGGACACACAGGTGACAGGAAACAGCTGTGCTCCGTATCCACAGAGGATGGGAAAGCAGAGGAGGAAGTTGAAATTACAACAGGCAGGTGTTACAGGCATAAAAAGACAGAAACAAGGACAATCTCTTTCAAAAGGAAACATTAAGTTGGGTGAGGAGAAGAGAATCACTTGTGTCAACACGCATACACAGAAGTAAACCTAACATCAATATGTTTTTCGCAACCACAAATGGTCAAATATCAGTGACTTTAAATGTAAAGGTAAAGGCCCTCCCATTGATCATCTTTGTTGTTACTGTGTCTGGCATATCAAATACTCTCAGCTTGCCAGGCTCTCCGAGAGGGGCGGAGGAATCGAACT
>JAOXYA010000018.1:13031290-13044538 GCA_028565675.1 Sorex palustris
AGGTGGGTGGGGAGAAAGTGACTGTCTTTCTCCTCCCCACTTCACATAAGTCACCCGTGGGGCCCACCGACATCAGAGAGAGAGAATAAAAGGGAATGCCCTGCCACAGAAGCAGGGTGGAATGGGGGTATGGGGGATGGGAGGGATGCTGGGATCATTGGTGGTAGAGAATGGGCACTGGTGGAGGGATGGGTATTTGATCATTGTATAATTGAAACCCAAGCACAAAAATTTATACGTCTACAACTATACCTCATGGTGTTTCACTAATAAAAATTTTTTAAAATAATTAAAAGAAAAAATAGAGGTCAAACCCAGCAAAGCTGGGTCGGGTTTGGGACCACTCCAGGCTACATTTCCATGGTTAATTCCCACTGGCTGGCAGTACAGTGTTGCTCAGGCCTGCTTGTTTTGGGGGTCAAAAGGGCCATACCTATAGGATAACATTGGCTTATCCTTTCTCCTCTGTAGCCAGGAGCTATATTAGGTTTACTTTAGGTTTATGTATAATAGCCATTGTGATGGCTATTGGGTTGTAGCCATCACAATGCTCCCTAAGCACTCCCATTTCCTTGGTATTCATCTTTAGTTACTCTGTGCTCTGCTTTCTCTCTCTGTTAATCACTCATTTCCCTTAACCAGAACCTGTGACTTGTAAGGTCAGATCCTTCTAAAGACTCTGGGATTTTGTATTTGTAAGTCAAATATTGTTCTTCTCTTTCCCTTATGTCCTTTGCATACTTTCCTTTAGAGCAATGTCCTTTTTGTATACAGAAAGACAGTTAATGCTATGCTTTTGTAACCTGGGAGTTAACTGACTCCAAATAATATTAATTCCTGGGCATGTCATATTTGCAGGACTTAAGTCTTAGTTGCCATTAGTTCCTAATACCCGCAAAGCAGGGTCTCAATGAAGGGACTGGATGAACCCAGGGCAAGCTCTAAGCTACCCTGACATCGAAACAGGATAGACCAAGCGCCATAAAACTTATAATAAGTTAAGAGCATGGTTGTGGACGAATTCTGTCATGAGCCAAAGAGAAGTGACTGGACAAGGACCCTGATAGGGCTAGGAAGCACTAATCTGGCTTACGGACTGTAGTCTAGGATCTATAGTGAGATGTCCCCAGGAGAGCCACCCTATAACCTTAATATATCTCTTACTGTGTACAACAAAATGATTAGAAAGATTATTAAGAAGTAAATCTAAGATGAGTGTTGATGAACTAAGGAAAGAAGAAGTATGTCCTTGGATGAAATTCCACCCTAGAGCAAATCTCCTAGCAGGGGGAGATCTTTGTCTTAGAAGAGCTTCCCAGGAAAGAAGGGAAGGGCTTTACATATGTTGATCTGACTTGGAGTAGTTGCTACCCCCAATTATTGGGCGTTAGACTAAGGCTGTGAGACTGAGCTCAGGGACAGCAGCATAGGGAACAGAAGGAGACCAGGAATGAAGGGCAGTGTGTGACTGGAATGGGGCGCTCAGTGACATTCGAATAGGCATGTGGGGAGAATGGGATAACCGGCGACTGATCACCAACCCGCCTGGTGGCCCAGTTCCCTCCTTCATGCATCTATTGCAGGCCGGGGTGGTGAAGCGGCTCTTGGCCACTGAAGCACACGGCGGGAGAGAATCCGTACATTATTTTTGTGAATACACACACACCTAGTGGGATGGGGTGGACATGAGGTGTAGGAATTGGAGCTCTACACCTTTGCAGCTCTCTCTCTCTCTCTCTCTCTCTCTCTCTCTCTCTCTCTCTCTCTTTCCTTCTCTGTCTTAAGGGCTCTACGGCTCATTTTTTTTTTTTTTGCTTTTTGGGTCACACCTGGCGATGCTCAGGGGTTACTCCTGTCTCATGCACTCAGGAATCACTCCTGGCGGTGCTCGGGAGACCATATGGGATGCTGGGAATCAAACCTGTATTGGCCATGTTGGCTGCGTGCAAGGCAAACGCCCTACCCACTGTGCTATCGCTCCAGCTCCTACAGCTCATTTTTTGTTAGTCCTTCATGGCACTAGAAAATCTGTCTACTACGTACAAAGTTTAACGTGAAAGCTATTAAAATGAGTCTTATCATTTCGGTGTATACTTTGCCTCATTTATCTGCCAAAAAATAAAGATGTGAAAAAAAAATCTCTTTCTTAGCAGAATATGTCATTAATATCTTCTTTTGGCTGATCAAGTGTCTCACTTGTTTACTTGAATAAAATACTATTTGGCACCTAACATTTCATGCAGTTCAATCTTTCTTGTAAATTGTAACTTGATGAAGATAAAATGATCTACTTTCTCCTATTCAATACTTGTTTCTCTGGAAATTCTTCTTTTTTACTGAAAGTACAGCTCCTGCTTTCTTTTGATTTTGTGAAATACTCTTTCATCTAACCCTTTTTTTAAATTTTTTTTTTTGCTTTTTGGGTCACACCTGGTGATGCACAGGGGTTACTCCTGGCTTTGCACTCAGGAATTACTCCTGGCGGTGCTCAGGGGACCATATGGGATGCTGGAAATCGAACCCAGATCGGCAGAGTGGAAGGCAAATGCTCTACCCACTGTGCTATTGCTTCAGCCTCTCCAAATAAATTTTAGAGTCAGTTTGCTAATTTCTGGAGATTTCTTACTAGGAATTTGAGATGACCAGAATGTAAAATAAGACCAGTTTCTCAGTTATATTTTTTGTTCAGAAATATTGTCGTTAAAAAAGTAAGTGTTATTTGTATTATTGTATAATGATTTAACATTATTTTATGCATGTTTAAAATGTTAAGTTTTATTATTATGAATATTCATAAATATAATCCCCATAAACAAAACCTTTTTGAGATATTCAATATTTTTAAAGAATATAGAGAGAACGTGGGATCTAATGACATGGTAATTATATTATACGTGTATTATAATATAATTATATTATATGGAGCATATGGGTATTATATGGGTATATTATATGGAGCAAGTTAGTTTTTTTACACTGCAGACTACTGCATACCACCTTCTATATACCAGAATGATAAAAATAATTCAATTGCATGTAATAGGGCTTATTTCTTTCACAAGATCCTGGCCTGGCATATGCCCAACCCAGGATTCAATCTCTGGCACCACATATGGTCTGTGTCCTGTCAGGAGAAATTCCTGAGCACAGAGCCAGGAGTAAGCCCTGAACACTACTGAGTATAGCTCAAAAGTCCTCCTACCCCAATACGATGACAAATTTGAATAATATTATTAACGGAGTTCTATTTGATAACTATAGAACTTTATTATTTGAATATTGAAACTATGCTCTTTCCCCTTTAAGCTTGCAATAATAAAAGATACTGCATATCTTATTCTTGAGTAGTGCACAAGTTCTAAATCAATGGGGAAAAGTAGCCATTAAAAATTCTAAATGTGGGACTGTAAAAATAGTACAGCGGATAGGGCACTTGCTTGGCACTTGCCCGACTCAGGTTTGATCCCTGGAACCGCATATGGTCTCTGGAGCCTTCCTAGGAGTGATGCTAGATTTTAGAGAGAGGAGTAGCCTCAGAGCACTGCTGGGTGTGGCCACCAACCCCCCCCCGCCATCTCCCCCCTATCCCATACAGACAAAGGAAGTAGAAAGTAATTAAGACTTAGGTTTATACTGATGGGAGTGGGAAGGCAGTATGAGCCTACATTTTAGGTATGAATTGTGAAAGAAAGGGAGCAAGAAATGGTCAGTATTTTAACGTAAGAAATTAAATGGCTATTCAAGTTCCTGGAATGGGTGATATGGAAGAAACAACTTGGAGAAATCATCTACTGTGTCTAGGCCAAATTAAGTTTGAGATGCTTAGTAGATGTCCAATAGAGAGTTGAATTAGATAAAAATTCACAAAGGTTGGAGCTAAAATAGAAAATGTTGGCATCATAAATCGCTGAAGTCCTTAAATCCATGAAATTGGAGAAAAGTGGCAGAGCTTGTGTGTAAAGAAGAGGCCCAAGGACACAGGCTCAGGACACCCCAACACCTGGAAGGAGGAGAGACAAATAGCCTGTGAGGCAGGGGACACTCAGTGACAGCAATCTCTCCAAAGCCAGGGGGAGAAAGAATTTAAGGACTCAAGGAGAAACTGACTGCGACAAAGGCTGTGGGTGGCTGATAGACAAAGACTGAGCATGGGCCACAAAATCGTGCAACACAGTGCTCGCTGGTGAGTCTGACTAGAATGCTTGCTTGAGTTTGTGGCAAGGATCACTTGGAAACTTTTTAAAAATGTAAACATGCATCATTCTAACTTTGAGGAAGGAAAGAATTTCTTCTGTAAGACCAAAAGAATAAACTGCAAGAGATTAGGTTGCTAAATTTGAATGTAGATTAAAGCTTAAGATTCCTATACACACACAAATTTTTAAAAAAAAAACTTTTATTAGTGAAACACCATGAGGTACAGTTGTAGACTTACAATTTTTCGTGCTTGGGTTTCAGTTATACAATGGTCGAGTACCCATCCCTCCACCAGTGCCCATTCGCCACCACCACGGATCCCAGTATCCCTCCAACCCCCCATCCCCTCATCCCACCCTGCCTGTGTGGCAGGGCATTCCCTTTTGTTCTCTCTCTCCTTTTGGGTGCTGTGGTTTGCAAAAGAGGCATTGAGTTTGGTCTATACTCTACTTTCAGCATGCATCTCCCATGCTGGGAGGATTCTCCCAACACCCTTTACTTGGTGCTTGACTGGGCTCTTGAACTAATGCCAGGGAACACACCAGAAAATGCGAAACACCGTCCTCCCCATCCCTCATTTTTACCCATCTCTTCTCTTTCCTGTCTGAAAAATGCAGATTTTTCCTTTCAGGACTAAGGGCCTTTTCACATTGCTCCAAGAATGAGTTTCAACACAACCAAGCATGGAATCACACCCAGGTGAGAGGTTTGGACTCACTTGGAGAAAGAAGAAACGATAAGGCAGAGTGAAAGATACAGGACTGAGGGAAAAATCTTTCCAACAGTCATGCCTGTGAAATAAAGATATGATCTCATGAGAACACTGGAGTAATTCAATATTGAACTAAGGAAACTTGACTGCTGTGGTCGCCCGCCCAGGAGAACTGTCTTCAGTGTGTCATTTTTATTCTACATTGACTCTTCAACCTCTCTCCTTTTTCTTTTTTCTTTTCCGGTTATCATGAATTGGCACATGAGTGAACATGCACCCATATACAAGTGAGTGTTGAAATAGCAGTTTGCAAAACTGAATCATAGTAACTGGAATCAAGGAGAATCCCACTTTCTTGCAGACTTAAACCATGAGTTCATCCCATGGGGTTTCCATTTCAAGACCCAATTATGCTTGGAGAAAATGAAACAATTTAACTCTTTTCCCCCAGGTGTTTGCATTTGATCCCAAGTACTGAAATGGTACAAAAACCACTGGAGAGAAAAGCATTTTTGTGACAAAGATCCAGGAGGTAGAGAGAAACTACTTCAATTTCTAATGCTCTCAATGTCTAGACCCCCTTCTGTAATTTATAATAATTTGAGTCATTCTATGCTGCTCTTTGGTGTTGCAAAACTAAATGGGACTGAAAATATACATATAATTAATAAAATTTAATTCTTTACCTTGCCTTTCCCTCATAAAAATAAATTATTTGACCTTCAAAACATGTCTGCAGTGAGCATGGGTAAGAGTGGCTTTTGTGTTTTCTTTTGGTGGAAGATGGATGGTTTAGTCCAAGCTGTCACTCAAAGTCTCAGGGTTAAAAGGTCTCCATTTATTTATCTTGGGTGCTCATAGTAACCAGTTAAATGGTTGAATAGCAGTCAATGACTGAGAAAAACAGCTATTTGAGAAGTAAAACATTAGGTACTTGAAAAAATACAGAAGTTCTTTGGTGGAGTTTATTATTCACTAATTATTGACTAAGTATAAGAAGTTGTATATTTTCCTAGCTTTGAAAATAATAAATCATTGAAAGCTCCACACATCCTTCTAAACAGTTGGTAGAAATTGCTCCACAGACTTATCAAAAACAGAGGCTTCAAGGAGCTTTTATTCTCCAATGACTGACATCCTAGAGATGAGAAGCTCTGACACACGACCGCCCTCCACCCCTTAAACACTCGCTGGAGGTAACAGTAAAGCCACAGTATGAAATTGGCCTTGATGGGGGAAGCCAAGGGAACTCCTTGAGGAGGGAGGAGACTTCTACATCCTAATGAGGTCAAAATCCAGTCTTCAAAAGCAAATTCACCAGCTGCCCTCCCAGCATGGGCTACCACCCCATCTTCCTCACATCTGTCAGTAAACCACTGGTCTCTCAGGCAAGATATCAGTCATCAGCATCTCTCCTCTCGTTCTCGTTCTCTCTCTCTCTTCTCTCTCTTCTCTCCTATCTCTTCTCTCTCCTCTCTCTCTCTCTTTCTCTCTCTCCCCTCCCCCCACAGTCACCTTTTACACACAATCTCTGACCAAGTTCTGTCAGAACGTCTCAATCCACCCTATACTTCAGTCTTGTTGGGCTTCATTAATTGTCTAGACAAGTCCAGCCAAATGCCGTTGTGGGGATGCCAAGCGCTATATTCAACCTTGGCCCTGCCTTCTCCACTCTTTCTGAGCTTCCCTTGAGGACATAAATCCTTTGTAATAGGATTTATTCTGGGGGTAGTCTGGAAGGAAGCAGAACACCTGCTGATACCTTGCTTTAGACCTCTGACCTCCAAAACTGAGAGAGAGTAAATTTCTGTGGTTCCACGTTGCATCCCCTTGAAGGTACTTTGTTCTGGCAGCCACAGGAAACTAATACAAGGGCAGAGAGAATCATCCAGGGAATTAAAAACTTGTTTAAAACAGGTTTCTGAGGTCACAATTAGCTTCAAAACTTTCAAATCCATCTTTATCTTGGTGGATTCTCCAGGGGAATAGGTATGTATTATTGATTCACACCTTTTTTTAAAAATTTTTATTAGTGAGACATCATGAGGTACAGTTGTAAACTTACATATTTTGTGCTTGGGTTTCAATTATACAATGACCAAATACTCATCCCTCCACCAGTGCCCATTTCCCACCACCATGGATCCCAGTATCCACCCCACCCTGCAACCCCCTCATCCCACCCTGCCTCTGTGGCAGGGCATTCCCTTTTGTTCTCTCTCTCCTTTTGGGTGTTGTGGTTTGCAAAAGAGGCATTGCGTGGCAATCATGTTTGGTCTATAGTCTACTTTCAGCACGCTTCTTTCATCCTGGGAGGATCCTCCCAACACCCTTCTCTATCTGAGCTCCCTATTCCCCTAGCATGTGTGGCTGACCTCCAAGCCATGGAACAAAATTTCTGGTACTTTAATCTTGACCATTCTTGGGTATTAGTCTAGAGGAGTTTATTTGGGTTGGAATGATACAAAAGTTTATGCTTGTCTGCATGAGACTGACCCTGTTTTATCCCTGATGCTATATACGGTTCCCTAAACACTGCTAGGAGAGACCCCTAAATACAGAGCCAAGGGGTATATCTTGACCATAGCCAGATGTGACCTTTTCCATTTTAAAATAATTATATGTTCCCTCCTAGAGATATCTTTCCTTCTGTATAAATGTCCTTGGAAAAAGTGTCTTGGGATTTATTCCCTTAGAATAAATCTGGACATGAGATGCTTTGCACTGTAGCCGCTGACCTAAGGTTGGTGGACCCAAGTGTCTGATGAAAATTTAAAGCTTACTTGGTGACAATGCCTTGTTTTATAAATTTAGGCTTAAAACATCACTGAAAAGCTCAAATCTTACGAAGCAGATGGCAACCCATGAAAAGGCCTCCGGCTGACACTGCAGAACCATTCCTTTTCTAGTCCAGTTTTTTTTTCCTTTCTCTCAGCCTTTGTCCAAGACTTTTCACTCTTTTCCTCAGGCTCCTGTAGTTTAAGTTGTCCTCCAGAAAAAGAAAAAACCCACCAAAGCTCTTCAATCTTTTGTCCATTGAATAAACTCTTCAATTCTCTTTCTTATGCCCTTTAATGTTTTTTTCTCTGGGCTGAGATTGGGCTCCTTGGTTTCATATTTTATTCTCTGTGGGAAAGCATTAAAAATAAGAACTAAACAAAAAGTTTTACTGTAAGGAGAATTTTTTTGGTTTCTTTCTCTCTTTTTGATGTTAAATCTATTCTGCAAACACAGAATCTTTGTTAATTTGTCTTTCACAGTATGTTTGTACTGGAAATGTGTGTATGTGTGTGTGTGAGAGAGAGAGAGACAGAGAGACCGAGAGAGATATTATGTAAATATGTGTGCATCAGAAAAAGATAAAGAAAATTTTCATCAAGCATATCCTTTCAAGTGTTTTCAGCTACTTTAACAATCTGTGAATAAGAGGAGGAAATAGATGGCGATGTTTTACATGGCAACAGTTTTTTGAATTTTGAAAAGTTATAAGGTAGCAGTTTTCCCTGCCAGTTTCTTTTCTTTTTGGTTATTTTTGGTTTTGAGCCATACTGGGTGTTGCTCAGGGGTTACTTTTGGCTTTTCACTCAGGAATCATTCCTGACCAGCTCAGAGGACCACATGGCAAGTGTCTTACCCTCTGCATTATTGCCCTGGACCCTCCCTGCCAGTTTCTTAATTTCTGATGTCTTAATTTCCTTCTCCACACCTAACCCCATTCTACCACAGCTTGGTAAATTTAATTTTGCATAATTTTGTCATATTTCTTGCAATCTATTAACTTGTTTTGTTTCTCAATATACTACAGACTATGATGTATATATTTATAAAAATTATCAAAAACTTCAAAATATTGGGTGCTGGAGAGACAGCACAGTGGAGAGGGCATTTACCTTGCATTCAGCCAACTTGGGTTCGATCCCTGGCATCCCATATGGTCATTAAGCACTGCCAGGAGTCATTCCTGAGTGCAGAGCCAGGAGTAATCCCTCATCATTGCTGGGTGTGACCCAAAAGGCCAAAAAAAATATCCAAAATATAAGGTACCAGAGAGGTAGTACAGGAATTGTAGAGAACAGAGGTAATACAGCACTTGCCTTGCACATAACCAACCCTAGTTTGATCCTGGGAACCCTATATAGTACCCTAAGTGCCGCCATGACTGATTCCGAGTATAGAACCAGGGGCAAAAATATATAAGTATAGCTGGGTGTTATTTGAGAAAAAAATCAAGCATAAAAAATAAATGAAATATATAGGTAAAGTCTATTTATTTTACCCAAATTCCATATTTTTCTTTTTCTCTTTATATACTACTATGTCACAGATTACATTCTTCAGCAAACAGATTCAGGGACTGATATTAAAAAGAGAAACCGGGGTGTGGTGCCACCAGCAGATCAACCTGTACCTGCAAGGCGAGTGCATCAGCAGCCTGAGGGTGCCTTAAGCCTTCCTGATCCCCAAAACTGCCTCAGTGCCTCTGGCTGGACCCCAACAACTTGAGACCAAGTTTCCTGAGACATTAAATGACCAAAAATTAGGTCTGTGGGAGCCACACCCACAAACCACCTCCAGCTCAGCTATACAAACTCTTTATTAATTAAATTAAATTAATTTATTTAACATTTATTGACCCTGCTTCAGAGACCCACAAATAAATCTATAAAGAGTTCAAAAGCTATAGTTAATCTCTGATGCAAGCAAGGCTGAACAGACAAGGGTAAATCAGAGGGAGGGTAGCTCAACCATCCACGCAGAGCCCCTGGCAGCTGCTTGCTCCTATAATCCCAAATCACTGCCATGCCACCAGCCAGATTTCACTGTCTGGGGATAGAACTCACTGATATCTAGCACTGCACTGTCCTCCCATTGTTCATCAATTTGCTCGAGTATCCCAGTAAGATCTCTGTTGTGAGGCTTGTTGTTACTGTGTTTGGCATATTGAATATGTCACGGGTAGCTTTCCAGTCTTTGCCGTGTGGGTGAGGTATTCTTGGTAGCTTGCTGGGCTCTCCAAGAGAAGTGGAGGAATCAAACCTGGCTCAGCCAGGCTGACTGTATGCAAGGCAAATGCCATACCAGCTGTGCTATCACTCCTGTCCCACTGATATATAATCTGCTAAAAATTTGGGTATGTAGGTTTTGTGACTGGAATCTCCAGGCTATCTTGGAATTGGCATGTGCTATCTCCCCAACTTCCCTGTACTTCTGGAAGCCTCGGCAGTCCTGTCCACTCCCCAAAGCTGCCACCCATTTAAAAAAGCTACTTCATCCTTACTTTCCTGATAAAAATACTCAACACCCTGAACAAACACAGTGACCTCTTAGTATCTGTATTGCAAACCATAGACACAGAAGGAGAGAGAAAAAGAAGAAAAGTACCTGGTGGGGATGGTATGGGGGATGGTGGGAGGGAGATGGAGGACATTGGTGGTGGTTAAATGTACAATTTGTGGAGGGATGGATGTTGAATCATTCTATGACTGAAACCCAATCATTATGACTGAAACCCAATCATGAACAGCTTTGTAACATTCTATCTCATGGATATTCAATAAAAAAATTAAAAAAAAAGAGAGATGGAAGGAAAAAAGAAAGTATATAGAGAGGAAAAAGGGAACAATAGGAACAATGAAAGAATAAAGAAAGAAAGAAAAAAATGTGGAGGTTTTCATGGGTAATCACAGATATACTTGTGAAAGGTGAGGGAAAAAGAATTGGGTCAAGTTGGGAAATGGTTGAACTGTGTGATTCAACAGACATTTCCATTGATCCTGAAGCTGAGTCTCTATTAAACAAAGGTTGTTCCCCTGAATTGATTTGTTATTAGATAGATTCTTTCCTGGGAGAATATCTGTCATTTTGGTAAGATAGATTTCTTCTGAGTTCTGAGTCTGTTTTGATTATTCTACTATAAACATGTTTGTACAGGTTTTTATGTGAACCTAAATTTTTATTTCTTTGGGATGAATACCTGGAAATAAATAGTATTACTAAAGTTGGTAAATGTAGGTTTAATTTTTTAATGGAACCAAATTGTTTTCCAAAGTCACTGTGACTGTCCTCCCGTTGTTCATCGATTTGCTCTAACGGGCCCAGTAACGTCTCTGTCGTGAGACTTGTTGTTACTGTGTTTGGCATATCGAATACATCATGGGTAGCTTGTCAGGCTTTTCCGTGTGGGCGAGATACTCTCGGTAGCTTGCCGGGCTCTCCAAGAGGGGTGGAAGAATTGAACTCAGGTTGGCCATGTTGGCTGCGTGCAATGCAAATGCCTTACCAGCTATGCTATCGCTCCAGCCCCTTTCCAAAGCAGTTGTATCATTTGCTTTTCTATTGACAATGTGTGAGAGTGATTTTTGCTTTGCACCATCATCAGCACTTGATCAGTAATTCCCACCCTCAGCCCTATTTAAATACATAGAGGCAGGCTGGGGTGAGGGTTGGGGGGCAGGTGGGATTTTGAGGGAGGGAGACTGGGGACATTGGTGCTGGGAAATGTACACAGGTGAAGGGGTGGGTGATGGAGCATTCTATGACTAAAACCTATTCATGAGCAACCCTTGTAATTGTGCATCTCACAGCATTTCAATGAAAAAATAAAGCAGCGAGTAAAGTCAGCTTATATATATACATATATATGTATATGTTTGTATAATAGTTTCTCATTGTGATTATCATGTGCAATTCCATAATGTCTAATGATGCTGACTGTCTTTTCATGTATTTATTAGACATTCATTATTTTCTTTTTAAACATTATCATTATATTTGAGATGGTCACAATAGTACTTAACTCTGTTACGATGATTGCAGTCCTGGAACTTTCTCTAGTGTCCCCATGTCACTTCCAGTATGATTTTCTTTCCTGTTTGCCTTTACAACTCAGCTCTTAAGTCTAAGATAAAGTTTGTCATTGTTGGGTGTTTTATGTATTCTTTTATTTTGTCTCTCTGTGTTACACAGATAAGTAAGATCATCTAGTATTTGTTCTTCTACCTTTGATTTATTTCGCTTAACCTGACATTCATATATTCTGTACCTCTCTTTTTCTCATTTAAATAATTGCACGCAGCCGGCCCAGCTGAGCCGGGTTTGATTCCTACGCCCCTCTCAGAGAGCCTGGCAAACTACCGGGAGCATTTTGCCCGCACGGCAAAGCCTGGCAAACTACCCGTGATGTATTTGATATGCCAAACACAGTAACAAGTCTCACAATGTTATTGGGCCCACTTGAGCAAATCGATGAACAATGGGAGGACAGTGACAGTGGCAGGTTTTTTATTGCTCAATTTTGTGAGTTTGTTATATGTTCTCAGAACATATTTTGTCAGATAGGCCATTCACAAATAGGCTTTCTGCAATCTCTTTTTAAAAATTTCTTTAAATTTTTATTGACATTGTAGTTTACAAACTTGTTCATAATAGAGTTGTTTCAAGTGCACAATGTTCCTATACCAATTCCACCTCTAGTGCTCCCCTCCCCATCAATGTCCCTAGGTTTCCTCTCACTCTCACCTCTCACTATGCCCCCTTGGCGGACTTACAACAAATTTGTTTCATATTACTTGCTCGCACAAAACTTAAAGGAGTGGCAAATAAGATTATCAGAAAATAAATAAATAAAAATCAGTTTGTGAATTGCTAAGTGATTTAACCAATATAAACAAGACATTAACTCATTATTGCAATGTATAATTTTTTGGCAAGGTAGGAATAAACATACCTCTTTTAATCTAGTAGAGGGTAACCAAATACAGTTAGTGAGTGCCATATTCAATGACATGCTGGGAAGTTTCTCCTGTCCTTTAGAGAGGCTTCTTGCAAAACTGGTTTCAATGCTATGAATTCCCTAAACTGTTGCATATCCATGAAGCTCTGTTTATTTCCTTCATATGTGAATAATAAGCTGACTGGGTAGAGTATTATTGGTGAGGTGTTCATTTTGTTGAGATTTTTTTTTGGCTTTTTTGGGTCATACCCAGCAATGCATAGGAGTTACTCTTGGTTCATACACTCAGGAATCACTCCTGGCGGTGCTTGGGGGACCTTATGGGATGCTGGGAATCAAACCTGGGTCGGCCGTGTGCAAGGCAAACGCCTTACCCGCGGTGCTATTGCTCCAGCCCCCATTTTGTTGAGTTTTTTTTTTAAAGAGAGATACCTGATTTTATTTATTTATTTATTTATTTTTGCTTTTTGGGTCACACCTGGCGATGCTCAGGGGTTATGCTCAGGGGTTATTCCTGGTTCATGCACTCAGAATTGCTCCTGGCGGTGCTCAGGGGACCATATGGGGTGCTGGGAATCGAACCTGTGTCGGCCATGTTGGCTGCGTG
>JAOXYA010000018.1:13165329-13179143 GCA_028565675.1 Sorex palustris
ATTGCACACACACACACACACACACACACACACGCGCGCGCGCGGCGCGCGCACGCGCACACGCGTGCGGCTCAATAATCTTCAGAGGAACATAACAGAGTCTCGACAACATAATAGCTCTAAAATGTGCGCAAAACACAAGCCACACTTTGCAATCATATGGTACAGGAAAATGTTACCACGACTAAAAGAAATAGGAGCTGATCAGAAATAGTAACTGAACCTAAAATGAACCAGATGTTAGAACTGGCAACTGAGAATTGTAAAGTAGTTCCTATAGTTACACTTCATGATGCAAAGTTAGAATCATAATTATGCAATTGATAAACAAGTAAGCTTAGTAAAAAATATATATATATTCATATATTTTTTAAAGTTGAAATTTTAGTACTATAAAATTGAACACCTGAAATTTAAAAAGTCAGTAGATAGTTTAGCAAAAAAAAAAAAATCAAAACCAACAACAGAAAAAAAAAACATGGCAATAACATGATAAAAAGCAAATAAACCTAAAGAGAAATCAATGAAATCATTCAGTTTAAAATAGAGGCCAAAAAAAAATTTTAAATAAAAGGTGGGAAGGAGAAGGGGATTACTGACATCAACTAACATATGAGATACAAGTAATTAGACTTCTAGAAGGAGATGAGAGAAAATATGGAGTAAAAAATATTTGAAACTATGATGAGCAAAATATAGCACAGCAGTAGGGCATTTGCCTTGCATGCAGCCGGCCCAGCGGAGCCAGGTTTGATTCCTCCACCCCTCTCAGAAAGCCAGGCAAGTTACCAAGAGCAAAGCCTGGCAAGCTACACGTGATGTATTCAATATGCCAAACACAGTAACAACAAGTCTCACGATGGAGATGTTACTGGGACCACTCAAGCAAATCAATGAACAACGGGAGGACAGTGCTACAGTGCATTCACATATTTGGGGGGAATGAAATAAATTGGGACTGTGCACCAGGTTGTTTTCATTTGGGGCGCCCCAGAGTAGTGTGGGTGAGAGCCCTCCCCGCCCCAAGGGACCCAGCCCAGAGAGCCCAGAGATCCTCTGCCTACTTCCCCCAGTCTCTGGTGATTGATCACACCCATAAGCCACACCCTGCCTGCAGGCACCAGATAATCTCCTCATTGACCAGCCTCCAGAACTCATGGCTGCTCCTCCCAGACAGGAGTATAAAATGAGATCCCCATAACCATGACACTGGACTGCACACCAGGCTGTTTTCATTCGGGGTGCCCCAGAGTTGGGCAGATGAGAGCCCTCCCCGCCCCAAGAGACCCAGCCCTGGCAGCTGACCTCCACTACCCAACTGCTGCCACGCTCCAGGCTGCTTTCCGGACCATGAGGCCGCTTAAGACACTTCCTACCCATTTTCCATAATTACAACACCATATTTGATGGGGTTCAGACAGTAGGCAACAAATCAGAGAGAAATGTATAAATATGTGCCTCTTGGAGAACCCGGCAAGCTACCGAGAGTATCCCGCCCACATGGGCAGAGCCTGACAAGTTCCCTGTGGTGTATTCAATATGCCAAAAACAGTAACGACTACAGGTCTCATTCCCCTGGCCCTGAAAGAGCCTCCAATCGTTGGGAAAAAATGAGTAAGAAAAGGTTGCTAAAATCTCAGGGCTGAGAGGAATAGAGACTTTATTGGCGCCCACTCAAGTAGATGGATGAACAACAGGATGACAGTGATACAGTGATGCAGTGAAATAAATTTGCAGATCCAAGAAACCCAGTGGACTCAAACAAAATAAATATAAATAAAACCTTAGGCATGCTTATAAGCAAACTGCTGAAACCAAAGACGATGGAAAATTCTTGACTGGACAATATTAGAATCATCCCCGACTTCTTTTTCAGGGGATTCCCAAAAGTGCTTGGGATCATCGGGGCTACAACTGGTAGTGCCTAGAAGGCTGTGTGGTACCAGGCAAAAAACCAAGGGTCCTGAATTCCAATCATGAGCTCATCTTCTTAGCTATCTCCCAGCATCATTGACTTAGGGCCAGAAAATAAATGCAGAGGCCAGAGTGATAGTACAGTGGATAGGATGTTTGCCTTGCACGTGTCTGGCCCAGGTTTAATCCCCGGCATCCCATATGGTCCCCAAGTACCACCGCCAGGAGTAATTTCTGAGTGCAGAGCCTGAGCATCGCTGGGTGTGACTCAGAAAGAAAGAAAGAAAGAAAGAAAGAAAGAAAGAAAGAAAGAAGAAAATGAATGCAATGCAATGCAGAAAATGAATGCAAAAGAGAGTGAAATGATACCTGTACAGTACAGAGAAAAATATATTAATTCATAATCTAAATGACAGAAATATTTTGCAAAGAAAAAAAAAGGAAAATAAAGATACTTTCCAGATATGTAAACTAAGAGAGCCCATTGTTATCAAACCTGCAATACAAGAATGTTAGAGTAAGTTATTTAGAATAAAAGGAAAGGATACTAAATCAAAATTTACCTCTTCAGGAAGGGGGCCAAAGAGAAAGTACAGTGGGTAGGACATTTGCCTTGCACTCAGCTTGATCACTGGCACCACATATCCCTCAAGCATTGACATGAGTGATTCCTGAGAAAAGCACCAGGAGTAAGGTCTGAGCATCTCCAGATATGCCCCTTCCCCCCCCCAAAAAAAAAATTCAGGAAGGAATTAGTAGTACCACAAGTATCAGACATAAGATACTTACATCCATTTAATTTAATCCATGAAAATTTACATCCATGTCTTAATTTATTCAAAATACATTTTAATAGAACAGAAATGGCTGAGTGATAGACACTGACCCTGAGTGTGTAAGCCCCTGGGTTTGATTCCTGGCACTGCCAAAAATTAAAACAAAAATACATATTACTAAACCTAGGAAAGGGAGGTTCAGTGGCTCAAAGTGTCTGGCTTATAAAGTCAGAAGTCTGATCTCTGGCGCCATCCATATGCACAGAGGTTTGCTGTCTGGGAACTCTGGCACTACAATAGAATGGTGAGCACTTCAGCTGAGTGTGTGAGCACCAGCACCAAGAGTGTGTGACCTCAAGTCATTCCAGCAACATCAATGGAAGGAAATCCATCATCCACATGAAGAGGCCATGCCTCACATGTCTGAGGTTCAAGTACAATCCCTGGAAGGAAGGAAAGGAAAAGGAGAGGGAGATGAAGAAGGAGAGGGAGAGGGAAAGATAAAGGGAGGGAGAGGAAAAGGGAGAGGGAGAGGGAGAGAGAAATGGAGAATGAGGGGAAAGGAATAGAGAAAAAAAGGAGAGGGTGAGGGAGAGGGAGAGGAAGAAGGAGAGGAAGAGGGAGAGAGAGGGAATGGGAGGGGGTTGGCTGCACTTGGAGAGGTCAGTCTGGCATGGTAGCTTTTATGGGTCACAGTCCAATTTATTCCTATTTCCTCCTCTGCCTGTGAGCCACAAGTGGTACAGAATTTTCAATGAGCTTTTCTTTTATTTTTATTGAATACTTTGTGAGAAGAAAAAAGGAAGAAGGGCAGAGGTAAGGAAGACAGCAATTGTTGGAGTGATTGCTATCTGTGTGTATGTTTTTTATATTATGGGCTTATGAATCAACTACTAATAGTCTAACTACACTAGAGAAAACATGACTTTTCATCTTTTTTATTTAAAAAAAATTTTAAGAGTTCAGCACCCAAATCTGGAAGTTAGTACTTGTGATGCCATTCCAAATATGAAAATCGCCTTTGAAAGGAAGAGTTAAAATCCATACGAAACAAACAACAACTAGCAGAGAACCCTTAAGGTTGACTTTTAATTGTATGGCTTCAAAATGGCAAACAAAAACTTAAAAAATTTAAACCAAGTCTATAGCCCAAACCATGGATAAAAATAGAAATCATCATCATGCATGGACGAACACTTACACAGCCTCTACAGAACTGTGTTCTCAGGAAGGGAGAGATCCGATTTCTCAAAATCTGTTTTTCAAGCAAAATGAATAAAATATCTCAAATATTTTATCATAAGTGCCAAACATGGCAGATGGCATTTGCATGGAGATTATATAATCACATGGAAAACCAACCATAAAGTTCTAAGAATATACAGAGTGAAAATACCTCCACTTCATCCTGTCTCTAATCAGAAAGGCTCTCCTACAGGGAGTGCCCACAGTCTTCAAAGACCAGAGAGAGAGAAATGCAATCAAGAAAGAATTTCATGTCTCTGGCTCAAGACTCGATCTTGCATCCAGATTCAGTTAGTGTCAGTGCCTTTTCAGTATCACACACACACACACACACACACACACACACACACACACACAAATAAACCCCAAAGGTTGAAACCCACATAACAATTAAATTCAAGAAGGATTAACTTTGTGCATTTCTAGATATTGCTTTTATAAACATCCCAATTTTCCATTCAGTTGAGTATATTTTGAGCAACAATTAGATCGTCAGCAATCACTGTGTTTTGTTTAGAGCTTGATTTAATAATATCTTGATAAATGTTTTAGATAAGTAAATTTATGAGCACATAAAGCTATGTTTGAAGACATGCTCTGATTCTCTAACAGAATATGTAGAAATTTATTTTTTCCCAGCAAAAAGTCCACAAGTTCTTATGACTTTCAGCCCATTACACCTGACTGAATTGGCACAATTAACCTCTCCATGGTTATATACAATCAAAGTAGTTCTTTTATGAAACCAGCTTTACGAACCAACAATCCATATGATTGCAGGTTCACAAATTTGATTTACATGAAATCAGATTCATCAAGTTTAAGAGTACAGTGAGTTTTAACAAATGGTAATAACCGTTGTCACCAACAATACAATCAGATGTAGAAAACTGCCATCATCCAAAGTGTTTCCTGCTCCTTTGCAATCAACTGCATACCCCTACAGTTTTCCCTTGTCTAGAATTTCCTACAAATTGAGTCCATACACTATGTAGTCTTTTGTGTCTGGTGTCTTTCACTTACCGTAATGCATAAGAGATTTATCCATGTTGTGTGTATCAATAGAACATTCATTTCTTTAGTATTATTTCATTGTATGTATATAGCACCATTGGGTATTTGGACTGTTTTCAATTTTGAGCAGTACGAATATAGCAGCTATAACCAAGCATGCACATGTCTTTGGATGGAAGTTCCTTTTCCATTTTATCAAATATATTCTCAGGCAGAACTACTAGGTGACATGTGTGTGTATATTTGATTCTATAATAAAATGCCAAACTTTTTCCAAAGTGACTGTGATATTTTGCCATCCCACCTGCAGCAGATGAGAATAATGGCTAGAATTGTGGCTATTCTATATTCTCGTCGTACTTGGTATGGTTTCTAGGCCTTCAATTGGAATCAGGATGGGTGACCTCTGGTCACCTCCCTGTACTTCCAGTAGCCTAGCACATATCCCACTGCAACTTCCATAAAAGCTCATCCCCATTCCTGTTCCAGAGACTCATAAATAAATCTCAAAAGAGATAAACTAGTCACAAAAATTTCTTCGATATCCAGTCCTAGATGAGACCTCCAAGGCAATACCAGGAAGTGGGCTGGCAAAATTCCCACCCTACCAAAGCCCTGACACCATATTCACACCCCAACAGCTGCTGATATGCCTCCAGCCAGACTTCCCAGTTAAATATTCTGGATTTTCTGGAGTGCTTGGCCACATTTGCAGGTGCATGACATCTCCAAACTCTATAATACTAACATCCCAGCACACCAGATTGGATGGGAATGTAATGTAGAAGCCAACTAACCTCAACTAACAAAAACATTAACATAGCAAGCTTAACTTGCAACAACAGCTTAAGTAAACCCTCAGAAAAGAACTTAATTTCCCCATGATGAGATACGACAATTTTCACAAATTTTCTTTTTGATCATTCTGTTAGCCATTTAGTAGTAACAAACAATATAAAATGAATTATTGTGGGTCCGCCTTGTAGGGGAACAAGTTTGAGGGATAGTTGGGAAAATGAAGATAATGATGGAAGAAAGGTCATAGCAGTGGTGCGGTGGTGGAATTAGGGGTGTAATATTGAATACCTGTAATAAAACAAAACTTCATGAACAATTTGCAAACCACAGTGCTAAATAAAGTAGAAAAAAACTTTACTTTTTTTTTATTTAAGCCACTGTTGGGTGCATGATATCTTTGTGCAGTTTTTAATACACATCTCTCTAGCATCAAACATCACCTCTGTATACTTGACAAAGCAACTCTGATCACTATATTCTGTGTAGCTTGGTTCAAAAACAGGATCCGAAGGATCACACATTTTTCTCCCTGAACATACTCATTTATAATTGCAGAGCTCTGTTGATTATAGAATGATTGTCTCAAGATGAAACACACTTAGAAAAGAAATACACCTGAAAATGAGCCACACTTCAGAAAAATCTTTCGAAACTAAAATTGAATAGTTGAAGAGCAGATGACTTATCTGCCTTTTCTTCTACAGAAAAAAAGAAGTAGGGTGGGAGGGAGGAAAACTCCTCTGTCACAAATGAAAAGTTCTGGAAATGATACAGTAGTTCTTTCTCCTACAGACACCCCCACATAGTATATCACTAGCTATCAGATGGCCATATGAGATCTGAAGGCTTCAGAACACTAAATTTTCTTCTCAAAAGAACCAAATGTTAAAGTACACCACATATTGTGAGTATCCAAAGGAAAAGCGTGGAGACACACTGGACTCAAGTGTTTGATGGCCAAGAGCCACCTCCCTAGGCTGATCCATGGCGATGGATGGATGAACAGAGGAACAGGGCCCCAGGCTGGTAGGTAGTCAGTTTATTTTTCTCTCTTCCCCAGCATAGTCCGATCTCTCCCTTACAGCACAATAGTAGTTGTAGTTTTGGTCGTACTCCCAGTCATCATAGTTCCCTCATCCTAGTCCTCATGTTTCTAGTCATTGTCATCATCTAGTCTCTTCACTAGGACCCGGCTTTTGGAGTACGAGGAACAAAGGGCAATTGAGGCTTAAGTCAAGTAAATATGGAAGGGATGCCCAGGAGTAAATATTATTTGGAGTCAATTAATTCCCATGTTACAAAAGCATAGCATGAATTGTCTTCCTGTGTCTATACAAAAAGGACATTGCTAAATAAACCATGCAAATGACATAAAGAAAGAGAAAATCATTGGCCAACTAAATTCCCATTCCCATTCACTAATATAGGATGATTAGTGCTTGATGGAATTGGGTGTGTGCCTCAGGGGCACTGTTGTGGGAGTAACTCATAAACCTAAGCTCCCTGCAGAAGGAACAAGGACAACCCAGTGTTATCCAACTTGTCACTAGTCTCTTTCAGTTTTTAATTTTCTCTTCATCTTCTTATTCTTAAGTGGGATTCAAAACACCCACCAGGAATATATATATATTTTTATGAGTAAGAACATTGTTTTGGTGGAAAATGTGTTCAACTCCTAATCACTTGTCAAGTGTTTTTTAAATAAAAGATGTAGCATTCTATATACTCAAAGTACCTTAAATTATTCATTCAGGACATCAAAATGCATTACCGTTTCACTTAGTAGAGTACAAATCAGTTTCTTCTCCAGTATTATCCTCTTCATAACCAAGAGTCCTGAAAACGGTTTTCAAGAAATTATCTCTATAATCCTTCCAAGTTCTCAACCAGAAACTGGCTAAAAACTGGGTCCCTCCTCCCATGTTTCCTTCTTCGTTCCAACTGTATATTCAAACATCTGCTCTCCAGCTTCAAGATGGAGAATTCAAGCTCAATAAATTGGACTTTCTTTTTCAAAAGCAGGAAGGTTCTTTCGAAGTAATTTATAGAATAGTCTATTTTTTTTTCAACAAAAGAAGAAAAGGCATGAGACAAATATCTACTTGCAGCTGAGAGCCATTAATTTGCATTATCCTTCTTGTAACCTTAATCTCATTTGTATCTGGTTGGGGAATGGGAATTTATTTGGCCAATGCACGTTTGACTCTGTGTGTATAAACATATGACTATAATAAATGAATGAGTTTTTATTTGGGGGAGCTTGAATGGACCCATCCCCTTTATAAACCATTAGTGTGGGGAACTATATCTGTGCGCTTTTTTTGATAAATTACCAACTTGTGTTGGTAATTATATCTGTGTGTATGCCAGCGGACTTTGGTTTTATCTTTAGAATAAGGAGACTCATCTATTTTCATAGATGTTCAATACTTGACTTACTACTTTTTCAAGCATATTCCAACATGAGATATGCCGTTTTTAAATCCAAATATAAATTTTAAAGCCTGAGACTTGGCCAAGGAACATACTGGGTATCAAATGAGAGCGCTGTGGTATTTCACACTTTTATGTGTTAATTACTCCAACTAGGATTGATCCCTCAAAACATTTTTCTTGACATCCATCAATTAGTCTTCTGTGGAAATCAAAGGCACCTAATAAATTGAAAAGTTCAGAAAGATTTATAAACGTAATTGTGGAGTGCTGCCTCCTCTATTATTTCTTGAGATCTTTGAGACCCAGTCATCCCCAAGATCTTTAAACCCCAACAAGCTACCTCTGCCGAAAACCCCAACATACTCCAAAATCCCAACCCCCAGGCCACTAGTGAGCCATCCTTTATTCTCTTAATATGTGGATTCAGAGGAAGGAGAGGAAAAAAAATGCTCAAATCTACCTCTGCCCTTTTCCCTGCTATAAAAAAGTGGTGTGGGCTACTTGCAGCAATTCAAAAGACAATGGGAAGAAAGGGAAGGAGAATTATGAAAACAGTATTCAACTCAGAACACCATTCTAAATAGCAGTGGTGCTGATAGGCCATATTTTTTTAAAAAAGAAAATATCAATCAGGAGACTGGAGCAATAGACCAGCGGGTAAGGTACTTGCCTTGCACATGGCTGACCTGGGTTCAATCCTCAGCACTCCATATTGTCCTCCAAGCGCACCAGGAGTGATCTTTGAGTTTAGAGCAAGAAGTAAGCCCTGAGCTTGGATGGGGCCCCAAGCCACACCACCACCATCCAAAAAAAAAAAAAAATCCAACAGCCACACATGGTAATTATGCAAATAATGTCATTAGTAATGGTGATTTCCTAGAATAATTAGTCCATCTTTGGATATAGATAGGGTGGGTGTGGGAAAATTATGGCATTCTAGAGAACTGCAGCAGCAGAACTCAGACCAGGAAGAGCCCTGGGATGCTCCAATCATGGAATAGCACCCTAGAATTGTCCAGCACACATTCCTTCCTTCTCCCCACCTCCCTCCACAACTACAGGAAGGCTCTGACAGCACCACTTTGGAATGGAACTGACTTCAAGTTGCTGCCAGAAAATAATACTTGCTGTCAGTCCTGTTGATTAAACCAGCTAAGCTTTCTAGACCCCAGAGATTCACAAATCTCAGGCCTTCTCCTGTTTGACCAGACACTGCCTCTATATTGCCCAGGGGAGATTTCTGGGGTCACCCAATATCATCCTCCCTGATTGTCAAGTACAGCTATCAAGTAGAAATAATTTAAAAGAAAGAAAAGAAAACAGCTCAGACTGTGGCCTTTCCAACCCAGCTGTTCCATGACTGTCTCTACAGCAGTCATTCCTGCAACAAAGTCATCTCCTTCCCTCCACGAAGTCTCTTTCTATGCATGCTTCCCACAAGCTTAGAAATGAAGACTCAAACTGAAAGGCCAGGAAAGATGTAATTTATAGTCACAGAGCCACAATAACCTAGGAAGTTCTCTAATCCAATAGTTATATTGAATAGAAGAAAACGCCATGGTCAAGAGAGACTAGCGTGTCCAAGATCAATTCTGTTGGTCTAACAGAGGTTTTTGCATCCCCATCCATAAGCTCTAAAACCAAACAGCTGTAAATTATGACATCAACTATGATGACAATGTCGCATGACCAGTGATAGGCAGTGTACGGCCTTTCATGGACCATTTAACTTAAACCTTCTAACTACCCTATGATCAAAGGGATGCACTCTTACCATTCCCATGTAAGAGTTGAAGAAGCTAAAGCATTTACTAAGCCACTGGGAGGCAGTCACAGAACAAGAGAGGAGTCCCAGTGTTTGGTCATGTTATCTATACTCATCAATATTCAGTGTGCCTATTGTGAGCCTACAATCTCCTAAATCCTCCCTGTAGAAATGACTTTCAAGGGGCCAAGTGATAGTACCATGGGTAGGATGCCTGAGTTCCATCCCCATGTGGTCCCTCAAGCACTGCCAGGAATGATTCCTGAAGTGTAGAGCCATCGTTAAGCACTGAGCTATGCTGGGGGATAATCAAAAATCAAACAAAGAAGATTATGATGGTGATGATTAGCATGTCAGAGTGATAGTACAGTGGGCAGTACGTTTCCCTTGCACGTGACTGACCCAGGTTCCATCCCCACCACCCCATATGATCCCCTAAGCCTGCCAGGAGTGATCACTGAGAACAGAGGCAGGAGTAAGTACTGAGCATTGCCAGATGTGCAAAAATAAAAACAGGATAAATAAGTAGAAGGACTCAATATCCTAGTCCAGCATATGTGAACACAAACAAGATAAGCTATTTCTCCAAAATATTGGACAGGAGAGTGTAGCAGCCTGCCCCTGAGTCAGAGCCCATTAACTCAAGACTGTGGTCTGCTCTGTACAGTAAGAAAACTGAAGTGACTCCAGAAAGGCCAAGTCTACTTGACCAAACCTTAAGAAAACACACCCTTGCTTGGTGTTAAGGGACTCCTCCATAATTCCTGCATGTACTGAACTGATATTGCCTCCCAAGCACTTTCAACCCTGTAACCTCCAAGGTGCGTGATCTCTCACTCTACCCACCTCTGGGCTGACTGACGGCATCCTGAGCCTCAGCCCCCACGCACTAGCTACCCCCAGAATTCATGGGACTGTGAAAATACTTTCCACTCATTCACACCTCAAATCCAGCTTCCCCCATGCACCTAGAGAAAAAAGACAGAAGGACTTTCTGTTGACGAAATCTGATCTGCAATTGGGCATGTAAACTGAATGCAAAAAAAGAGCCTAAGAGAGAAGCTCCCCCTCCCATCAATATTCTTCTGCAGGGGGCTGAGAAGTGGCCAGGCAGCAAATCAGTCTTGAGGTAGAGAGTAGAAGTTTAAGAGGATGTAGTAGGGGCTGGAGTGATAGTCAGCAGGTAGTGTTTACCTTGCACATGGCCAACCCAGGTTCAATTCTCAGCACCCCCTATAGTCCCCCAAGCACCACCAGGAGTAATTCCTGAGTGCAAAGAGCCAGGGATAATCCCTGAGCAATGCCAGGTGTGACCCCAAACACACACACACACACACACACACACACAAAGTGTGAGAGGAGAGTAGCATGTCCTACTCTCCTGGAAGGGAGCATAACACGACACTTGCCATAACCATGCCACCAGACCCCGCAACATGCTGTTTCATTTGGGGTACCCCAAAGGTACCCCAAAGGTACCCTCCCTGACTGAAAGGACCCAGTCCCAAGAGTCGAAAACCTCCAGAACTCAACCATCACCTTGCTCACACCTACCTTCCACATGCATGGGCTGAGCCTCACCCACGAGTGAACCTATTGCTGGACTACACAGCCTCGACAACTCATGCCTCACACCACCTATACTCCAAGAGTACCACACCATATTTGATGGGGTTAAAAGTAGGAGGCAACAAGTCTTAGAGGGAAATATTTTTTTACACACACACACACACACACACATATATACATATATATATATATGTTTGACATATATATATGTCAAACACACCTTTGGTCAATATTGTCTCTATAAAGAGGGGTTTATTTTCAATTGATAACTTAAAAGTGTCTTTTCTACCCTGCCTCTCTGTCAGTTTATATTCTTATAATAGCATTGCTTCCAATACATATCTTAAACAATTTGGGTCCAAATGGGTCAACTTGAAGTTACTTCATTCGTGCTCACTAGGTTAGGGACCCCACCAGCATTTCTCAGGCATTGGGCAATTGGTCAGTGCAAGGGGTTCAAAGTTAGAGTGCTGCCTAGCTCTGAAGTAGCAGGGATATAATGCCACCCCAGCAGTGCTGAGGACTGCCTTTGGGGTCACTCCATGTTGTGCTACATTGATTCTCATGGTGTCATGTAGTACCAAGGATCTAACTGAGTTGTGTTCATGGTAGGTACACAATCTAACTGCTGTACTCTCTCCTGGCCCCTTGAATGTTTTTATTTGATCTGGCATGCTCCTTGCTGAGAGACCTAATTCTATGTCAACAGGATGGTTACAATAAATAAAGAGACACTAGTTATAGAAACTCTCTAAGCCAAAGAGTTCACTACATACAATTGTATCTTCTTATTAAACTGCACCTGTGTTGTCAACAAGGAGGGAGGGAGGTAACAGAACAGACCATGGACTACTGTGAGGACACCCATTAGAGAAACAAGGACCCTTACATCTCTGCCATAGAGTTGCACTTTCTTTTTGCACTCTGTCTCTCAGAATGAATGATACCATGTCCGCCTACTGTCTTCATATGTAGTTGGCCATTTCATTAAGTGTAAAGATAATAGTGATGCTCAAAGTATGGCATTGCCATCCTACCCACTGCTCGCCCAAGTGTTTAAGGAAAATAGATGAAGTAGATGAGGATCAATCAGAAGTCATTATGAGAAACCCCCAACACAAAGTCAGATACATTGGAAGGTGAATAAACAAGGGTTATAGCAGAAGCAAGCTAGGCTGCTCCTGGCAAAAGGTATTGGGACCCCGCCCCCCCACCCCACCTTGAGCTACTGAGTCTATGACCTTTCACTTCAGCTAAAACTTAGGGGAGATGAATTCCAGAAGTATTGCAGATACGGTCTAGAACTCATCCTTAGCATCATCAATAAACTCTCAGTAAAAGTGAAAACTCAGAGCAGTAGGGAGCACCAAGTTTTATGGGAATTGGGCTTATTAGCCAAACACAAACATAGGGCCTGGGAAGATGAAGCCACAGTAACAACTGCAAGAATCATCCTAACATTCAACTTTACAACATTTTCCACCTATCCCTTGCTATTCTTTTCCTTTGTAAGACATGTGTGTCTAGCTTTGGCTCTGTTCCTATTTTCAAAATACAATAATTGTGTTGGGGAAGAATTTGAATTGAATTAGAATTTTATTGGAGAATATTGATCTTAAGAACCTTCCATCAAGAAATACAGCTGAAAAGTGACTGTCACAGCAGCTTCCAGAAGCATGACAATGGCTGTTCTCTGCATTAACATCTACCACCATCTAAACAGAGCAGCTACAGTGACAGTCCACAGGACAGCCACAAAAGCCACATGATAGTGACAGTGTCTTTAAAACTAGCATTTCTGATCAGAGAACAAAATTCAAAATGCAACCACTCCACCTGGGTTTCAATACCTAAAACTTGCCATGGTCATTAAAAATGAAGAACTGTTGGAGTGCCCAAGAAGAGAGAGATAAGATGACTGGATAAAGTAACTATGGTATATCTGCACAATGGAATACTATGCAGCCACCAGGAGAAATGAAGTCATGAAATTCACATATAAATGGATGAACCTGGAGAGTATCATGCTAAGTAAAAATGAGTCAGAGAGAGGACAGACATAGAATGATTGTACTCATTTGTGGGATATTAAAAAAACAATATGAGACTAATATATCAAGGTCAGTAGAAACAAGGGACAGGAGGACTGGTCCATGGTTGAAAGTTTGCCACACGTGGTGGTGGTGGTGGGGAGGGCAGTCAGGCAGTTAGGCTAGAGAGGGGACCACTACAACAAGGATAGTTGGAAATGATCATTCTGGACAAGAACTGGGTGCTGAAAGTAGGTAAATGGACAA
>JAOXYA010000018.1:13209433-13220529 GCA_028565675.1 Sorex palustris
CAGCCCTGGGACCCGCATGCCTTTGTTCCTCTGCCGGTACCTTCATGCGTGTGGAGAGTGGTCTCAGCATGGTTGTGAGAATAGAAGAGAGATTCATAGCCACCAGAGGCATCTTGACCTTGCCTTGTAAACCAAGATGGCCCCAAGATCTGCGGGCGGACATGAATTTGGAGGTTACACAAAGGAAACAAGGAGGAAAGGCGGAGAGAAAAGAGACTCCAGATGCTTATCCAAGATAAATTCTCGGGATCTGGAAATGCTGTTCATGAAGAAAGCAGAGAGTCGGGCAGCTACCCGTGCTCTGGAAGCCATGTGGCTTCTTAATCAGGCAGCCTCATTTGATTTGCCTACGATCTCTGCCATAGTTGAGGGAGAAGAATCAGAGGCTACGAGCCGGCGGATGAGGCTAGGAAACCTGCTTGTTCAATTTGTAGTTTCATTTGGCTTTTGCTTTGTGTGTGTGGGGGGGGTGACTTTCCACCTAAAAGTAAGGGGGAAATGTGGTTGTGTTCACTTACCTGGTTCAGGAAAATCTGCTCATTTGATTTTGGGGGGGGGGGGGGAAACACAATAGTGCATAAATAAAGGTTAAATACCAATTGAATGAAATAAGAAGTTTATGCCAGAAAGCCACCTGATTTTCAAAGACCAGCAGAAAACAAAATAAAAGTATAGCCTGGGCCTGGCTTCATAGAGATGACATAAGAGGAAAGAAGAAAACTGCTATATTTATAGGCAGCGCACATTTGGAGCCAGGAAACTTAGGAAGAAAACCAGATTTTTCTTAGAAAATGTTCTTTTAATCATAAAAACATATCAAAACTATTTTATTATGGGGCATGGCCTGAAAACACACACACACACAATTATTATAGAAGCTGGAGCACACTTGAAAAAGGTTTACATAAAGATCAGGTAAGTTTTTCTAGCTATGTAAGTTAACACAAATTGGCTGGTGGGGGTGGAGAGGGTAGCATTATTTTGTGGTTGCTTTCTGACAACTGAAGAAAGAAATGTGGGGGACCCTTAAAAATATATTTGAAGTTACAGATTTGACTGGAGGAGTCTGGGAGCTTAAGGTGAAAGAGAAAAGATCATGATGAAGAGCCAAGAAATCTGGAGGCAGGAGCGCACAGGGCAGCCCCTAAAACTCTGATCCCTGAGCACAGCACCAGGTGTAAGCCCTGAGTATCACTAGGTGCAGGCCCCTGCCCCCAAAATCACTGGCAATTCTGCAACCTGGTTCCATGTGTAGTAAAACTCTGGGAAAAGGAATGGGAACTACATGCTAATGCTCTCTAGGTTCCAGATGACAGAGGGCAAAAAACAAGACACTGGAGGTAAGATGCACGGAAAAGCAAAACTTTCTGCAGAGACTAAAAATCAGGGTGTGAAGCACATGCGGGAAGAGGGAATGCATTCTTGGGGAATTTACAGAAATATTGGTTAGTACTCCAGACTGTCAGGAGAACCTGGGATGGACGCTTGAACCAATATTTCTCTATTCTAGATAAAGCTAGCCCACCTGACTAGAGCTGTTTCTTTTATGCTTCTGGGATGGGAGAAAAGGAGGGAGGGAGGAAGGAAGGAAGGAAGGAAGGAAGGAAGGAAGGAAGGAAGGAAATTTAATCCTAAATGATATACATAATTTAGGTATTATCGCAGGACAATACTGGTACTGATAAAGAGAAAAAGTAAAAAGTAATATAAAGCCCGTGAAATAAATACAAGTAAGCTTTGCTAATTACAGTGTACAGTGGCAGTATGTTTTTCAAAGGATAAGAATGGGTTCTAAATCAGACCACCCACATTCAATTCCCAGTCTCCCAACTTCCCAATCAAGTGACCTAACTATTTACTTAGCCCTCTCTGAGCATCACCCTCCCCTTAAAAAATAATAACAGCATTAATGCTTTCCTTATAGAGCAGTGAGAAATCACTGACATCATCACAGATGCCTATTCGAGTTCCATTTTTAGCGATGCCAAACAGGTTTGTTTTCACACCGACCTTCCCACTGAGAGTAATGGGGTGGGTGGTGGGGGATTCATTTTTACAGCAGGAAAACAATTCTGCAGATCTCTGATATCTCCTTCTGGACCCAAATCCTCTTCCTTGGCTCTTTCCAGAGTTGAGTTATCAGAAAAGGGCAAAACATGTCCCAGTTTCTATATCCCTGATTCCCTGAAAAAGGCTGGCCTTCCAGATTAAAGTAAGCCTTAATCACCCCCTTTCCATCATTCCACTGGAGGAGAAATGCGCGGGCTTGATTCTAGATGTTGCGGTTTGTTTTTGCTGTCTTTTTTTTTTTTTCTATCACCAAACCTCTTTTCTGTTTGAGACCTGTTTGTTTATACCCAGAGAGTACTTTCTGAGTAACAAGAAGCCTGCCAGATAATACTTGCCATAGCATAACTTAGTGGTGTTTTACAGAACAACGAGAAATCAGAGAAGAAAGGGGCATAAAAGTAATGAGTGTGGGGTGAGGGGAAATGGGTGAGGAAAGATGAAATTGAAAAAAATAGAAACGAGAGAATGAGAAAAAGGAATAGAAGAGAGCACAGAGAGAAAAATGAAACATGGTGGTGGGGAGCATGGGGAGCCTGTGGAGACCACCTTAATGCAAGCCCACCCAGCCAGCAAAAGGCACAAAAGATCAGGTTTACAGCAAACTGTGATTTGGTCTGAATGCTTGTGAACTCCCTGATTCTTGATAAACCCATATTTACATGCAAATATAGCAAATGCTCTTGCAGTGTTTAGTGTGAACAATACCATTCCAAAGGAAGCCCCCAGAACCTGTTTTTGTATTCAGAATTTGTTTGTCTGGGGTTTGGGGTAGAGGTGGGAGGGTGGTAGTGGTTGTTTTACTTTTTAACCAAGGTTCTGCCAGATTTCATGCATCCTCACAATGACCCTGAGAGAAATCTGAAACTCTTACAATTGTTCACATTTTCTGGTCTCAAGTTAGAACTTGTTTGGAAAATAAATAGACTTGTCCAATAAACATGACCCCAGAGGTAGAGTGTACCACTTTAACCCACGTAACTCTGTTTACCACAGTGTGGTTAGAGGAAAAATATTGGTGTAAGTGTGTGTCGACATGTGCATGTGTGTGTGTGCATGTTCAAAACACAAAATTATTATTAGACAGAGATCTTCCTATACACAATGTGACTTCTCCAGAGCTCTAAAGAGCACAGCACGTGCTTGGCTAGATAAACGTCTTCCTAACTAACCTTCGCCACAGAAATCACGTGATTTGATTCTAGGGGGAAAGGAGCGATTCTGCTGTGACGGAGCCCCACGTCTGAAAGCTGCAGACTGAAAACTCAGAATGTGCTTTTATTGAGTCACAGCTGCTTCTCTTGAGGCTTGATAAGATCGGGAGAAGCAGTGGAGAACATGCTCCATCCTATTCCCTGAACCACTCTTTTCAACAAGTAGAACCTAATTAAGGAGACTTTCCGCCTCTTCCATCTGTTTTTCTAGGAGTTGTGTGTCTACTATTGTTGACTTCTGAAAAAGTCTGTGGGCTCAGGTTAGTTGTATGGCTCCTCATTAAAATAGAGAGATACGCAAGATGGAAAACATAATGACACACCAGGGGGATGTCTTGATAAAGCCTAAGTATCTTATGGGAAGCGGCATATTCCATGGTCTAGATAGCCACTACCACTGTTTACTGATGTGCTTTGATCGTGGGTCTTTATGATGGAGAGGAATGTGATGGGATCCAGTGTTTATTGTCAAGCACTATTCCAAACATCTTAGGAGGCTAAATGCATAAGAAAATAGTTTCCATCCCCAAAGACCTTAAAGTCAAGTTGGGAAACAAAAAATAAAGATATGAAGAGTTAATTAAATAACAACACAGGTTAATTAATAAGACTACAACAAAGGACAAGTTATGAGGCAAAGCATTTTTAATTTCCAGATGAGTTGCACAGCTAATAAATACCTCAAGAGTATGTAGAGATTACTTCAAGCTGTGGTGGAAATGAAAACTTTCATGAAGGAGGTAGGATTCAAGCTGGGCCTTACAATTTGCAGCAGATTTGATTAATAATCAGAGCTTACCGTGTACCCCACAACGTGTGATGTGCTTCAAATACAGTATCTTAATAGTCCCCCAAATCATGACTAGAATATTATTAATTTTGCAGAAAAGGAAACGCATTCAAGTTATGCAATGCCACCTAGGATCTGGATTCAAACCCAGCCCTTGCTCTGAAACCCACACCCCAGGCAGAACATAACACTTGGCTGTTTGTTATCTTGTAGAGGGTTAAACAAAAATCAGAGGGGGGAATGTAAGGTACACTAAATAGCGAATCCAGCATGGTTGACAGGTCAGTTGGAGCCCTCAAGATGGAAATTTCCAAAGCACACAGCCATGCAGCTGAGCAAAGATGTGGAAGAAAGGATCTTTAGTCATTGAACTATAAACTGTAGTTATCATCATGGCAGCCAATTATGAAGGACTTAACTGTTTCACTCAAAATATTTTTACTTCTTGCTCTCTGTGGGATTCAGCCGTACTGAATTCCGATTTAAGAGAAAATGCCAGACCTCCAGAACTCTTCATTCTAAACCCAGGTTAATCTACATATGATTTTTGCATAAGTTTGCATATGGAGTTCAAGAACTCCTCCTCCCCTTGGCTGTGTGATGTGCTTTCTTTGACTTGTGTAACCTCCAACAGATCTGTGCCCCCACCCATCCTTGCCTCCTGGGCTTGCTGCCCACCCGGTGTAGGTATTTCACTCCAGGGATAATCTAGGGCATCCTGGCAGAACACAGGTGGTGTGGCTGCTTATCAGTCCTCGTTCTGAGGTGCTGGAGGAGAGAGCCTGCCCCACCTTGTCGAGGAGAATGACAGTGAGCACTTGGCCACATGATCCTGGGTCACCACCACCCACCCCCCCCTTCAGCTCAGAGGAAGAGAGGAGCTGTCCAGAAGCCCTTGGACACTAAATAATAACTTGGGAGAAGAAAAAAAAAAGGTGGGAGGACAGTTTCTGTTGCTTAGAGAAAAAAAATAGAACTAAAGAGAAAATAAGAAAACCACGGCAAGCCTGAGCCATGGGTAAGACTTTCAACTGTTTTCTTCTTTCTTCCTTTCTTCCAGATCGTGGGAAATCACTGGTTGTAAAGTCCTTCAGGATCATGGTAAATGCTTCAGAATTCTTACCTAGAAGAGCACTGCAACAGCTGGAGTAAAAGAACAGTCTCCAAGGTCAATAAGACACCCAACACAAGCCTCCGAATGCTTTGGTAGACATCTTTCTATGAAAAAAAAAAACACCTCCCTTATCTACCTACCACTTGATCCAACAACCTACCCAATTTGGCATAGCAGTAAGGTCCTTTCATACCTGTTTTCCAGGATGACTCAAGACTTGGATTTCTGGTTCCTAGAAAGCAAGGCATGACCTGTTAGCACATGACTTGTTAGCACCTGTTAGACCTACTCTGCTTTCCTTTGGAGATATATAAGAATTCAAACTGTTATATATTTTTGAACTCAGAAAAATTAATTGTAAGGGCATGACAAATAGGTGGGGCATTTGCCTGGCACACCGCAGACCCAAGTTCAATCCCTGGTATCCCATATGGTCCCCCAAGCACAGGCAGGAGTGATTTCTGAAGGCAAAGCCAGGAATAACCAGAGTGTTGTTGGGTGTGCCCCCAAAGCAAGGATGAAAACACATAATTAACTTAGAAGATAATTTGAAGGTTATATTGCCTTTCTGTGCAAGGAGTTTATGTGAATTAACAATGTTCTTTTATATTTATATAACACTCAGAAGTCTCATGCCTAAATTGAACACAATAATGGCATGAATTATAGATGCTCTATAAGTGTGACCAAATGTAAAAGTGTCATAGATCTACCATATTGTATTCAGTATTTTAAAATGCCTACCTGAGCAATATTATTAGTAAATGTAGGATAATAGTAAAATTATTAATTTTAACAGACAAATATTAAATGTCGACCTGATTAGAAAGTAGATTTACTTTTTTGTGTTTGGGACATTGTATACTTGATAAAATAATTCACTCAAAGTCAAAGTTTATGACAATTTTTTAGGTGTCTGTGCATTTCTCACTAATTAATTAGCATGATTTGTTATTTGAAAGTTTTGAGAAGACCAATCTTTCAAAATTATAATCAGAGGAAAGACATCATCAGGTCTGAGCTTTTTTTATCTTCTAATATTTTCTGTAATTAGAAAACCAAAGATTTGAGGAAATATTTTATCCTCATAGATCCTTGAGAATAGAAGAAATGATTGAAAAAATCTTATAAATTCTCACACTGAGTTCAGGAAAAAGTATAATTTGTTCAGTTTGCTCAGAGCTTTGTTTTTTTTTTGTAGTTTTATTAAAAAACTACCTCAGGTTATATTTAATATCTCTACTCCATTATCTCTACTGACCTTGGGAAAACGAAAACTTGTAATTCAACTTAAATAAGAGTTTCAATAATATTAGAAAATTGCTTGACCAATGTCAGTATTACCTAAAATTTACCAAAATACAAGAATTACTTGGAATGATTGTTAAACTGAAAAATGGGATGCTCTGGACTTAAAAAAAAAAAAGGTAAAAGGGAATTGTTCAGGTAGCTAGATGATTAATAAAAAGTATTAGAATCCTCAATATAAACTGTATAATATAAATATCATATAATTAACAATATAAACACCAAAACAGATCAATTCACACGTGTATTAAATTACTAAGGTTTTCCTTGACAGCAAAATATATATTTTAAGAAAGTAACACAGTAATATCAATAATATGGAAACAATGAATTGATTCTCTCTTTGTTTTCTCACCCAGGTAGATAAGAAGTGCCAACACAGTTGACCTTTTATCTTTTCATAAATTTTAGGTAGTATTTTATGTTAATAATTTTTATCTGCTTTACACACACAATGCTATTGAAAAATCTATCAATTTTAAGACCAATATTGTCATAGAAAGGAACTACTTGCTCTGGGTTATTGTGAACACATGTAAGATAAGCATGTCGACCACCAGAGTTTTTTTGTGCTGCAGCTATTTTATTTAGCAAGGCACGTAGGCATATTTATACAGTGCAAATGAATAAACAGGGAATTCTGCACCTTGGACAGAAACTAGGGTTGCTGTTCTCACAAATCTGCTCTGTTTGCCACTTGTCTTTAGACATTGCTGTTTTCTTCTTTTTCTTCCTTCTTCAAACCACACCATGCTCTTTCGTTTTCTCTTCTTTTATCTCTAACAACCACCATACAGTGACAATGGGTTCATGAGCATTATCCACACCTGCCTCTTAATAGTTTCCGCTAACGGTTATGCTCAAGGATTATGATTGAAAACCACAAATTGAATAGTGTATATAAATGAGGGTGTGAGACAATTGTGGAATGACCAAGAATTCTTAAATGATTTCATAGATCCTCATGAAAATAAGGTTTGCAGACTGACAAGTCAGATTGTATATGCAAATTAGTGAGCTTTCCATTATTGATCAGAGCTCTGGCTCCTCCCTTCCCTTTCTGATCACTCCCTTCTCATTTCTGTGGTAAAAATGTTATCATCAATATACATTTTCATCACTCGAAAGTTTTCAGATATCCTTCCCAATCTTATGATAAAACCATGAACAGAACTCAACTCACATGACCTGTATGCAAGTCCCATGTATTATGAGACTTCCAATCACCTTAAAGTATTAGTAGGTTATAGAATAGAATTCAAACTCCTTCTCCAGTCCATGATATTGCAAAACATTTACCTTGGAAAGCCATCAACAATCCAGAATTACGATTTCTCATGCACTGAGGTATCTCATACTTACAGTGATGCTGTTCTGCACTTATAACACTAAGAGATTTGAGTGGCTACGAAGACATAACCTTGATTTTTTTTTTGGTCCTTTTGATTTTCCTCTATTGCAAATTTTGAGAAAGTTGGGTTAGTGCTACTTTTTTGAGCTTGAGGATTATACAGAGATAAGGCAGACCTGAGTTCATTTCCTTGTTTATTCCTAATGACATCCTTGTTGCTCAATTGCTTCTTTGTGAGAGTTGTACCAATTCACTTTTACAAGAGTTATTCAGTCTAGCCTTTCATTAAAACCATCCCGAAATAAGGCCAGAGACAGAGTACAGGGGTAAAGCACTTTACTTGCATGCTGCCTACTTTCATTCAATCCCCAGCACCTAGCACTTTAAACACTGCCAGCACTAACTCCTGAGCACACAACCATGCATAAGAACTGAGTACAGTCAGGAGTGGATCCCAAACCTGAAATCAAAGAAAACTAACTGAAATCATATTAATCATGGACAATGATTATAACATAAGACCTGGGAACCAAGCCATATGATTCTAAGTACATTTACTAAAGTTTAACCTATGTCTAAAGAAATACTATAGGATGAAAAAAGTCTGTATTTGTGTGACATAGCATATCTTATCTGTAAGACTAGTGACTTTTACTTTGAAAAAAATAGAGACTTTTTATTGTTGTAGTGGTTATTCTTCTTTTGTTTGTCTGTTTTTGAGCTGCAACCAACTGTTCTTACAGATTATTTCTGCTTTATTCTCAGGAGTTCCTCCTTGTGTACTGGGACCATAAGTAGTTTGGGGAATCAAACCAGATCTAGCTTGCAAGTAAGAAAATCACTTTGACCCCTGTATAGTCTAGTATAGTTCTGGCCTAGGAAGAGGCATTTTAAAAATGCATGAGGGAAATAGAAGGTTATTTTGGGAATGGCCAAGAAATTTACAAAATATGTCTTTTCCTCAAAGTGTTGGCTGCCCATGCTTACTTCATGTTAACCTTTACATCTAAGGCAAACATGGTTGTTATTGGCTTAACATCACAGAACAGTGGTAAGGCATTTTTTTAGAAAAAGAGCAAAACCAATCATTTTAAACTACCATTATATGGTAATTAAAAAAATAATTTTTATGTCACTGCATTACTTCTATATGTCAGAGGTCTTATAATTGTAATGTGATTATCATCTTTATTATTCATACATCTCCCTTGTGATCAAAGAAATATTTGGTTTTTAAAGTTCTTTTAGATCTGTCACACTGTCACTATCCTCCCATGTTCATCGATTTACTGGAGCAGGCCCAGTAACATTTCCATCTTGGGACTTGTTGTTACTGTGTTTGGAATTTTGAATACGTCACAGGTAGCTTGCCACGATTTGTCATGTGTGCAAGATACTCTTGGAAGCTTGCCGGGCTCTCCAAAAGGGGTGGAGGAACCAAACCCAGCTCAGTTGGGCCAGCTGCGTGCAAGGCAAATGCCCTACTGCTGTGCTATCAGATACCCTTAATTTCTTTAATTGCATCGCGTTTAAATATGGTGGTTATTTTTCTTATTTTTTGTGTGTTTTAATTGTTTAATTGTATACTAATTACCAAATAAGTAGCACTGTGGTAGCACTGCCCTCCCATTGTTCATGGATTGGCTCAAGGAGGCCCAGATTACTGTGAGATGTTACTGTGTTTGGCATATCAAATATGAAAGTATCCTGAAAATTATATAGAGGACTCTTAGCTGTAAGTCTAGAATACAATGAATATAAAATAGTGACAATGAAAAGCATTTCAGCTCTTCCTGTTCCTCCCCAATGCTGTGCCCGGTTTTCTTCCTCCCCGAGGTCAGTCTGTCATTATTCGAACCTGGGATTTGGCTTTCCCTGTATATGGGTCCCAGGCGTCCTCTAGGACCCTGGGACACTCACGATCCCTGAGCCTCTTCCTGTTCATCCCCAATGCTGTGCCCTGGCTTCTTCTTCCCTCAGATTATACACCTCCCCAACAAGGTACCAGTAGGGATGTGGCCTCTTCAGAAGTGGGTGTGGCTTAAATGCCGGTGGGAGTGGCCTGGTTTTAGTCCAGTGGAATCTCCCGCAACCTCAGGTAATTTACTCACACCCAGCAATCTCATGTAACATCTCAGTATCCATACCTCAAAACCAACATGAAAAAAAAAACGCAAATCCCCACCACAAAGGGAGGATGATGAAAATAGATCAAAAGCCTCATTAGGTGCTACTCACCTAAAGGACCTCTCTGAGAAAGAATTCAGATATGAAACAATGAAGATGTTCAATGAACTCAATGAAGCAGTGAGATAGATATCCAGTAAATTGAAGGAGGACCCAAGAGAAACAATCGAGAAAATACAGGAAGAAATGAGAGCAGAAACTGTAACCCTACACACAGAAATGTCACAAATAAAGATTCGGTAGATGAAATAAAAAACTCAGTGTGTGCCCTCAACAGTAGAATGGCCACAGCTGAAGACAGAATCAGTGAGCTGGAAGATCAGCTGCACCAAGCCAACATGCAACAACAAACAATGGCAATAGACCTCAAAATAACTAGAGAAAGAATCAGAGTCCCAGGAGGGGATTTTAAGAGGAACAACATTAGAATCATTGGAGTACCAGAAGGTCAGGGAAACAATCCCAATGAAAAGCCACAGTTAAACAAATCATTGCTGAAAAATTCCCAGAGCTGGACAATACAACCATTCAGATTCAAGAAGCATGAAGGGTGCCAGATAAAAGAGAACCTAACAAAAACAATCCAAGACATATCATAGTTAAAATTATGAATGCTGTGGATAGAGACACAATACTGCAAACAGCAAGGTCAAAGAAGGAAATCAAATACAAAGGAGCACCCCTTAGATTCACAGCAGAGAAAACCCTCCAAGCCCGAAGGCAATGGTTTGATATAGTGAAAAAATTCACTGAAATTAATGCGCCTCATCAAGGATACTCTACCCGGCTAAACTCTCAGTCAAACTCGAAAGAATGGTACACTATTTTGTGGATTAAACAGCAGCTCAGTAACTTCATAAACTCAAAACCAAACCTAAAAGAAGGGCTAAAGGGGCTAGTATGAGACAAGACAAACCCTACAAGCACAACAGAGACCCTTACAGAAAGATGACACAAAACCCCATAAAAATAACCTCTCTCAAGATCGATGGTCTAAATTCACCAATTAAGAGACACAGAGTGGCAAAATGGATTCAGAGACAGAACCCAACATTCTGCTGCCTA
>JAOXYA010000018.1:13274645-13291812 GCA_028565675.1 Sorex palustris
GATGATGAAGCTGGAAATTAAACTCTATCATGTCACTCAACAGGTATTTATTGACAGACCTACGTTGTTTCTCAGAATATAATTTTTTTTAATTTCTGTTTTAACTACCTTGAATTCTCAATAGGTGATAAAGACATAGCACAGTTTTTGTCACTTTTTTGTTTTTGTCATTGGGCCACATTGGAAGTATGGGTGCTTGCTTCTGACTTTGTGCTCAGGTATCCTCCTAGAAGTGCTTTGGGGACCATATGCAGTGCCATGAAGCCTTGTAAAGGGTAAGAGCCTTATTCCCTGTTCTATCTCTCCAGCCCATGACAAAAAATAATTAAATAGAATAATTTTGATATATATTAGCTGACAAATGGTTAATAAAAAGAATAGAGAAGTCAATTATCCACAGAAGAGGGAAAATAGATCCAAAGACCTCAAAGAAGATGTGATGGTTGAGCCACAACTTTGAGAATGGGCATGAGTTCCCGGCGGAGGAAGTTGGTGATTAGGCTGAGAAGAACATGTAAGAAGCACAGATGTGTAATCCAGCACAGGTATGAGGTGGGACGAGAAAGAGGAAACAAGAAAACCTGCCAGACAGACATGACATAAGACAGAGACTAATGGGTATGAACTCTGACCTGACAAGAGCACCCTATAAAGCATGAGCATTACCTCTCTAAAGCAGCTGGAGAGTGGCATCCTCTCCACCTGATGTGGTCCCTCTCAGCTTTTTACCTGGGGAGAAGCCCATGTTGTTCTTTCTTGGTTGCTTCTCTCTCTCTTTCTCTCTTTCTCCCTCCCTCTCTCTCTTTTTATCCCCTCACATTTCTCTAAGTTACGTTCCCTAAAACTATTTTACTTCACTAAAATTACAAAGATAAAGCATGAGTAGGTTCAGAGAATTGAGGAGGAAGATTCAAATTGCAGTAGAGCGAAAAACAAGTGACGGACTCAGGAAGAACACCAAGACACTAAGAAGACTCAGTCATTTATGACAAGTCATAGCTTTTGTATTTGGGGGGCTTGGGGGGTCTTTGGAGGGCATAGCTGCAGGGGTAAAGGTTGCTCAAGTGGTCACCAGGGAACCCTCTCATCTTGCCTAACAGACAGTGGTTGAATGTGAGAGCCTGAGATGCAGTACAGCTTGGGTCCTGCAGCGTCAAGGATTATCTGGGCCACCTGGTGGGACTCAGGGCTATATCTAGCATTACTTAGGGGCTGCCAAGGCTGCACCTGAAAATTCTCATGGGCTTGTGATGCCAGTGACTAAACTCACATGCAAGATGTACATCTTAATATCTGTAATGTCTGGGTTAACAAATTATATTCTTTGGGAAAATTTGGGGCTAGACTCAGTGGTGCTCAGAAGATTACACCTGGCTCTGTGCTCAGTGATCACTCTCAGCAACACTCATGCTAGGCATTGAACCATGTTTGCCATATGCGCCGCAAGGGCCTTACCCCTGTACTATCATTATCTCTCCACCCCAGAGGTAATATTCTTAACTCCTGTAACAAATTAGTGTTTATAATGAGAATCTGCTGTGCATATAATTGAAATATGATATTGTGCAATTCTAGATTTCTAACATGTAACACTGATAGTTTCTGAAATATAGATATTTTATGATTTCAAATAGTTCAAAATACTGTCTAATGTCAGTTATAGATAAATCCTGACATTCTCAGATTATTTAATTCTATATAAATATAAAGGATGTTTTATTGATTTATCATTGAATTAATCAGCTTAATGATTTTTACACTGAATTTGCATTAGTTTAGTAATCATAGAACTTCAAGGACATAGGGGTTGGGGAGATAGTACAGAAATTAAGGTGTTTTCCTTGTATGTGGCGGCCAACCCAAATTGAATCCTCCACACTCCACATATGGTATCCGAAACATCACTAGAATTGATCCCTGAATATAAACCAGAAATAACTCCTGAGCACTGCCATGTATGGTCCAAAACAAAAATAACAACAATAATAATAACTTGAAGGAGATAGCACACCTCTATTTGTGTAATCAAATCCATCATGAAAATTTTAGCACCATCCCCCCACTCAGGACATCCCTCCACCCGTTCTTCCTACAACTCCTTTTCATGACAGTAACTGCTACACGTTTCACCGGACTATAAGTTACCTTTGCTGCTTTTTGACAGCTGGTTTTAGTTATTTACCTTTCAAGTGTGAGTGAAACTTTGAAGATTTTTTTCACTTCCTGACTTGTTATTGTATAGTGATGTCAAAATCAATCCATTTCAACTGTGGAGCAATAACACAGCAGGTAGGGCGTTTGCCTTGCATGCAGTCAACACGGCCGACCCAAATTCGATTCCTCCACCTTTCTTGGAGAGTCCAGCTAGCTACTGAGAGTATCTCACCCGCACGGCAAAGCCTGGCAAGCTACCCATGACATATTCGATATACCAAACACAGTAACAAGTCTCACAATGTTACTGGGCCTGCTCGAGCAAATCGATGAACAATGGGGTGTCAGTGATAGTATTCCTTTGAGTATATATGCCACAGATTCTTTATACATCATCTGGTTATGGGCACCCATGTATTAGCTATTGCAAATAATTATTTTATGACCACAGGGTCACAAATAATTTTTTTAATTAGTGTTTCACACTCTTCAGGTAAATATTTAAAAGTGGTATTTCAGAATCAGATGGCATTTCTATTTTCATCTTTCTAAGAACTTTCATACTATTTTCCATAGAGGCTGCACCAATTTGCATTCCCACCAATGGAGTATCGAGCTTCTCTTTTTTTCACATGCTTACCAACACTTGGTTTCCATCTACTTGGTATATCACATGTATGTGGCCCATGCTCACAGGTGTGACATGATGCTCATGTGGTCTTGATGTATATATTTCAGTAGTAATTTAGTGATGATAAATGTGTTTTCATGTTCCTGTAGGCTATTTTAAAGAGTATTTTATTAATATCCTTTAATAATAAACACCTTTTATTAATTAAAATAGCACAGCAGGTAGGGCATTTGGCTTGCACATGGCTTACTTGGCCCACCCGGCTGACCAGGTTTGATTCCTCTGTCCCTCTCAGAGAGCACAACAAGCTAGCAAGAGTATCTCGCCCGCATGGCAAAGCCTGGCAAACTACCTGTGAAGTATTCGATATGCCAAATACAGTAACAAGTGTCACAATGGAGATGTTACTGGGCCCGTTCGAGCAAATCGATGAACAACAGGAGGACAGTGACAGTGATATTAATTAAGATATTGTTCTAAATAAATAAATATTTATTATTCAGGTTTAAAATTTTTGTAAGTACACGATAAAGAAATAGGTGTTTGGGGACTAGAGCAACAGTACTGCAGGTATAGCACTTGCTTTGCGTGCAGCTGACCCAGGTTCCATCTCCAGTGCTCCATATGGTTCCCTGAACCCACCAGAAGAGATCCCTGAGCACAGAGCCATGAATAGTCCTTGAGTACAGCCAGATGTGGCCAAAAGAAAAAAATATGTGCTGAGATGGTTGCTGAAACAAAGAGGAGAGTGGTGCATACTCATAATGATACCACACTTTGAATGTTTGCATCAGCATTTCTCTAAAAGTGCAGGACACTTTCTAAGGAAGTTCAGTCTCATTATCAAGAGACTGCTCTTTGTGCACATTCAAAAAGAGGTAAAGAGATGACATAAATGGAATGTCAGAACCACAAGGGTCTTAAAAAAATGATCCATCACATTTTTTCATTCTAAAGATGAAGAAAAACTGAGAGGAGTTATGTAGTTACCCACAACTCTCACTGTGAGCCAGGGCTAGAAGGAAAACTGCAATTCCCGATCCCTGCATTCAGCCTCTTGTGTGTGTTTTCACCTTGCCTGCCTGGCCCATCCCCAAAGCCAAAGTCTAGTCAGAAATAAAAGTATGTTAAAAGTTGAGTGAACAGTACAGTGATCCTCCCCCATTACTCCTCCGTCTGAGATGTGCTTCACAGTCATTGTGGGAAAGGAGAGGCCGTGGAAATAACTGCTGCATGATAGTCCATTTGCTTGCTGTGGCACACAGACTCACAACACATGATGGAAAGCAATTCTCTCATCCTTTTATAGTCAGTCAGCAAGCAAAATATTTCCTAGGGGCCATTATATGCGAAGGACCATTCTAAGCCCTAGAGATCACACTGAACAAGACAGTCTCTTCCTTCACAGAATTACAATCTGGTTGGGGGAGACAAATGACAAACAATTCAACTAATGAATACCCAAGAGAGTAGTATGCGCTACACAGAAATAAAATGAAATGATGCAATAGACTGCGAAGAGGAAAGGTGGAGGGTAGGTAGTGTGGATAAGAAAGGCTTCTTCTTTTAGGTTTTATTAAAGGATGATAACAAGACCATGCAGTTAGGCATCCAGCATGAGCTGTCTTGAGAAGACATGAAAAGGACATAGGTTCTGATGTCCAAGAATAAAACCAAAGCAGAATTAGAGGAAAGCATATGTGAGTTTGAGTGTGGAGGAACATGTATGCCCAACTATCAACAACAGAAGCAGGAGTCAACGGCAGTTCAAAAGAATTTCTGCAACAGTTTGCTGCTGTTTCTCTTGGCTTTTATTGACTGAACTGCTTAATATGCAGTGGTTTATACCATGTGGCCTTCATTTCTCAAGGTTCTTATAATATTCAATTACCCCCTTGTCTCCTCAAGACTTCTTTCTTATTTTAACTGGGTATTACTGTTTCATAACCTATGGGTTGAAGTAAAGGTGAGAGAGATGTTTATCAGTACCCCCAAGCTAGTTGCAAACATTACCTAAGCAAAGTTAAATGGAAAGTTAAGAAAGAAAGTGCCTGCCAGAGAGGCGAGGGGTGAAGGGGGCAAAGGGGTGGCTGGAGAGATACTAGGGACATTGGTGGTAAGAAATGTATACTGGTGGAGGAATGGGTGTTGGAACTTTGTATGAATGAAACTCAATCATGAAAGCTGTGTAACTCTATCTCATGATGATTTGATTAAAAAATTAAATTTAAAAAATAATTTAAAAGTTTTAAATGGGACAGCGTGGTAAATGGTGGTCTGATGGGCACTCCAATAAGCACAAATATATCAAATCCAAAGTGAGAGAAATTCCATGAAAACCTCTTAAGGAAAAAGGCAACAGCAAGTTGGAATTAATTTGAGGCCTCTGACATTGACAGAGTTGGAGACAACATGAACTCACAAGTCAATCTGCATTGGGAATGTTAAAAGGAAACACTCGTTTGGAAAGAGTTTTTAAGTGTGAGAAAGGAAGACTATTTTCCACAGAATTTATAAACAGTGAGCCTGATCATATGTTGGGGACTGAGAGAAGATTTTCATTGCTGGATTCCTAGTTGAGTCCCTAGCAGTTTTCATGCCCAGCACCCAACTGAGAAAGTGCGTGCTCTGATTAATGTTTATAGCTTGCCAAATGACTCTACTAGGAGTGAGTGGAACACTCAAATACAATCTCTGTCTTATTTTCATCCTTCCTTTTCCTCATTCCATTAGTTCCTGTGTCTCCTCATTCCATGATGATTATGTACAAGAACCACACACCTTGAGTTTGATTGTTTCACAAATCACTTCCTCATTCTCTACTGGTACATTCACGTCCACAGGAATACCACACTTCAGGGAGAGGGTCCTAATTGTATTCACTCAACCATACTTCCTTCAACACCTTCCCCAGGCCAGGTTAAAGTTAACAGACTCAAGATTTCCATGTCTGATGAAACTTCTCTGGGATCAATGTATTTTATAACATTTTTCCCTACTCTTCCCTAGCATCTGAGTGGAAACCACTTTTCCTAAAACGTTCTCTTCTTATGGTTAATAAGCATTGAAAGGTCAATTATCCCATCACAAGGACAATTCTATCACTCTGCTGCATCCTGAAAGGAGGCAGCAATGACAAAGCACCTATGACACCCAAGACCAGAGAGGCAGAAACTCATCTGGGAAATCTTTAGCCTCAGAGAGGTAAAGACAGCTGCTGTTCTGAAACCTTACTTCTCATCATCAGTTTGGATACCCATAAAGATCACGATCACGACCATCCTGTTGTTCGTCGATTGCCTCAAGCAGGCCCCAGTAACGTCTCGTTAGCCCTGGCCCTGAGATTTTTAAAAAGTGCCACATTCAAGGCTCTTTCAGGTTTAGGAGAATGAGACTCATCATTGTTACTGGTATTTGGCATATTGGGTATGCCATGGGGAGTTTGCCAGACTCTGCCGTGTGGGCAGGTTACTCTTATTGAGTAACTTTGTAATTCATGGTGATTCAAAATTACTTTTTTAATTTTTAAAAAGAAAAGAAAGAAATGAGTGGGTGGGCTGAATGCTACCAGAGCCATTGGTGGGTTCGAGATGTCCTGCTTCCCCAGAGACCCTGTGTCTCTGGAGGCTTGTGCTCGCTCCCATGAAAGCCATTCATTCACGAACTAATGAAAATTTTTATCCAGAGAAAAATAGAATGTGGAATGATGAGATGCCAGTACCAGCTGGGCTGGACTCTCATTTACATGCCACTGCATGTAAATAATTGAACATACCCACAGACTAAGCAGTGGTCCTTGGCTATCATTCAGTCGGTGGCCAACACAGGAGTAGATATCCAACCAAGTATTAATAACCAAGATATATAAAGCATTGGTAGAACTACAATATAAAACATCCAACTCTGTCAAAAATTGAGAAGAGTTGAACAAGAACTTTCTCAAAGAATAAATATCAATGGCAAAAAAAGCACATGAAAAAATGCTCTGAATCACTAATCATCAGAGAGACATAAATCAAAATAACAATGAGATATCACCTCATGCTACAGAGACTGGCACACATAAAAAAAAAAACCAGTGTTCGGAATGATGTGGGGAAAAGGGAACCCTAGGGAATGTTGACTGGTCCAGCTTTTTTTTTTTGAAGACAATATAAACATTCCTCATAAAACTAAGAATTGAGCTTACATGTGACCTAGCAATTCCACTCCTAATGTGACCTAGCAATTCCACTCCTAAGAATATACCCCCAAGAGCCTAAATGCACAATGCAGAAAAGACATCTGCACTCCTATACTCATTGCAATACTATATACAATAGCTAAAATATGGAAACAACCAGCATGCCCGAGAACAGATGACTGGAGTTAACTATGATAAATATGTACAATGGAATACTACTCAGCCATAAGAAAAGATAAAGCCATGAAGTTTGCTGCAACATGATGGATCTGTTGAGTATTGTGTTGAGTGAAATCAGAAAGAGGAAGAGCAACCTCAGAATGATCTCATTCATATGTGGGATATGAAGAAACTTCCTAGGGGAATATCAAATGCCCAAAGGCAATAGAAATGGTGAGAGAAGAACTAGTCTTCAGTAGAAAGCTTGCTACTTGGGAAGTAGTGAGAGAGATAAGTTGGAGAAGGGAACACTAGGGCAGTGAGAGAAGGGAAAAGTACCTGCCACAGAGGCAGGATAGAGGCAGAAAGGAAACCGGGGACATTGATGGAGAGTAGTGGACACTGACGAAGAAATTGGCATTGGAACACTGTACTCCAGAAACTCAATCATAAATATCTTTGTAACTTTGTATTTCGTGGTGATTCGATTTTTCTAAATTTTAGTTTAAAAAAACACCAAAGCAGAGCACCCAGCATGATATGACCCTGTCCCAGAGCCATAATCGTAAAACCCCGGGTAACATGGTTAGCTAATAGTAGTTGTTATAAATCAAATAATGAGGTTAGAGTTTCAGGGGACATTCAAGAGCTTCTCTGGAAAATAGGTGAAACTGGAAATTGAGAAAGTCCAGTAGCAGAGTTGGTGCCATCTCTGCCTGAATGAGCTGATGACCAATACCATTACCTGAGCACCTCTCTCATTGAAGTGCAATTTGTTGTAAACTCGCATCCTTGGCTGAGATGACTATCCACTAAGATCAAGGCTATAAAGTAATTTGTACCAAATGATCTAAGTGTCTATTCAGACCCCATCCAGTGGGCTCGGGAGGAATGGAAGAAAAGAGGAAATATTAGAGAGAAAGACACCAAACGGTTCTTTAAAAGGTTAGTAGACAAGCTTGACCAAATTTACTTGATGTCTAAAAATGAGACTAGGGGTGGGAGAGAATACATGGAGTAGGGCACTTGCTTTGCATGCCGTCCAGGTTTGATCTCTGGCACCCCATATGGTCCTTTGAACACTGTCAAGAGTAATTCCTGAGAGCAGAGCCAGGAGTAACTCATAAGCACCACTGGGTGTGGCCCAAAAAACAAAATAACAACAATTAACAATAATAATAACAATAATATAATAAAGTGAGACCAGTTACCTTGCTGCCCTGGGGAGCTAAGAGAACAACATTCAAAACAAAACAGAACTCTGCATTCATACCCATACCACACCATTCCATTCTCAAGCATCTTGTTTTTGTGTTCTTCTATGATCGATATACTGGAAGACTAGTCTTCCGAACTATGTATAAAACCACAGTCTAAGCCAGAAATGGGAGAACAGAGTTCAGTAATGAATCCAAGACAACCCCTAAGTACTGCCTCATACACTTAACTAAGTCCAAATACTCAATGTGCAGTGACCTCCCCACTTTGACAGCATATTAAATCAAACAAGCACAAAAGTTCACCCGATACAAAAACTGGTTAGAACAGGCAATAACCAGCCCTCAGATGTGAAAACTATTCCAAATAAGTCTTCAAGCCCATGAATTTTGTCCCATCGAATACTAAAGTTCAACAGATTTTATTAATTTCCTGCAGTGTACTTGTTTGCACAAAAAATGATCATAAATTCTGTCCAGGTGATAATCCCTTCCCATTCCTGACACCCACTTTTGGTTTTCAATCTCAAACAAATGAAGGAAGAAAACAGAATTACTTGACTTCGAAGCCCAAACATCTTGGCAACTTCAAGTTAACTGAAGGTTTCCCGTTTGTCTCTGTTTCTCCAAGTTGCTGGAGAATTTCTGGCTGAAACTGGTAAGGCTAGTTGTTGCATAACTCAGCAGGATCTTAGCCAAGAAGTTTTAAAAAATAAAAACATCAGAGTCTATTTAAAATCTAGGAGGTTTATTTTTCCTTCAAAATAATATCTTCAGGTGGTCTAGACAACCGCAAGTAATTAAAAGGCATTGTCTTACTAATAAAGCATCTTTTCTTACTGAAGTTACCAAACAAGTGGCAATGGAATCTAAATGTAACCTATTAACCTATTAACCTTTCAGTCTCAATTATGTGTCAAATGTCACCAAATAAATATATATGCATACGTATATTTGGTGATAATATGTATTATACACAATACATACACATAATATATATACACAATACATGTATACAATACATGTTATCACCAAATATATACACATATATCATTAAACAAGAAAACATCTAAATAAAGACTTAGGGGAACCAGTGAGGTAGCTCTAAGTACTCTAATTGAAGTCTATATTTTCTCTACCCAAATTTCCAACACTTTTGGAAAGTAAAGGTACACTTAATTATTACAGACTTTGACCCAAAACTCCACATGAGGGTTTTTTTCCCCTTAAATAGCCTAAGTAACCTCAAAAAAAAAAGGCAGCATGCAACTGACCTGATCCCCTGGAATCTTCAGGCAAGATGGTAGGCGGTGGCTGCTGGCGCCCCCAGGAGCTCACCTGAGCCTGCTCCTTGAAGCAGGAGCTGCCAGTTCCTCTATGGAGTTTGGGCTTTCTCCATCCGGGCCTCTAGGCTCTGAGCTTGAGCATCCAGGAGTCCATGGTCCAGGAAGCACACACGTAAGGCTTTCCAGCTGCAGCTTCTTGCCTTTGCAGTCTTCTATGCTCCCTCCTACAGCCTTCTGTTAACTATAGGCAGGTGACTGAGTCACTAAGACCGATCCTGCCTGTGTTAGGAGCATCACACCCGGCTTTGAAGCCTGCCGCACCAGCCTCTGAGTGATTGATACACTCTGATACCACCCCAGCTGGTTGAACGAATCAGAAGGGCGCCTTTCTGTATGCTGACCTACTGGCAGGCAGTTAGAATCACGGAGGTGGGCTGTTGATTTTCAACCTTTCTCACCTGAGGACCGACCGTTGAAGGTCAACCGCTAAGAGTCTGGGAATACTCTGAATTAGAGAATGCTGCAGAGAGAAGCGGGGATTAGCTAAAGGGACTCAGCAGGCAGACCTGCAAATGAACAAAGCCTCAACCTTCGAATATTTATATTTGTTTGCAGACCACACCTGGCGGTGCCCAGAGATCACGCCAAACAGAGCTTAGGGGAATATATTTGGTGCCGGGGATCCACTGCACTGTCTCTTCCTGACTTTTTTTTTTTTTGTCTTTTTGGTTTATCCCTAGAGATGCTCAGGAATTATTCCTGGCTCTGCACTGAAGAATTACTCCTGGCAGTGCTCAGGGACCCATATGGGATGCCGGGGATTGAACGTGCAAGGCAAACGCCCTCCCCGCTGTACTATCACTCTGGCCCCTGTCTCACCTGCCTTAATTTGTAATATTTCTGCTTCACGGAAATGAAACTTAGTGGCATGAGACTGACTTTACACGCCTGGTTCTGGGATCACCTCCACCCATCAGCAAGTGGGAGAAGACAGGAGGACTCACACCCACGTTTTTAAAGTGTGGAGGTCAGGAGTGACAATGTCACTTGCAGCCACAGTGGGTCACTTCCGGCCACAGTGCTCTGGAGGGACTTGGCCAGTGTTCCCTGACAGCTTGCTTGTGAACCTTCACTCCTGTGTTGGTCTAGAGGCAGGGCCAGCATCCTCACAGCCTCACAGCACACCCAGCCTCTGCTCTCGAGACACACTGGCTCTTGATCGTTTCATTGAATGAGCCGGTAGTTCCTTGCCAGCTGTCAGAGGAGATGTAATGAAAGGAAAATGAAAGCAAAGGGGTGTTTCAGGGTGGAAAAAGTCGAGCTAAGGAGATGAATTGAGGAAGGAACCTGTGAAAGGGTGGGGCACACACCATGAGAGGTGTAGCAGGTGCGCATGCCCACTGGTCCTGCAGTGCCCCTGCCCCAGCCCTTCCCAACGCAGGACACCAGGCCCCGGGCAGGCATACGGCTCCGGTGCAGTGGGGCAGAGATGGCTCACCCAAGCAGCACACCACAATCACCGAGCACCAGAAAACCCCTCTTGTGCCTTCAATTCCAGGTTGTGCTAAGCATCCAATCTAAACTCATTTGCATTCACAGCTTTGAGTGGGTTAAGGGCCAGAGGAAAATGCTGCCACTCTCACTAGCTCGGAGGAGTGTGCTAAATTCTCGGGGATGGTAATTAGCATCCAGCATCCTTACTCTGCCCCGTACAGTATTTTCAAATCAATTGCTCAGCATTAGTGATTCTGTTGGGATTGATTTAATAGTCTAATATGAAGTCTCAGCCCTTCTGTACAGGTTAATTACATGTGGTCTTATACATTCTAATTTAAAATACTGCCTTAGCAATTATCATCAGCACTAAAACGGAGCACAAGTAATGAAGCTGGGCTTGAATATTTTTTTTCCAGAAGTAATGAATTGAAAAGCCAAAATGACTTTTAATTTCTTTGGCGTTTACTATTTTGAGCGCACTTCCTTCCGCAGGGAAATATAACTCTGGGTCTCGTCCTCACTGCTGATTGTTGGGAAAACAAGCATGATTGCCCAAAAGAAAACAAGGCCTTTGAATCGGCAAGAGTCAGGACTCAGACTGAATTTTCGCCAAGCCTCCTAGGTATGTGTTTACATGTGAATTCACAAAACTGAGAAACACAGGGTGGTTGCTATGTGACAGGTATTGTTCTGAAGTATTACAAATATTAACCAGCCTGTGAGGATAGCACAGCGGTAGGGCGTTTGCCTTGCATACGGCCGGCGTGGCTGACCCGGGTTCGTTTCCTCCACCCCTCTCGGAGAGCCTGGCAAGCTACTGAGAGTATCTCGCCCCCATGGCAAAGCCTGGCAAGCTACCCGTGACGTATTCAATATGCCAAACACAGTATCAAGAAGTCTCACAATGGAGACGTTACTGGGCCCACTCAAGCAAATCGATGAGCAACGGGAGGACAGTGCAATGCAGTGCTTGTAATAAATTGTCCCAGACTGCTTTGTGACTGAGAACTCTGGGTTCAGGGGAACTGGGAATGGAGATCCTTTGCCTGTATCCCCCCTTTTCCGGTGACCCAGCCGTCACACCCATAAGCCACCCCTGGCTAGCACCAGATAATCTCACCATCAGCCACCATCCAGATCACATGACCTTCTGTCCCAGAAGGGAGCAACATGATGTTTATCATAACCAAGCCACCCAACCCCATGCAAGACTGTTTCACTTGGTTGGGGGGGTGGCAGGCCCACAGGGGAGCAGGGGAGACCCCTCCCATCCCCAAGGGACCCAGCCCCGGCAGCCAAAAACCTCCAGAAGTCAACCACCACCTTGCTCACGGCTGCTCTCCACATGCTCGGGCGGAGCATCACCCAGGAGTGAACCCCAGAAACCTTTTCCTGGACCGAGTGATACTTCATAGGACATACCCTACCCATATTCCAAGAGTACCGTAATATATTCGATGAGATTCAAAGTAGGAGGTAACCAACCTTAGAGGGAAATATTATATTATTTCAGTTCTGTTTTACAGCAGGGATCGGGGTTCGGGATGGAATTACTCAAAATATGGTGGTGGGAAAGTGTAATGGTAGTGGAATTGGTGCTTGAATATGAAATGTAATCAAATATTGTGAACTAGCTTATAAAATTTAAAAAATGGGCTGGCACAGCGAGTAGGGCGTTTGCCTAGCATGCAGCTGACCTGGGTTCAATTCCTCTGTCCCTCTTGGAGAGCCTGGCAAGTTACTGAGAGTATCCTGCCCGCATGGCAGAGCCTGGCAAGCTCCCTGTGGCATATTCGATATGCCAAACACAGTAACAACGAGTCTCAATGGAGATGTTACTGGTGCCTGCTCGAGCAAATAGATGAACAATGGGAGGACAGTGCTACAGTGCTACAGTTTATAAAATAAAACATTATTTTTTAAAAATGTCCCATTCTATATCCACTTCAAACACTGATTATTCAGCTGGAGAGATAGTACAATGATTTGGGCACTTGCCTTACATATGGTTGACCCCAGTTTGATCCCCATCCCACATAAGTTCCCCCAAGCACTGCTGGGTCCCCAAACCCAACAACCTCCTCAAATTAAAAAAAAAAAACTGGTTATCTCTTTGTCAGAATAATAGTACAGAGGGTAGAGCACTTGCCTTGCACCTAACAGACCCAGGTTCAGTTCCAGGCATCCCAGATAGACCCCAAGCCCAGCAGAAGAGATCCCTCATCCCTGAGCACTGCCAGGTGTGGCCCCTAAACAAACAAACAAACAAAAATACCGATTATCTCAAGGCCGTTTCTTTGGGTCAGAATTTCAAGAAAAACTTCACTGGGTCTCCCAGGAGGAGGGTCAAACTGTTGACCAAAGCTTCTCTCAGCTGGGTGAGATCCACTTCCTGTCACCTGTGTAGTTGTTCGAAGGCCTCAGTTTCCTCCCAGTATCCCCTTCACAGCCTCTCTGAGCACCCTCAAATCATGGCGCCTGCCTGCCCTAAAGCAAATCATGGAGCAGGGGAGAGAGAACAAAGCCAAAATCACAACGCCTTCCCAACTAACGTCAACCTCTACTGACATTCTCTTCCTTCCCTCACAAGTGCTGCTACAAGGTCAGAAGGGTGGCAATAGCAGAAGGTGGGGATTACCGGTCCTGGCCCTTCTAGATCATCATCATCACTGTCATCCTGTTAATCATCGGTTTTACTTGAGCGGGCACCAGTAGCATCTCCATTTGTCCCAGCCCTGAGATTTTAGCATCGTAAACTTTATGGACAAGCCTCACGCATGAAGGAAACAGCAGAGGAACCCAGGTGTGCGGGACCCGGGGCATAGATCTTCAAGTTTGCTCAGATTAGGACTGGGGCCTCCTCCGACCAGATCCCCCCATGTTCCAGTATGTAGGCGTTACACCTACTAACTGCCCCCAGCGCTGTCTAATCCCATCAAATGGCCAAAACCCAGAGACTATAAAACCAAGCTCCCAGAAGCAACATCTTATTATCTAGTTCTTTACTCTGGGGAACCTGGGAGGCTACCAAAAGTATACTGTCCACACGGCAGAGTCTGGTAAACTTCCCGTGGCATATTCAATATGCCAAAAACCAGTAACAATGATGAGTCTCATTCTCCCGACCCTGAAAGAGCCTCGAATGTGGCGCTTTCTAAAATCTCAGGGTTAGGACAAAGGAGACGTTACTGGGGCCTGCTCGAGAAAATGGATGAACAACAGCATGACAGTGATACAGTGAAACTTTATGTTCTTCCTCCAGGGATGTGGCATACAAGCTGGATGTCCTTGGGCATAATGGTGATGTGCAGAGGTTGGTGTTCTCAAAGAGCCCCACCAGGTAGGCCTCTCATGCCTCCTGCATCACCATGACAGCCGAGCTCTGGGAGCGCAGGTTGGTTTTGAAGTCCTACGTGATCTCACACACCAGCCACTAGAACAGCAGCTGAAGGATCTCGTGTAGCACCACAGTGTCAGGTCGGTAGCGGTGCAGCTTCTTCATGCCACGCGTGGCTGGCATGCTCTTGTGGGCCGCCTTTGTGGCCAGCTGCTTGCAGGGTGCCTTCCCACCCATTGATTTGCATGCTGTCTGCTTAGTATGAGTCTTCTCATTCTTCCCAACTCAGCTGGAGATTCCTTCAGGGTTAGGGAAATGAGACACCCATCTTAGCTACTGCTGTTGGCATATTTGGTACATCACGGGTGGCTTGCCAGGCTCTGCCGTGCAGGCTGGATACCCTCGGTAGCTTGCTAGGCTCTCAGGGGGTGGGAGGTGGGGGTAATGTAGGGATAGAACACTGTCCCTTTGAGATAGTGTTCTTATTGCTCTTAGTTTATGGAGCTCCCATTGATGCAAAGATAGATGAAGTCGCAGTTACAAATGGCAGTGCTGAGATTTGAACCTGGCAGGTGATTCTGGCTCTGGAACCCACGCACCAAATACATCCATGCAAAAAAATGTGTGAGCGATGCATTTTCGCAAGCTGCTCAGAAGTCAGGCAGTAGTGCCTGCTCCAAATTAATAGGTGATGGAAAATCTTGGCTGAGTGGGAAAGCCCTATTCAATTCCTCATCAAAAGGTGCTCCTCTCTGTCTGAAGTCCTACACTTTGTTGTATGAAGTCCTATACCCATTTCCGGGGAACCCCTACTGTGCAGGAAAGACAAACTGCCATTTGTCAGTCCCACTCACTTCTTCCTAGAACCTGTAACTTGCCTCTCATCACAAAACTGTTTCTTGGGGCTGGAGTGATAGCACAGCGGGTTGGGAGTTTGCTTTGCACACAGCTGACCCCGGTTTGATTCCCAGCATCCCATATGGTCCCCGGAGCACTGCCAGAAATAATTCCTGAGTGCAGAGCCAGGAGTAACCCCTGAGTATCACCAGGTGTGACCCAAAAAATTAAAAAAATAGCAAAAACAAAATGATTTCTTCCTGTCCAAAACTTTAAGGAGAAAAGGCCGTTCTGTCCACTGTCTGCTCCATAGATAGATACGACTTAAAAGCCAGTCTGAGCACCTTTACCTTTCATATCCCAGTCCTCCACTAGCCAGTCCTTCTTAAGAACCCGTCCCAGCCAGGTTCGGCTTGAATTCACAGCCATGTGTCCCCAAAACTGAGGGTCCAGGAAGCTCTAAGCATTAGCATAGCTTCCGCAGCACTGGAAAAGAGGTTTTTCTAGCCAGTATTCTAGGCACTTTTCGCCTGTTATTTCATTCAAGTCACCGGTGTCTTAAAATAATGATAATCATAATTCATAGAAGAGACTTCCATGGTTACTCTGTGCCAAGCTCCATGCTAAATTCCATCCATCCACCCATCCATCCTTTCATTCATCCATCCATCCACTATCTACATATCTATAGAGATTCCTATCTATCCACATGGCTAACCTTTATCTTTTTGTTGCTTTGACCACAGCCAGCAGCACTTAGGGGTCTCACTAGTGCTGGTCGGGGCCCACGTGGAGCCAGACGAAGGCAGTGAGAGAGGGCATGAGGGAGACTCGCTTCCACACGACAGCAAGCACTACAGACCATGGAGCTCTCTCTCCAGCCTTCTATCCACTTGATCCTCACAGACACCTCAGAGATAGACTTCATTCATGTTTCCATATTATAAATAAAGAGCCTGAGGCTCAGAAAGGTTAGAAGACTGGCCTGGTCCCAAGTCCCACAGAGCTGGGATTCAAACCTGCCTCTGCCTACAAGAACGATCATCCACCTCTCTACAGAAATGTGCAGTTCCTCCATCTTTCTGCAGAGCAGCTGTGCATGGTCTTCACCTTGGCACACACAGCCTGATCCTTCCTAGCCAAGCTATGAACTTACCAGAGGACTTTTCTAAAAAAAAAACAAAACAAACAAACAAACAAAAAAAAACAGAGAATTCCTTCTTAAGAGAAGATTCTAGAGTCCAGTGTTAAGAGAGTTAAAAAAAAAAAAAGCACTTTTCTGGACCAGCAAATAAAACAGTATCTCAGTGAATTAGCAATCTAACTTAAAAAAAAAAAAGATAACAAGCATTCAAGCATTTCCAACTTTACTTCTGGACCATATGGCCTCTATTACAACTACTCAATTCTGCCATTGTAGCAAAAAGAAAAAAAAACAGCAGCAAACAATACGTAAATTAATGAACATGGCTGTGTTCCAATAAAACTTTATTTATGGATGCGGAAATTTGAATTTCATATAATTTTCTCACGTCACAAACTATTCTTTTGATTTTTTTCCCAATCGTTTCAAAATGTGAAATCCATTCTTAGGCCATGGGCTACCCAAAAACAGATGGCCAGAGTCTGCTGACCTCTGCAATGTACAACAAAGCAAGTCAGAAATTCTCCCCTTCAGTTGAGAGGCTGGGATTTTATCATATCAACAAAAAGCCAATTCCTGGGAAACAGAGAATTGTGACTCTAAAATTTGTAAGTCTCCAACTGTACCTCATGGTGTTTCACTAATAAAAATTAAAGTAAAGTAAAGGCCCTCCCGTTGATCATCGATTTGCTCGAGCGGGCCCAGTAACATCTCCATTGGAG
>JAOXYA010000018.1:13420478-13431282 GCA_028565675.1 Sorex palustris
TCTTCTCATTATTTGCATATAGGAAATCCATGGGCTTTGGGGTATTTATTTTATAGCCTGCAACTTTACTATACAAGTCTGTTGCTTCTAATAGCTTATTGGTAGGGTCTTTATGGTTCTCTAAGCTATAGTATTGTGTCATATGCAAATAGTGAGAGCTTGATTTCTCCTTTTCTATCTAGATGCCCTTAATAACATTTTCTTGCCTAACTGCTATGGCAAGTACTTCCAGTACTATATCTAATAGAAGTAGAGAGATTTGGGGGGAGTGTATTTCTTAACCTGCAGAATGCTGAACCTTTCCTAAGATGATTCTTTTTAGTTTTCCTTAAAGCCAACTTTGATTATTCTTCTCACCACCTAATTCAACACTTTCAGAGGTTGTCAAGAATAACCAAATTAGGGGTAATAGGTAATCAGGAGTCAGCAATTACCTATTCCATAAAATTCTTTCTTTTGCAAGACCATGTTGGGCTTTGAGTCTTCCTAACCTCCGATTTTTGACTTTTCTACTTAATCAAGAAAACAGTCTCTGCTCTCACATACTTTTTCCTCTAAGCCGTGATTGCCAGGTCATTCAGTTCTTCTCACAGAAGAGGAATTTTTGTGCTAATTGTCCTTCATATCACCTTCCTCTGAAGAGACCACACTTTGGATGTCAGCTTTGCTCGACATGTGGCCCTAAGGACACAGTGCTCACAATATGATCTGAGGAAGCCAGCCCTCTTTGAGAGGTGCCTGCCTTCTGCCCTGGCTTCCTGCATCCCACTCTGTTCTGTTCTGTCTCATCAAGAAACTTAGCCACTCTGTTGCTACAAGCTACAAACTCGCTACATTTTCAAAGGCCAAAGTTTTTGCTGCTCCCTTTTCTACACACCATTACTATTTACTTCTTGGGCTTAAACTTAAATCCATCATTTTGCCTTTACCTTTCTATTTTTTTAATGTTATTACGTTTATTTTGTTCCTCACAGTAGTTCCATTATTTCTTAACTCTTTTTCTCTTTTATCAATCATCCCACTGTGTCTTAACACCGGAGGGATTTTTCTGGGGTGGTGGTCAGGGGCATCCATATAGATATGAAGTTGTGTGTCATAATGGAAAATCCATAGACACTGGCTCCAGGAAATTCAAAGGATCTCTCTATAAGACAGAGAAGTATCATTTGTCATAATGAATAGCTTGAGCCTTGATATCTGAGTGTTTTTTAAATTAAATTTTTTTAATTTATTTATTTATTGAATCACTGTGGGAAAAGTTTCAAAGCTTTCAGGTTTAAGTCTCGGTCATGCAATCATCAAACACATTTCCCTTCACCAGAACTTATTTTTCACCACCAAGAATCCCAATAACCCCCCCCCTTCGAACCCTCCCAATGCCTGTGAGGCAGATGAATTCTAGTTAACACTCTATCTACTTTGATTAGATTCATTGTTCCGACAAAAGATGCACCAATATTATTTAGAGTTTACACCCCCAAATCAAACCTGTTGAAAAGGCATTGTGAAATAATTTGTTTTCTACAGCTGATTACAAGAACCAAATGATGCCACGCGGCTGCGATAGAAGCTGCTCAAATTTGGATTTCTGGTGTTTTACTTATTAAGCCTGGAAGTATTTCTGCCGAGAGTCAGATAATTATGAGATTGGTTTCTGTGCTTCTGGAGTCAAGGCCGTGCCGGAGAGCTGCACGTGGGGGGCAACTCGTGACCTCGGTAGGGTGTAAAGGATGATCCAGGAACGCCTCCCTTCCCATGAGGTTTCAATCGCCCCATCACGACCAGCTCATACCTGGCTTTCCAAAAAGCTACAAGGAGGCCACCATCTTGCTTTCCAGAGGGCAGACTGGTGTTCTGACTAGTGTACTAGATGGGAAAAGGAAAAATCTTGGACCAGAAAATAGGCTTAAAGGAGTAGAACACAACCTTTGTCTGCATGAGGACCTAACTTCTGTACCTAGCATTGTATGGCCCCACCCACTACAGGCATAACTCAGAGGGCACTCAGCCGGTGCTGGTTGTGACTCTGAAGGCCCTTAGGACCCCCAGGCAAGATGACCAGAAAAATAAAAGATACTTAAAAAACTTAATTGGAGATAGGGACAGAGGTTCTTTCTAGAGAATTCTTTATAGGGAGATCATACTTTGGAGTGTGTTATCCGTGTCGATTTTTTTGTTTTGTTTTGGTTTTTGTTTGTTTTTTTCTCACCACAGGACAAGTTAAAACACCTGTCCATAGGCCTGCACTATCTTGCCAGGAGTCACTGGGAGTGGTTCCCCAGGGGGCCCCTTCACCCAAACAATGATGAAATTTTGCTTCAAGAGGTTATTACTTTACTAAGTGAAAGAAGTCAGAAAGCCAGAAACAAATAACAGGTGGTTTCATCCACCTGGAAGAAAAGTTGAACAAAGCAAGCCTAGTAATGAAATACAACAAAAATACCTTCGTCCATCCTGAGAAAAATACTGGTGGTTACCAGAGAGGTCAGGGAAGTGTTTGGGAATAATGAGCCAAGGGGGCCTGTTTGGTGAATGGCTCAGAGCAGCACATGCACATAGCAAGATGTGAAACTGAACTCCCAAAACTTAAACAGCATTGGAGGCCAACAGAAAATCAATAAACATTTCATGTGTTAAAAATAGTATTTGGGAAAAACATTGTAAGTCTACAACTGTACCTCATGGTGTTTCACTAATAAAAATTAAATTTAAAAAATTATATAGAAAAAAATAGTGTTTGGGGATGGAGCCGTAGCACAGCTGGTAGGGTGTTTGCCTTGCACTTGGCCGACCTGGATTCAATTCCCAGCATCCCATATGGTCCCCCTAGCACCGCCAGGAGTAATTCCTGATGCAGAGCCAGGAGTAACCCCTGTGCATCGCTGGGTGTGACCCAAAAAGCAAAAGAAAAAAATTATTCTTCAAGCCTGCTTTGCAATAGGGGTAGGACTGTTTGTCTTTCCTAGCTGTTAGCTTCATGGTGATAGATCTGTCATTATTTAGCGACTCACGGGAGGGGGACGGGGGCATCAGGCTTGGACTGAGCAGCATTGGCTAGAAATGGCAGAGGTTAGCATCTGACCCCGGGACCCCCCCCCCAATCTGCCACATCGTCGATCCTTGTGAAATAACGGGGGAGGGGCGCAGACCCCGGGAGGAGATAAAGAGGTGCCCCATTGCCTGACCCCATTTCCCCCAGAACCTCCGCCGGTGAAGCTGCTCTCAGAGCTGACGCCCCTGACGGTCCACGAGGGTGACGATGCCACGTTCCGGTGTGAAGTCTCCCCGCCGGACGCTGACGTCACGTGGCTGCGCAACGGGGCCCCGGTCACTCCAGGGCCGGGGCTAGACGTGGCCCAGAACGGCTCCAGCCGCACGCTGACCGTGCGGGGCTGCCAGCTGGGGGATGCCGGGACAGTGACCGCCCGGGCAGGGGGCAGCACCACCAGCGCCCGGCTCCACGTGCGAGGTTTGGTCCAGCCCTTGACGCGGATGGGACTGGGAGATGGAGCGGAAAAGGTCGGGGGGGGGGAAGGGTGGGGGGCGAGTTGGGCCCCTTAGGTGTCCCCAAGCTCACGGAGCCCCCTCCCCATGCCTCCCCCCAGAGACGGAGCTGCTGTTCGTGCGGCGGCTGCAGGACGTGCGCGCCGAGGAGGGCCAGGACCTGTGCCTGGAGGTGGAGACGGGCCGCGTGGGCGCGCCGGGGACCGTGCGCTGGGTGCGTGCCGGGGAGCCCTTGCCTGCCGACCCCCGCCTGTCGGTGGCCCAGGACGGACACATCCACCGCCTCACCATCCGCAGCGTGGTGCTGGCCGACCAGGGCACCTACGGCTGTGAGAGCCACCACGACCGCACCCTGGCCCGGCTTAGCGTGAGGCGTGAGTGCCCCGCCCTCTCCTCACTCCGCCTCCGCCTGTCCTGTCATGCCCAGCGCCCCCAGGACCCCTCAAACCCTCCCGCACCACCACCACCACCACACCAAAGTGCCCCTTGCCCCAGAGGCAGCTCACTCAGCCCTGGCTGGCCTCCAGGGGCATGAGCTGCCGCAGGCTGACCAAAGCATCTTTTTCCTAGTGTTTTTAGTTAACCTTCAGAGTCTCTGTGACTTTGCATTCCATTTCGTAGGGCCAAGTTGACTTTGCTCTCACGATCACAATAATCCTGTTGTTCATCAATTTCCTCAAGCAGGCACCAGTAACGTCTCCTTCATCCTAGCCCTTGAGATTTTAGAAAGTGCTATATTCAAGGCTCTTTCAGAGTCAGGAGAATGAGACCCATTATTGTTACTGGTTTTTGGAATATTGAGTTCGCCATGGGGAGTTTGCCAGACTTTGCCGTGCAGGCAGGATGTTTTTGGTAGCCTGCCAGGTTCTCCAGAGTAAGAACTAGATAATAAGATGTCGCGTGGCTGCAAATGCGGCCGCACGCTTCCGGGAGCTGGGTTTTAGTCTTTGGGTCTCGGCCGTTGATGGGATTACCTGGCACTGGGGGCAGTTGGTGGGTATGATGCCTACATGCTGCAAGATGGGGGATCTGGGTGGAGGTGGCCCAGTCCCGATCCAAGCAGGCTTGGCGATCTCAGCCCCAAGACCCGCATGCCTGTGTTTGCTATAAAACATAAATTTATCCTCTAGAAAGATGTACCCTTGTGCCAGACACACGGGCCCCAGGGAAGAGGCTGGGATGGCTGGTTGACAGCCTCTCCTGTGCCCCAGCTGGAGCTGCTTTTAAAAACAGGATTCAGGGCCAGAGCGATAGTATAAGAATGAGGGCACTTGCCTTGCATACGGCTGACCCGGGTTCCATCCCTGTCTACCTATATGTGCCCAGAGTCATTCCTGAATGCAGAGCCATGTGTAAGCCTTTGAATATCAATTTTTGGTGTGGCCCAAACAAACAAAATGGGATTGATTTCTATGTCAAGGGTCTTTCGGATCATTCACTGAGATAATATGAAAAGTATCCAGCTCAGAAGGCTTTGCCTGCAGGAGACCCAGGTTCAATCCCCAGCACTGCATGGTCGTCCAAACACAATCAGAAATAGCCCCCAAGGACTGCCCGGTATGGCCCCTCAAAAATAGATAAGTGCTCACACTAAACTTGGTACCTGGTTCTTGGTACCTGGTGGTAGTAGGTAATGCATTTCCAGTCCCCCCCCCACCCCTCAGTATGGTCCATCATGTTGTTCTTTCTCCTTCTGCCCCATTGGACGTTTTTCCATGGAACCCACTGGCATTGAGGTTTAGGCCTGGGACCAAAAGCAGGGCCATGGAGTGGAGGGAGGGGTACCCCTGCCACTCCAGCACCCTGCCAGCATGCTCAACCATCCCCTCTCTAATCGTCTCCCCCACCCAGCGCGGCAGCTGAAGGTGCTACGGCCTCTGGAAGACTTGAGCATCACTGAGGGTGGCAGTGCCACCTTCCAGCTGGAGCTGTCCCAGGACGGTGTGGCCGGGGAGTGGGCCCGGGGCGGGGTCCGGCTGCAGCCGGGACCTGGGTGCCACATTCACATGGAGGGCCGCACTCACCGACTGGTGCTCAAGGACCTGGGCCCGGCCGACTCAGGCTGCATCTCCTTCACCACGGACTCCCTGCGCTCTGCCGCGAGACTCACAGTGCGAGGTGCGGCCAGGAGCCCTGCCTGCCTGCTGGCTGCCCTCGGAGTGGCCCGTGTGTCTCTCACTCACCAGGCCTGCCTGTTTCTGTGTGCTGCCCACTGACACCCTCCCCTCAGGTCCTGTGTGCCCCCCCACCAGCTCCTTTGTCCCATGGGGTTTCTTGGAAGCCACCTGATGAGACACATGGTCCCCGTTGTCTGCCAAAGCTTACGTGGGGTGTGACCTCATTGACTGCTGTGTGGACCTCTCCCCTTACTGTCTGATTGCTCAGGGCCCACAGCCCACTAACTGCTGCTCCTGCCTGATGTGTCCCCACTGACCAGACACAGACAAGTTCTCCTGTGTGATGCCCCCCCCCCCATCACTCTCTGAGTCCACCGTGTTCCTCAAGCAACGTGCCATTCCAACATGCCATGGACTACAACTTCCCCGTGGCCTCCTAAGTCCCCATGATGGCCCCCCACTGACCAGCACACCCCTGGGACACTTGTCACTGCCCAGGCCCCACTTCCCCATGGCTTCTGCTGGTCACCGAGACTAAATGTGACAGCCGTTGGTTCCCTTTGTCCCCTGGTGTGTTCTTGTTCCTGCCCTGCCCCTACTTCACTGGACGCTGACCTCCACTGCCACTCCCAGAGGCCCCAGTGACCATTGTGCGGGGGCCACAGAACGTGGAGGTGACCGAGGGTGACACAGCGACGTTCGAGTGCGAGCTTTCTCAGGCCTTGGCCGATGTCACCTGGGAGAAGGTCAGAGCCCAGCCCCCTGCCGGGACCACCTTGGCCTAACAATCCCCCCCAAATCGGGGGAAAAACTAACGCTGAGCCACGTGAGTGCCTGTGCCACTATCTACTTGACACTTAACCCTTTAATCCTCACCACCCTCCATGAGGACGATCTGGGCGGGGGGAGGTGATGAAGGGGTGTGGGGCACAAGTGTACTTTAGAGCCAAAAATCACCCAGGTCTACCCACATGGACCCGCTGCGGCCCCGCCCCCAGTTCAGGTAGGCTCCGCCCACTAATAATAAGCCACGCCCAGGACGTGTGTTTCCCTTCCTCCCTTACTCTGGGCCACCCAGGTGCGTCCGTGGCACTCTCTCTGTGGGTCCTTACTTTCCCCATAGGGTGACAGCTTTTCCTTAGGGCCCCTATTGCAGGATGGAGAGGGGAGGCTGTCACTGACCAGCAAGAAAGGCAGCAGGAGGGTTCAGACAGAGCCCGCGGGGAATCAACAGAAAGCGCTGTGACTCGAGTTAACCCTCTGCCACTTCTGCCCCCAGGACGGGCACCCACTCACCCCCAGCCCTCGGCTCAAGCTCCAGGCCCTGGGCGCTCTCCGCCTTCTCCAGCTCCGGCGCTGCGGCCCCTTGGACGCCGGGACCTACAGCTGCGCGGTGGGGACTGTCCGCGCCGGGCCGGTGCGCCTGACTGTGAACGGTGGGTACGGGGCGGAGCCGGGCAGGGGCACGGGTGGGGACGCGGAGTGGACACTCCCCGGGACGAGGTCGGGGTGCTCTTAAGCAGAGGGGCGAGGCGAGGGCCAAGCTGAGCACAGCCTCACGCCCCCCACCCCCCCCACCCCGGCTCCGCCGCAGAACGCAGGGTGTCGGTGCTCTCGGAGCTGGAGCCGGTGAGCGCCCGCGAAGGTGAGAGCGTCACGTTCGAGTGCACCGTGTCAGAGATCGATACCACCCGGAGCTGGACGCTAGGAGGCCGCCCGCTGAGACCAGGAGGCCGGGTCCGCATCCGTCAGGAAGGTCTGACCGGCTTGGCACGGCCTCGGGCCCGCTGCCGCCCCGCCCCCGGCTCAGTAGGCCCCGCCCTTAATAGGCTCCGCCCTCTATAGCCCCGTCCATGGTAGTTAGGCCACACCCCATCAATAGACCCGCCCCGGTAGTTAGGCCTCGCCCCTTTCAACAGACTCCGCCCCAGTGGTTAGGCTCCGCCCCTCTCAGTAGTCCCAGTCGCCCCGCTCGTTCGACCTCTCAAGGGTCCTTAGGCACCCCGCCCTGCAGTTAGCCCCCGCCCCCTCAAGACTCCGCCCCTGCTCTTTAGGCATCCCTCAGCAGACCCCGCCCCTGCCGCTTGTCCCCGCCCCCTTTGATAGGCTCCGCCCAACTAAATAGGCCCCGCCTCCTGCTCAAATGGGCGGCCCTAGGAAGCGACTCTGTCCTTCCCGGGCCCCAGCGCTGACCCTCAGTCAGTCCGAGGCGGCTCTTCTTCCACCCCACTGGAACCCGTTTCCGCCCCTCCGAGCCGACCCGAGGCCCCACCCCCCTGCCCGAACCCTCCCGGACGCGGATCCGACCTCCTCGCTCGCGCCCCTTTCTCTGCCAGGGAAGAAACATATCCTGGTGCTGAGCGAGCTGCGCCCGGAGGACTCCGGAGAGGTCCGCTTCCAGGCGGGTCCCGCCCAGTCCGCGGCTCAGCTGGAGGTGGAGGGTAAGTGGGCGGGCGTGGGCAGCCAGCCGGCGGCGGGCATCACTCTCCCTTCGGGCTGGCCCTCGGCACGCCTTCTTCCCTCTCTCCTGGAGGCGCTTCCCCAGAACGGGTCGCGGAGGGCAGTGCGTTTCCCCGGGAAGCGGAGACTTTGGAGTGGGGGGGCGGTGGAGGTCCAGAGGAATGTTTGGGGGGTGCTTAAGGAGTGGAGGTCGCAGCACAGAGGGAGATGCGTTCCCTCCTCCTGAGCCGCGGGGGTGGGGGGCTGGGGGGGCGTTGCCTTGTATGTCCAGGTCACTGAAGCCCTCGCCCTCCACCCCCCCAGCACTGCCTCTCCAGATGTGCCGCCGTCCCCCTCGCGAGAAGTCGGTCCTGGCCGGCCGCCGGGCGGTGCTGGAGGTGACCGTGTCCCGCTCCGGAGGCCAAGTGTGCTGGTTGCGGGAGGGGCTTGAGCTGTGCCCAGGAGACAAGTATGAGCTGCGCAGCCACGGCCCCACCCACAGCCTGGTCATCCATGACGTGCGACCTGAGGACCAGGGCACCTATTGCTGCCAGGCAGGTCAGGACAGCGCCCAAACACGCCTGCTGGTAGAAGGTGAGTAAAGGTGATGACTGGGATGAGACGTTCCCGGGGTGGAGGGGTGGGAGAGCCAGAAGGCTGGCCAGACAGGAGAGGTCCCCAGGCGCGGGTCGGTCGGTCGGGGTGGGCTAACACACCTGCTGGAGGTTTCCAGGGTTTGGGATGACAAGTTGGTTCCGGGATGCTGTGGGTAGCTGGCCTCACCCCATCCTGTCCCAGCCAGCCGGGGACCACACTTGGCCCTCCTGAATGTCTCATTTGCACCCGAGCCCCTCTCTTCCCACCATCCCCCATCTCTTCCCCAAGCTCTTCCACACGCCCCCTCACCCCTCTGCTCCTGCTTTCTGGCCGGCTGAACGTGCCCATCTCAGAGGGTCCATGCCAGGCCTCGCCCCTAAGCAAGTGCTTCTCTCTTCCTCATGGTAGATGCCCCCCCCCAGCCCCGAATGCCAGCATGCCCCTACCTCTACCTCCTGATCCCCTCTGCCTGCCCTCCCAGACGGCCCTGCCAGAGCTGCAGAGGGGGAGGGCAGCCTGCTCCTTCCTGAGTGGAGGCCAGCTCTGCCAGGGGAGAGGGCGGTGCTGCCCGCCTCTGCCCAGCCCCACGCAGAGTCATTCCTCTGCAGGCTGCTAGAAGGAGCGAGTCCGGCCAGGCGGATCCCTCGGGCAGCTTGGAAGGCGCTTGCCCCTCGCACAGGGACGGGGGAGGGGCAGGGGAGAAGATGGGGGTGCTGGGAGACAATAAAAGTGGTGCTGCCTCTCCCCTGGCTCTGTGTGAGTGACATGGGCAGGTACAGCCTGCCTGGAGCCCCCTCCCCCCCAGGTAGCAAGTGACCCAGGGGACCAAGGTCATCAGAGCTTGGCCCACGGAAGTGCCAACCCCCAAAGACCACCACTCCGGGCCACAGTTTGGCACATTTATAAAAGATGTAAAACAGATCCAGGGGTGGGAAGGGGAAGGAGACAGAAGCATGAGGTGTCCAGGCCAGCAGGACGGACACCCGACATGCACGTGCACTTGGGCTCCCACCAGCCCCCGCCCCCTGCCCCAACCCATCCTACAGCCGAAGCCGCCCCCTCCCGCCCCTCCCCCTCCACCCCTGCCACTGCCTGCAGGCGGGTGGCTTCGCGGAGGCCAGGGGACCACTGGGGCGAGAGCTGCGGCCTTTGTCCCCGGGATATGATGGGTCTGGGGGCAATGGCGGGGGAGGAAGACAGAGCCTTACCATGCAAGAGCGGGGCCCCAGGGGGACCCCAGCAGTGCAAGAGGGGGGGAGGCCAGCCTCGGAGAAGCCCTACCCATTAGCAACCTAAGGCAAGGGTCCCACTGACCCCTCCAAGACGCCCTCCTCATGCACACGCACACACAGGTGACACAGTCATAACCCTGAGCTCACCCCCCCACCACATACACACACACACACACACACACACACACACACACACACAACAGGCGCTGGGGAGGGGGCTTGCCCGGCAGGTCAGGCTGAGCCAGACGCAGGTCCTCCCTTCCTGTGGCCTGGCTGCCCCCACCAGGGCAGGGAGAGGGGCAGCCGAGGACCGTAGGACCCGACAAGTCCTTCCCAAGCTGGCAGCGCTGGTGTCCACGAGGTCCAGGCAGGCAGGAGCCACCGCCAGCCTGCTATACCCGGACCGGCGGCCCCGAGCATGCGGTCAGTGGCCCCCGGGACCCGTACTCGTAGTCCGCCTCTGTGGGTGAGGCCATGAAGGAGCTCAGGGAACTGCCTGTCTGCCGGTCCCGGAAGCTCTGGATGTAGCTCTGTGGGAGAGGAATGGGTGGGAGAGAATCACCACCAGCCCCGGCTGGCCCGAGACGCGCCCCTCTCGACTGCAGCCAGGCCCTCCTCGTGCCCAAGTGCCTGCCGCACAACTTAAAAATCCTGCTCAGGGGACTGGAGCGATAGCACAGCTGGTAGGGCATTTGCCTTGCACGAGGCCAACCTGGGTTCGATTCCCAGCATCCCATATGGTATCCCGAGCACTGCACAGTGTACAGTGCTGCACTCAGGAATTAGCAGGAGTAATTGCACTGTAGCACTGTCCTTCCGTTGTTCAAGGATTTGCTCAAGCGGGCCCAGTAACGTCTCCATCGTGAGACTTGTTACTGTGTTTGGCATATCGAATATGTCACAGGTAGCTTGCCA
>JAOXYA010000018.1:13469429-13483986 GCA_028565675.1 Sorex palustris
CGAGCACTGCCAGGAGTGATTCCTGAGTGCAGAGCCAGGAGTAACCCCTGAGCATCACCGGGTGTGACCCAAAAAGCCAAAAAAAAAAAAAGAGAGAAGAAACAGCAGCAGAAGTAGCTGCTTCCGGAGGTGCAGGGTGGGGTGTTGGGGGAGAAGTAATCTTCTGTCCTCAGACCCCACCTCACCCGTATTCCCCACCTGACCTGTGGACCAAAGGTCCACCTCCCCGAGAGCAGACGGACCTAGGCCAGAGAGAGCTGTCGGGATGGGGGTGGGCACTATATATCCCCGGGAGGTAAGTCGCCCGGATGCCCCTCCGTGGGGACTCCCCCACCCTTCTATATTCAGAGGGGCATCGTGCAGACTCCTGGAGCCAGTGATGCCCTTGGGCCGAAGGAGCCGGTGTGGGGTGGGGTGCCCAGGGGCCCCCGAGTGATGGTGATGTTGGGGGGAGAAGAGCCCAGTTCTGCTCCCCTCAGCTCAGAGCTGTCCTGGCAGGCGGCTGGGGTGAGGCTGGCCGCGGAGGGAGAGGGGGGCAGAGCGGGGGACTGCCCAGCTGGAAGAGGCCTCTTCTAATTGTGCCTGATTAGTAGAGAGGAAGAGAACAGGGCGAGTGATTAATAGGCGCGGCAGTCACCAGCGCGCGGGGAGGGCGCGCGGGGAGGGCCAGGAACGGGGCCATGCCCACAGGTCCCCAGCCACCTGTCCCTGCACTGTCTGCTGGGGTCCCCCCCACCCCGCCTGAGGACCCCAGCACCAGGGGCTGGGTTCTGCTTCCTCGGGGGTCCCCCTCACCCACGTGTGCCCTCCCCCCCAACTCTATGTCCCAGTCCTGGGGACAATGGGAGAGAGTTAAGACCAGACCGAGCTTTCCCGAAAAGGCCACGCGGGGTCCTGCCTGCTGAGCAGCAAAAGGATGTCTGTCCCTGTCCCCTGCAGTCCCCACAGCCGGGCTGTGTCCTCAACTCACCCTGGACCCTCAGCCCAGAGCAGGAAGCTCAGTGCCAGCCCAAAGCGACCCCTTTGATCCTCGAGTCTGCTTGGCTGCAGGGCCTTACCCTGCCCTGCTCTTCCCAAACGCCCCAACCCGTCCCCCCTGAAACCCCTAAAGCCACACTGTCCAGCATGGCGGCCAGCACACACCTGCTGTGCTTGCAAAGTTCTTCCCCCGAGTTGCAGCTATGACATCTGAGCCCTCTGTCACCGCCAGGAGAGATGGGTACAGAGGGCTCTTTGGCACGTGAGCTGGTATGGGGAGAGCCGGTGAGCATGGGGGTCCTGGGGTCAGACAGAGCACAGGCTTGGGGTCTGAGGGTGAAGAGCCAGAAGTGGCAGCGGGGGGCTGAGGAGGGGATGGCCAGGCATAGGTGGGGGACGGGGGCCTTGCTGGGAGCAGCCGGACGGAGGCTCTCCTAGCATGGAGTGGAGGTGCTGAGGGCTGGAGGAACAAGACAGCAGTTAAGAAGACACTCATTGGGGCTGGAGTGATAGTATACAGCAGGCAGGAGGTTTGCCTTGCACACGGCCGGCCGGCCCGGGTTCAATCCCCGGGATCCCATTTGGTCCCCCAAGCACCGCCGAGAGTAATTCCTGAGTGCAGAGCCAGGAGGAACCCTGAGCATCTCTGGGTGTGAGCTGAAAAAGACACTTGCGTCACTTATATTCTGGACCCAAGTTCAATTCCCAGCACCCCATAGGTAGGCTTCCCCCCCCCGAGCACTGCTAGGAGTGAACCCCGATCACAGAGCCAGGAGGCAGTCCTGAGCATCGCCAGGTATGGGCCCCCTTTCCTCCAACAAACATTAGACAGAAGTCCCGAGGGCACTGCTCCACACTGGGCTGCGGACTCACCCTCTCTCGGTCCTTCCGACACCAGAATCCTCTACGTCCTGCTATTTGAGCCAAAGAACTCCAGAAGCAAATACAGTGGGAGCCTGGGTGGCGTCTCCAAGGCTAAACAAGACTAAAGGTGTTAGTACCCAGGACTAACACCTTCCCCGGGAGAGGCAGAGGTTGAGCCCGAGAAGCCGGGGGAACCAGAGGGACACCTGCTTCTCAGAGATGGAAGACGGGGCCTGGGGACACTGATGCCGAGTGGATGGTGGAAGGAAGTGGATGGAGGAAGGAGAGAAGGAGATGCCCCTCCGTGGGCATCTCCGTGAGGGGGGTGGGGTGGAGGGGTGCTTCCTTACTCCTAGCCCAGCCTCCTCTGTCCTGTCTTTTCTCCTCCCAACCCCCCACCATCCCTCCTCTGCAAACCTCACCCCCTAGGGCCTCCTCCCTTAAGCCTTCACAGTCCTCTCTAGCCCTGAGTGGCCTCTCTGGAACTCTCAGGCCTGCGCCATGCAGACTTCAACCTGCCACTTCTCCCCTGCCTGGCGGTGCTTAACTCTCGAGCAGTGGGTTGATCTGGGGCGTGTCCCCAGCCCCGCCCCTGTCCACTGCTCGAGGACAAGGCCCCTGGGGGGCAGGGAAGGCACCCCAAGAAGTGCAGATGGAGGCATCTGGAGTGTGTTGGGGGTGTTAAGGGGTGAATCCCTGGGAGCGTGGGGAGTGAGCGCGATGGCGTTGGTAAGAGCAGCAGAATCGAGAGCAGGGGACTGGGGGAGGGTGCATTACCCGGAGTAAAAATAGGCTGGAAAATGTGACATTTATTAACTCGGATTCCAGAGGAAAGGTCACAGCGGAATGGGGAGTGGGGAGGGGGAGACCCAGGAAAGCCACAGGAAACACCGAGAACCCCTTCCCCTGGGCCGGGGCTGCCACGGGCCCCCTCCTCCCGGGTCCCTGGCCGCTTCTCCCACTGTCCGTGCCCATTGCCAGATCGCCACAGTGGCTTCTGGCCCGGGCCCTCCCTCGTCGGGGACCCCCCACATGGTATCCTCTGCATCTCCCCATTTCCCTCTTGTCTCACAGTGCACCCCTAATCTCCCCACTGCTCGAGGTCTTGGACCCTATCACTGCCCATAACTGCAGCCCCAGAGAGCCAGGACCCAGACGAGTGACATTCAGAGGATGTGGGGGTGCAGGGGGCCCATGGAGGCAGGGATCTCAGCTGGGCAAGGCCGCTTTGGGGAGCTAGAACATTCCCAGGGGTCCCTGAGCCCCAGTGCTTGTTCTTGTCTTCCATCTTTCTCGGTCCTGCCACACCAGACCCAAGAACTTCTGTCCTATTCCTGCAGATGCAGGTCAGAAAGAACTGAGGGTGAGGGAGATTCTGCCTTCGCCGGTGCCCAGCCTGGACCCAGGACCCAGGACCCCCCCCCCCGCTTGGTCCTCTCAGGGGCCAGGCTGGAAACCCACCTCCCTTCCCCTCTTCCTCTTCCCTCTCCAGCTCTTCCTCCCATGGAGCTTTCCGCACGCCTCCACTCCCAACCCACCAGGGGCAGTGACGGGTGGGGGGGCCTTGGCACAGCCAGTCCTGCCCTGGCTACAGAGCTGGCTCCTGACTTCCGCTCCAGTGGTGCCCGCTGGGCTTGGGCTCTGCTTCTTCCCAAGTCCCCAGGGATCAGAAAGGCCAGCAACAGCATCACCCTCTATACCCCACCTTCTCCCAGGGACAGCTTCCTCTGGGCTCTGGCTTGGAGAGCAGTCATTTCTTCTTTTTATTTGGGGGGCATCACCCCACGGTGCTCAGGATGTACTCCTGGCTCTGTGCTCGCTCAGGGATCACACCTGGAGGACCATTCAGGATGTCGGGGAGGGAACCCAAGTTGTCTGGGTGCGAGACTGATGCCCTACCTGCTATGCTATCACTCCAGTCCCCGGAGAGCTGTGATTTTTATCCTAGAAGGGGTGTGTGTGTGACTGGATGCAAGGCCAGTATCCTCCCCCCCACACACACACACCTCATTTCGGCACACACCTCTCCCTTCTGTTCCTTCTTGCAATTGCACCCAGCTCAGGCAGGAGGACACCCAGGCTGTGTGAGTGTGTGTGTGTGTGTGGGGGGGGGAGCTGGCTGGAGCATGCACTTCTGGCCATGCCGAGGCAGTGAATGAATGAGAATGTGTGTGTTTGTGTGTGTGTGTGGGGGGGAGTGGCTGGGACATTAGAGGGGGACACCTACCACCTGCATGTCTGGGACCGGGTCCTAAAGGTGGGCTCTGCATCATCCACATTGATGCTCTGTTTGCCCCACACAGGCAGCGGTGAGGAGGCTGAGAGGACGTTTGCATGCATGCAGAGCACCAAGGTCCACTATCAGGAAAGGGCCAGGGAGTAGCCAGAAAAGTGTCCCTTGTGCCTGGGGGGGAACCAATGGAGCCTTGACAGACTGAGCATGCCAGACACCCTCCGACTCATACCTCTGGGGACCGTGAGGGTCCCTGGAGCCAAAGCAGCATCCCTAAGCGTGTATGTTCAAACCCGGGGACCAGCGGTGGGCACACTGTGTGGGCACTCCCCCAAGGGCACCAGCGAGCCCAGCGTGACCTCAGCTCCAGGCAGCTGAAAGCCAGGAACTGGGCCCAGGACTGAGAGCTCAGGGTGGGCGCACGCGTGTCCCGCAAGAGAGGTCGGCGGGCACCTGTCCCTGCGTGGGTAGACTGTGCGTGTGCACCCGTGTATAAGTGTATGTGTGCGTGCCCATGTGCATGTGTGTGTACATGTGTGCTGGCCGCATGGAGGGGGCATGAGTGATTCTCAGAGGAAGAGCCGGAGCCGGTAAAGGAGCAGTGAGAAGCGGCCAGCGGGGGAGGGAGGGGCCGCATGAAAGGCCGATGTGTGAGGGGCTCTGAAAGGGTGTGTGTGTGTGAGAGACACTGGCACCCAGTGTCCACCAAGACCGGCGCGAGCCGGCCTGCCGCGCGGGCCAGCTCGCCAGGGAGGCTGCATGGAGCCCCCCTTCGCCCCCCCCACCCCTATTCTGGGCCCCGCTCCCCTCACCCTCGCTCCAAGGGGGAAAGAGTCCAGGAGGCAGCGAGGAGGAAAAAGGGAGCAAGAGAAAAGTGGGGAGGTCAGCTGGGCCTGGGGTATGCGATCCCTGCCAGCTGACCCAGCCTCAGGAGCCCCCTGGGACCGACCACGGCAGGACCCCCGGACCCCCGGAACCTGGGCACTGCAGCACAGAGGAAGGAGTCGCGGCTGTGGCCGCTACTGCTGCCACCACCACCCGGCGCCAGGGTAAGCCCCTGCGAGCGTCCCCTGCTTCGTGGCGGGGAAGTCAGAGGGAAGCACGGGGCTCCGTGGAGGTCTGAGGCCTGCCTCTGGTGGCGGCAGGAGGGGAAGCCCCGCGGAGGATGCCCCACGCACCCGTCCCCCAATCCCAGCGTGGCCCAGCGGCCGGTGCCAGCCTCCTGCCACCCCAGGCCAGGCGGGCCAGCTGGCAGGACTCACCACGGAGAAGTTGCTGGCGGAGCAGCGGTGGCCACTGAAGTTGCAGCTCTTGAGCATGTCAGCGAGCTGGTGGCCGGTGCGGTTGAGGATGTCCACCATGTCGGGCTCCGGGTAGCGCAGGCCGGCAGCCCGGTGCCCGTCCCGGTCCTTGGGGGGCAGCCCAGTGAGATTGGCCAGGTGGAAGATGTCAGCGTCGCTGAGCGCCGAGTGGCGGAAGCGGTTGATGTTGCAGAGGGTGACCGCCGGGAAGCCGGCCGTGGGGGCTGGGACAGCAGGGTCCACGGAGACCAGGTGAGGCCGGGTCAGGTAGCCCCGGGCCAGGCCGGCCGCCTGGTACAGAAAAGCAGTCAGCGAGGTGAGGAGGGCGAGCGCCCACAGGGTCCGGCGCAGTCCTCGGGGTCCTGGGCCACAGGCCCGGGCCAGCCCATGCAGGGTACTGCTGTTGGCGAAGGTGGCCAGGTCCCGGGGGGCTGCTGCCCCCGGCGCTGCCCCCAGGAGGCTCTGCTCATCCCCTGCCTCCTTCTCCTTGGGTTTCGCATCCTCCTCTGCAAATTTGATTTTGCACACAATCTCGATCGGCATCTGTCCCTGAAAGATGCTGGGACAAGCCGGAGCCTCCCTTGCCCTGTCCCCTCCCTGGCCAGCGGCCCCCGCCCCCCCACCCCACCACGCCGGTGCCCTCCGGAGGAGCAGCGGTGGTGGTGGCAGCGCACAGCCGCTCAGCTCGCTCTTCTAAACTCGCGGGGCAAGCGACGGGAGGAGGAGGACGGGGCCGGGGTGGGGGGCCGGGGCGGGGGCGTCAGTCACTCCCACTCGCAGCCTCTCCTGCCGCCTGCCCGCCCGCTGCCGCCGCCGCCGCTGCCGCCGCCGCCGCCGCCGCTGTCTCTCTCCTCGATCGTCTCCTTGTGGCTTCCCTTATCAGCACCAGCACAGCTGTCAGCCCCTGCGTGTGTCCCTGCGAGCGAGCGAGGGAGCGAGGGAGCGAGCGCGGCTCTGCCACGCCGCGCAGCATGTGCTCGGAGCCCACCCCGCGCTTAATAATTCAGGACGTGTCAACAGCCGCTCACCCGCCCGGCCCCGGGGCGCGCGAGCCGGGGCATCCCCCCCACCCCCTCCCTATGCGTCCACTCAAACTCTGTTACACCCTGGTCACTCCTGGGGCTCCTGCCCCCCCCACCCCCAGCTAGCTGCTTCCGCCTGGCCCCACTCCCACGCCACTCAGAGAGCAGTGCGACCCCTCCCCACTGTCCCCCCAACTCGGTCACTCTTGGGGACCACCTCCCCGGAGGGGGCTGGCCAAGGGAGACCACCCCCACCTCCTGATCTCCCCCCCCCCACTGTCCCTCAGCACCCAGCGGGTCCCTGACCCCTGTCCTACCTAGTCCAGCACAAACTCCTCCTCCTCCTCCTCCTCTTCCTCCTTCTGGGGAGAGCCACTTGTTTGAATGAGGGCAGAGGGCAGGCAGCACTGCTGGGACCCCCCTCCCGTGTCCCCCACCTACAGGGCTTGTACAGAGCTTGGCTCCTGACCTCAAAGCCCCCTCCCCGCTGCGCCCACCTCTGTGCCCTCTGCCAGCCTGGTGGTTGCCTTCCTCCCCCACTTTCCCTCCACCCGCAAACTCAGTCACTCCAGCAGGGAACAGAGGGGAGGCTCACTGCCAGCTGGACCATTTGCTGCCCTCCAGGTCCCCCACATCCAAGGCTACTGGCAGGGTGACCAGTCCAGGGAGCTGGGGCGATGTGAAGTGTGTGTGGGGGTGGATCTCACTTAGAGGGGAGTAGAGTGTGGGGTGAGCCGGAGGAATGGGTTACAGCAGCTGGTGGGGTGGACCCTCGCAGGGCTTGCCTGGTCTGGGGTCCTGGGGCGGGGCGTTGCTGGAAGCTGGTGTGTAGGCAGAGATGGGGACCTCGGCGTGCAGGCCAGGAGCTGCCTCGGCGCTCCCCCATCCCCAGGTCAGGGGCCGGTGGCTTTGGGGGGGGGGCTGGGGGGCTGTGGGCGAGCGAGCCTGTGTGCCCTGGCAGGGGAGAAAGCATTTCTCCCCCCCCCCGCCCCAGGAGAGGGTGGGGGCTGATTAATCGGGGCGCTAATGAGCAGCAGGGAGAGGAAGCTCCGAGGGGCGGGGGAGGCGGCTCCATCGATCCGAGCCGCGGAACCAGCAGCTGAAAAAAAAGTGAGAAGGGGAATCGATCCGAGGGAAGCGGCAGCTGCTGGGGATTAGAGCCTAGCCCGCCCGCGCCCAGCGGCCGCCCCGCCCCCGCGCTGCAGGCCCCGCCCCCGGATCCCGGCCCCGCCCCCCGGGGAGCCCTGGGGAGCCCCGTTTGGAGCCCGGCCGGGACGCGCCGCCCGTCACAGGCCATCCCAACTGGGAGCACCCCCTCCTGGCCACTCTGGCGCCCCGCTGTCCCCAGCGGCTCTGAGTCGCTTCCTCTGGCGGGGTTTCCCTTAGCCTCGGGGCCACCTAGGACCCCAGGGGTCACAGCGGCGGCACCTGCACCCCTTCGGCGGGAAAGCGGGGGTGACGCGGGCGGCCGGTGCTGAGTTAGCAACTAGCGTGGTGGCCCAGACAGTCTCCCTCCACCCGCTGGCCCCTGTCCAGGCACCCCACCACCACCACCACCCCGGGTCCGGCCCCCCAGGTCCCCACGCCCCTCCAAGAGCCACCTCCCCTCCCAGCCTCCCTCTCTTCCCCTTTCTCCTAGTATCGATTTTTCTTTTACTGGTTTTTTTTAAAGGTGATTTAATTGCTTTTTTAAGGTTACTTCAATCTGGGGCTCTGCCAAGACACGGGGAGCTGGCCCCCAGTTCTCGCGGCGGCCCTGGACTCCGGGCTTGTCCCTAAACTCTCCGCGCCCTCCCTGAGATCTGGGCTCATCAGTCCCGCTGACCACCCGCCCGTGCGCCGGGTTACTCCCTGCAGTCTGAGGCCACCGGGCACCGCCCCCAGGGGACTAATGGACCGTAGGGAGGTGGGCGGCTGGGGTGGGGGGAGTGTGCACCAGACTGCTGCGAAGGGGAACGGGCAGCGAGCTGCACGTGCTCCCCACTTTGGCCCCACGGCCCAGCTGTCTCCAATTGTCCCCCGTAGTGTCCCTCTCCCCCCCTCGGCCAGTCTCCCAGACCTCCAGGGACCTGCTTGCCTGGGGGAGTCACACCCACCCCCCACGTCCCTTCCGCCGCCCCTGGACTCCTCCCCCCACCTCTCTGCTGCCCCGACGACCCCCGCCCCTTTCCCTCTGGCCCCCTGTTCTTTCTCCCCCCCCCTCCCTGCCTGCCTGCCTCTCTGCCCGGCTGCAGTTGGGTGATAATCTCCCTCATTTAGCCTCGCGGCTGCTTCCCCGGCTCATTGCCCAGCTGGTCCCTGGGGCCCGGGCCCAGCCTTCTCCCCACCCCCCAGCCTGGCGCCCAAGCTCCCCCCACCCTCCCCACGGCCCCCACCCGCTCCCCGGGGGGAACAGATGCCTCCCTGCTGGGAGCCTCTGGGCCAAGTGGGGCTGCCTGGGACCTCCACAGGGAGGCCGGGGACAGGGTGTGGGGGGCGGGGGGGCTCTTAATGGTCCTCCACTGCCTCCAGTGTCCCCACTGTCCGGGCTTGTCCCCGGTCAGTCGCCTTCTCTGCCAGCCCCTCCCCATCCACCCCACCCCCCACCCCGAGGGGCTGGCCTGGGTTTCCGGACAGGCAGAAGGCGATGGCGGTTGGGCAACAGGCAGAGATGACAGTGGAACGCGGGCCCCGGCCGAGGGTGCGGGAGTGGGTGAGCCGCGCCGCAGAGAGCAGGGACGCTGCCTCCCCGGGGACAGCCCGCCCCAAGACAGCCCTCCCAGGACCCAGCTGGGGCGCCTCCGAGGCCACGCCTGCACCCTGGCTTCTCCGGGGCTTGGCTTCTCCTCCCACCCCAGGGTCCCCTAAGCTGAGCGCACAGCTGCCCTACAGCTGGGCAAGTCCCATTTCTAAGCGCCCACAGGCTCCCAGACAGCGCCTCCTGCGGTCACAGTGCCTCCTGCGGTCACGGTCCCCGCCCGGCCTCCCCAGGGCCCTCATCCCGGGCCCAGACACCTGCCCTGGGGTCTGGCCCGCCGTGGGGACCAAGGCAGGGGTCAGTGCGGGTGGAACATGGCAGGAAGGAAGGGCCGTGATGGGGGTCTGGGGGGGGGGGCGGGCGATGGGTGGCCGGGGCTGGGCCAGGCCTGGCTGGCGAGCGAGCAAGCCGCGGTGACAAACGGGCTTTGCGGGGGCCGAGGGGCGGGGGGCGGACGGCTGCTGATTTATCTGGGTTATTTATGCCGCGGACGAGGCAGGAGAAGCGGTTAATGAGAGTCCCGGGGAAGGGGGGTGGTTGGGGGGGGGAGGCCCAGACGTGATCAGAGGCGGCTGAAGAGGGTTAGTCCCACCGCCAGAGAGGCCCTACTGGCACCCCTAGCCCTCTAGGGTGGGGGACCACCCTCCCACCACATCCCTTTGGCGCCTAAGCGGCCCGGCTAGGAGCATCTTCCATAAGGTCTGTCTGCCCAAGTGGCTTGGACCCACACCCTCCCCCGCCCCCCCTACCACCACCACCCATGTCCTTTGGGGGCACTCCCAGGCCAAGACAGAGGAGCGCTAGGATGAAGGAGACCAGAGCCAAGATCTCGGGTAGAAGAGCTGATAGGAGTGGCCGGGGCGCCAGGGAGCGAGGCAAGCTGGGCGCGATGGACGCTGACCCGGTGTGTGGGGGGGAGGGGGAGGGGCGGGGAGAGCCAGGCTGGAGGGGAGGCCCCTGGGAGGAGGGGCGCCCACCCAAATCAGATTTGAAGGCCGGATGGAGGGAGGGCAAAGGGCGCCCGGGTGCAAGTTCTGGTGTCCACCCCCCCAGCCCGACTGGGGGGGCCTGCTGGTGGTGGGGGCGTTTCATCTGGTCCAGGCCCGTCTCTGGTCCATGTTCCAGTCTCTGCAAAGCGGGGAGGGGTGCCTGGAACAAGAAATTTGCTCCCGAAAAAGTGACACCGAAGTGTAAGCAGCACGGGACCCGTGAGTCGTCCAGGAGGCGGCACCTTTGCCACCCCTGGGCTGCCTCCTGGCACTGCAGCCGGTCCCTGAGCTTCACCAGAAGGGATTCCCGAGCACTGAGTCAGGAGTCAGGGCTGAGCACTCCTGAGTGTGGCCCCCAAACCAAAAATCAAACCAGAGGAATGCAAATATGACCTGCACTCCCACTTCCGGGAGGGGACTCGTCATTTCTGGTTGGAAGACCACGTGCGTATGGGAGGGCAGATCATGGGACAGCCAGCAGCCTGCCACTCTAGTGCCCCAATAGCCACGGGCACATTTTGTGCCAGCCCTGGTGTCCCGAGAGGACACAAGCCAGATTCCTCTGCCTCCAAGCCCACAGGACCGAGAGCCCACTGGGATGGCCTTCCGCCTGTGACTGACCCCGGGGCTGTCTCTAGGCCTCAGGATGGTCAGCAAGACAGCAGAGTCGGGGACCCAGCAGTGCCCAACTCCTGCCCCAGGAGTGACTTTCGGGCCTGAGATTCTTAGTGGGGTGTTGAGGTTTCTGGGGGTGGCTGGAAGGAGTTGGGAGGCGGGTGGTGTCTCACTAAAGGGCGAGGCAAAAGGGACAAGTTGAGCCCAACAATTCAGCCTGGTGCATCTCCGATGGGTGAGAGGGAAACATCTTCACCCTCAGTCCTCATTCGCAGGGTGTTAGTTAGGTGAGAACTAAGGTGAGAATCTAGAGTTTTCAGACTGCCTGGTCGAGTCAGTCTAAACACCAACCTCTGAGAAGGGTCTGCAGGAAGCTCTTTCCAACTTGATTATTTTTATTTTTCCGTGCTTGTGGTTCTCACGAGTTCCAACTCAGCAGCAGCTCACCTGCACGGTTCTGTCTTTCCCAACTGTATTTAAAGAGTGAAAAAAAAAGTGTTAAAAATAGAATGACAGTGGTAGGGAAAGGAAGCAAAAATCGAAAGGCTGTCTCTCGGATTCACGCACAAAGAGGAATATAAACAGACATAGATAATACATCTGAAGTCAAAAGGCTTCATTTCTTTTTTGGTGGTGGTGGGGGGTGGCAACCCTCTGCCCTCCCTCCCCTCCCCCCCAGTGCTCTAAGAACCTTATGTGGTTCTGAGGATTCTAACCAGGTTCGATTCAGTGACAGCAGGCAAGGAAAGCACCTCACGTACTGTACGAACGTTCCAGCCAAGGGTGGGCTGGATCTTGTCGCCTAGTATTCAGGCAATCTAGTGAGTGAAGAAAGTTCTGGAATGGAGAACCATGGCGTCAGGATGGGAAACAAGGATGGTCCAGCTCTGCAGGGTCCAGAAAGGGGAGGAGTAGGCGGGTCTTCTGGGTAAGTGCATGTGGACTGCTCTTGTGGCACGGGGGGGGGGCTTCTTCCCTGCGTCCACACCCCCTGCCCCTCACCCATGCACCTCCAGCTCCCAGCTCCCGTGGAGCCTCCCCGCCTACCTGCTGTCCAAGGCCTGAGCTGCACACCTGATCCCCAACTCCTCATGGCAGCGCTCGCACCCCCAGGGGCCACGGGAATCTTGCATCTTCCTCTCCCAGGGGAGTGCTGTACTCGCCGGAGTTGCACAGCTTCTTTGCTCGAGTCGAAAGTGCTCCAGTAACAGCAAGAGGCTTCCCTGCAGGTTCACACAGGCTTGGCGGATGGGGCCTCACGTGGAGGAGCCCACGCTAGCTGCACCAGCGTGCTCGGATGCCTTCCTGAGCGGGCTGAGCACTGCACTCGGCGCCAGGCCTTGCCGCAGCCCAAGGAGCTCCTCACACAGGAAAGAGGCTGCAAGAGGCACTGTGCTGAGGGGCCAGGGATCCCACAGCTGCTCCTGCCGCCCGCCGGGAGTGGCCAGCCCCGTCTTGCTCCGGGGACCATTACCGTCAACCATCAGCCAACACCCAGTCCTAGGTGCTCCCTTTGCTGCCTGCAAGCACGGCTCACCTGCCACCACAGCTCCCTGACCACAGCCCACGTGACCACAGCCTACCTGACCACAGCTCCCTTGACCACATCTCCCCTGACTACAGCTCGCCTGACCACAGCCCACCTGACCACAGCCCACTTGACCACGGCTCATCTCACCATGGCCCACCTGACCGCGGCCCACCTGCCCAGCTCCCCTACAGCCATGACTTGTAACCGTGACTCACCTGTTGGAATCCTTTTGGCCCACAAACACTTCCATGGCAGTTCCTGCTGACATCCTTGCTCTGCACTGTGATGGGCAGATGCCCGCTCTGAAGCGTCATAGAGGGCCTCTTGTCATGTCTGTAACCCTGTAATCCGTGAGGGGCTCAGAGGAGCTGTTGGACAGCAGGACAGACAGCTTCTGACAGCCTCAGCTGCAGGTGGCTTGTTAGCTGCAGGGCCTGTCTCAGGACTTAACTGTGTCTCCCCGACCCACCATGTCTGAGAGAGAGAGAGAGAGAGAGAGAGAGAGAGAGAGAGAGAGAGAGAGAGAGAGAGACTTGATTAGTTTTAATGACTTAATGAGAAGAGAGATTTAAACACCTCACAGGAAGTTGCCTAAATGTAATTTCCCTCAAATGTTGTGACAAAGCTAGTGGGCATTTCCGGAAGGCAGTGCACCATCTTCTCCTTCGCTGTCTGCCCACCAGCACAGGGTTGTCAGATGCTTCAGCTGATGCTGATGCTTGGGAACGTGTGACAGGACCTGCAGCACCAGGAGAACCCACTCCAGGTGCGCAGCAGACAGCCTGCCCTCAGGGAGCCTGTGGGAGGGGGTGAACGAACAGCTTCTTAGGTGACGACGAAGCCTGAGAACACACAGCTCAAGAGTTTAGAACTCTTCTAGGGTCGAGGAAAACAGGCTTTAAAACTTGGGTATAAAACTTGTCAATTATGAGCCTGAGGAAAAATAGTTTGCCCTTACCAGGCCTTACATTCTTTATCTGTAAAGTGTTTGGGGTGCAGCCTGTTATCTCTAACGCTGATTCCAGGTCGAGGAGATCCCCTGCCTGTATCCCCCTGTCTCCGGAGATGCAGCAGTCACGCCCATAAGCCACCTCTGGCTTACAAGATCAGATAAGAGGTCTTAATTCACAAGGTCGTGGTGGGTTTTGAGAGTCCGTGACTGGGTGCCCCCGCTCCGTCTGAGGTCGCTGCCCCCTGCAGGCGGGCTGTGTCTTACAGGGCTGTCCCAAGTTGTGTCCGCAGTGCTGAAGAGGAAGCGAGGCCGGCTACTGTCATCTTGCCTTACTCCTTCCCTCTACCTGTGGTGTTCGGGGACTCCCTCCTTTTGTGACATCTGGCAAGACAGCTTTGTGAAGTTGCTCTTGCTTTTACGTCATGGTTTCATTTGGGCTCCGTTTCAAGAGTTCCAAGAGTTGGGAAACAGGCTTGCTGGTAACTTGGGGCAGGCCTTGCTAGAGCCGAGGACCCAGCTGGTTCTGGAAGCTGCTTCCACCAGGACCTCAGGACAAAGGGGAATGGGTCCGGGCTTAGTGGTGTGTGCTCAGCCCCAGGCCTTGGAAAGACATTGAGAGACAATTTGAGTTACTGCTATGTCCTTAAAAAAAGCAACAACAGGAAAGGGTAGCCTCACATGCCTTGTGGCAGCAAAGGTGCCCCTGGTAGCGGGACCCGGCCCCCAGAGAGAGGCTCTTCAGAGCGGGAAGCCAGCCTGGAGATTTGGTCTTGGGTCCTCATCCCGTAGGATCACAACGTGATCGTGGCTGTCTTCTCTATTGGTTTCCAGCTCACATTTTCCTGCTTCGAGTATAAACATTGTTACTGAGGTAACTTCTACCCAAGACTGAGGAAGCATCTTGGTGAGATTTAGCCAAATGAACGACTTTCTTCTACCTCACTGTCATGGCCTCGGCCGAGTGCTATGGAGACTGTCTACACTGTCTTTTCTGTGTGATGTCTCTACTGCTGAGGAGACTGTTTACACAATTCTTTCTGTGTGATTTCCCAACTGTTGAAGAGACTGTCTCACATGTTCTTTTTTTTTAAATTTTATTTTATTGAGTCACCATGAGATACAGTTACAAAGCTTTCATATTTGAGTTATAATCATACAATGTGTGTCTGACACTACTTCACTACCCAGCCGCCGCCACACTTCAGGACGCTTTCTGGACCCCCGCGCGACACATCATAGGACACTAAATACCCATCTACCGGAATTGTCGTACCATATTTGATAGGGTTCAAATATGGTAATACCTACAAGGGTGATTAGAGGTCGCCCCAAAAG
>JAOXYA010000018.1:13500926-13520253 GCA_028565675.1 Sorex palustris
ACTCCCATTTGGAGTATTCAGCCTTTACCTTTTTTTTTTTATCTTTAATTGGTAGGAATTAATAGTACAATTACAATGTTGTGAAAATATGTTTAAACTCAAATAGAGTGTAAGCTTTATGAAAACACAGCAAATATTTTTTCACTTCTTATACTCAGAATAATAGTCATGGAATTTGCTTATAAGTGGATGGTTATGGACAATTTCAAGCTAAGTGAAATAAGTCAGAAAGAGAGGGACAGATATAGAATGCCTGCACTCATTTGTGGAATATAACACATCATAATATGAGACTAACACCAAGGACAGTAAAGACAAGGGTCAGAAAGATTGCTCCATGGTTCTAAGCCTGTCTCATGAACTGGGGGAGAAGGCAGCTGGAATAGAGAAGGAATCACTAAGTCAGTGATGGTTGGAGAGATCACTTTTGGGATGGGAGATGTGTGCTGAAAGTCTACTCAGGATCATACATGGTGGGCTCTCATTATCTGTAATCTGTATTGCAAGCCATAATACCCATAAGTAGAGAGAAAGAGTAAGAGGACAATCGTCTGCCATAGAGGCATGGAGAAGGGTGGAGGGTGTGACGAAGGCAGGGGGTGGTCAGGACAACTTGGGTGACAGGAACTGGGTGGAGGGAAAACTTCACAAAAGTCAATAAATAAATAAACACAAATGGGGAGAAGGACGAAGGCCACAGAAGGGTCTTGGGGTCGCCCTTGGGCCAGCACCCAGAGGGCAGCCTCTCACGCATGTCCACCACTGCCCCTCTCCCTCTTCCTCTTCCTTCTGGGGGCGCTGGCCCCTGACTTCCTGCGTCCCCTCCACGTCCTCTTTTCCTCGTGTGCCACCCTCGCCCCTCCACACGCGGGCACTGGCTCCCTGGCACTCTCCTACATCCTGTTCCTGCATCTCCGTTCTTCCTGTCCAGGGCGTGGCCCTGGGCTCCTTCATTCCTGGCCTCTCCAGCTAGTTGGGTGCCTCACACCCCGATGCACACTGTCTCCACCCCCCGCCCCACACACACCCGCGGGACCTTCTTGGTCTCCCCTCCCCAGCCCGCAGATTCTTGCTCGACCCCTGCCCTTCTCGCCGTTTCCTGCTCCACCTAGGCCCAGCCCGGCCTGACGGGGATGCCCCGCTCTGGCTCCGGCCCGGTGGTCTGCCGGAGCCCGGGGCCGCTGTGCCCGCAGGTCCATGAGGTAAGAGCCCCGCCGGATGTTGCTGCTGGTGGTGTCTGAAACCCGGGAGGGCTCCCGGCTCAGCGTGGGCCCTGGAATGGAGCCCCGAGTCCAAGCCCGAGGCTGGCTGGGGTCCGAGACGCTAGGGGTTGCCCGGGTAGGAGCGCAGCACCACCTTGTGGCGGGTGGCGGCTTCGGTGCGGCGGCGCCGCTGCTCGCTCAGGAACTCCTTGAGCCGGTTGGTGGTGAAGGTGAGCGTCTGGCGACGCAGCTTCATCAGGTAGGCGTCCTGCAGCCACGGGTGGGCCAGACAGTCCTGCAGCGACGGCCGGCTCCTGCCGGGGTTCGGGGGGAGGAGGCAGTGAGGCCGGGCCAGCGCCCAACAAGACCGCACCCCTGGCCGGGCCCCTGATCCTCCCAGGGATGGCTGGGACTTGACCCCGGGCAACTCAGGGGGGCTCAGAGAATGGGGACAGTGAGTGGTTCTGCCTGTCTCCCAGGGTTGTTCCAGGCCACCAGCAGGGGGCGGTACAGTCAGGAAGGGAGAACAAGAGTAGGGGTCACAGTAAGGATGTGAAGTATGAGTAGTTGGGGCTGGAGTGATAGCACAGTGGGGAGGGACATTTGCCTTGCATGTGGCCAACCCGGGTTCGATTCCCAGCATCCCATATGGTCCCCTGAGCACAGCCAGGAGTAACTCCTGAGTGCAGAGCCAGGAGTAACCCCTGTGCATCGCCGGGTGTGACCAAAAAAGCAAAAAAAAAAAGTAATCAGAATATCATTTCACCTATTTTTAGCACCTTATCCACTTCTAGGCGGTCACTTCCCTGCACCATTTGTGCAATGTTTTCTTACCTGACCTGTTTCTCCCAACCCCACTGTGGCAAGCTTCCTTATGAAGACCAGCCCTCATGCTCTTCACCTTCATTGCCTTTGGGCATTTGTCATTCCTATACTATATTTTGTGTATCTCCACATATGAAAAATCATTTTGTGCCTGTCCCTCCCCATCTGAATAACTTTTCTATTCTTCAGATCCGAAGTTTCATGATTTCATCTTTTCTTATGGATGAGTAATATCCCATTGTGTCTATGTATCATGGGTTTATGTTTGTTTTGTTTTTTCCCTTAACCATTCATCTGTTTGTGTTTGCGTGGGTAGTTTCCAGGTTTCAGCTATTGTGAGTATTGCTTTAATAAACATAGAAGTGCAAATGTCTTTTTTTGGAATACAGCTTTTGTGTCCTTAGGGTAGATGCGAAGAAGTGGAATTACTAGGTCATATAAAACATTTCTCCCTAGTTCTTTGAGAATTGTTCACATTATTCTCCAAAAAGTTTGAATAAGTCGACATTGCAACCAAATGTGAATGAGGGTCCTGTCTCCCCACATCCATGTTAACACAGGTTGTTTTTGTTCTTTGTGGTGTGTGTTGGTCTCACTCATGTGAGATGATATTTCTTTGTTGCTTGATTAGCATTTTATTGATGATAAGTGATGTTGGGCTCTTCTGGCTATCTTTTGGCTATCTCTATATCTTCTTTGAAAAATTTGTTCTCACCATTTTTAATAGGATTGTTTGTTCCTTGTAAAGTTGTATCAGTGCTTTATATATCTTAGATATTAACTCTTTATCACAGGAGTTGGGGAGAGTAAATATGTTTTCTAGTCTGTGAGCTGTCTTTTTAGTTCTAGTCATTTTTTTTTGTAATGCAGAAGTTTCTTGGCTTGATGCAGTCCTCTTATCTTTGCTTTCGTTTCCTTTGTCATTGTCATTAAATCATTGAAGATACCTAAATTAAATGTCATGAAGAGTTCTATCTATGCTTGCTATCACATAAAATGTGGATTCAGGTCCGATATAAAACTCACTAATCCATTTTTATTTAACTTGTGTGCGTGGTGTTAGAAAGGGGTATGCGTATGAATTCATCTTTTTGTCTTTTAGTTTGGGGACCAGAGCCACCAATGTTCAGGGGTTAATCATGGTTGTTCATTCCGAAAATACAACTGGCATGGTCAGGGATATAGGATGCCGGGGATTGAACCTAACATGGTCCTATGCAAGGCAATGGTCTACCTGCTGTCCTAACTCTCTGGCACTTTGGGTTCAACTTTTTTCCATATGACTAACTCGTTTTTTCCAGCACATTTGTTGAAGAGACATTTCTTGCTCCACTTCATACCTTTCTCTCCTTTGTCAAAGATTAACTGTCTATATGCTTGAAGATCTCTCTGGACTCTCAATTGTATTCTATTAATCTTAGAGTCTGTGTTCCAGTACCATACTGTTTTTATCATTTCAGTTTTATACTGTAGCTTAATGTTTTAGAGAGAAAACTATCCCATCATCTATTTTAGTAGTATTTATTTGGGATAGTAAGCCTATAAATTTCAATAGCATCTGATCTATATCTTAAAAATATCATGGGTAATTTTAGGGAGTTCAATGAATCTGCATAGTGCTTTGAATAAGATTTCCATTTTGGAACACATATTTCAAATTTCTCTGTTTTTATGCTATTTACAGCAATTCCTTGGATTTCTGTATATTGGTTTCATAGACTGCCAGGTTCTTTACAAGATTTTTGCTTCTAAGATTTTTTTTTGTAGAGACTAGAGTTTTCTAAATAGGGTCTCATGTCATCAACAAATAGACATAGCTTAGCTCTTTTCCAAATTTTATCCTTTAAATATGCATTTAATCTCTACTTGTTATGACAAGGGCTTCAATGTGATAATGAATAAAAGTGGTGAGAGTGTAAAAACTATTCTTGTTCCAGATGTCATACAGAAGGCCTTAAATATTTTGTCATTGAATATGATGGATTGTGGATTCGTAGTAATGGTCTTAACTCTATTGAGAAAAATGTCTTCTAATGACATTTACTTGAGAGCTTTAATCATAAATTAGTATTGGAGTTTGTCAAATGTTTTCTATAGATCTATTGATGACTCTGGTTTGGGTCGTGTTCTCTTTTTGGCTTTTGGGCCACACTCTATTGTTTTCAAGTCTTACTCCTTGCTCTGCACTCAGGGGTCCAAATGAGGATAAAACCTGGCCACCAGCCACCTGCAAGGCCCTACCCACTATATTATCTCACTACCCCTTGAAATGATTTTTAAAAAGAGATTCTCTATAGTTATTTTGTGAACTACATGGTGAATTTGCCTTTAGTATACTATCATTGCATCCCTGGGATTAATACTACTTGGTTCTGATGTATGATATTTTCTATGCATTGTTGGTTTCAGTTTGCTAATATTTTGTTGAAGATATTGGTGTCTATGTTCATCAGATATATGTTTATAGTTTACTCTTTTAGTCCTGAATTTTTCTGTTTTTGATATAAAGTTAATGTTTGCCTCATATTAATTGATTTAGAGGATTCCTGTTTCTCCAACTATCTAAAAAGTATTGGAAGTAGTTCATTTTCAAAGATTGGGATGAATGCTCTAGTAAACATATCTTGACCTCGGATTTTGTTTGGGGAGGTTGTCTAATTACTGGTTAATTTTTTCTTGCAAGTAGTTGTTCTGCTAACATACTCTATTTTCTCTAGATTCAGCTGTGGAATACTGAGTCCAGAAATTGTCCATTTCTCCAATTTTGTGGCATGAAATTTTCATAGCAATCTCTGATGATCCATCTGTAGCAATACTTGCCTTTTGATGTATGATTCGATTTATTAGTTTTATCCCTCATGGGTCTAAACTGTGAATCTTGTTTATACTTTAGAAGATAGCTCTTGATTTTATCGATATTTCGGATTATTTTTCTTCAGTTTCCATTTTATTGGTTTTCTCTCTAAATTTTATTAATTTCTTCCTTCTGCTTGCTTTAGATTCCCATTATGTTTCGACTACTAGTAGCCTAACCCATACAGTTAAATTATTTACTTGGGCCCTTTCTTGATTTCTAATCAGCTCCTGATTGATATGAGCTTCCTTCTTATCACTAATTTTTCTTATCTCATATGTAGTTATCTGTGTCCTAATTCTCATTTATTTTCAGCAATAGTTATTTTCAGAAATAGTCAAAAAATCCTCTTTGACCCACTGATTGTTCACGTGTAAGTTCTTTGGTTTCCAAGTGCTTTGAGGTTTGCAATGGTTTCTGCTTGTGATTAATTTCCGATTTCAAAGCCTCCGTGGTATGAGAAGACTACAATCTATCTTTCTTAGAGCATATTTTATCAGCAAGATGTCCATCTTCCTGATTTTATGCAGCCATATTTTATGAAACAGCCAGTAGTCTATCTTTAAAAAGTCCCATAGGCCGTTATGCAATACAAAAGAATGTATGCACAAATGCAGAGTCTTGTACGTGTCTGTTAGACCAATTTCTTCCATTATTATTTTAAGGCCAGGGCTTCCTTAGTGACTGTTTCCCTAGCTTATATATTCTGAAATGAACAGGAAGTGCTAAAATTTCCTAATACTATTGTGCAGCTGTCAGGATCTTTCTTCAAGTCTAACCAAATTATACCGAGACATAAAAACTTGAAAGATGTCTTATTACTTATCCGAAAACAATATTATAAAACTATAATAACCAAAAAAACAATGGTACGAAAATGAGGATAGACTCTCTCACCAATGATTTATGATCTAGTACTCAGAGACATATACCCAGATCTAGGGTCAATTAATGTCTAATGAAGGAGCCTGGTACATAGAGTAAGGATAGTTTCTTCAAAAATGGTTTTGGTAAAACGAAATATTCACAATCTTATATGAAGCTAGATTCATATTTCGTACCCGTCATAATCAAAGTGAATCATGAACCATTAATTATATCAGGATCTATAAAATAACCCGAGGAAACTATCAGGAGAATGATCCAAGATTTAAACCTCAAAGGTATTTCAATGATATAGTTTCATTAGTAAAGGAAACGGAAACAACAACATTAAAATATATTTTAAACAATCCACAGAAATTTTTGAAATTCAATACAAAAAATCCTCAAAAAATTATTATCAAATTGAATCGAACAGCATATCAAAAATTCATACGGAGCAGGAGAGATAATACAGAAAGTAAGGCAATTGTATTTAAAGCTCTTGACCCAGGTTGAATCTCCAAACTAAAATATGATCCCTGTGTACATAACCAGAATAAGTTCTAAGTAGAGCAGGCTGTGGACCAGCACTCCCACATCAAAATAAAACTAAACACCATAATCAATGAGATTCATGACAGGGTTTCAAGGATTAGACTATTTGACATATGCAAATCAATTCCTGTAATATATCATCATGGGAAAACCATACTACAATATTAGCCTATAGATCCAAAGCATTTGACAAAATTCTACACCCACTCCTGACAAGATAGGAATAAAGGGAATTTCCTAACACAATAAACCCATTTACAACAAACCCACAATTAGTACTATAAAAAGATATAAAAAATAAATGGATTATTCCTGAGATCACACGTAAAAGGCATGCATATCCATTTTATCAACTATTATAAAATATGGTACTATAGTTACAGGGGTAAGTTATAAAAGAAAAGGAGGGTAAATTGGTGGGAAAATTGGGCTAACACTATTTACAGATGGTCTCATATTATGTAGACATCTCTAGGAACTCAAGTAAATAAATTTTACTTGATCACTTGATCACTTGACTTCCCGTTAATCATCGGTTTGCTCGAGCGGGCGCCAGTAACGTCTCCATTTATCCCTGTCGCGTGCTAATGTAGCCCAATGGCGTCTGTTCATTCTAGGAAGACGATGAGCCTCAAACCGATCATTCATGATCTTGATGAAGAGGTCTGACCATCTGGTAGGTGGGCGGGCACGCGGTCTTTTGACGTCCCGTGGAATCCAGTCGGTAACGGCTCTAGTCCAGCAGTTGTCTCTATATCTCATTACCTGACCAGCCCATCTGATTTTTGACACCTTGGCAAACGAGACAGCGTCCCTGATTCTTGATCTTCGACGGAGGTCAGAACTCCAGATTCTTTCTCTCTTTTGAGTGAAATAACTACAATGGGTCTCATTCCCCTGACCCTGAAGGCTTCACCAGTCCCGTTCTTATATGAAAACAATGATATAGAAGAGAAATTTTAATATCGGTCTCCTTCATAAGATTGCATCCAAGAAAAGAAAAGGTAACTAGGAATCCACGTAAGAAGGATGTGAAAAAAAAAGAAGAATGTGAAAGTATTTTAGTTAAAACTATAAACTACTATTAATAGATATCAAAGAAGATACTAAAAGATATCAATATGGACATGTAGACCAAGAGAGATATTAGAGCAGATAAGGCCTTTTTTGCCTTGTACATGATTAAACCAGTGTACAAGGCAAAAAAAGGTTTGATCCCTAACACCCCATATGGTCCGTTGAGCCAGCCAGGAGTGATTACTGAGTGCAGAGCCAGGAGTAAGTACTGAGTAGAGCTAGGTGTGGCAAAAAAAAAAGCAAAAAAAGGGTTAAAAAAAATTTCAGAACACGCCATAAGTAGGGAAAATATGTAAAATCAAGAAAATAGCGTAAGATTTGAAAAGTGTAATGAAATGGTTAAATCACCAATAGTCAATACTTAACCAATCATGTCTATGTAATGAAGACTCCATAAAAATCCTTCAGCTAAAGGAAAATAGCTCACTCAAGGAAGCCTGGGAACTCCATCTCACATTCCTCACGTACTCATCAATTTTATCTAGCTATTCCTTAATTATATCTTTTTATAGTAAACTAGTTATTAAATAAACTGTTTTTCCTGAGTTTCTGAGCTGCTCTGGTATGTGTCTTTAACCCAAGGAAAGGGTCATAGGAAGCCCTTATTTACAGTTCATTGGCAAAGTAACAATCTATATTTACCTTAGTTTCTGAGATGGAGAAAGAGGTGCTATTTCCCTTAATTTGTGGGATATGATGCTATTTCCAGGTAGTCAGGATTAAATTTAAGTGGTGGACACCCAGATGATACTGAAAAATTGTTTAGTATGAAGAAACAAACATGCAAGCATGCAAAGACACATGCACTCTCACACACACATCTAATGTAGACCATTGATAGTGAGTCTGATGTTTATCTAGAATCCATACAAACAAAATGATGAGTTCCTGTATATGTTTAACTATTAAAAATAGAACCATCAGAGCAAATAATTTAAAATGTGTTCCAAGCCAGAAGTATCTCCTTATAATTATCAAGTGTGTTCCCCCACCCACTCCCCAAAAAAGGGGAGAAGAAATTGTGTTGTGGGGAAAATGTGATACCCAGATGATTCAGAAAGATTCTCCTTTTGTGTCAATGCTCAAGATTCTAAATCCCTTCACTTGAGCCATTGCTTCCTCTTAGGAAGGGGGTCTTAATGTCTGATGAGAATAAAATATAGCAACTATAATGAAAATATTATTTCCAGATATCTCTCTTTTGTAAAAAAAAACCCAAAGGATTAGATTATTGAATTTAGGATTTCATAACTAATTTCAAAGATCCAGACAATAGTATTCCCCTATGCACTACTACTATGGGCAAAACAAAACAAACCAAAAAAAAAAAGGAGTGATTATAAAGTGAACCACCCCAAAATGTAGCATTTACAGAATCTAGGATCTGGTTGCATGAGAACATTTGAATGTGTGGTCCCTGTTTATAGTGTGCTCAAAATGAATGAGAAAGACAATGACGCTTTCTTCCAGAGATAATATATGCTCCTAGTTGATGTTTCCAGAACAAAGGGAGAAGACAAAACCTAAATTGTGTGTTAGACTCAACAAATTCTGACCCTGCCACTTAGCAAGTGAGGTCTTGTAGTTTGCTGATTCCATGTGGGTAGAACTGTCTTCCAGTCTCCTGACCTCATTTTAACAGGGGGTCTCTATTAATTTTGACCCCATAAAGGAACACCAGGCTTGACACGGACACTTTGTGTTAGCTGTGGTTACCTAGTTTTTCCCACAGTCTCCTCCCCAGTCACTTATTTTATAGTCTATGACCTTCGCTACTGCCGGTTGAATGACTTTCAGTTTCAAGTCCTCTGTGCTGTGGGCTACAAAATGGCCTTTTGAGCACCAGAGTGTAGACTAACCGCAAACACATCCTGTTCTCAGAACTTCTTCCTACCTCTGGTGTGAGGGAACACTGTCTACTAAGGAAGAACAGCATCCAGAAACAGAAAAATATTGACAGCAACACAATAGTAGGAGGAGATTTTCACACACACTCACACACACACACACACACACACACACATTCCTACCACTGGAAAAATTAATCAGACAAAGAATATTCTGTAAGGAAAGACTGGCCTCAACAGAAAACACAGAAGACACGGGCTAAATGGACACTAGAGAGAAAACTTAATAGACTCCACCCTAAAAAGTAGCTGAGTCCACATGAGATATTCTTCAGGATAGCCCACACGCAGGAACACAATACAAACACCCCCTAAAATCAAGGAGCTAGAAATCATGTCAAGTATCTTCTCAGACCACAACGCTTTGATGGTGGAAATAAACCACAAACTGAAAGCTGGGGAAAACACCACACTTGGAAACTAAATGACATGCTATCCAAAAAGCTATTGGTTCAAAAAGAAAAATCAAAGTAGAAACCCAAAGATTCCTGGAAACAAAAGAGAATGAACACAAGAGTTTTTAGTACATATGGGACACTGCAAAAGCTGTTCTAAGAGGGAAAAAAGTCATAGTAATGCAGGCAATCATCAGAAAACAAGAAAAAACCCAAATAAGTAAACTAACATCATGTCATTGTTCACACACACACACACACACACACACACACACACACACACACACACACACACACACATTTTTGTTTTGTTTGCTTTTGTTTGGGGGCCACAGCCAGCAATGCTCAGGGATTACAGGTTACTTCTGACTCTACTCAGAAATTACTCCTGGTGGTGCTGGGGGACAATATGGGGTGCCAGGGATCAAACCCAGGTTGACCGTGTGCAAGGCAAATAAATGCCTTATCTGCTGTACTATCTCTTTCTCTCTAGTGATATTTCCTTATATCTAATCTACCCATCTGACTTCTACATCCTATTTTGCTCTATATTCTTAGGGAATCTACATTAAGAATTTGTCTTTCATTTCAAACTCTGGAGTACCATTCTTTTTTAAATATTAATTATAAAATCCTAGAGGGGGGATGTAGCTCTGTAGCAGAACACTTGCCTTGCATGTGTGAGGCCCTGGGCTCATCCTCTGAACCAAGGAAAGATAGAAAGAAGGAAGAAAAAAGGAGTGCAAGAGAGAGAGAGAGAGCACAACAGGGAGGGGCACATGTCTTTCAGGCTGCCAACTCTGGTTCTTCAATTCCCAGCACCCCATATGGTCGTCTGAGCACATGAGCATCTTGAGCACCTTGAGCACCACAGGGTATGGCCCAAAAGACAATAAACAACAACAAAAGAATAATAAGAAAGAATAAGATTCTAGAGGGTTTAACTTTTATTTGATTTTTTTGTTGTTGTTTTGTTTTTCGCCACATCCAGAGGTGCTCAGGACTTAGTTCCTGTCTCTGTGCTCACGGATCACTCCTGGTGGTGCTTAGGAACCAGATGTGGTGTCTGGGAATAGAACCTAGGTCAGCCACGTGCAAGGCAAATGCCTGATCTGCTGTACTGTCTCTATATCCCAAGGCATTTAACTTTTTTGTTTGTTTTTGTTCCACACCCCAAAGTGCTCAGGGCTTACTCCTGACTGGACTCAGGGATCACTGCTGGCAGGGCTCAGGGATCGTATGTGGAGCCTGAATTGAGCCTGGGTCAGCTGAGGGCAAGAGCGCCTTACCCTTTGTTGCGTCTCTCCAGTCTGGGCATCTATATGAGCACAGGTGGTTCTCAGAGCTTATTCCTGGCTCTACGCTCAGGGATCACTCCTGCTCTGGGGACCATATAGGGTGCCGAGGATTGAATCCAGGTTGGCTGTATGCAATGCAAGAACTCTGTTGGCTGTACTGTCTCTTTGGCTTGACCACGGTGTTGCAATGAATGTAGATTTGCGATTTTGTTTGAATCTATGTTTTTGTGTTTGGATAGATACATAAGAATGAAATTCATCATGATCACTGGTGGAGAGATGGGTACTCGATCACTGTACTGTATGTATAAAACATAATCACAAAAATTTGTAATTTTTTTTTTTTTTTGCTTTTTGGGTCACTCCTGCGATGCTCAGGGGTTACTCCTGGCTCTGCACTCAGGAATTATCCCTGGCGGTGCTCAGGGGACCATATGGGATGCTGGGATTCAAACCCGGGTTGGCCACGTGCAAGGCAAACGCCCTACCCGCTGTGCTATCACTCCAGCCCCAGCTCCAGGAAAAAATTAAAAATAAATTTTTTAAAATAAAATAAAATTTAATTAAGAAGTAAAAAAGAATGGAATTCATATAGTTCTGTTTTAGTTTTGTCGAGGGGCCACCAACCATCCTGTATAGTGGTTAGGTGCACATCTGGCTTTGTGCTAGGGGTGTCAGTATCAGTAGTGCTCAAGGAAATTGTGCAGTGCTAGGGATTAAACACCAGTGAGACTGGCCACTTTCCTCCATGGACCTATTGCCCATCTCATCTTCTTTTGGTGTAGTGTCGGTTCAGCTATCTTCCCCATTTTTTTGGATGGGTTATTTTTTTTCCTTGTTAAGTTTTGTGAGAATTTTTGGGTTTTGTACCACACCCAATGGTGCTTGGGGGTTGCTTCTGGCTTGGTACTGAGGGGATTCTTCCCAGTGGCCTTGGGGGAACTGTGCCGTGTTAGGTGTTGAACCAGGAGCTCCAATGCACATTGTCCAGGCTTTTTGAACTACCTCCCTGGATTCCTAATATATTATTTTAATTTTATTTTTTTGACTTTTGAGTCACACCCCGCAAAGCTCTGCTACTTCTGCTTCATTGTATGAGGGGGTTGCTCCTGACGATGTCTGGGGCGCTATCAGGCGCCAGGAGTAGGCAAAGCCAGTGCGCTACCCTTTCAGCTATCTCCTTGGCCCTTGTTTCTTTTATTTTAGTTGCAAGCAAATAGGTAGGGGCCCTGGTAAAGTATACTTTGGGGAAATAATTAAAATGAAATTGCCTTGGGATTAGAGCAGTAATAGTGCAGGTAGGTTGTCTGCTTGCTTGTGGTGAATCTGGTTTCAATCCCCAGCATCCCAGATGGTCTCCCAAGCCTGCCAGGAGTGATCACTGAATGCAGAGCCAGGAGCTGTAGCCCAAAAATGAGAGAGAGAGAGAGAGAGAGAGAGAGAGAGAGAGAGAGAGAGAGAGTCTAGCCCTGAAGTAGCCCATAGGCATCAAACCACATCCCTTTGAAATACAAACCTGAGAGTCTAGCCCTGAAGTAGCCCATAGGCATCAAACCACATCCCTTTGAAATACAAACCTGAGGCCCCACCCAGAGAAGGGTGGACCCCTCAGAAAAGGTGAAATTGCAGAAGAATCTATTGAGTATCTGTGAAGATTGTGAAGATACCATCAACAATGCAAAGGCTGAGAGTGTGAGAAGATCATCAACAGTACCAAAGCTTTCCTGTGACAATGTCCGGATTAACTTCTATGTATGCAAAACTCTAGGGGAAAAAAAACATTGTACAGAATTTCCTTCCAACAGCCTTTGGGACTTCCTCAGTGGATGGAGCAGAGGTTGGAACACACTTTTCCAGCCTTGATCCCCACTTTATGGGGCCACTGGCAGCAAGTTCTTTTTTCATTTTGGGGGGTTAAGGGGAGGAGGCCACACACTTCAGGCTCTGAGCTCAGGGGTTGCTCCTGGGAATCTTCAGGGGGGATTAAGCCGGGACATCCTGCAATCAAAGCATATACCCCAGCCTCCCCACCCCCCCACCCCCCCCAACCATTTGAGTTACCAGTCCCCCTCTAGTAACAGATTCTTTTTTTTTTTTTTTTAGTAGTAACAGATTCTTTAGCTATGTGGAACTTTTTAGTTTGATGTAATTTTGTTTATTTTTTCTTTGGTTTTTTGGACAGATGGAGTCAAATCTCTGACTATAACACTAGGATAGTATCAGTGTTTTTGGTGTTTTTTTTCAACCTGTATTTTCTCCATGTAATTTTATGGGTTTGGGTCTTAAAGTTCAAGTCTTTAACCCAGGTGGAGTGACTTTTGTGCAGGAAGGTGTGAGATAGGTCCAGCTGTATTCATTAGTGACTATTACCTTTCTCAGCACCATTTCCTCCAGAGAGTTTCCTTTATGCTCTTGGCTCTTGTGTTGTGAACAAACTGCCCTTATGTGTTGAATATATGGACATTAAAATTCTAGATTCACAATTCTACTTTATTGATCTGTGTGTTAGGTTAATGCCATATTGGTTTTTTTTTCCTTTTCTTTCTTTTTTTTTTTTTTCCTGTAGAGGGCAGGTTTACTGAAGTGTTGGCCACAGTTGTTGGTGGGTGTTTCTGGCTCTGTACTCAAGGATCACTTCTGAAATGCTCAGGAAATCACATGATGCAAAGCCAGGGATTGAATTTGAATCAACTGTGTGCAAGACAAACACCCTATATTCTGTACTATCTTAGCCTTCTTAGAATAAAAACCTTTTTTTAAAAAAATTTTTGGGTCACATCTGATAGTGCTCAGGACTGATTCCTGATTTTGTGCTTAGGGATCACTCCTGGTGGGCTCAGGTACCATATGAGAATACTGGGAATCAAACCATGGTTGGCCAGTACAAGGCTGCCACCTTACCGGCTGCTCAGTAATCACTCCTGAATCACTCTTGGTGGGCTCAGGGGACCGTATGGGGTGCTGGGTATTGAACCAATACAGCATCCTGCCGCTGTACTATCTCTCTGTCCTCCCCATGTATTGATTAAATAATAGAACATCCACTGTGGTATGTATGTAGTTTTATTATACCCACTACTACTATACCAAATGATGCAGAGGAGTTTGTCTTGTCCAAGGACACATAGGTAAGGACACATAGGCAATAAATGATAGTACTAGGATACAAACCCAAATAGTCTGGTTCACACTTTTTTTTTTGGAGGCATACCCAATGGTTCTCGGGGCTTCCTCGAGAGGGCTCATTCCTGGCTCTGTGCTCAGGAATCACTCCTGGCAGGGATCAGGAGACCAGGTCCTTTTTTTGGAGGGGTGAGGGCATGATTATTTTTTGTTTTGGGACCACACCTTATTTACAGTGCTCAGTGGCTACTCCCAGAGCAGTGCCCAGTGGGTAGCTCCTGGCTTACTCCTGGATAAGTGCTCAGGGCTTAAGGAAGCCTGTGGGAATACTTCTTCTAGGGAAGAAGCCCGAGCCAGCTGAGTGCAAGGCAAATGCCCTAGCCATCCCGCTCAGGATCTACCTCCCTGACCTCAGAGTAGTGCTTTTTGGAGAGTGACAAGTTGATTTGGGGTGATATTGTGACTGTGAAAGCAGATTTATTTAGGAGGTCATGGGTTTCTTGAGTATTGCAACAAAAATTTTCAGACAAAGCTTCAGATATTGGCCCAAGCGATAATACAGTGGGTAGGATGCTTGCCTTGCTTTCGACTCAGCTGGGTTCAATCCCTGGCAGCCCAGACGGTTGTCCAGCCTGCCAGAAGTAGTCCCTGAGTACTTCTGAGTCAAGTAGTCCCTGAGTACTTCTGAGCCAAGAGTAAGTCCTGATTAGTCCTGGATTTGGCCCAAATGGAAAAAACAAACAAACAAACAAAAAACACACAAAAAAACAACTTCAGGTGCTTATGAGGTCCATTTATTGTACAGTTTAAGTAAAGGGTTTTAGGTCCTTCTCAATGCCCAGGATACTCTTTGTTGGTAAATAATGCCACTCATCCTGTTCCTGGTCCAGACTGCAACATTCTAGTCCTGTCCCCATGTTCACAACGGCCTGCTCTAGTTCCTGTGCCGTTCTCTCTGCAGTGTTTATGTTCCTGGTCTAGATTCTGCAGCTGAACGCTGTCACCTGTGTCCTCTTTCTAGGCCTTACTATAGAATCTGTGACTGGGCCTCTTTAGGGCCATAACGCAGTAGCTCTTTGTCCCTTTAGCTTTCTTATTTCTCTAGCAATGGCCATGAGCATGTGGGTGTGAATCTCTGCTATCTTGACATCTGCTAGACACAGGTGACAGGGCAAAGAGATCTTGCCTTCTGTTAAGGTCAGAGGGATACAACATGCCAGGGGATTCCTTTTAGGACTATTTCCCACCTCCAGCCACCATTATCTGTTTTGACTACATACATTTGCAGCAAGATTTCAAATGACCAATTCGGGCTGGAGAGATAGTACAGTGGGCAGGGTGCTTGCCTTGGATGCAGCCAACCTGGGTTTGATCCCTGGCACCCCATGTGGTTTGATTCCTGGCACCCCATGAGTCCTGCCAGGAGTAATTCCTCAGCACAGAACCAGGAGTAATTCCTGAGCAATACTGGATGTGACCCCAAAAACAACCCAAAAAACCCCAAAGTAAACAAAATGACGAATTAAACTGTGTAATAATAATGTGACCAATTAGATTAATTAGCCAATTAATTTAACTAGCCAATTAAATTAACCAAAATAAATTAAATGACTAATTAGAATTTAAAAGAATTTTAATGCAACTAAGTAAATAGTAGCACCATTGTTTGAGCTAGAGAATGCAGATGAGGAAGTTTGGGGCAGACTATGGTAAATGTATGGGGCAGAATATGCTAAATTTGGGTGCCTTTGAGGTAGTTATGGAGACATTAGTTGGATGATTAGTTTGGGTTTCCAAGGACAGACCTAGGCTGAAGTTATGAACTGGGAGTTAATGTTTGTTTGCTGTTTTGGATTTTGAACCACACTCCGTGGTGCTCAGGTCTTCCTCCTGAATCTTCACTCAGGAATCACTCCTGGTGCTTGGGGGACTGTATGGGAGGCTATAGACTGAACCTGGGGTGACCACATGCAAAGCAAATACTATTGCTCTGTCCTCTGAAATGGGAGTTACTGTACAGATGACAAATTAAGTTGTGGCATGTATGAATAGACCAAGGAAAGAAAATTGATTGAGAAGGGGATCTAGCATTGTTATTTGAGAAATTGTAATGTTGAACAACTTGGAACTCAGGCAAGAATTGACTGAGAGGGCTAGGCTTACTCAAATAACACTCATTCCCTCAGAAAGTTCATCTTTACACCGCTCCCACCTAGGCTGACTTTCCAGAGATGTCCTTTGAGTGCTTGAATGTTCTCATTAATATGAGTGCTTGGTGTACTGGAAGCTGGGGCTGTATCAGCCTGACCCCTGGGAGCTGGAGTCGGAGCATCTGAGGTTAGTTTGTCAGGTGCTCAGGCAGATGTCTTTGCACAGGAAGGCTGGGGTAAAAGTTCCTATTTGGCAATACTTCACAGGTGCTTGCACAAGTTACTGCTGGGAGACATAATGTCTATGCAACTCCACCGCATGGATTGTGCCTGTTTTCCCCTGAACTTCATTCCATGTACCTTTTCCCTTTGTTTTTTTCTCATATTTCACACTTCATTGCAAAAACCATAAATATAATTTTTCTAGGGGTTGGAGGGATAGTACAGAGGGGTGAGTGCTTGCTTTGCATGTGGTGGCTGATCAGGGTTCAATTCCTGGCATCCTCTATGGTCCCTGAGCACCATCAGGAGTAAATTCTGAGCAAATTGCCTGGAATAACCTCTGAGCTCTGATCACATCTGGGTGTGCCCTCTCCCCCCCAAAAAAAAGTTTTTCTGTACTTTTTTTAAGTGAAAGAAGACAGGATTTTGTTTTTGTTTTTTGTACCACACCTGGCAATGCTAAGGGCTTACTCCAAGCTCTGCACTCAGGAATTGCTCCTGGTGGAGCCTACAGGATGCTGGGGATTGAACCAGTACCCTATTCACTGTACTATTGCACCATCCTGAAGCAAGATAGTTTTTATTAAATGAAGCTTGCTTAGAAAGGTGTAAGGGAAGAGAAAGAGGGGAAATGAGTGTGTTTAAGAGAGAACATGGTTTTCTCCAGAATGGAAAAAGCAAGCAAAGATACAAAGAGACAAGCAAGTGAGATCCATGTTCAAGGAAAACACGGATTTGAAGAGCAAGCCAAGTTTTTCTGTACTTCTGAGTTGGGGGCCCCCGGAACAATCTCACAATTTCTCTTGTGTGTATGTATATATATGTGTGTGTGAAGTTATCCAGATCACACAGCTTGTAGGTGGTTTCAAACCAGGTATCCCCAGAGTCCATCGACCCTTAGCGACAGTCTCAGCAGACTGCACTCCTCACCTCCTAGATGTCTGGGTGCCCACTGCAGTGCAGGAATGTTGTGTCTGTTTCAGCGGCTTCAAATAGTTCATGACTGTTTTATTCCGTTGCCTTCTCAGAGCACACAGTAAACTAGGACCAGTCATTTTCACTCTGTAAAATTATATAGTGCCCAAAACAACGCTTTTATACTGTTTGGATAAAGCCAAGCAGCAGAAGCCATGCAGCAGCAGACATCAAAAGGTAAAAAAAAAAATCATAGGGGGCAAAACTTTGCTTGGAAATTCAGCTCATTAACTTACTGTTTTGAAGTAAATTTGGAGAAGTCTTACTTTGCTTACCTATCTATACTCCATCTTTTTACTATCTGCATAGATATCACCCTGACCAAAAATTATTTCTTAACTGAAATATTATTGTATAAGCAAACTTCTTGGCCTTCCTTCTTCCACTGCTTCCCAACATAATTTTCTACTCTGAAAAGTGGGGCTGGAGAGATAGCATAGTGAGGAGGGTGTTTTCCTTGCACTCAGCCAACTCAGGTTTTATTCCCAGCATTTCATATGGCCCTGAGCACTGCCAGGAGTAATTCCTGAGCATCTCCAGATATGGCTAAAAACAAAGCAAAATGGAAAGTAGCTACAGTGGGATTTTTTGTTGTTGTTGTTGTTGGGCTGGAGAGATAGCACAGCAGTAGGGCCTTTGCCTTGCAAGCGGCCGGCCTGGCAGAGCTGAGTTCGATTGCTCTGCCCCTCTTGGAGATCCTGGCAAGCTACCAAGAGTATTTCTCCCGCATGGCAAAGCCTACCCGTGACGTATTCAATATGCCAAACACAGTAACAACAAGTCTCACAATGGAGACGTTACTGGGCCTGCTCAAGCAAATAGATGACCAACAGGAGGACCGTGCTACAGTTGTTGTTGTTGGGTTATGCCCAGTGGTACTTAGGCCTTACTCCTGGCTCTGTGCTCAGAGGTCACTTCTGGAAGAGATGGGGAACCATATGCAATACTGAGGATTGAATCTGGGTCAGCCACATGCAAGACAAGCACTTTACCTGGTGTACTATCTCTTCAGCACCATCTACAGAGATTTATGTCTTTTGAGTGTGTTGAAAACTTATTTAAGACTTCCTATGTTACTCAGCAACTTAAAACTGAGGTTATCAGTGTGAGTATTCCAGTGTAGGAAATTTTCTTTTGGCCACACCATGCAATGTTCAGGGGTTACTCCTGCCTCTGCACTCAAGGGATCACTCCTAGTAGACTCAGGCGACCATATGGGATGCCTGGATTCAAACCCAGGTAGGCCATGACAAGCAAGCACCCTACCGGCTAGACTATGGCTCTAGGCCCTAGGAAAAATTTCTGAGAGATACATAAGTACACAAGTAAAACAAACTTTTGGGGACTGTAGTGGTAGTACGGTGGTTTGGGCGCTTGTCCCCTGAGCTCCACCAGGAGTAATTCCTTAGTGCAGAGTCTGCTAGTAAACTCTGAGCATCACAGAGTATGATCCCCAAAACAAAACAAGTAAATAAAAGTTGAGGCTTTTTCTTTTAAAATAACAAGCTTTTTTTTGGTGGGGATAAGGTGGAGAGGTGGGATGGGGTGTGTTTGTGTGTGTGGGGGGGGGAGTTTGAGTCACACCTAGTGGTGTTCAGGGGTTACCCCTGGCTCTGTGTTCAGGAGTCACTCCTGGTGGGATGAGAGGACTATATGGGGTGTTGAGGATTGACACCAGGTTTACTGTGAGCAAGGTAAATACCCTGCCTGCTGTACTCTCTTTCCCAGTCCCTAAAGCAAGTATAGGTTGGCATGTATATAAAGGAAGTATAGGTTGGCTGTAGCACTGCATTGTCCTCCCGCTGTTCATCAATTTGCTTGAGTGGGCACCAGTAATGTCTCCATTGTGAGACTTGTTGTTACTGTTTTTGGCATATTGA
>JAOXYA010000018.1:13574917-13593715 GCA_028565675.1 Sorex palustris
CCTCTTCTTTCTCTTTCTCCTTTAGTGTATCATGGTCTGCAACGTGGTTCCTGAGAGGCCACTGTGTCTGTCTGGAATGTTGAGTATTTTATCAGGAGATTGGAGGGGCTTTTCAAACTGGGTGGCAGCCTTGGGATGTGGGTTTCTTTTCTTCAACCCATTTTCTACATTCTATGCATTCTGAGGTGCTGGGCATGGAACCCGGGGACTCAGACATGGCACAGTTTTGTGTGCAGTCAGGGACATTCATTACTCTGCAGCAACTGGGGCGTGTAGGCTGTGTGCTCAACCAGAGTAGGGGAGGACCCAGAGGGCAGCGGGGGCATTTGGGCACAGTGCCCTGCAGGGTGCTGGGCGCACGGGGGCTCTGTGTGGGGCTGGGGAGAGCCCGCCCAGTGAGGGACAGGGCCCCCCCACTCACAGTCAGATCTGATCGGACATATTTCCTTCCTTCCTTCCTTCCTTCCTTCCTTCCTTCCTTCCTTCCTTCCTGTTCTTGGACCTCACCCAGCGATACTCAGCACTCAGGGTTCACTCCTGCCGGTGCTTGGGGGACCTTGAGGAGTGCTGGGGATCAAACTCCTGTCAGCTGCTTGCAAGGCAAATGCGCAACCCTCTGCACTGTGGCTCGAACCCTCCGGGGCAGCAGAACTGCGGAGCCTGGGTGGTGTGAGGCTAGAGCCACACGAGGGTTCCAACAGCACCTGAGAGACAGTCTGTCTCCCCAGCAGCCTGGATGCCCATTTCATGGGGCTGCATCAAGACTACCCAGGGTGGCTGCTTTGCGGCCCTGGGCTCGTGGTGCTGACCTGACATCAGCTGGATGGGTAAACCAACAACTGTATCTACATCTATCTACACACACACACACACACACACACACACACACACACTCCTCGCAGGAAGGCTGTGGAATCTCACAACAGCCCAGCGCTTCCGCAGGTGCTTGGGTCAGCGCTCACACAGGAACTCAGACACATGGGCACGCCCAAGCGTCTGCTGAGGGCTAAACGGATGAACAACACGTGGTGGTGGGCTGCCAGCCAAAGGGCTATTCTTCATTAGCTACAAAGGGCCATTCTGAACCAGGCCTTCAGGTAGACAGGCTGGACATTAAACAGCCTGAAATCAGCCCCGGTGAAACAAACCCAGCCCGAATCCCAACCGTCTGAGACCCTGGACCAGAGCCAGTCTGAGGGAAGGGCCAGGCAGAGGGCGGTGGGACATTCATGAGATGGGCCCCAATCTCACGACAACATGCACACGTTCCTGGGCCTGGCCTGCAGGGCTGAGGGGGGAGAGGCAAGCCGTGCGCCCACTCACCATGGCGTCCATGAAGGGGAAGGCAGCCAGGTACAGGAAGGCCCTTCTCGTCTTGCTCCCCACAGACTCGTCCACATGGTGCAGCTTGTTGATGATGTAGTAGCCCAGGTCACTGTATGCTGCAGGGCGGGGAACAGGGTCAGTTGTCAGCATTTCCCGCGGGGACGCAGAACCCCAAGGGGACTCGTTCTTTTCATTTACTTTTAGACCATTTAAAAAAACTGCAGTACCAGGGGCTAGAATGATAGCACGGTGGGTAGGGCGTTTGCCTTGCATGCAGCTGACCTGGGTTCGATCCTCAGCATCCCATATGGTCCCCTGAACACCGCAAGGAGTAATCCCTGAGTTCAGAGCCAGGAGTAACCCCTGTGCATCACCAGGTGTAACCCGTGACCCAAAAAGCAAAAAAAGAGAGAAGACTACTATTTGATTTGGGGCCTGAAGCAATAGCACAGCAGGTAGAGTGTTTGCCTTGCATGCAGCCAACCCGGGTTCGATTCTCAGCATCTCATATGGTCCCCTGAGCACCGCCAAGAGTAATTCTTGAGTGCAGAGGCAGGAGTAACCCCTGAGCATCTCAGGGTGTGAGCCAAAAAGCCAAAAATTGCAGTTTCTGGATTTATAGTACAGTGAATCACACTTTTCCATGCACAGTGATCACTGAGCCCCACCCCCAGCCCCAGAGGGCTGCCACTTCCCACCCATGTACCACCGACCTGCCCCACAGACCCTGCCATGTACCACGGGCTGACCCTGCCTCCCACCCGTGTACCATGGGCCCACCCCACTGACCCAGCCGTATAAGCCCAGTTCTACAGCCAGAATCTTCCGTTCTGATGGCTTGGACCTTGTGTTGTTCCCTTCCTATATTTCTCTTTTCTCCTGAATATGGGAGACCCCGGCCCTGTTCACAGTGGAGGTGGTCGCTCCTACGTGTACGGAGATGAATAAAGCCAAAGTCCTGGGATTCCTCAGGACCACAAATCAGTTGATGAAGCAAAATTTTGTTTTAGTGCAGAAAATACATAGAAAAGCAAATGGGAGATCACTGGTGACATTCACACCCGTTGACCCAGAAGGGGACCGCTTCCTCCCATTATGGGTTCTGGTCCTCATCCTCATTCCGGGGCTGTAGGCGGAGGGAGTACGTGTATGGGTCAGCATAAATACAGGCTATACACAGATACAGGGTACACACACGACACATGGGACACACACACACATACACACCTGGGATACACACACATATAAATACTTGGGATACACACGTAACACATAGGACACACACACATACACACACGGGATACATACACATAACACATGGGATACACACATATGCACACACCTGGATACACACACGTGCACACCTGGGATACAACATACACACCTGGGATACACACATACACACCTGGGATACACACATACACACATGGGATACACACACATATACACACCTGAAACACACACACATACACACACACGGGATATACACACACACGGTATATATATACACAAACCCAGGAGACACACACATACACATACACAACCAGGCTACACACATACACATATACACCCGGGATACACACACATACACACTCAGGATACACACACATACACACATGGAACACACGCACATGGGACACACACACATACACACATGGAACACACACACATGGGACACACACACACACGGGACACACACACATGCACATCCAGGATACACACACATATACACCCGGGATACACACACACACACACACACACACGCTGTTTTGCAGACGTGACCGTTGCTGCAGGTAGGCTTCTGCATTACAGAGGCTGCCCTGGCTCTGCTGCAGGTCTCGTGGTTCGCAGTTTGCCGGGTCTCACTACCACCCGTGCAGCTTGTTTCCATGTTCCCTACTGCTGACAGACCCTTGACAGACAGCCTCGCTGCCAAGTAGTCTGCACATATTCCTAACCACTTACTGGAGGGAGAGAAACCTGAGGGTAACTGGCTTTTCAATAAAATTTTGACAGCTACCTTATCATCTTGCCATGCTTATAAATTCATTTTGGGGACCAGAGTGACAGGCTTGGGTACATTCCTGGGCAGTTGACAAACTTTTATCACTAAAGTTTTCTTTTTTTGTGTGTGTGTGTGGGGGGCGGGGTTGCCAAATAGTGTGCAGGAGGCCCCATGGCCTCTCGCAGTGTACACGCACCTGGCAGGCATGCCAATGTATGGCCATGTGCCAGGCAGCCCAGCCTGGGCTGTCCCCCTGAAGTGGTTTAGGGGTTGAAAAGACAGCAGAGGTGAAGGTGCTCATCATGCATGCAGCTAACCAGGGTTCGATCCCCAGAACCCCAAAAGGCCCCCAAGCCTTACCAGAGTGATTGCTGAGCACCAAGGACTAAGTCCTCAGCACTGACCCGTGTGGCCCCCAAACCAAAGGCAAGCACCAGAGAGCTGAAAACCTTGCAAACATCAGAACCTGAGACTGGCACGGAATGAACACAGAACACATGACTAGGGCTGGCAGGGCGGAGTGGGGGAGGGCGCCCCTCCCCACCTCAGCTCTTTCCAGCCCAGGCTGGAGGGCAGGGGGTCATTTCTGTCTCATGGACACGTGCTTCGATGTGGCAGGAAAACCGTCATCTTCGTGTCTGTACCCCCTTTGAAGGCGATTTCAGGCTGGGCTTCCTGCCCAGGTGTGGGTGGTGGGCACCAGCAAAGGAGGCTCAGTGGGTCCCTTGTGTGGATCAGTCCAGCAGGGATCCCCTCCTGCCTTTTTTTTTTCTTGCAGAAGGGTAACACCTAGCAGTGCTCAGGAGTTACTCTTGGCTCTGTGCTCAGGGATTGCTCTGTCAGGGCTCAGAGGACCATACAAGCACCCTCCCTGATGAACCGCTCCCCCGCCCCGAGATTATTTAATTTTCTTTTTGTTTATTGTTCTGGCATGATGGTGCTCAGGGCTTACTCCTGACTCTGCACTCAGGAGTGACTCCTGGCGGTGCCTGAGGGACCCTACCGGATGCTGGGGATTGAACCCAGGTCAGCTGTGTGCAAGGCAAATGCCCTCCCCGCTGTGCTACGGCTCTGGCTGTCTTTATTGTGTGTTTGGTGGTGGTGGTCAGGGGGGCAGCCCCTGCCTTTGAACATAAGCTAAGCCGGCCGGGTGGACCCCAGGACCCGATCAGACCCACGATCAACCTTGGGGTCAGGATGCTGGGTCCAGGCTCAGCGTCACGGCTGACCTCAGTTTCCTTTGCTCAGGAACCGCAGGATGTGGTCATCTGCTCCCACCATACCCAGCAGAGGCCACTGCAATGGCCATGGGGACCACAGCAGGCGGAGGACGGGGGATGCCCGGGAAGGGCTGCAGGGTGGGCGAGCATCTGGGGGTGAGCTCAGCGCCCGCCTGACACCAGGCTGGCATTCCTGACTGTGGGTGGTTTAGCTGGGGTTGGGGAGGTTGTGGCGAATCTGAGATGTTCAGGGGTCTCTGAGCTGGGCCCCCTTCACCAGCCAGGAACCCCTGCTGAGGAGCTTCCCAGGCAGTCAGCCTTGGCGGGGAAGTTGGACTGGGGTGCAGTGAGCACCCAGCACCCAGCACTGCGGTCATGACTCCGGGAGCCTGCCTTTGGCGAGGGGCGGGGGCCATCCACCAGCTAAACCCCATGAAGGTGGTGGGGGTGGTACGAGGGGGGTCACTGAAGGAGCCCCCAACCTGAGGTATCAGGGCTTCAGAACCAGGTGATGATGCATTTGTGGGGTTTGGGGATCCCCCACTCTGCAGCGCTCAGGGGCACCCGGAATTCTCTTACCGTCAAGACCCTCAAGACCCATGGGGTGGGAGCGACAGCACAGTGGGGAGTGCGTTTGCCTTGCCTGCCACGCTGTGGGCATGGGTGCTGCCAACTCAGGGCACAGAGCACCGGGCAGGGACAGGGCCCTGCCCGCAGGGTCTCAGGCCTGCAAATAGCCGCTCAGCCATTCCTGCTGCCCCCTCTGTCCTCCCTGCCCAGGCCCGGGCCCCCGGAGGCCTCTGCGGTCAGCCTGCTGCTCCCTTTTCCTCCTACCTCTCCCGCCTTCCATGTCTGAGTCTGATGCAGACCACAGAGGTGGTGACCGGGAACCCTCAGGGCCCAACCACGGGTGTCCACACCCTGTTCCCTGTCCCACCCTCCCAAGCTCGGCTTCTGGGCTCAGCTGGGGTAATTTGTTTCAAGGGCTTGGCAGTGAGCCCCTAATTACCAGGGCAGCCGCCTTCACCAGGACCCAGTGACCTTGTCTGAAAGGTCTCCCTGGCCTGCCCGCCTCCTCTCACCCCTCCCCCAGCCTGCCCTCCCCCCTTCCCCCCCAAGAAGCACATCAGAACTCAGGGGCCACATCCCCAACTGAACCCTTTACAGCCCAGGCCCTTTTACAACAAGGTGACTCAGGACCCCAGGTTTCTTTGGACCCTCCATCCTGGGGCCACCTTTGGGGACCAGGAGCACTCGTGACCAGATGGGCCTCTCAGACACAGCACACGCCTAAGACAGGCGCCGTGACTCCGAACTCTGCCGCTCGCTCTCACAGTGCACGGACGCTCTGTGCCGCCTCTCTCCCTCTCCCGTGTCCTTCCTAGGGTGGGTGTGCGTCTGTGTGTGCACATGTGTGCGTGTTGGTGTGCATACACCACCCATGCCGAGTAGCTTGTGGGTGTCGGTTACTGTGCCCCTCACCCATGCAGACCCTGAACCTATCCCCTGTGCCCTGCAGCGCCAGCCCGGAAGAGGTCCAAAGGCAGCCGGTGCCTTCGGGGGAAGGAAAGTCCCAGACTGGGAAATGAAACCAGAAGGGCCAATTTTCCCCTCACTGCGTCAGCATGGGACCCAGAAAGGTTCGTCCTTGTGACAATATTCCAGCTGCGTCTCTCCAGAGAACAAGCTACATCTCGCTGGGGTCAGTGCTCCCAGGCCCAGAGGAAGTGGAGGCGGCACATGGCCTGGAAACCTGCAGAGAACCTCCCTCACTCCTTAGAAACAACAGGGTAGGGGCTGGAGTGATAGCACAGCGGGGAGGGCCTTTGCCTTGCATGCGGCCGACCCGGGTCCAATTCCCAGCATCCCATAGGGTCCCCTGAGCACCACCAGGAGTAATTCCTGAATGCAGAGCCAGGAGTAACCCCTGTGCATCACTGGGTGTGACCCAAAAAGCAAAAACAAAACAAACAAAAACCAAAAACCAAAAACTACAGGGGTAGACTTCAGTCCTCTCTCCAGTAGAGCCCACTCTGCCAGGTGGTTCCCATTTGTCAGCTTGAGGGTCACCCATGGTGGTGTCCAGAGGTGGCTGACCCGGCTGACCCCAGTTCAGGCAAGGCTGGGGCCTGAAGGGGAAGTCAGGCAGATGTTATAAGGCCTGAACCCTCTCAGGCCTGTGCAGTATCTCCGTAGTTGCTCTGAGGAACGCTCTCTCTCTCCCCGGCAGGCTGCCATGGATGGCTCTGGCCAGTAGTGTGCTGGACAGCGGCTGGTTCTGGGCCCTGGGAGGCCCCGTGCTGACCTCCTTGCCCTGGAGCTCAGCCACGGCTGTCCAGGGGGGCTACAACCAGGGAGAATGAGGCTTGGCATCAGCTGATGCCCCCCTGGGAGGCCTCCTGACTCTCAGCTGACCACCCGTGCACAGCCAAGTCTGAGAGGACGTCCAGCTGCCCCCATGGCCGAGGGAGCAAGAAGGAACAAACGCTTGTGCCTGAGGCGCCGAGCAACATGGCGGATGCACACACACACACACACACACACACACACACACACACACACACGGAGCTCTGCAGACACTTATTCCCATTTATCCCCTCGCCCTGCCCCCAGCTGGTCTCGGTTCTATCCAAAGACCCTCCCCGGGGCCCCCTGCCAAGGGGGGAGTCGTAATGCACGGACGATGGAGGGGTCTGCGGGAAGGAGATTGGCCAGTAGAAGTGCCTTGCTGTGGGCACACAGCACCTTTGGGCGCTGTCACGGTGAGGCCTCAGGAACAAAGGACCCACAAGGGGGCAGCTGTCAAATAATCTCGTCATCAGCCACCATCCAATTGCATGGCCTTCTCTCCTGGAAGGGAGCAACATGACGCTCACCATAACCATGCCACCGGACCCCGTGCCAGGCTGTTTCATTTGGGGCACCCCAGAGAGGGGCAGGTGAGGCCCTCCCCGCCCCAAGGGACCCAGTCCCAGCAGCCGAAAACCTCTAGAACTCAACCGCTGCCATGCTCAAGGTTGCTCTCCACACGCTCAGGCTGAGCCTCATGCATGAGTCAACCTATTCCTGGACCACGCGGCCGCACACTACAAGACACTACCTCCAAGAGTACCACACCACATTTGATGGGGGTCAAATAGCAGGGTCACACCCAGCAATGCACAGGGGTTATTTCTGGTTCTGCATTCAGGAATTACTTTTGGTGGTGCTCGGGGACCATATGGGATGCTGGAATTGAACCTGGGTTGGCTGCGTGCAAGGCAAACGCCCTACCCACTGTACTATCACTTCAGCCCCCTGGCCCATTTCTGGAACCATCCCTCCTTCCCTGGGGGCACATCTCTGAAGGGGAGGGAATGACTGGGGGATGCTGGGGGGAGGGGGAGGGGGAGGGTGGGGGACAAAGAACAGCAGGAACTGGGGACATGGGGAGAGAGGGGGGGCGCCACTGGAAGGAAGAGGGCCCCGCAGGAGGCCCGGATGCTTCTACAAGCCAGCGGGGGTGCAGGGAGCAGTTAGTGAGGCCATGGAGTACGCCCAGGAGTGACCTCTGAGAGGAGCTGCTCTTCCAAAATCCCCCAAGGAAACGGGCCTCCCCAAGTCCCATTTGGGAAACTCTTCTCTGATGCCAGATGTGTCACGGAAGCACAGTCTGGTGCGTGATGAAGCTTCTGCCTGGCGTGAAACTCGCCTCTTCACTAAACCGCCAATGTCGCCTGTGCAGACGTGAACAGGAATGTCGAACCTGGCATCTTTGGGGGTGCCAACTGCCTCCATTCACTGGGGTGGGCGCTAGCAGAAGCCTGGCACATGCACTTGGGGTGTCCCTGAGATGCTTCCAGTCCCTGCCTGGCCAAGGCACGGGGCTCCAGGAGGAAGCTGATGGTCCCCCCAAGCCTCCTCCTCAAGTTCCCGGAGCCGCCCCGAGCCTAGGCCTGGCTGCCCGCCTAGCTCTGGTGCCCGGTGTCCCTGCTCTGGCTCAGGGTTCCTCCACAACATTCCCGTGACACGCAAAGGCTGGGGCTGTGCCCTCTATACCTCCTCCAGCTCTTCCATTCTCTGTGAACAATCTGCACTGCAGACAAACCACAGCTTTTCTTTTGCCTTTTTCTCGGGGGCAGGTGGGCTCCCAAAGCAGTGCTCAGGGGCCCAGGGGCCATTCCCAGTGATTTCCGGTCCTGTGGCTCAGCCTGGGCTTCCCCGGGCTGGGGGTGGGGGGGGGACGGGGCAGGCGGCCTTACCGATCAGGGTGTGGAAGATGGCAGCAACAGCCCCCGCCACCACCATGCACAGCACCGCCTTGGTCCGGTCCCGCTTGCTGTTGACGAACACCAGGCCCACATTCTTAAAGTCGCTCATGGGCCCCGTGAAGAACTTCATCAGCGAGTAGGCCAGCCCATAGCTGGCCAGCATCTCCACCGCGTCCTCCTTGACGGCTGCGATGCCTCGGTTCAAGGCCTGTGGGTGGGAAGAGACACGCGTCAGGGAGGCGAGAACCAGACCCCCATGCCCCAGAGACGCCTGGCGGGCGGGTCTCACTGGGGACCCGTCCAGGGGTCCAGTTCCCATGTTCATCCCTAGGAGCTCTGTGGGCGCTGCCGTTGGACGCGGGAGTGGCAGGGTGAGGGGAGCTGGGAGCTGCCCACCCACTGGGGAGAAGTAAGCAGCATGTTTAGGCTGGCGCCAGAACAAAACTTAGGCGAAGAAGCAGGAGTGACAAGTGGAACATGTTCACACTAATGTGTTGGGGACTTGAAGCACTGGCTACGGGCATTCGGCCTTCCGTCTTGTGATACGGGTGTGTGTGTGTGTTTGTGTGCGCGCACACATGCATGTATGTGCATGTGTGCGCACGTGTGCTATGTGCATGTGTGCACATGTGTATCCATGTGTTTGCGTGTGTGCATGTGTGCATGTTTGCATGCGTGTGCATACATGTGTGCATGTGTGTGCAGGTGTGTGCGTGTGTGTGCCTGTGCACATGTGTGCACTCACAAGCACTACCTAAAATCCTGTCATGTATGGAGCACCAAGTGAATCCTGTACTCTGAAAAAAACGCTCTCGAAGGATTTATCATCCCATGTGTTACCTATGTGTGTCTGTCTATGTAGAGAGTAGTTCTTTACATACAGAATCAAATGAATGGTGGCAGCCATGATGGAATGAGAAATCACACATCATTTATTTTGTTCCAGGAGGGGGTGAGGGTAGCCCCCCCCTTCTAGGTTTCGACTTGAAACACACCCTGGGCTGAAGGGAGAGGAGAGATGGGGAGGACGCCTTTAAGCCAAACACTCGGGACAATCCTTGCTTCAGAAATACAGTCTCGGAAGATTTTGTGTATTTGGGGGGTGGGGGGCGGCAGGGTGACCCCAGTGGCTGAGGGGGCCAGGGACACCCCCAGAATGCAGGCCTGACTGTGAGAGCTTGGGGCCTGCAGGTGGGGGCGTCCTGCGGTGTTGGGTCCCAGTCTGAGGCCTCGCGGATGCAGTGTGTGAGCTTGAAGGCCTGAGCTGCCTCCTCTGCCTGCCCCCAGTAAGGGGTCCTCAGAGGTGCCACACACTGGAAATCTGGGGAACAGAGTCACCACACCACTCGTGGTCTTTGGGTCCAGGCAATCCCCTCCCAGGGGCATTGTCCTGGATGCTGAGATGCCTTTTCCAGTTTGGGGGCCAGAGACGCGGGTCAAGCAGACAGCACACACTTGAGGCTCCATCCCCAGCACCATGGCGGCCCAGAGCACCGCCAGCCCGATCCCCACCGTCCTCAAGCAAAAGCAAGTTTTGGCTCGTAGCAAGACAGATGGAGGAGTGCAGGACTCGCGTTCACACACAAACCCACCACCTCCCGTGTGCCAGTGCTGTGTGACACCATGGTCCCTGCCTCGCCCAGGGCGCGTATTTGGGCTCATCCTTAGGGCTGTCCACTTGTTTCTGCTTTTGACAAATGTGAGACGACATTCCTGAGCACTGGGGAGTGGACCAAGCTGCCTAAAGCACAGCTGGCCAGCAGCACACATCTGTAAGAGGCCACCAACGACAGAGAAGAATCCAGATGAATAGTCCATGACGGTTATGCCGGCGTTGCCCTCCTGCCAAAGCTGGGACGACCTGCCGGCAAATTCTTGGGTTCCTGTTGGGCCTCTGATTCACTCTTCATTTCATTTCTCCCCCCATAATAGCACAAATTTCCCCTGGTCACTCTGTGACCTTGCAGGGCACACACTCTTCCTCCTGCCAACCTCGTCTCATGCCTTCAGACCCGGAAGCAAGTCAGGCACCCTAAAACCCAAGGCTCTAGCACCGGAGTGCTCTAGCTATTAATCTCACACAACCTGAAATGAGAAGGCACAGGGTCCCCGGTCAACCCAGACCCCCACTCACACAGTACAGAGCCTGGCACACACGGCAGGAACAAGTGAACTCGCCCCAGCTCACTGTGGGTGCTTAGAAGCACAGACCTCCACCTGCAACTCTGATTTATTTTTGTGAGTCGTGGGGTGGGGCTGGACTCACTCCTGGCTCTACAAGGTGAGCACCCTACCTGCTGTACTGTCCCAGCCTTGATGACTTTGATTTTTTTTTGGGGGGGTGGTGGTGGGGTGGGATGAACAAACCAGTGTTCAGTAGATGTCAGTGGACAGAATTGTCCTAAAAGGCTCCCCAGGCACCAGGCAGGGCATGGACCCCTGGCTGGCCCTGTACAGGGGCATGAGGCAACATGGCAGTGGGACCCACCATCAGCCACTTCAGCAGAAATAGTGAACAAAGAAGGTCCATTCCCCACCCCAACCCCCATCTCCCCTGCCTTCATGTTCTGTGGATGTCACTGGGGAGACACAGCAAACTTTTCTCTGAGGGGACAAACTCTGTAACAGGTGTGAATTTGTGGGCCAGGTGTGGAGAAGCTGAGCTTGGCCACTCAGCCAAGACACCAGATTCTGAACGATGGGCGGAGGGCCATGGGGTACAGAGTGAGATGCAGATGTTGATGGATCCTTCTCAGGAGACAGACCCTTGTGGCCACGTAGCAAGGAGGAAGAAGGACCGGATTGCTCACATAGAAACAGCAGTTCCCAGCCTCCACACAGGCAGTGAGCAGTGGGATGGTCCCTAAGGGAGCAGGTGACAGGGGACACTGACCAACTCCTCTTTCTCTTGAGTAAAGTTGCCTTCTGTGATCTCATTTGGCCAGGGGATCATCCTGCCCTCTAGCCCTCACGACAAGACTGCTGGCCAACCATCAGCCTCTATCAACCTGCTTATGAAACAGCCTCAGTACAGCCCCAGGAGAAGCAGTTTAAAACTTTTCTCGCCTTCTGAAAAGATTCAGGATTGAACTCCTAATATGACTGGAGAGTATCACTTCTTGGCATCTACTCCAAAGACCCCAAAACTTGACTCAGAAGAACAAACACTGGCGCTTTTAAGTGCCCTGTGACACTATTCACTGCGCTAGACAAAATCTAGACGCTGCCCAAATGTCTAAGAACAGATACGTGGATGAAGAAAGCAGGGAATGCCCAGTGGAACACCCCTTGGGCCTCGGAGACGCACGCAATCTGCAGCTACGGGGATAAGTCTGGAGTGGGGAGGGGGCTGAGTGACTAGCCAGGAGAGGCCCGCACATAGAGTGACCTCTCTCGTAAGCGGATATGAAGAAACAGTAAGGCACAAGAAATGCCCAAAGGCCATGGGACCCGAGAGCCATGGACAGAATCAAGTTCCCCACCCTGCGCCTGGGGAGGGGACATGGGGGGGACATGGCATGTGGCATTAGGATGGGTGATGCAGGAAACTACCGGATTTGCAAATCATGCATTGTAAATGACGGTACCTAAAATGGAAATATCATCATCATCATCATCATCATCATCATCATCATCATCACTTGTCACTTGTCATCCTGTTGATCATCGATTTGCTCAAGCGGGTATCAGTAACAATTCCATTCGCCCCCATTGCGTGCTAGCGTAGCCCAATGGCGTATTGAGGGCTCTTTGGGGTCAGGGGAATGAGGTCCGTTATTGTTATTGTTTTTGACATATCGAATATGCCACGGGTAGCTTGCCAGGCTCTGCCGTGCGGGCAGGATACTCTCGGTAGCTTGCCGGACTCTCTGAGAGGAGGTACATCACTTGGCTAGAGTATAAGAGGTAATAATAATAATAATAATAATAATAATAATAATAATATAAAAACAACAATAAGGCCCTTTCTCACCGTGCATGTGTGCAGGTGGAAACACCAGTGGCCGTGAGCAGGCTGTGGGCAGGCGCGGCCACCTGGGGCAAGTGCCCTCTCAGTGACCGCGGTCCGGGCCCTGTAACTTTCCACTGTTATTGTTCTGTTGCTTGGTGCTTCAGCAAGTGGTTTGGGTTCAATGAGATGACTTGTCCTCCGGTACTTTTCCAGGCCCACTTTGTTTTCTTAAGGATCTATACGGCGCAGTGGCAGACACCCTAGCTCTGTTTACCTGGACCTCCGGCCAAGCCCCGCACACCCACGTGCGGCTGCGGTGGGCAGGAGCTGGGCATGGCCAGCCCAGTCTCTTGGGGGCAGCCAGCGCCCCACTGCCCACGTTCTGTGCTTCCGGAAGACCTGGAGATGACACGGGGCGAGTCCAGAATAGGGTCCTGCCACTTCCTGCCTCTGCCCACGGCTGGACGGACGCTCCTGGCAACACCCAAGACAAATGCCCAAGCAGGTTTGGAGCTCGGCTCATGCACCTTTCTCCGGCTGAGCCTCTGGAATGATTTTCTGGGGGGTGGGGGGGGAAGGAACGCATCCTATTCTCTGGGCCCATCACCGGGAAGAGGGTCAGCTCAGCAAAGGGTCTGTTTCCCGGTGCCCTGAAGCACCCTCACATGTGCTGTCCCTGACACATGAAGTTTCTGTCTCTGGGTTGGCTCGACTCTAATTCAAGACGGTGGGAGGCTTGGCAAAGGAGAAGCATGATGGAATCCTAGTCAACATTCTCTGGGCATGGAAGACTTTATCCCGGATCTCCCACCTCCCCTCAAAAAAAACCCCAATCTGGCACCGACGCACATAGAGAAATGCCTGTTTCTTACTCATTTTTGTAAGGTTCCTAATGGATGGCATTTTAAAATCAAAGGGGATGTCCAGTCCACTTTAGAACAGGGTGCAGCATGGTTAGCTGTCTTTTTTTTTTTTTTTTTTGCTTTTTGATCATACCCGGCGATGCACAGGGGTTACTCCTGGTTGTGCACTCAGGAATTATTACTCCTGGGTCTGCAATCAGGAATTACTCCTGGTGGTGCTGAGGGGACCATATGGGATGCTGGGAATTGAACCCGGGTCAGCTGTGTGCAAGGCAAATGCCCTACCCACTGTGCTATCTCATTCCAGCCCCTGGAACTTCTTGAGGAGTTAAAAACTCCAAAGTGGAAACCTGGAGGACTATCTTGAGTTCTGGGTTGGCCCTTGACTTCCTGTGTCCACTACTCAGGACCACAGCTCCTCACCCCAGAAGGCTGGGTCCCCTGGGACCTTCCGACTGGAAACTAACATGGTGACCACCTGTGGCACTTCCCTGCCCAGCCCTCGGCTCTCCGAGCTGGGTGCTCTTCCAGTCATTGGCCTTGCCCTTTGACTTAGGGATGTTTTCAATCCTCTGGACCTAAGGACTTCAATCCTTCCTGGCACCCCCTCCCCCAACACACACACACACACACACAAACACACACACACACACATATACACTGCAGCCACACTGGAAACGTCTGTACCTGACCAAGCCCAGGGCTTCAGAGAGAAGCCAGCCTCACTGGTCTCTGCAGGAGAGGATGGGAGGGGGGACAGGCTGTGCTGGGAAAACAAGGCAACCTTCCCCTGTCCCATCCCCTGACGCTGCAACTCCCTAGAACTTTCCTTCCCTTCCAGAGCTCAGCTTTTTCAGCACCCATGTTTGCACCCCTGTACAACACCATCCATCAAGAGTAGGAATTCCCTCTTGAAAACACCAGAGACACAGTGACTCCATCACTCAACTCTTGAAACCAGCCCTCCTGAGCCTGCCTGCTAACTTAGAACTCTGTTCTTTCAACCCAGCTGAGAGTCTGGCTACATCTCTGTCTTTGGCCTTGGCAAGAACTGGTGGACAACGGGATTGAGGAAGTCAAAAAGGAACTCAAACTCTATCCTTTGGTGTTGACACCCACACCGGCCCTAGAAGGAGCCTACACTGCCCAAAGCCCCTCCCCAAGCCAGGAATCCACCCCCAACCTGAGTAACCGCCTTTCATGGCCTCCAGCCTCAGGTAGGTACGACATCAGGGGCTTTACAGATCAACTTTATACACCCTGACTCAGCTCTTAACAGCTCCAGACCCCACTTACAGCTTTCCCTGCAATGCCTGCACACACACATGTACACACGTGCACACACACACACATGCACATACATCACACGCATGCACACACGTGTACATGCCCAGCCCTAGCTTCACCTCCTTAAGCTTTGCTCCTTGTTCCTCCTGCCTGTGCCCCCTCGGCCTGGTCCCAGCCACAACAGCCAGCCCCAAGAATTGCAGGGGGCGCTCAGGGCTGTCCCCTCTTCTCTGCACCCTAACCTGGTAGTCCGTCCCTTCCTTCAGACACGCTCTGTAAGAGGCGGATCAGGAGGGCTGAGTCTAATTCACGAACTGATGAAGAAGGCTCCCCGTTTCTCCATGAAGAAACCAGGAGGGAACCCCCCACCCCCAACAATGCTCCTTCCAGGGAGGCCCCAGGTGGGGCTTAGGCTTGGCTGAGCCCATGCTGACCCTGGACATCAACGACCCTTCTCACGGGGAGCCTCTGGACACCCCCGTTCCTCTTGAGCTGAGAAAATGTGACTCCAAAGAAGAAGCTGGATGGGGCTGGTGGTGCATGGTGCCACCTGGGCTCCATCCCCAGCACCCCGTATTGTCCCCCGAGCCCACCAGGAGTGATCTCCGAGTACAGAGCCAGGGTAAGCCCTGGGTGCTACCCTCCTGGTGCGGTCCAAACCCACCAATAATACATATATATTTTTTAAAGAAGCATCTGGATCAACTCAGGCCTCCCACACCTTCCCGGGCCTGCGCTCACCCCACCCCGCCAGGGCTGCATCCCCCAGTTACCTCCGACCTCCAGCACGGTGAGAACAGCCTGGCAAGAGGCCTGGCCACGTTCGTTGCGCGCGCTGCAGCTGTACACGCCGGCGTCGCGCGCCGCGCAGCCCCGCAACCACAGGCAGCTGGGCTCGGGGGCCGGCGCGGGCAGCGGCTGCCCGTCGCGGAACCAGCTGAGGCTGGGCGGGGGCGTCCCTCTCACGGCCACCCGCAGCCGCACGTCGTGGCCCACGAACACGGCCGCGTCCTTCAGCGGCCGCAGGAAGACAGGCGCCCCGGCCGCCGCCGCCCCGGCCGCCGTCCCGCCGCCGCTGCCGCCGGACCCCACCTTGGCCCTCTTCGGGGGCACCCCGGGGCTGGGGGGCGCCCTGGGGCCGGTGTCCTCGCCTCGCGTGCCCCGGCCTTTCTGCATGGCTTCTGCGCGCTGGGCTCGGGGTGGGGTGGGGGGCCGAGGGCAGGCACGCTGGAGCTGGACGCGGCCACGGGGGGCACCGGGTGGGTGCAGGTGCCCGGGAGAGGAGTCCTGGGGGGCCGGCGCCCTGCCTTCCTGCCGCGCGCGCGCCCGCCCGCCCGCCCGCCTGGGGCCTGCGCTACCCAGAAGGTCACCGGGGAGGCAGGCGGTTGCGCCTCGGGGGCTATTTTTAGGCCCCCCGGCTCGGGTTTCGAGGGAGCCGTGGAGAGGGAGGGGACTTGGAGGCCACTGGGCTCCTGTCACTCCCTCCCCGAGCCCCCTCCCTGAGCCCCCATCGCCGTCGGGGGGGCTGCGGCACCGGCCACCCCTCCCCCCCGGAATCCCGCGCCCCCTTCCCGGGTGGAGTCGGGTTACCCCATCAGGGCAAGCCCATTTCTCCGCCTTTCTTCCCTCTGGGCCAGCGGGAGTGGACAGTCCCCGCGTGAGGCAGATGTCCAGGCCCAGAGCCCAGGAAGAGGGACCCAGGCCTTCTCCTCCCCTCCCCCCCATCCCCAGATCTTCAGAGAGTCCGGGTGAAAGCAGGACCCGGAGTGACGAGTCCCTGGTGGGCTTGGGGACTGGAAACCGCTCGCCCTGTTCAAGCCTGGTTTTACAGCACGGACAGCTGAGCCCTGCAGCTAGGGGCCTGGGCCTACCCGGACAACAGCCGCTTCTGACTGTTGACTCACCCCAAATGTGCCTACGGTCATCTCTGGGTCCGAGGGGGCTTGGATTGCGGGGCCCAGCAGAGAGCAAAGCGAGAACGCTCAAGCCCCCCTGATGATGGGCCCTCCGGGTGTGGAAGTGTGGAAGTGCGCAAGCGCGGTTCCCACCCACCTTTGTTCAAGGGTCCACTTGAAGGGGCTCGCAGCAGGCAGAGACGATCGAGGAGGACGCTGCAGGCGCCAGGGTTTGAGAGAAGGAGGGATGTGTTCTGAGGGTCTGCAGTTGGAGGGGTGGCCATTGAGCTGTGGTGGGGTGCGGGGCAAAGGGGAGGTTGAGTTTGATGCTGGCGGCTTGGCTAGAGCTCTGTGCCAGCCTGGACAGGGCTCCATGCAGGGTTGACCCCGGCAAGGATGCGTTTCAGGGTCTCTCTGACTGCCAGAGTGCAGAGCCGGTCTGAGGGGGGAAGGCAGGAGGACATTTGAGGTGCGGTATGGATTCCTGATCAAGCTCAAGGTGTGTGGTCTGTCAAAACACAGGTTCAGGACCAGAGGCAGTGCCACAGGTAAGGTGCTGGGTTTACACCTTACAACCAGTATGTGTGACTGTCCCGCCCCTGCAGAGCCAGGAATAACCCCTGGGCATGGCCAGGTGTGCCCTCCCCCCCCCAAAAAAAACAAAGATGTTGTGGGGAAACTTAGTCCTATACTAAATTCTTCCTCTGCAGGAGAGTTTCTTTCTCTTCTACTTATTTTCCAATAAAGCTTTCTATTTCTCTAATGGGGGGGGGGTGGGAAAGATGTTAGGTCAGGGTGAGGGAGGACGTGGAAATCCTTCACAGGTGGCCTGGAGGACGCTGGTGCATGTAGAGAACCATCAGGTGGGCTCTGTGGCCGCCAGGAAGAGTCCCAGAGAGATGTGATTGCTGGCACAGTTCTGCCTGTGTGCTTGCCCAGTCTCCACACAGAGCACAGTTCCACGGGTGAAGGAACTGCTTGGAATTGCTGTATGAACACATCCACTCACGCATAAATGAGCATGCACAAAGCTGGTCCGATCCGAATAAAGTGGGTGGACATGCTCTATGCAGATTCCTGCTTGTGATTCTCTACTAGTCAGCCACACTGCTGCCATTGGGAGAAACTAGGTGAGGGGCCAGCATGATAGCTTAAGGGGGCGGGCATGTGCCTTGCTGATGAGCCCCAGTTCAATCGTCTGCACCACATATGGACAGAGAGAGAGAGAGAGAGAGAGAGAGAGAGAGAGAAAGGCGAGAGAGACGAAAGGAGAGAGGAGAGAGATAAAAGGAGATAGAGGAGAGTGACAGAGATACAGAGAGGAGAGAGAGATGAAATGAGAGAGAGGAGAGATAAAAGGAGAGGAGAGAGACAGAGAGAGCAGTTGAAAGGAAAGCAGCATCTCTCATACTTTCTTTTCTTTGTGTGTGGTTTGCCCACATCCAGCCATGCTTGGGTCTCTGACCCATCCTATACAATTCTTTTTTCTTTTTGGGTCACACCCGGTGATATACAGGAGTTACTCCTGACTTTGCACTCAGGAATTACTCCTGAAAGTGCTCAGGGAAACCATATGGGATGCTGGGAATCGAACCCAGGTCGGCCACATGCAAGGCAAACGCCTTACCTGCTACTATTGCTCCAGCCCCCCCCCCCATAATTATTTTTTGTGTATTTGTTTTTGGACTACACCCAGGGATCACTCATGCCGGGACTGAGGGACCCTCTGGGGTGATGGTGATCAAACCCAGATTAGCCACATGCGAGGGAAGCACCCTGCCTGCTGTACTATCTGTCTCTCCCGGCCCTTATGCTATTTCCTTTCTTTCTGGGGGTGGGGGCACACCCAGTGATGCTCAGGGATACTTCCTGTCTCTAGACTCAGGGCTCACTCTGGTGGGGCTTGGGGAACCTGCCGATCGCAAATTCAAACCTGCGTCAGCCACATGCAAGGCAAGTGCCCTCCCCACCGCAGTCTCTCCAACCACATCCCATATATA
>JAOXYA010000018.1:13602565-13612777 GCA_028565675.1 Sorex palustris
AGGAAAATGTTTAGTGTATAAAGGAGTATTGTAGCTAAATAGCCAAATCAATAACAGAGTCAACAACACTGAAAACAAGCCGCTCACCTCCCCATCCCGTGTCTCTATGGTTTTGATCATCACGGTCTTCTTGGTGTGGACCTCAGAACTCCTCTGCTCCGGGCTTGTTTCTGCAACAGATTCAACCGTCTCTATGTATCCGCGGGCCCAGCCTGTCCATGTCCATTCATGCAGCCGGGGGTGGAGAGCCCTAAGACCCCACCCCACCTCCCTGTTCCCTAGTCAGCAAACCCTCCCCCTCCTTGATCCCTGCACCCCCAGACTCTACAGACCCCAGGGGCTGTGTGTGCACAGGAGTGAGCAGCTGTGTCCCTGGGATGGGCTGGGTGTGTGTGGGGAGGGGGACGGGGGGGAAACCTCTGAGGCTGCACAGTGCGGCCGCACACCACTGCACCCCTAGACTCCAGGGAGCCCTGAATTCACTCTGGCAGCCGGAAACCCCAAAGTCCAGTCCCAAGATGTTCATCTGGGGAACCATAGGGTCTCCAGTGCCATTAGTAGCCCAGGCTGAGCAGAACGATGTCTTCTGTGGTGGTGCTAATGGGGATGGTTCCCAGTCCAATGGTGCCCGGGGACTACCCACTCCCCCACCCCATGGCATTAGAGGTGCCAAAGATGGAACCCAGGGCCCTATATGTGCAAGGCACTTAGACCGCACCCCCATCTGATGCCTTCATTCATTGTCTTAATGAGAGCCAGGTATGACTCAGTCTCTTGCCCCTCTTCCCCACTGGCCTCGGTTTCCTCCCTGGGAAAGAGTACCAGTGAGACTTCCTCTCTCGTGACCTCTAGCACTCTTGTGTTCAGAACAGCATTCAATTTTGGTTCTTGTTTTTTGGGGGAGCCTCAAGGGATGCTGCTCAGGGACCACCCCTGACTCCATCTCTCTCCAGCCCAGTATTAAATAAATGGTTTCAAACACAAGGCCCCCAAACACATGTCTACTTTAGTCACTAGATGAAAAGAGAGGGTGTGTGTTGAGTGGGGCCGGGAGGACCCCGGGTGGGCTCTGGGATTGATTCTAAGTCTGGGGTCCGTGAATCTCCTTCGCACACCAGCGGCTGCCATGCCCCGTGGGACTCGGGGTAAGCACAGCGTGTATTTTTTTCCTGATGGAAATGAACATCGAAGATATAAAAGGTTTGATCTAGGAAAGGGGAAGCTGCCAAGAACTCTGACTTGCTTTCCCGAAGTAGCGTTCCAGCCCGTTTTTCTGCTCTCGGGGGTTGGAAGCCACGCGATCTGCATATTACTAATGTCACATGGCAAAATGCCTGGGAGCGCGTTCTTTTCATTGTTTGGCTCTGCTAAGGCTTGGCTTCATTTTTTCTTTCCCCCCCCCCTCTTCCCCAAGAAACATGCACATGACATCTTGCTCTGAAAAACTGAAGGTGTCCAACCAGCAGCCATGGGGAGAGGGTGTGTGTGTGTGTGTGTGTGTGTGTGTGTGTGTGTGTGTGTGTGTAGGGTTGGGAGGGGGGCTTGCCTGGCAATTTGCCAAGCAAGCCGAGATTGCTGGGAGCCCAGGGCAGAGAGTTCAAGATGCTCCAGCTACCAGGCCCTCAAGGACACAGAAGGACCTTCAGAGTTTGCAGAGATCAGCAAATAGAAACTGTCTGCCCCACCCACTGCCCACTTTGTCTTCTCCAGCCATGGCCCTAGGCCTCCCTGTTGGCTTGGGCAGTGCTGCCCTCCTGCCCCCAGCTCCCCAGCAAGCACTCACCTCGGAAGTTGAGAGAAGAGTAGGTCTGGATAGGCATGTTGATCCTGAAAGGGGAGAGACCAAGCCCCCCCAGAAGTCAGAACCCTTGCTATCTCCCAAAAAACCTCCCTTCAAAGCCTCTTGCCCAGCTCTGCTATAAAAAAAAACACCCTTGGCTGTTCCTACCGCAGGCCCCCCCACCCCCACATCATGCCCTCTGCCACCCTGCCAAGCCAGCTCCACGGGTGCCAGGAGCTGTCCGTTCTGGAAGGATCACCCATGCCATCTCTGGACACTTGGGACAGCTCACACACACCAGGGTCGCCAGGTATGGCTTCCTGCTGCTGGCAGGGCAGGGAACAGCTGTGGGGGATACCCTACATGTGCCCACCCTCCTGCCAGGCTACAAGTTCTGGCCCACCCATGGGAAGGAAAGTTCCAGGAGTTCCCCTTCTGCATCTGAGGGTTTGGGAAGACCCAGCACACCGTGAGCTACCTATAGTAGACACACTGAGTGTGTGAGTTCATTTGGGCATGTGTGTGTTTTGGTGGCCACACACCGCTGTGCACGAGGGGCTACTTCTAGCTCTGTGCTCGGAGGTCACTCCTGGCAATGCACCAGCAGTGCCAGGGATCAACCCTGGATTTCTTTTTTTTTTTTTGTCACACCCAGCGATGCACCAAGGTTACTACTGGCTCTGCACTCAGGAGTTACTCCTAGCAGTGCTCAGGTAATCCATACGGGATGCTGGGAATCGAACCCTGGTTGGCCACGTGCAAGGCAAACACCCTATCTGCTGTGCGATTGCTCCAGCCCCTGTAACCCTGTGTTTCTTGCATGCAGAGTGTGTGATTAGCCTGAGAGCTTTCTCTACAGCCCGCTACCACTGGGAGGGCCTCCCAAGCAGGGTTGAGGAGACCTGGGGGGGAGGCGGGCACTGGAAACTTAGCCCCTTGATGCAGTCTTGGGGATACCCAGGCCACCCCGGCACTGCCGGGAAACTCTAGGTCAGTGAGGATCTGGGGACCTAGGGGTTGTAGAGAATCAAACCCAGGTCAGGTTCATGCTAGGTTTAAGTCCTAACCACAGTATTATCTCCTGGCCCCCAGTGTCTGTTTATTTATTTATTTATTTATTTATTTATTTATTTGCTGGAGGCCACACCCAGTGGTGCTCAGAGTTTATTCCTGGCTCTGCGCTCAGTAATCACTCCTGATGGGGCTCAGAAGATGATACTGCAGTGCCAGAAAACAAATCAAGTCACATCCAAGCTACATGCAAGGAAACGCCCTCCCTGCTGTGCCAGCGCTCTGGCCCCCAGTGGCACTTTTGTGTGGTTCAGTCTGAACCATTTTGGGTGCAGGGTGCAGAGCACGTGCTCTACTGTACTGAGCCACATCCCTGGCTCTGACCCTGTCTACACCCTGGCCAACTTTACACCCAACTTTTGTGTGTAGGTCAGCAGCCTCTGATCCCTGGGTAACCCCGGGACACCTGCACTGTGTGTGGAGTTGTAACATTTCCACTCCCCCGACATGTCCCCCGGGCTCCCCTTCCACTTGTTTATTATGTTCTGTGTCTAGAGTTGAACTGCTCAGAGCATATGATTCTATGTCATGTCCTATGAGCCCCTGTGCGTTCCGGCCGGGTTTGCATGTGTGTGCAAATATGCACATGTGTGTGCCGTCCATGCACGGATCTGCGTGTGCAGGTGTGTGCGTGAGTGTGTACCCTCCCGAGATGCCACTGTCCCACCTTCACCCTTCCCCAGCCTGCTCTCATCTCTCCCCTGATGGGCGCTAATATTTTATTACTGATTGCTAAATATGGTTTTATGCGCCTGGTGCTTAATTGTGAAGGCGGATGAGGGAATACTTGGAGTTCTCTTTTTATAAAAAGTGATTAATTAAATCACTTTTTACCCAGGTGGCCTTGGCTCATTCTCTGTCACCAGTGGAGTGGTGGCCTCATGCACAAAACTGTTACCGGATCTTGTGGAGGGGGCAGAGACCCTCCCCAGCCCAGGCAGGGTGGGGCCCCCAGAATCCCGCCGCTCCCTCCCCCACCGCCCCAGCCTGGGTGCTGGCCCTCACCGGCTCTCCTCGCCCTCCAGCAGTTTCCGGTAAGTGGCGATCTCCACGTCCAGGGCCATCTTGACATTGAGCAGGTCTTGGTACTCGCGCAGGTGACGGGCCATCTCGTCCTTGAGGTGCCGGATCTCCTCCTCCAGGCGCGTGATGCTGTCCTGGTACCCGCCGGCCTCGTTGGCGAAACGGTCCTCCATCTCCCGCATCTGCCGCATCAGGGAGTCGTTCTGCAGGGAACGGGGGACTGGGTTGGGTGGGACTGAGTGAGGACAGATCCAGCCTGGCCCGGTGGACCATGGACCACTCCAGCTTCTCGTCCCAGTCAGAGAGCCGTGGAGTCTAAAACTCATCTAAGAGAACGGGGGGAGTCCATCTCCCCCACGGGACCCCCGTGATTCCTCGGATCCCAGGGGGGAGTCCCCCAACTATTTTATTTGATTGGAGGATTTTTTGGGGGGGGGGTCACACCGGCAATGCTCAGGGGTTCCTCCTGGCTCTGCACTCAGGAATCACTCCAGGCAGCGTGCAGGAGACCATATGGGATGCTGGGGATCGAACCTAGGTCAGCCGTGTGCAAGGCAAACACCCTAGCGGCTGTACTATTGCTCTGGCCCTTGGTTGCTCGTTTGTTGATTTGTTTTGAGAGATTTATAGAGAGATTGTTTTGGGGCCACACCTAGTGGTGCTCTGGGCTTCCTCCCGAGACTCTGCTCAGGGATCACGCCTAGTAGTGCTCCAGGGGACCGTACAGGGTTGCAGGGATCTAACCCAGACCAGTCATGTGCAAGGCAAGCACCCTACTCACTGTACTATCTCTCTGGCCCCCCACCGAGTGTTTTCAGCCCTGGAATTGGTGCAGGAGAGAGAGGACCAGCGGGAGGAGGTGATAGGGACCGGGCTGGGGCAGGCGGGGACTCACGGTGCCCTTGAGGGCGTCGATCTCACAGGTGTAGGACTGGATCTGGTGCCTGTACTCCATCATCTCCTGCTTGGCTTGGCGCAGGGCGTCATTGTTCTTGTTGGCTGCCTGGGTCAGGTCGGACACCTGCGGGCACACAGGGGGGGTCCAGGGATGAGGAGACATGGGAGACAGTTGGGAGGACCCAGGATCCCAGAATAGTGGGTATGGGGCGGGCAGAGGCCCCGGCTGCCCACCTTGGACTTGTACCACTCTTCGGCTTCCGAGATGTTCTTAGCCGCGATGGTCTCGTACTGAGCCCGGATGTCCCTGAGGGCAGCGGTGAGGTCTGGCTTGGACATGTCCATCTCCACCTGGACCTGCTGCTCCTGAAGCTGGGCCTGCAGCTCGCGGATCTCCTGCGGGGGTGGCTGGGTCTCAGTCCCTTCCCAGGGTGACAGGGGACCTCCAGCCTCCTCCTGCCCAGTACCACCACCACTTTCCAGGAGGAGAAAGAGGGGAGAGGAGGAGGAGGAGGAGGAGGAGGAGGAGGAGACAGAGGAGCAGGGGGAGGATGAGGCAGGGGAGGAAGAAGAGGGAGAGAAGGAGGGGAAGAGGAAGAGAAAGAGGAGGGAAAGGAGCAGGAGAAGGAGAGGGAGCGTGAGAGGAGGAGCAGGAGGTGGGATGGAAGGAGCAGGGGGAAGAAATGGAGGGGGAAGAGGAGAGGGAGGAGGAGCAGGGGAGAAGGGAGGAGGAAGAGAAAGAGGGGGAGGAGGGGAGGGGAGGAGGAGCAGGAGGAGGAGTAGAAGGGAGAGAAGAAGGGGAGGAAATGAAGGGGGGAGGAGGAGAGGGAGGAGCAGGGGAGGAAAGAGGAGGAGGGGGAGGAGGAGCAGGGAGAGGAGCAGGGGTAGGATGAGAAGGGGGAGGAAGGAAAGGGAAAGGAGGAGGGAGAGAGGAAGAGAAAGAGGAGAAGGAGCTGGAGAAGGCGGAGGAGGAGCAAGAGGAGAAGGAAAGGAAGGGGAGGAGGAGCAGGAGGAGAGAGAGGAGGAGCAAGAGGAGAAGGGGAGGAGGGGAAGGAGGAGCAGGAGGAGGGAGAGGAGGAGCAGGAGGAAGGGGAGGAGGAGCAAGAGGAGGTGGAGTTGGAGCAGGCGGAGGGGGAGAAGGATCAGGGGGAGGAAGAGAAGGGGAGGTGGAGGAGCGGGAGGAGGGGGAGCGGCAGGAATGGAGTCCCAGGGCGGAAGAGGCAGGGAGGGAGGGCGCAGAGCGAGCCAGCCGGCCCCTACCTCCTCGTGCACTTTCTTAAGGAAGGCGATTTCCTCGTTGAGAGACTCGATTCTGCGTTCCAGGTCAATGCGCGCCAGAGTGGCCGCGTCCACATCCTGGGAGAGATCAAAGGCAGAGGCGAGGGTCACTGAGCAGCCAGGCCAGGGAGAGGGAGAGCTGGGGCCATGCAGGAATGGTGGGGGGGGGAAGAGGTGGGGGCCACAAGGCAGGGCTGGGGCGAGAGGGCTCACCGCCCGGAAGGCTGCCAAATTGTTCTCTGCTTCTTCTTTCAGTTGAATTTCCTCTTGCAGCCTGGTGGAGAACAAGACAGAAGGACCAACAGTTGGTGAGGAGAAAACTGTCCTAGGACTGTGGGACAGTGACTGCCTTGCACATGGTCAACCCGGGTCCAATCCCTCATATTCCATATGGTTCTCCGAGCCCCACCAGAAGTGACCCCTGAGCACAGAGTGAGGAGTAAGCTTGGAGCACCACGGAATATTGCTCAAAAAAGCAACAACAATAGCAACTGTCTTAGTGGAGAGCAAGGCTTAGTTCCATGGGCTGAGCATCAGCTTTGCATGCGGGGGGTCCCCGGGGTTCAGTCCCTGGCACCACATGGCTCCCTGAGCATCTCTGGGAGTGACCCTCAAGAATAGAGCCAGGAGTAAGCCCCGAGACCTGGCCAGGGGTTACTCCAAAACAAAACAAAACACACAAACAAAAAAGTCGTCCCTGGAGCTGATTAGCTGGGGCCGGTCCAGGAGCGGGCACAGGACCGAGCCCAGGCCTGGCGCCCAGGCAGAGACAGAGGTCCTGGGGTGGGGTAGGGGTGGGGGTGGAGAGACAGGAAATAGCCCCAACTCGGCCCTGCAGCCACGCCCTGGAAGCCCGTGTCCCCTCCAGATCGTGACCTCCCAGGATTAGAGTCTATTTTATCCGTGTCGGTGTCCCTGGTTCCCTGTCCCAGTCGCCACCTAATGCTCAATGCGTGTCTGGGAACTGGGGTGCCTGGTGGCGTGCGGGGCCCCTGAACCCACGTCCTGCGCCTTTCCTCAGCCCACACACCCTCTTGACTCCCTCGCTCCTTGAAACGCACAGTCTTGGCTCAGTTTTTTTCTCCTCAACCCCTACCCCTCAGCCCCCACCAAGAGCCACACCCGCTGGTGCTCAGAGACCTTACATGGTGCATGGGACTTGAACTGGGGTGGCTGAGTTACAAGGCCAGCGCCTTACCCATCTGTGCTACCTCTCCAGCCCAACCTTACTCAGCATTTCCTCTTTGGGGGAGGGGGAAGGCATGGGAGGATGGAGGCTTCCATTCATCTGCCTTCCTGACCACCCCCCCCACCTCCGGCCCCACCATCAACACATCACCCCAACATCTCAAAGAGAGTTGAAAGAGGCCTTCCAGGGGCCAGAGAGATAGTACAGTGGGGAGGGCAGTTATCTGCCACGTGGCTTACCAGGGCACCCACATAGGGTTCCCCCAAACCCCGCTAGGAGTGAGTCCCAAGCCCAAGAGTCAGGAGTAAGCCCTGAGCACTGCTGAGGATGGTCCCTCCCAAACAAAGATCTAAAAAAAACGCCTGGCCTCCTACATGCCCCATGAATCCCCAGGAAACTCCCTGGGAGGAGAGAGCCCGAGTCTAGGGCCCGCTAATCCCTCAAGGGAACCAGGAGATGGAGAGGGGCACTGAGCGTTGCCCCACCAATCAAAGACCTAGATCGCTCCTGGCCTCCCAAACGACCCACCCCTCCCCAGGAAACTCCCTCCGAGGAGAAAGCGGGCGTCCAGGGCCCAAGGCCGACTAGTCGAGGGAACTCCTCGAGGGGACCCCGGGAGAAGGAGAGGGGCGCTGAGCGTGGTCACCCCCCAAAAACCAAGTAAGCGCCTGTCCTCCCAAACGCCACCCCCCTCCCCAGGAAACTCCCTCGGGGGAGTCCAGGCCCGACCAGTCCCTCGCGGGGTGGGGGGGGGTGCCCAGGAGAAGGGCAGGGCAGGGGCGTCAAGGGGAGGGCGCAGGGCGCTCACTTGGCCTTGAGCCGCTGCAGGTCGTCGAGGAGGTTGTCGCGCTCCAGGTCGACGCGCGCGCGCTGGTTGGTGAGCACGTCCACCTGGCGCCGCAGCTCGCGCATCTCCTCCTCGTACATCTCGGCCACGCGCGTGGGCTCGCGGCCCTTGAGCCGGTTCACCTCGGCGGCGAGCACGGCGTTCTGCTGCTCGAGGAAGCGCACCTTCTCGATGTAGTTGGCGAAGCGGTCATTGAGCTCCTGCAGCTCCACCTTCTCGTTGGTGCGCGTGGCCAGGAACTCCTGGTTGACCGCGTCGGCCAGCGAGAAGTCCAGCAGCTCGCCCGCGCCGCCGTAGCCCCCCACTGACGACGACCGGCCCGCGCCGAGCCGGCCGGCGCGCAGGGAGCCCAGCCCGCCCGGCGCGCCCCCCGACGTGCGCGACACCTGGTACACGCGCGACGTCATGGAGCTGGACGAGCCCTTGGAGCCGAAGCCGCCGGCGCGTGGGAACACGGGCGAGCCGAGCGAGAAGCTGGGGCCCCCGCCGAACGTGCGGCGGTAGGAGGACACGCGCTGGCTGGACGAGTAGGCCTGGCTCATGCTGGCGGCGGGCGCGCGGGCGGGCGGGCGGGCAGCGGCGACGGCGACGGCGGCGAGGCTGGCCGGGTCGGACGGTGCCGAGGGGAGTCGCGGGCCCCCCGGCCGGCCGCACTATTTGTATCCCGCCTGACATCACCCCGCGCCGCCCCGCCCCGGACAGCTGCACGGATCCCGCTGTCCTGCCAGCAAAGGGCCTCGCCTGGGCTGCCCGCGGCGGCGGCGGGGGGAGGGGGGGAAGGGAGGGGGAGGGGGTGGAGGGGAGGCCCGCGAGGGGCTGCTGGAAAAGGCAGGGGTGGGTGAGGCCGGGGGAGGGGGGCATCCGGGAGGGCAGGCAGAGAGGAGCTGACTTCCCCAAGCTCAGAACACAGCCGCCCCCCACCCCCAGAGTCCCAAGCACGGTTGGGGATCCCCTCCCCCCACGCCCAGGATGGCCCTGCTTTGGGGGTGTGGATGCTGGGAGAGAAAAGGGGGTTCTAGGAGGGTCTTCTCTTCGCCCCGTGGTGGTGGTGGTGAGGGAGTCGGGGGGGGGCTTTGTATTCTTCTTGAGAGGTCATGAAAGGCCTCAAATGGACCCCTTTCTTTTGGTTTTGGTTTTTGCTTTGGTTCTTGGACCACCCTCCGCTGTGCCCAGGGCTTACTCCTGGCTCTGTGCTCAGAGATCACTCCTGGTGGGCACCCAGGGGGCACCGCCTATGGCCTGCGGGGGTCTCAGGTTCTCTGAGTACCACAACGAAGCAAGCGCCTCATCCACTGTTCTATCACTTTTTTTGTTTGCTTGTTTCTTGAAGTTTCTCTGGATGTGGGAAAGGTTTAGCAAGGCTAAACTTTTGAATTTGAAGCCAGAAAGGTCTCTAAGCAGACAGGAGAGGAGGGCTGGGAAGGAGTAGTCTCCAGCCTCAGTTTCCCTCTGGGCCAGCACAGGTCCTTTGGCTTCTCCTTTACCAGCCAGGGTAGGACCTGAAGTTTATAAACAAGTCCGTGATTTCCAAGAAAGGGCCGGATCTGTTTCCAGTTCCCCACCCCACACACACTCACACACACAACACCCACCCACCCCCACACTCCTGAGGACTGAGGAGGGGGGCTGCGTCTGCCCCTCCCTCGGTGATCCACGCCCTCCCCCACTCACAGCCCACGCCCCCGCACCCCAGGGGTTTGCGTTTTGTCAGGAGTGCATGTCAGCCAGCCATCCCCCTGGCAGGAACAGCGGCCAAGCCGAAATGCCAGAGCTGGTATTTATAGAGGAGAATGCACCCGTCCAGGAAGCCGGCACGGGAGAGGGGCCCTGGGGTGGGGGCCCGGGCACCTGAGGAGGCACAGGGGGCCTCAGGGGGTCTGGAAGGCTCTGAGTGACAAGCCCCAGGTGCTCCCCACCCACCATGCCCCCCAACTGCCAGGCAGGCAGGAAAGGTGCCCCCAAAGAGGGCTTCCCCCTCCCGGCCCGAACCCCTCAGCACTAGGCACTGAGGATAGCCCCAGGTCTCCACGGACACCAGCTGACCCCTGTCTTTTTTTTTTTTTAATTTTTTATTAGTGAAACACCATGAGGTACAGTTGTAGACTTACAAATTTTTGTGCTTGGGTT
>JAOXYA010000018.1:13635680-13647575 GCA_028565675.1 Sorex palustris
GGGGGGGGGGGGGGGGGGGGGGGGGGGGGGGGGAGAGACAGCAACGGGGCGGAGGCAGATTCGGGCGATGGGGAAAGTGTCCATCGCGGCCCCCTCCCCACTGCCAGGCCCGGCGCTGACTCACATCGGAGCGGACAGAGACGCTCGGAGCTGACTCACGGGCCGGGGGAGGGGGGAAGGGGGCGCGCGGGGGAAGGGGCGCAGCCTTGCCGTCTGGCGCCCTCCTCCCCGCACCCATCTCCCCCCTGGGCCGCCTGGAAGCCAATCCCGGGCGCTTCCTGTGGCGCTGTGGGGGGTTGGTAACGTGACGGCTGGAGCGGCGGAGGGCCCGGGGCTGAGGGAGGCTCGGCGCCCTCTCCGCTCTCCCCAGATCCCCTCCTGGGCTTCCCCGCCTGCCGGCCGCGGCTGCGGCTCCGGGTTTCAGCACCACGGACAGCGGTGCGGGCGCCGCTAGCGCGAACATCAGTGCTGATCCCCCCCACTCCCGCGGCCCTTTCCCACAGGCAGGGATCCCAAGGGAGTGTCAGGACATTAGAGTTGAGTTGTTTGGGGAGATTTAGTTTCTCTTTCCTCCGAAATTGGCCCTAGACTGCCCCATAGCAATGCCAGGGGAAGTATATGGGGCCTATCTCTCAGCTGTGCAAATAGACTTTTGTTGTTGTTTGGGGGCCATCCCTGGCGATGCTTAGGTGTTACTCCAGGTTCCGCACTCAGGAATAACTCCTGACGAGGCTCAGCAGGCTATAGGGGATGCCATGGATTGAACCCTGGTCCCCTGTATGCAAGGCAAATGTCCCACCCACTGTCCTATGCTCCAGCCCCTGCTAACAGACTTCTAAGGAAAGGGCCAGACTGGCAGATCCTTACCCCGTTTAGAGTCAGAGTAGGTGCTTCCTACTCTTTCAGAGTCTAGGTTTTCAGACCCAGGAATGCAGCTAAACGGTAGAGCAGCTTCCCTGCACGTGTGAGACCCTGGGTTTGATCCCTGGCCCTGGGGACTGGAGAGATTCTGGGCCTCTTTCCACTTCTGGTTTAAAGTCTTCCTTAGAACAAGAGAGTGGGGGAGATGGGGGTGGAGAGCTAGCAGACGGGGAAGGCACTTGCCACGCATGAGGCTGACCCAAGTGCAATCCTCAGGACCCAAGTGCAACCCTCAGCACCATGTACAACCCCCCAAGCACTTGCTGGAGTGATTTCTGAGCCCAGAGGCAGGAGTAAACCCTGGGTGCAGCCAGGTGTTCCCCCCAATAATGAGAGAATGCTTCCACACCTCCAGCCGGTCGCCTGGATGCTGTGTACGTGGCTAAGCCTCTCGCTGTCCCTCTGCAGGTTGTCTGTTCGACCGCAGGCTCTGCTCTCACCTCGAAGTCTGCATCCAGGGTGAGTGAGGCCCCAGACTTGGCAGGAGTGGGGGGACTCAACCCAAGGAGGGGCAGAGGCCCAGATGGGGATCCAGGGTACCAGGCTGGGTGTGGGCATGGGGAGCACAGGATGCTGTCCATGCCAAGTACTGATACCACGTTTATGCTCCTAGATGGCTTGTTTGGGCAGTGCCAGGTGGGCGTGGGCCAGGTCAGGCCCCTTTTGCAAGTCACCTCTCCCGTTCTTCAGCGCTTACAAGGTGTGCTCCGACAGCTCATGTCCCAAGGTGAGGTCCAAGGGCGCTGAGACAAGTGCTGAGGCTGGGAAGGTGAGGGTGGGGTGCGGGGGCGCCACCTGACTCAGTGGATCCTTGTCATGGAACGCTCGGATCACATCCACTTCTGGAGCTTTGCCCTCCCACACATTGCTCGAGAAGGGGCAAGACAGGAGCAGGGGTGGAACCCTTGAGATGGGCTGTTCATGCAGATTTTCTGGAAGGATCATGGAGTTTCTAGAAGCTACTGAAGAGACCAGCATCCATCTGGTTTTTCGTTTTGTTGTGTTTTATGGTTTTTTATTTTTTTTTGCTTTTTAAGTCACACCCGGAAATGCACAGGGGTTACTCTGGCTCACACACTCAGGAATTATTCTTGGTGGTGCTAGGGGGACCATACAGGATGCTGGGAATCGCACCCAGGTTGGCCGCGTGCAAGGCAAATGCCCTACCTGCTATACTATCTCTCCAGCCCTGTCCATCTCTTTAGGACCAGCCCCTTCTCTGAAATGGCCTGAGTATTCCAGGTCTTTAAACTTTGAAGTTCTCGGTTGACTGAACACCCCACTCACCTAATTCAGTCATTTAAAAAAGTATTTCCTATAGGGCCAGAGTGATAGTACAGTGTGTAGGGTGCTTGCCTTGCACACAGCCAACCTGGGTTTAACCCCCTGGCACCCCTCATGGTCCCCCGTGCACTGCCAGGAAGGATCCTTGAGTACAGAGCCAGGAGTAAGTCCTGAGCACTACTGGGTGTGCCCCCCACACCCACCAAGAAGTGTTTACTAAGCATTTACTATGCATTGAGTACTTTGAAGTGCTTTGAATGTGTCAGGGAACAAAACGAATCGAGAGGGTAAGCCTCCTAGGGCCTACCATTGGGAAGAACAGGGAGGGAATGTACTAAATCAGCTAGAAAATATCTAGTATGCTAGAAGGTGATAGATGCCTGGGAGGGAGAGGCATAGACAAATAGGGCAGCAGGATAAAGGTTAGAAGTCACGGGGGAAGAACCAATGATGTTGAATCAAGGGGATAAAGATAGACTTTATTGAGGCTGAGATTTGAGCAAAGACATCATGAAGGAGATGAAAGTGCTTCTCCAGCAGCTACTGGGGGGAGGATGTCTCAAGCCAGGCCCAGCACTAGAATAAAGCGCCGATGGTAGAGGCTGGAGTGATGGTACAGCAGGTAAGGCTTGGATGTAGCTGACCCAGTTAAATCCCTGGCACCCCATATGGTCCCCTGATCCCTGCAGGAGTGATCCCTGAGCAGAGAACCAGAGGGAGGCCCAGAGCACCACCAGATGTTGTCCCCAAAACAAGAAACCAAAACCAAAACAAAACAAAAGTTCTAAGGAGGAGGTTGAGTTGGATGAATACCACAGGGAGCACTTATGTGCATAAAAGGAGTGATGGGGAGGAAGGGGAGTGGAAGATGCAGGAATAGGGGAAGGGAGAAGGGAGGCGGGTGGTTATGGGGCCTGGTCAGAAAGTGTCTGGATTCGGGTGTCACTCAGAATCACTGGGTTTTGTGGATATGCATGCAGGTCCTCTCTTATACATTACAGGGATTATTGGTTTTTTAAAAAATTATTATTTATTTATTTATTTATTTTTAGTTTTGGATCGTACCCAGGGGTGCTCAGAGCTTACTTCCGGATCTGTGCTCAGGGATCACTCCTGGTGGGACTTAGGGGACCAGATCATTGTTTTTGTTTTTGTTTTGCTTTTTGGATCACACCCAGTGATGCTCAGGGGTTAGTCCTTGCTCATGCACTCAGGAATTACTCCTGGTGGTGTTCAGGAGACCATATGGGATGCTGGGAATCAACCGTATGGGATGCTGGGAATTGAACCTGGGTTGGCCGCTTGCAAAGCAAATGCCCTCCCCTCTGTGCTATTACTCCAGCCCCAAGACCATATCATTGAACCAGGGGCAGCTACATGCAAGGCAAGCACACTGCTTGCTATAACATCTCTCCAGCCCCTAAAAGGATTATTTTTTTAAAATAATGTAACCTTTATTTATTTATTTTTGCTTTTTGGGTCACTCCCGGCGATGCACAGGGGTTACCCCTGATTCTGCACTCAGGAATTACTCCTGGCAGTGCTCAGGGGACCATATGGGATGCTTGGAATCGAACCCGGGTTGGCCGCATGCAAGGCAAACGCCCTACCCGCTGTGCTGTTGCTCCAGCCTAAAAGGATTGATTATTCTTGATGCTGTGTTGAGAATCAAATGCAGGGAGTCAACAATAGGAGCGGGAAGACTACTAAGAAGTTTTACAACTTCTGTAAGAGAAGCAGGTGGCTGGGACTGGGGTGGATGCTGGGAGATCATGGGGGGTTTCCTGAACTATTCCCTGGTGATATCTGTGAAAGGAAAAATGAGTCGAGGTGACACACAGGTGTCATTGCCTGAGCAACCAGGTTGATGGAGATGGCACTAACTATGCACACTGATAAACTTGGAAAAGTCTCTGCAGACAGAGCTTGTAGGGATCAGAGGGATAGTACAACAGATAGGGTATTTGCTTTGCGTGCAGCCAACCTGGGTTTGATCCCAAGCATCCTATATGGTCCCCCAAACACTGTCAGGGATAATTCCTGAGTTCAAAGCCATGAGTAACCCCTGAGCATCCAGCGTGGGGAGGGGGGGTTTACAAAAAGCAAAAAAGAAAAAAGAAAAGTTAATTCAAGGATCAAGGAGATGTAGAGCGGATAAGATGCTTGCCTTTCAGGCAGCCAACTCTAGTTTGATCCCTGTACCCTACAGGGTCCCCTAAGTCCTACCAAAAGTGATCCCCCTGGTACAGACTCAGGAATAAGCCCTGAGCACTGCCAGGTGTGGCCCCCAAATATTTCCCCAGCACTATATATATATATATATATAGTGCTGGGGATAGATCCTGGGTTGGCCATGTGCAAAATAAGCTCTTCACCCACTGTATTATCTCTTTGACCCCTACAAGAACAATCTTTTTTTTTTTTTTTGCTTTTTGGGCCACACTCGGCAATGCACAAGGATTCCTCCTGGCTCATGCACACAGGAATTACTCCTGGCAGTGCTCAGGGGACCATATAGGATGCTGGGGATTGAACCCAGGTCAGCCGTGTGCAAGGCAAATGCCCTACCTATCGCTCCAGCCCCTACAAGAACAATCTTAAGCGGAATAGATCCCCATTGTACAGAGGAGAGCACTGAGTCTCACGCAGAGTCACACAGTCAGGGTCAAAGAACTGAAATCCACTCTGACCCCGCTGTGAGCGCGTCCACTCCCCAATCTACGGGAAGCAGGGAGTTTAGTGGCTCTGCAGATCCACGAAACTGGGCAGAGTTGGGCTGTGCTGGTCCCGTGACTAGACCCTGGGAGGCTGCAGGCCAACCTCTCCCCACTCCTGTCCCCTGGCAGGACTGTCCTGGCACGATGCCCTCACCCAGCACGTGATCTCCCAGGAAATGGAGCGCATCCCCCGGCTGCATCCTGCAGAACCCCGCCCGCGGGACAGGTAGGCATGCTTCCAACCAGCGCACTGCCAGGCTGGTGGCACCATGGGATTCCTGGGACACAGAGGCGGAAGAGAAGGGGGCATCAAGGTCAGCCAACTGGCTCAAAGGTCACAGGGGTTTTAAAGCAGTTTTGTGACCTGTGCCCAGGCTAGCTTAACCCCAGGGACAAACAGGGTTGTTTTTTTTTTTCCAATTTTAAGACTCCCACGAAACATTGACATATGGTATTTGTGATTTTTAAAAATTGTTGATTTGAGGCTGGAAAGGGATCCCAGCATCCCATATGGTCCCCGGAGCCCTGCCAGGAGTGATTCCTGAGCACAGAGCAGGGAGTAACCAATGAGCATCGCCGGCTGTGACCCAAAAACAAATCGTTGATTTCTTATTCTAAAAAAATGAGTGCGTGAGGGTCCTAGGGCTTCAAGAAGGGAGAAAGGGTTGCCAGGAAGAGGAAAGTGTGTGTGCGCGGTTGGGGGTGGGGGAGGGGAGCAGGGTACTGCAGGTGCAGGGTTGGAAGGTGAAACAGTCCAGGTGGGGGGTGCGCTGCCATCACAGCTCCGCGCAAAGGGTTCTGGATGCTTGCCCTGCTCCTCCCCCCGCCCCTTGGCACCTCTGCCCCTCTGGTGCCCTCAGCGTTCACCTCTGCACCTGTGGTGCAGAGACGCAGGCCTGCTTTGTGGACGCCCTGACCTCGGGCACCGAGGCTGCCTCCAAGTTGCTGGGCGCGTCTCTGGGCCTCAGAAGCTCTGGAAGCTTCTGCCACATGCAGCCCCCACGCTCTTTGCCTCCTTTCCCCCAGATCCGGCTTGGTGGCAGTCCCCACGGACTCCGCCCCTGCAGCCCTGCACCGGTTTCCTCGACCTCCTCCCGGGGGCGGGGACGGAGCGGGGACGGGCGTTGGGTCCCCCCCTCTGCCCGCTGAGCTGCTGCCCCCTCTCCTGGAGCACCTCCTGCTGCGCCCGCAGCCCCCGCACCCCGCCCTGAGTTACGAACCCGCCCTCCTGCAGCCTTACCTGTTCCACCAGGTGAGCCCTAGACTTTGCCGCCCGGCCCCCACCCCACCCCATCCCCCACCCCCACACCCCTACCCGACCCCGCCTCTGACTCCCCCCCCCCATCTCTGCTTCTCCACAGTTCGCCTCCCGCGATGGTGCCCAGGGTGCAGCGAGCCCCCCAGGGATGCCGGGAGTGGGCCCCCTGCCCAAGGCTGACCCCCCAGCGCTCTTCAGCAGGACTGCCCCCAAGGGCATGTTTGGGACTCACTCCTATGGGGACCCTCCCCCAGGGCCTTCAACTGGCCAGCTCTTCCAGGATTCCGGGCGGCTGTACCTGGCCCAGGACCGGACTGCGCCTGGTCGGGCCAAGGCACCCAGGCCACCGGGGGCAGGGGGCGCTGGGGCCAGCAGCCTGGCAGAAGACTCCCCCGAGGGCTATGAGGAGGAAGGCCCAGAGGGTCACAGGGAGAAGCCTCTTCCGGCTGTAGAGAAGCCAGGTAACCGCGGAGCCCACACCTCTCAGCCTGTGGGGGCTGTTGGAGGGGCCCCTCCTGATCACCCAAGCATGTGTTTATTGGTCCTTGGCACCGGCATCATCCAGTCCCTGAGCACGATGGCTGCAGGCACAGGCCAGGCAGCGGGGTGCAGTGGCGGGGTGGGGCCTCATCTTCCATTAGGGATTCATGGGGAAGTCTAGGCTCAGTACCCTGGAAGGTCTTCCTCCGAGGGAGTGGAAAGATCCAGAAGAACAGAGCCTCAGAGAAGGCGCTCTCAGGGGCGGGAACCACAGTACAGGGGTTAGTGAAGGCACTTGCTTGTGATTAGAATCCTGGCACCCCCGGGGGTGGGGGGGCGGGGAGCCCTGAGCATTGTCAGGAGCGACTCCTGGGCACGGAGTCAGGAGTAAGCCCTGAGCACGACTGAGGGTGGCCCCCAAGCCCGAAAGGAGCAAACAAACGACAGAGAAGCAATCCTTTAATGACCTGCACCCCCAGTTCTCCCCCTGGCACCCTGCCAATGCATCCCTCCCTTGCGCCCCCCCCCCTCGTTCCCTGAGCGCTGTCTGCCTCCCAGCAGACCTCACGCGGCAGAGACTGGCCACCCTGCTGGCGAGCTATGGCGTGGAGCTGCGGCAGCTGAGCCCCGAGCAGCTGTCCACGCTCTCCGCGCTGCTGCAGCTGCTGCCCAGGGGCCTGGACCAGAACCCCGGTGAGTGGTTGGCTGGCGACCACCAGCGGCACCCGGCAGAAAGGGAAGGCTCCGAGGCAGGGTCAAGAGGAGGGGGCGGGGGAGATCTGTCTTATGAGCCCCCCAGGTCCTGGTGAGCTGACCAGGAAGAGCTGGAAATGGGCTGAGTTGCAAAGAGGTAGCAAGCAGGAGTAAGGAGGGTGGGGGCCGAGACCAAGAGCAATAAGCCGGGGGCGTGGCCAATTCCTGGGGGCGGAGCAATGGCTATGGGGCGTGGTTTATCCAGGGAGACGCCCACAATGGGCGGTCAGTGGGAGAAATGGTGAAAGAAAGACTTGGAGGCCCAGGAAGTCAGTCCAGGGGGATCTTGCGTGCCGCACCCGTGGCAGAGGGCAGGGAAGGAATTAAAACGACGAGGCATGGAATTCTAGGACTGGGCTTAGGGCAGGCCAAGGGATAGGAACTTGGAGACAGGCCTTAGTCACAGGCCCCAGGCCCTTTGAACCTCTTGCCTTGAGTGGCCCCTTGCACAGAGCCTTATCTTTCCTGTCTCTGCAGGAGGGGCTGTAAATGCTGGCGCTGACATCAAGAAAGTGAGTGCCCGCTCTGTCCCTTGCCCACCAATGTCCCTCCACTACAAACCCACCTTTGCCCCTCCCTTTCTGAGTTCATATACTGGGGCAGGGTTGCTGACCAGGGTCACACCCATGCTCCTGGGGTCAGAGTACACGCGTGGGTGCTCTCATATTCCCTCAGTGGCAGTGCTGGGGGTGGGGGGCATTCGCCTTGTACTTCTCACAACACCTGGCTGGATGCCAAGCTGGTATACCCACCTGGGGACCCCCCCCCCCCCGGGGAAGCTGTCAGGACTGCACTTAGCACCTGTGGGCATTGCCACGTACCAAACTCCCGGCCTCACACTTTTGCCGCTGGGCCAGCACTTGGGCTAACATCAGCCTCAGAATCAGGAAGGGTTTCTCTATGCTCCAGCTCCTTGTTGGGGGGGAGGGGGAGTTGGGGAGGGGGGCAGAGGGCATTCCCAGGCCCAGAGGCTGCACGCCATCACCCCAGGGCTCTGTGGAGCAGGGCTGGGGCCAGAAGCTGGAATTTTTCAGTGCCTGATTTTTCTTTATTTTTCTCTTTCTTTTTGCTTTTTGGGTCACACCCAGCGATGCTCAAGGGTTACTCCTGGCTCTGCATTCAGGAATTATTCCTGGTGGTGCTTGGGGGACCATATGGGATGCTGGGGACTGAACCCGGGTCGGCCGTGTACAAGGCAAATACCCTACCTGCTGTACTATAGCTCCGGCCCCAGTGCCTGTTTTTTTTTTTTTAACTGAAAAATGCAGACCCTGCTCTCAGCTACCTGGGGAAGGGCATGAGATGGAGGCAGATGAGCTGATTCTCTTCCAGGAGCTTTGGGAGTTTTCTGTTTCCCTTGTGAGATGTCACAGACATAAACATGTAAATAAGCCTCTGTCTGGGCCAGGGAGCAGGTTCAAGGGGATGAGCACAGGCTTCGCACGCTGGAGGCCCAGGCCCCATTCTAGCACCGTAGGGTCCTCAGAGCACCACCAGAGTCCTCTGACTCGCCAGCACTGAGCCAGGAGTAGCCCCTGAGCACTGTCAGGTGTGGCGCCAGCACACCCAACCGCTGCCTTAACCTCCCTCCCTCCAGAGGCCCTGCCCCCTCCAGCCACACCCTGAGGGTCCTTACTGACCCCTTTGCGGTTCTTGCAACCTCAGTGCCTTCCATCATCCATCTTCCCTATGCCCAGAACCATCCGAGGTACCCGAGGGCGGAGAATGAAGCAGGTTCTGAGCTCTTTGGAGAACCCCTCCCCCCTCCTAGTCCCTCCTCCACCCAGACACCCCCACTCTCCTCTCTCCCAAACAGACCTTGGAGGAACAGGTGCAGGGGGCAGATGTAGCAGAGCCTCCGTCCCCCACGCCCTCCTTAGCGGAGTATCCCACTGCCAAGGCCCAGCAAGTACTGAGCTTGGAGCGCTCTGAGGCCTCCAAAGCAGCTGCTTTCCCCGCCGCCCCTGTGCTGCTGGAGAAGAAAAGTCCGCTGAGCTCGGAGGGGCCGCCGCGGGCACAGCCCTCAGCGGAGGAGTATGGCTACATCGTCACGGATCAGAAGTAAGGGGGCTGGAGAGATAGCACAAAGAGGAGGGTATTTACCTTGCATGCTGCCGACCCAGGTTCGATTCCCAGCATCCCATATGGTCCCCCCGAGCACCGCCAGGAGTAATTTCTGAGTGCATGAGCCAGGAGTAACCCCAGTGCATTGCTGGGTGTGACACAAAATGAAAAAAAAAACCAACAGAAGTAAGGGCCCTGGGGCCACCTGGGTGGGAGCATGGAGCAGAAATGCAGATGTGGAGTCCCTCCGGGTGGGGTATGCTGTTCTGAATGCTGGGTTCACCTATTTCCCAAAGGGATTGGGGACCTCTCCCCCCAACACACACACATGCGTGCGCACACACACACATGCACACACACACACACACACACACACACACACACACACAAACACTCTCTCCCTCTCCTCCGCAGGCCCCTGAGTCTGGTGGCAGGAGTCAAGCTGTTGGAGATCCTGGCCGAGCGCGTGCACTTAACCCCCAGCCATTTCATCAACATCAGGTGGTCCTGGGCGCAGGGGGGAGGCTGGACGGGCACAGGGCGACTGAGAGGCTCCAGCCTGGCCCTGCACTGGCTCATGTCTCGGTGCAGATGGCTGGTTGGTTTCTGCCCCTGCCTGGGAGGGTGGACTGCAGTAGGCCAGGTGGTGCTGCGGTCACTGGGAGCCTGAACCTGATTCCCCCCCGGGGGAGGCAGTAACTAGCTCCTGTTCGGCAGTGTGGTGGGACCAGCCCTCACCTTCCGCATCCGGCACAACGAGCAGAACCTGACTCTGGCCGACGTAACCCAGCGAGCTGGTAAAGCATCACCCAGTCCCAGCCCCACCCTGCTCCACACCGAGATCCCCAGGCCTGAGACTGTCGTTGCCAACCTTGAACTCGAGCCCACCCCTCGGGCCCCCTCCCCCACCCGCCTGCCACCTGCCCATACCCTGAGCCGGTGGGGAGACCACCCCCAGGGCTGACTTCAGTCTCCCTCTTAGGCCTGGTGAAGTCCGAACTGGAAGGGCAGACAGGGCTGCAGATCTTGCAGACGGGAGTGGGACAGGTAGGCACGCACTGGAGAATCAAAGTCCCTGAAGGCTGACGTGGCCCAGGGGAGAAGGGGGCACACTTGGCAGGAGAACAAGACCCTAGAAACTCCTATTACCCAGCCTGCATTCCCTCTTGGCCAGGGCGGCCCTTCGGCTGCGCCTGCAGTTTTCCTTCTAACCAGCAGAGGGCGCCAGAAGCTCAACCGGCCCAACGGCGGGATTCCTGGTGTTGGAAATCAAAATATACTTCCAACACTTATGGTTCCTTTGGTTCTACCTACACGACTCTGTGCCTATTTTTATTTTATTTTTAATTTAATTTAATTTTTTATTTTATTTTTATTTTATTTTTTATGCCTATTCCTAAATGCAAATCCATCCAGTCTCCTGCATTGCATTGGGGTTGCCTGGGTTCCCTTGCAACGAACTGCACCTGTTTGCCTGTGCTTCCATGGCCCTTGGCCTCTTAGGTTTTGGAAACTCAGCAGAGAGTGAGGCCTGCCTGGGACAAGCCTGAGGGACCCTGCCTTGCTTCCCGGCCACCCACCCCCTCCCCCTTTGATTCTGACCTTGTTCCCACAGAGGGAGGAGGCAACTGCTGCCCTGCCCCGGGCGGCCCACAGCACCTCTCCCCTGCGCTCCGTGCTGCTCACCCTGGTGGCCCTAGCGGGCGTGGCTGGGCTGCTGGTGGCTCTGGCCGTGGCTCTGTGCATGCGGCACCACTCCAAGCAGCGGGACAAGGAGCGCCTGGCGGCCTTGGGCCCTGAGGGTGCTCAGGGGGACACTACCTTTGAATACCAGGTAGGCAAGACCAGGATGGGGGACTGGGGGGACTGGAAGGTGCGGGGGGTCTTGATTGGGGGTAAGGTAACAGTTGGTGGCTCCTCCAAGCAGAGACTCCGGCCGACTGGTGGGGGGGTGATGTCAGGACATGCTGATGGGGGGAATCTGGCGCAGATCATTTCAAAGGTTTTTTCCAGTGCTAGTATCTCCGTGCTTCCGGGAGCACAGTCCAGGCACCCACCACGCAGATCAGCCCCTAAAAGGACAAGGGGGAGGGGCCAGAGCAATAGGACGGTGGTTAGGGCACTTGCCTTGCACACAGCCAGCCCAGCCTGGGTTTGATCCCCAGCACTCCATAGGGTCCCCTGAGCACTGCTGCCAGGAGTGATTCCTGAGCACAGAGGCCAGAGTAAGCTCTGAGCATCACCAAGTGTTGGCTCCCAAATTTAAAAAAATAATAATAATAGGGGCTGGAGAGATAGCACAACGGGTAGGGCGTTTGCCTTGCACGCGGCCGACCCAGGCTCAATTCCCAGCATCCCATATGGTCCCCTGAGCACCGCCAGGAGTAACTCCTGAGTGTAGAGCCAGGAGTAACCCCT
>JAOXYA010000018.1:13662126-13677981 GCA_028565675.1 Sorex palustris
CGCGCGGCCCCGCCCCCGCCCCCCCCCGCCTATAAGAGCGGTGCGGCACTGCAGCTAGCGCAGTTCTCACTGAGACCCGTCACCCGGACTCTGCGTGAGACGCACCACCCGGACTCACCATGGTGAGTGTGGGTCCTCTGCCACCTCTCCCGGCCCCTGAGTTGCCCCTCTCCTTCGGGGACCCTCTCTCCGCCGGCACCCTCCATCCCGCGCTCCTGCGGAAGGTGCCCGGAGAGGTTGCGCTGCCTGCACCTTCCACCTCCACCTTCACCCACTCCCGGGCACTCTGGAGGAGCCGTGCGCTTGACTTTCGGGGACCGGGGTGGGGGTGGCGGGGAACGCGGGGGAGGCCTGCGCGAGGCCAGTCCGGGCAGCCTCCTGGAAAGGCACTCCGGCGCGAGTGCCCGAGGCGTCCCGACGCGGGGGTGGGGTGGGTCACGCGATCCCCGCGCTCGGTTCTTTCCACGGGCGGGCCGGAGACCCGCTCGGCCGCCCTCCGCTCCGGTCCTCCCCGCTCCCCTCCCCGGTCCCCCCCCCCCCCCGTGCCCTGGAATGGAGCGAACACGTGCTTGGCGCTAGACGGTGGAAGGGGGTCAGGTTACGGGTTCCCGCGTCCCCTTTTCTCCCGACAATATGTGCATCTCTCTCCTCGCCGCCGTCTCCCCCCACCCCGTGACTCAGCACCCCGCTTCGGAGCCCGGAGGGATGGCGGGAATGGGGTTTGGCCTGGTGGGGCCAGTCGGCCCCCCTCGCCAGCCCGAGTCCGGGTGCGCCGATGGGCAGAGACAGCTGGCGCGGAGCGCGAGCGCGGGCAGAGGCCAAGTGGGGGGGAGGGCAGAGGTGTGCGTAGGGGTGATATTTTTAGCCCTGGATGGGGGCCCCGAAATCCAATCCTCGCTCTATCCGGGGATGCTGGGACACGAAGGAATCTCTCCGGGAGGCGAATGGAGGGTCGGGGTGTCGGAGCGCGCTCCCCTGGTCGGAGTGAGGTAACCCGCAGGTTCCGCTTCCCTTTCTGGGTATTTGGAAACCGTCACCCCGCCATTTCAGGGCTTTGCCAAGGAGGGTTGCGCTGTGCCGCCTTACTGGGGCGCTTGGGGGAGGGGACGGGGGCTAATTCAAGACTTGGCGTGGGGGGAAGGGGACGCCTGGGGCGCCGCTGGCCACAGCCCCGCTGCCTCTGCAGGTCTATGCTCACTGCTATTTCCGTGAGGGCTGACGTGGAGCTGAAAGCTCCTGGGGTGAGGGGGTGGAGGTGGGGAGAGCAGCCAGATGGGATCGATCCCCCAGAGCCAGATGCGATCAGTTGGTGTAGAATGCCACCCCAAGTGGCTCCCGGGGTCACCTAATGCCAGGCTGGAAGGCAGACACCCCCTCGGCAGCCAGCCGTGGAGAGGAAAGGAAGCGTGAGGCGGGTAGCTGAAATTTTGGTTGGTCTTCCCCCAAGCGAGTTATTCAAGTGTGCATGCGTGGGTGGGTGGGGGTGGGGGGTCTCCAGCTGTAAATACTCAGCTCTGGGAAATCTCACTTTTTCTCCGATGTGCAGCAGCGGGTTTTGTGCCTGGACCAGGATTCAGGAGCTGCTCAAAGTCGCTTGCCCTTGACTGGGTGACTGGCAGCCAGCTCCTCTGGGCTGAAAAATAAACACTTGCCCTCGAGGTCCCTCCCGCCTCCTGGAGTGCCAGGTCCAGGCAGCCTGCCCTCGTCCACCCACTGAGATGTAGGCAAAGAGGGGTGTCTGGCCGAACTGGGTGCCTCCAAGTTGGGGAGACGCTTGGTAGGGGAGTCTGGGCAGACTGCCAGCCTCTCTCATCTCTGCCCAGCCCTTTGCCAACTGAGTCATCTGGACTGGCAGGTGATGGGGATGAGAGAAAGAGAGAGGCCCTTGAGGTGAGGACTCGGGGCCGTGGACCCTCCTGTGACCATCACCTCTCTTTGTCCCTCAGCGTGAATGCATCTCTGTGCACGTGGGGCAGGCAGGTGTCCAGATGGGCAATGCCTGCTGGGAGCTCTACTGCCTGGAGCACGGGATCCAGCCCGACGGGCAGATGCCCAGCGACAAGACCATTGGGGGAGGGGACGACTCTTTCACCACCTTCTTCTGCGAGACAGGGGCTGGGAAACACGTGCCCCGTGCTGTATTTGTGGATCTGGAACCCACTGTGATCGGTGAGAGGAATGGGGGGCCAGGAGTGGCGGGCAGGGGGCAGACATTGAGGGGAGTGGGCAGGGACCCTCAATGTCTCCATCTGTTGAAAGTGTGTCCAATGGGGCTAGAGCAATAGCACAGCGGGTAGGGCGTTTGCCTTGCATGCGATTCCCGGCATCCCATATGGTCCCCTGAGCACTGCCAGGGGTAATTCCTGAGTGCAGAGCCAGGAGTGACACCTCCATCATCGCCGCCAGGTATGACCCCCCCCCCAAAAGAGTGTGTCCAGGCCTGGCTTTTCCCTGGCCCTGAAAACTGCTTGCCCCATGCAAGCCACGGAAGGAAGGGGGTCACAGCTTGGTTTTTTTTCTCCAAACAGCTATCTCAGGCTGGCAGGAGGTTGATGGTTTCCAAACGTCCGGCCGCAGCCCCCTGGGTGGGGGGAGGGAAGGCCCTGCCTTGCCCTGCCTAGCACGGCCTTGTGGTTTGTATTTATCCTGGTGGTCTGTGCCTTTACAGATGAGATACGAAATGGCCCGTACCGCCAGCTCTTCCACCCCGAGCAGCTCATCACTGGCAAGGAGGATGCAGCAAACAACTATGCCCGAGGTCACTACACCATCGGCAAGGAGATCATCGACCCTGTCCTGGACCGGATCCGCAAGCTGGTGAGGATTAGGGCTGAGGGGAAAAGAGTACAAGGAGGAAGGTTCTGAGAGGATGCTCATAGTGAGGGACAGTTCTCTGGGTCCAGATCTATTTCAAGCAGCTGTGGCTAATTGTAGCTGTTCCCAGAGTGAGCCGCGCCTCTGCCGTGCTCATCAGTCTTATTCCTGACTCCTGAGATATTTTCGGCTTTCCTGAAGCCAGGAGGGAGTCCCCAGGCTGCTCCCCTGTCTCCATGGCTCTTGCTTGCTTGTTTTTCAGGCTGACCAGTGCACAGGCCTCCAGGGCTTCCTGGTCTTCCACAGCTTCGGAGGGGGCACTGGCTCCGGCTTCACCTCGCTGCTCATGGAGCGACTCTCCGTCGACTACGGCAAGAAGTCCAAGCTGGAGTTCTCCATCTACCCGGCCCCCCAGGTGTCCACGGCCGTGGTGGAGCCCTACAACTCCATCCTCACCACGCACACCACCCTGGAGCACTCAGACTGTGCTTTCATGGTGGACAACGAGGCCATCTACGACATCTGCCGGCGCAACCTGGACATCGAGCGGCCCACCTACACCAACCTCAACCGCCTCATCAGCCAGATCGTGTCCTCCATCACGGCCTCGCTGCGCTTTGACGGGGCCCTCAACGTGGACCTGACCGAGTTCCAGACCAACCTGGTGCCCTACCCCCGCATCCACTTCCCCCTGGCCACCTACGCGCCGGTCATCTCAGCCGAGAAGGCCTACCACGAGCAGCTGTCGGTGGCTGAGATCACCAATGCCTGCTTCGAGCCGGCCAACCAGATGGTGAAGTGCGACCCCCGCCACGGCAAGTACATGGCCTGCTGCCTGCTGTACCGGGGCGACGTGGTGCCCAAGGATGTCAACGCCGCCATCGCCGCCATCAAGACCAAGCGCAGTATTCAGTTCGTGGACTGGTGCCCCACGGGCTTCAAAGTGGGCATCAACTACCAGCCCCCGACGGTGGTGCCCGGGGGAGACCTGGCCAAGGTGCAGCGGGCCGTGTGCATGCTGAGCAACACCACCGCCATCGCCGAGGCCTGGGCCCGCCTGGACCACAAGTTCGACCTGATGTATGCCAAGCGGGCGTTCGTGCACTGGTACGTGGGCGAGGGCATGGAGGAGGGCGAGTTCTCCGAGGCCCGGGAGGATATGGCCGCCCTGGAGAAGGATTACGAAGAAGTGGGCATCGACTCGTACGAGGATGAGGACGAGGGAGAAGAGTAGAAGAGCTGCGTGGAGCCCCCCCTCCCCTCCCACTATGTTTATTGCAAAAGCCTTTCGAAATAAACAGTATCCTTGCACGGTTTCTTGTCCGCTCTGTCTGCTTACGCTGCTTGTGCCTCTGCTGCCTTCCTCCTTATGCTGCTGCTGCTGCTGCTGCTGCTGCTGCTCTGCTCACTGCTCCTCGCCCCTTACCTCCTGCAGCTGAAGCTGATTACTGCCCCTGATCAGGGAAACCTGATCTCCGGGGCTCGGAGAGGGAGGAAAGGAAGACCCGGCCCCAGGCCCAGGATGTCTCTTCCCAGCCCACCTGCACTTCCTTTCCGAGTAGGCGATGGAGTCCCGCTTTTTGGAGTTTGAGAGTTGAGACTGCTCCCTCCTTTTCTGCTGCTTCTGCTATCTTGGGCTCTGGAAGCCAGGCTGGGCCCGGACCTTCTGGGCCTGATGAGAGCTTGGGCTGGCCTGGCCTGGCCTCCCAAAGCCTGGAGGCTTGTCATCAGCTTGGGCCACTCCCCCCACCCCCCGCCCTGCACCCCAGCAGCTTTGCTGAGCTTCCTGTCTTGTCTTGCTGCTTTGCTGGGGCCTCCGGCTGTGCCATTAAAAGTCAGGTCGTCTCCCCTCTGTTTGTGCTTTTCTTTCTGGCCTCAGCCTCTGTGCTAGCTGGTGGGGCGCCTCCTGCCAGAGCCCTGGGGAAAACGCCAACTTTGCTAATAGGCACCCGAGGACCCACACTGACGTCAGCCAGCACGTGGCGGGGGGTGGGCACCATTGGGGAGGGTAGGGGAGGGAGACGCCATCTCGGGAGCACGAAATGCCAACTGCAGCCTGGCCACCCCTCCCTGGCGATGCAGGGACGCCGTGCCCTTCCCTCGGGAACAGGAGTCCAGCCCCGCCAAGGTAGGGCCCCTGTTTACTCAGCAGTGGAGGCAGGAATTGGCGGGCTGGATCTGGCCAGTCATTAATCATTAACTGTGTGTGAGCTTGAGCCATCTGCGAGACTGAGGGCCCAAATGGCTGCCACCAGTGCTCCCCTTGCCCCCAGGCTGAGCTAGGGGAGAGTGAGTGTGAACAGTTCGGAAGCTTCCTGGCTGTCTCCACCCAGGGCAAGGCTGGTAAACCGGCTGGGCTGCTCTGACTCAGCTCCCCACCCCAAGGCCAAGGGAGGAGGGAAAGGAGTTGGGGAGGATTTTGAGGGGGCCCTGGTGCCAGTTCTTGGCGTAAGCAGATGCCAGCTCAATCCAGAGCGGCTTCCCATTCTGACCGAGGGCAGCTAGGAACACGGCTGTCACCCGCCAGCCCGCTGAGGGAAGGTTCCCCGCCTGCCTCCTCTCTGGAACAGCTGTTGCACTGTTCCTGGGCCACTGTCCTCCCGGGGCCCTGGCCTTGGGAACAGGAACCAGCCTGCAGCCCCCACACTCCGGGAACGAGATGGAGTTCCAAGACACCAAAGTGCTTTCACTTTATTCCTCTGTATACAATCTCGGGCTCCCGAATTGGGAACCAGACCATGATGTGAGCTCAGAGCCCGTGCCCCCCAGCTCAGGGGCCCTGCCCCTTTTGCTCTTGGGAGTGAGAGGGCAAAAGGAGAGAAGCGTGTGATGCTTCCCCCTTCCCGCCCTCAATGGCAAGTGAGCAGAAGTGGGGGAGCCAGCCACACCACGCCACGCCATGCCACGCCACACACGGGCCCAGAGCCTTCGTCCCGGGCTCTGCAGCCGCCCTCTCCCCACGGCTACTGGCTGGCTCAGACCACGCCACTGACTTGCTCGGACCATGGCCACTGGCTTGCTCAGATGTGGGTCGTGTGCTGGCCCGGCGCTGGGGGCTGCAGGGCCTCCAGCTGCGTGAGGAGGACGGGAACATGAGGGCGCTGCTTGGAGTCCACAGTCATCATCGAGTCCAGCAACTGCTGCATCGCTGCCGAGTACCTACGGAAAGAAGGGCCAGGGGACCGGAGCACACCCAGCTCTGGGCTAGGGCCCCACCCTGGGATACGGGGAGGAGTGTGTGTGTTACAGATCGGGGTTCACGGCTCACCTGGGGCTATGTGGGATGATGAGCTTATTCTGTACAGCCAGGGCCACACTGTCCCCCTTCTGGAACACCATGTCATAGGGCCCTTCGCCATACATCATGGCGTAGAGCACGCAGCCTAAGGACTAAGCAAACCTTGGTTACTCCTGGGCAGGGGACTTGAGGAAGGGATGGCTGTCTTTTTCATTCTGGAGTGGAGCAATACAGGGAGAATCACAGGAGCTGGAGGGAATATGTCCACCTCAGCCCCCGGACATCACCAGGGTCCGGAGAGACTATTCGCCAGCTTGGGGCCCCCCCCGAACCTCTCGATCTGCCTCTGCCCTCAGATCTCACAGTGAGCACCACCCACCCCATTCAGAGGCATAAGGGTGGCAGGAAACCACTCCCTGAGCAACTGAGTACATAAGCAACAGCACCTGTGCCCAGGAAGGAAGTGCAGGGGGATGGGGACATCTGCAGTTCCGGGGGCCCCAAGCAGAGACAGCCTCTGTCCCGCAGGAGTATGAGATAGGGGTAGGGTGGGGTGGGGGAGAGGGGCCCTCTCCTCACCCAGACATCTGTCCGCTCATCGATGACGCAGTGGCTCTGCACGGTGAAGAGTTCTGGGGCCCGGTAGGAGATGGTGCACCGCTGGGCTGCCCAGTCCTGGAACACAGATGTCCAGCGCACAGTAGAGGGGGGTCACAGTCATAGAGCTGGGGCAGGCACTGGAAGGAGCAGTGGAGTGGGACCAGGAAAGGGTGGGGTGGGGTGGGAGGGAGATGGTCCTACCTGCAGGGCCAGAGCCTGGCGGGAGCCCTCCACATGGATGCGAGCTTGATTCATGGAGCCCAAATCCATTAAAACCGGCTGCCCCTCATCCCCGAGCAAGATATTGGTGGGCTTCAGGTCTCTGCAGGGAAGTGGGAAGGACCCCTGAGTCGCCTGCACCCGGACGGGGTAGGCGATGAGAGGCAGGAGCAAAGCCCTCATGCTTCCATGGGCACGGGGCTCCCCCACTGACCTGTGAGCGTAACCCTTGGCATGAATGGCCTCGAGGCCTCTACAGATGCCCAGCAGCAGCTGGAGGATTTGGTCTTCAGTCAAGAAGCTGCCTTTGTCCTTCAGCCTTTCGATCTCGTTCCACAGCGTCCCTCTCTGCAATGCAAGTCCCGCCCACAGTGGGCAATGGGCGGGCAGCATTCCCCACGGCCGTCACACCTCCACCCTCTCCTCCTCCTCTTCCTCCTGCGGCCCCAATCTGCCGGGGCCAACCCCCGTTTGTTCAGAGGCCCCGGTGGCCAGCCCTCTTCACTGCCAGGGGACTTTCTGACCTTGAAGAAGGGGAGCAGTAGCCAGGCCTCCAGCTTGGGGCCCCGCTCCTTCACACAGTAAGCCACGAGGTGAAGGATGTTGGGGTGATAGAAGAGGCGGTGCATGTCCGCTTCCCGCTCGGCTTCCTCCTGGTCCTGCTGCTCGTGACACAGGATTCGCTTCAGGGCGTAGAAGTGTCCATCGTGCAAGCCCTCCACTAGGTCCACATAGCTGAACCCGCTGTGGGCCAAAGGGGTGAGTGAAGGGCAATGATTGTAGGTCACGCTACCAGGGGAAGTGGAGTGTTTTGGGGGAGAAGGAGGGAGGGAGGGGAGAGCAGGGCCAGTGTCCTTCATTCCTATTTAGCAAAACGCCTCCCCAAGCAAGATGTGGCCTCGATACCATGTTTCGTAAGCGACAGCTGCTTGGTAAATGTCCACACTGACCTACAGCTTAGAACCTAGCCCTGCGTGCATCGCCTTATGGGCACCATCTTAGGGTCCCGTCAGCACTCCATGGTGCACAGGAGGAAATCAAGAGTCTCACAAGGTCGTCCAATGCGGACTTGGAGGGCAACAGTACAGCGGGTAGGGTGCTTGCCTGACACGTGGCTGACCCAGGTTGGGTTAGATCCTCAGCATCCCATATGGTCCCCCGGGCTCACTTGGGGTGATCCCTGAGCAAAGAGCCAGGAGTCAGCCCTGAGCACCTCTGGGTGTGAACCCCCCCCCCAAAAAAAAAACAAAATGAAACAAAACAAAACACCAAGGCAGCCTGAAGAAGAAATCTATCTCCAGAAACCACCTTCTTTCCTACTTCACTCTGGAAGAAAACCTTGGGGGAGCCCCGATCCTGGGCAGACTACTGTCCCTCAACCTGCTCAGAACGCTGAGGCCAAGCTGGTAGGTGATGGCCACACACTCACCCCTCCCCCAGTTTCTGGATGAAGAGGTAGCGCTTGTTGTCCACGACGAAAGTTCCCCGAGAGCAGACACACAGCGCGTGGCCCATAGCGGCCCAGACATCCTCCTCCGGGGCGGTCTAGTAGGGCTGCCAACGGGCTCGCGCAGGGGGGGCTGCTCTGACAGGTGATGAGCCGAGGGTCCGGGAGAACATTCTGGAAGGGAGAGAACGGCACGGTGACGAGTCGGACACAAGCCAGAGGGGACCCAGCGGAGCAATGGGGACAGCTCCACGCTCCGGCCTGGCGATGCCAGCTCCCGTATGGCAGCGCCCAGGAGCCTTCCAGCGCCAGACCCTGGGTCCACCTGCGGGCCGCCCGGGCTCCCGCACCCATTGGGCCGCGTTGGTCCTGATGGCGGGAAGGGGGGGCTGCGAGGCGAGGGGACATCCCCTGGGCGCCCCCCACCGCCTCGGCATCGGCGCGCACAGGCCGGGAGGGGGCCGGCCCCGGACTCCCCACTAACCTGGCTCGGGCGAAAGAGACGCAGCGGGACCGGAAGCGGCGCCACGTCATCAGTCCGCGCCGGAGTAACGGCCCAGCGGTATCCTAGCAACCTCCGGGCATCCCCAGGATGTGGGAGCGCGGTGCCCAGAGGCCGGGGGCTTGACTAGGCCTGGCGGGGAGGCTACGGGTCCCGGCCCCGCGTGCGAGTTCCCCGTCTGGCCTTCAGCAAGGGGCAAAACGCAGGCACCGACGCCAAAGGGGAGCAAAGCCGGACTCGGCCGAGGCCCCCCAGGACTGCCACCTCCTCCCGATGCCGGAGGTAGGAGGCCCCCTACCGCCGGCGATCAGCTCCCGCAGAGAGCGGTGGAGACAGCAAGTGCCTGGACTCCCCGGAGCTCTGATGACTGCCCTCTGGGGGGCTCTAGCCTGTATCCCACTACCCTAGTCTTAAGGGCGCAGGTTCCTGAACCAGATTTTTTTTTTTTACAAGCCCTGTGACCGAATGACCTCGAACAAGTTATTGAAGCTCGAGGACTCTCACTTGCCCTCATGGGTCCCCAAGTGCGTGCACCATGATGCCAGACCAGCGGGTGCAACCCCCATTTTTATTCAACGGGTTGTAATCCCATCGACCTCATTCCCTGTTCTACCCCCTTGATCTTCTCGCCTGTAAAATGGGAAGTGCTCAACGGGCTGCTAATGCTGAACCCTGATACTCAGGAATTATTCCTCCATCCTCAAGGCCCCAGGCTTGGAACTGGGAAGGCAAGAATGATAGAAAGTTCTCAAGAGTCCCATGTCTGGCTATCGAGGAGTGGTTTCATTGTCTCTTGTCCCGGCAAGGGAGTCCTTTGGAGAGGGACACACTTCCAAGGAAGATCAAGTGGCCAAAATGGGCATCCTGGCCCTTTAGTTGAAAGAGGGTCTTCCAGGAAAAAGACCAGTCCTGGGCTGGAGAGACAGCGCAGTGGTAGGGTGCTTGCCATGTGATCAGCAGACCCAGATTCGCTCCCTGGAACCACATATGGTTCCTCAAGTCCTGTGAGGACCTATCCCTGAGCACAGAGGGGTAGGCTCTGAGCACTGCCAGGTGTGACCGCCCCCCCAAAAAAATTCTTGTCACCTGGTACCTCTCATTTAACACTCCAGAACTTGGGTTTCCCTTGCTTTCCCCCCCTTTTTTTGGGTCACACTCGGCAATGCACAGAGGTTACTCCTGGCTCATGCACTCAGGAATTACTCCTGGTGGTGCTCAGGAGACCATATGGGAAGCTGGGAATTGAACCTGGGTTGGCTGCATGCAAGGCAAATGTCCTACCCGCTATGCTATCATTCCAGCTCCAGGTTTCCTTTGCTTTTGGATTTGCTTTAGCCCCATGGCTCTTACATTTATTCATCTTGATTTAACTGAGCTGGAGAGCTAGAACAAGGGGTTCAGATCCTCACTTTGCATGCTTCAGACCCTGATTGGTCACCACCACTACACAAGCCCCCCTCCCCGCAGCATGGCTAGGAGTCCCTCTTGAGCACAGAGCCATGAAAAAATCCAGAATGGGGACCGATGCCATCCTCTCATCCCCACGGATATAGATATAATCTGCTCTGTGCCTTGTGCCATGCCAGAAGCCAAGGACAGGTTCAAGAGGGAACCAGTACTCTCTTCCCTCAGTTTTGGGAAACATTGTTCCCCCCTCAAATGTGCTCAGGATGATCTGTGTATCTTTATTGTCTGATTGGGCCACAGCCAGTGCTCAGGGCCTACTCCAGGCGCTACGCTCAGGGATTGCTCCTGGTGGGGCTCAGGGAATCAAACGTGGTACCAAGGATGGAACCCTAGTTCGGCCATGTATCAGGCCAACCTGATTTACATTGGCCCCAGCCCCAGCCTGAGTATCTTTAAAGAACAGATTCTGGGATCCTGGGACATAGTGCCAAGGGCTGAGCACAGGGTTTGCATGCAGGAACCTGGGGTTCGGTCCCATATCCATGGCTCCATCCATGGTTCCAGTACCTCCCAGGTGTGCACCCCAATGTATCTATCCTATCTGGTTCCAAGATAGGACCCAAGATGCTGTTTTTGTTTGTTTGTTTGTTTTTTGCTTTTTGGGTCACACCCGGTGTTGCTGCACAGGGGTTACTCCTGGCTCTGCACTCAGGAGTTACTCCTGGTGGTTCTCAGGGGACTATATGGGATGCTGGGAATCGAACCCGGGCCGGCGGCTTGCAAGGCAAACGCCCTCCCCGCTGTGCTGTCTCTCCAACCCAAAGATGCTGTGTTTTTAGCACGCTATGGAGCTCACACTTGGATGACTGTTCAGGAGCTGCATTTGAAGTAGTGAGCTGCAGCTGCTGAGGCTTTAAATTTCTTGTTTGATTTAGACATCGTGATTTACATGGTAGTTCACAATGAGTTTTTGAGCATACAATGTTCCCACCTCCAGGCCCACCACCAATGTATCTACCTCCACAGCAGGCTCCAGGTTCCCTCCTGCCCCTCCAACCAGACTCCCTAACAGGCTTTTAAATTTACTGGTTGTAGGTTTGCAGATACCTTACCTCTAAGGCCCCAGACCCTTGCCCCACTGTTACTTCCAGAACTTTCCTTCTTGCTACCATTTCTTCCTCTCCTTGCCCACCCCCCAGCCTAGAGCCAGTCTTTTGCTCACTTTTGCTGCCTACCATTCCCCCTCAACTTGATATTCTCTATACCAGCCCAGTGCGAACATCCGCTGCCTGACCTTGTTTTTCTGACTTCCTTCACTTACCATCAGATCTTGCAGTTCACCCGTGGGAGCTGCAGACGTTTCTACAAGCTCACAGAGAGCGGCGGGTGGCTACAGGCGCACAGCAGCGGTGGTCTCCGCCCCTTTGCTCCCTGAGCTTCCCTCCCGGGAGGCCTCCACGTGACCGTCAAACCGCCCGCCCGTGGCGAACTTGGGGAGCCCTGGACGCGCCATGGACCCGCAGCCGCCTCTCTGTCTGGCCTTCCCGCTGCTGCCGCTGCCACTGCTGCTGCTGCTAACACTACCCCAGGTACCCGCACAGAGACCCAGCCCGGCAGTGGGGCGGGGCGGGGATCCCCTCCGCGGAGGGGGGAGGGGGAGACAGTGAAAGAACACCCCACCCCCGCGCACCGGCCAGCCAGCCCCTTCTCCTGGAACCCACTCCTCATGCCCAGCTCCCGCCGATCTGCCCCCCTGCAGACGGACATGCGGTCTTTCGTCGTGGATTGGGAGTATGACAGGTTCCTCCTGGACGGGACCCCCTTCCGCTACGTGTCCGGCAGCATGCACTACTTTCGGGTCCCGCGGGTGCTCTGGGCCGACCGGCTTATCAAGATGCGAATGAGCGGCCTCAACACCGTCCAGTTGTAAGAAGTGGGGCGGGGAGAGCTCAGGACCTCACCCGCCCTAGGTGCCGAGGTGCCGGGAGGGCAGGGCAGCAGAAACTGGTGTCCCGGGCAAGGTGGAAAAGGAGGCCCAGCACCTCCTTCCAGCAGCTTCCCAGAGTTCCCCAAACCCTTTAGACCTTCCCAAGCCCGGACCCTGCATCCTGTTAACTGTTTCCTTTCTCAGTTATGTGCCCTGGAACTACCATGAGCCAAAGCCCGGGGTCTATAACTTTGAAGGCAGCCGGGATCTCATTGCATTTCTGAACGAGGCATCTTTAGCAAACTTGTTAGTCATCCTGAGACCAGGACCTTACATCTGTGCCGAGTGGGAGATGGTGAGTTAGCGGAGCAGGGTGGAAGCACACACACAAACACACACAAACACACACACACACCCTCACAGATAGACACATACACACATGCACACATACACACAGACATACACACAGACACACACAGACATATACACAGACACACACGCACACGCAGACACACACAGATACATGCACACAGACACACGCACATGCACACACAGACACACACATGCACACAGACACACACACATGCACACACAGACACATGCACACAGACACACAGATACACACACACATGCACACACCCCAGTTCTAGTCTGTTCTTATTCACCCGGGCTCTAGGCCACTCTGGTGCCCTGCTCCGCCTTCTTTCTTCTCACCCTTGTAGTTGACTCCCAGACAACAAACCCCACACACCTTTCTGTCTTTATATGTCTCAGGGGGGTCTTCCAGCCTGGTTGCTTCGAGAACCAGATATTCGTCTGAGAACCTCAGATCCAGGTGAGTTGAGGCAAAAGGTTGAACACAGTCAAGAAGCTAACAATGACACCAATGACACAGGTCATTTGGGTGTTCAAGGAGGCCCCCTGAAATTAGGAATCATTCACTTAGATTTGTTTGGTTCCCAGACCACACCCAGTGGGCCATCGACTCTAGTTTTTGGCTCTTGTTTTGGATTTTTATTTTTTGCTTTTTGGGTCTCACCCGGTGATGCACAGGGGTTACTCCTAGCTCATGCACTCAGGAATTACTCCTGGCGGTGCTTGGGGGACCATATGGGATGCTGGGAATCGAACTCGGGTCGGCCGCGTGCAAGGCCAACGCCCTACCCGCTGTGCTATCGCTCCAGCCCCCGTTTTGGATTTTTAAAATATTTGTTTAGTTGGAGGGAGGCCTGTCATCGCACTGCCTTTGCTCCTCTATCTCTCACATAGTGGTCAGGGAGAGAGTAGGCTGGAGTCAAGACGGGCTGGAAATGGGCCATTTCGGTGTAGGACTGCTTCTGCCATGGTAGGGGATTTCCTAAGTCTTATCCTAAGGTCCGAGAAAATCCTTCAGGGTTTAAGCACAGGTGTGACACAGTTGAATTTGTTTTTAGAATCAGACTGTGTCTCGAGAGAGGGCAGGGTTAGAGTGCTTGCCTTGTACACAAGTTTGACCCCAACATCTCATATGGTTCTGCCAGGAGTGATCCCTGAGCTCAGAGCCCGGAGTAAGGCCTGAGCACCACTGGTGTGGCCCCCAAACAAATAGAATCCCTGTAGCCTGACTATGGAAAAATGGACCAAGGGAAGCAAGCATGGAGGGAGAGAAGCTCTTTGGGAGACTGTGATGGTTTTGAGAGGAGAGACGAGGGTGACCGCAGACGATGGTCATGGTGGAAACGAAAAGGGGACAGAATCACGATATAGGATGGAGAAAAAAAAATCACTAGAACTTGACAGATTTGGGTTGGAAGGGGGGCAGGGAGCAACAGTGTGGGAAGAGTTCAAACATTAGAATGAAAGAGTGTTGGTGTAGGACAAAATGTACAGTCTGTTTCCCAAGAAAACCAGCCAGCCGTTCCTTGCTAGCTGATCCAGTAGCGTTCCACACGGTGGAGTACGTTGTCCTCCCATTGCTCTAATCTTATGCTCCTCTGGACACTCTTCTGGTCCCCACCTTGCTCAAGGCCCCTCCCCGCCTTTTCAGTCTCTTACTGGCTCTCCTTCAGGTCCCTTTCTGCTCAGTGTTGGGGTGTTTCAGGGCTCCATCACCTCATCTGCTCACAGGGCACTCAATTCTAACAGGGCCATGAGTTAGCTCTGCACATGCAGGCCGAGTGTAGGCCTTGCACGTGGGAGACCCAGGGACGATCCCTGGCATGGCATGACTTTTCCAAGCAGTGCACAGAGCACATAATCAGCCAGTAGTCACCCCAAGCACCCCAGAAAACAATCTATCAATACATTCTGATAGCCAGTGACTGAAATACGTATCACTAGGCAGAACCATTAGCTTCCTAAAGCAAAGCATGTACATATGTACCCTATGTGACTTCTGCAGTTTGAAGGCCTAAAAGGAAGACTAATAAGCCTGAGTCCCTGGTCCCTTTCCCAGACCAGCTCTTTTCGCATCTTCTCATTTCAATCAATGACACCTCCATTTTTTATTTTTAGACAAAATAGAGGTGTTATGATGTCCATGAAGATGGTCTAAAGAGTCACATTCAACTCATATTCAGTCCAGCTGAAAACCCCATTTGCTTCTCCCTCCCAATATGTTGAACCATTTTTCCTTACTTCTGTTGCCGTCACTCTGGTCCAAGCCAGAGTGACTTCGCAGGATTTTTTTTTTCACCAGCTTCCTAGCTGGCCTCCATTCTCTCGCCTCACTCTCATGAGGTCCACTCTCAATAGAGTGGCCAGCGTGGTCCTATTAACATGTAAGGGTAACGATACTTCTCAGATCATGGCACTTCCGTTTCAACCTCCCCCAGTGGACATTCATCTTCAGAATATGCCCCCTGGATTCCGAAAATTGGGTGTCGGGGTCCTCGCACCTTCACTGGCCCACCCCCAGCCACCCACTCTTCTCCTGGCACCATACACTGTCCTTGGGGTCTTTTGTTTTGTTTTTGTTTGGGGGCCACACCTGGCAGTGTTCAGAGGTTACTCCTGGTACTGCATTCAAGAACTACTCCTGGTGGTGCCTGAGGGACCACATGGGATGCCCGGAATGGAACCCAGGTCAGCCGTATGCAAGGGAAGCACCCTCTCCACTGGACTATTGCTCCAGCCCCACCTTGTGGCTTTTCTCCCAGCCTCTGGGCCCCAGCCTGCTGTGAGGCTGTGCCTTGCAGTGCTTGCACAGTGAGGCTGGAGTTAGTTTCCTATCTGCTAGACTTTGCCCTCCTCAAGAGGGGGCCAGCCCACTCGTGGGACAGACCCAGGGAAACAGCCACAGGAATCAATGTTTAATGACCAGCGAAGGCTGTGAGGTGAGAGGGGAGGTGCTGCAGGAGGACTTTGCCTGAATATTCAGGCATCAGGGGTCTTCCTGAGGAAGTGAAGAAGTGGACACATGGAACCTGAGGGAGGTAAAGGAGGGTGCGGGAGGAAGGACCGGCTCAGGAAAACTCTGAGGATGAATCACAAAAATCAGAGTGGGGGTCAGAGAGAGCACTTGTCTTGCACAGCTGACCTGGGTTCAATTCTTGGCACCCCATGTGGTCCCCTGAGTCTGCTAGGAATGAGCACAGAGCCAGGAGTAAACCCTGACATAGGCATATAGGTAAAGGTAAAGGCCCTCCCGTTGATCGTCGATTTGCTCGAGCGGGCCCAGTAACGTCTCCAGTGGAGACTTTGTTGTTACTGTGTCTGGCATA
>JAOXYA010000018.1:13683728-13696184 GCA_028565675.1 Sorex palustris
AGCTTAGCTTTTCATCTTTACATTATTTATTTTCAGCTCAACAGCCTTAAATGCCACTAGTGTCTGTCTTCCTAAGTAGCAGCATTGCTTGGCATCTTAAAAGATCATGGGTAAGTGGTAACCTTACAAATAGCGCCCTCTAAAAGGGCACACAATTTTCACAGGGATGATTGATACAAGTGCTTTTGGGGATTTTGCCTAATCTTCCTTTTAGCTGGGACCTCATTGCCAGCTATGAAAGCAGGAATATATTCAGCTCAAAGAAAACAGATCACCAGGAAAAAGTCTTTGCTGTTCAAGGGCCAAAAAGACAGTCCAACAGGTAGGGCACAATAAGCAGGACACTTGCCTTGCATGAAGCCAACCAAAGTTGGATCCCCAGCATTGCTTTGGTCTCCTTGAGCCCTGCCAGGAATGATCCCTGAGCACAGAGCCAGAAGGAAATCCTGAGCACTGTCTGATGTGTCCAAAAAAAGTTTTTACAGTTCAGATCCTAAATTGTGATGTTTGGGTTTCAAAGATCAAAAGTATTCATTAACAATCTGTATCACAGCCAAACTCCACAGGCTGGAATGAGCCTTACCCATGAGGAAATCTGCTGAAAAACCGAAGTATCCGGGATTTGTGACCGAAATCCCCAGGCTCGCATGGAGTCGGGAATAGGTGACCTCCCCCCATCTCTCTGCACTTCGGTAGCTGGAATTCATACCCACAAACTGCTTCTGGTGCCATTTAATCTCATTAGCGGCCATGATCTAGAGACTCACAAATAAACCTCGGAAGAGGAAAAGAGCAACACACTGCAGACATGCTACGGCCCCCAGTAGTCATTATCCAGTTAAAATTTAATTCTAGCTGCATCACCCTATTTAAAATCTTAGAATTCCTGGAGGGTGCAGCTACAAATGAGGTAGCAAGCCAACTCATACTCTATACAAGGGCTTAATGGCTCCAGGGTAATACAACAATTTTCACACATTTTCCTCTGAGAAAAGGTGTCTCAATCATCTTTAGTGAATTATTCATGGCAGGTAATACAAAATAAATTATTTAGATCCCATTTTGGGGGCAGTTTTGGGGAATTGGGGAGAAATACTTAGGAATATGGTGGTGGGAAGGTGTAATGGTAGTGGGATTGGTGTTGGAATATTGAATGTAATCTGTTATTATGAACAATTATATAATAAATAAGTAAATGGAATAAGAAATTAGATAAGTAACTAAATAAATAAAATAAAAGATTGAAGCAACTATAAAAAAGAGAAACATAAGGCCGGAGTGATAGTACACTGGGTAGGACGTTTGAATTGCCAACTTGGGTTCAGTCCCCAGAGTCCAAATGATCCCATGAGCAAGGCCAGGAGTAATTCCTGAATAGAGTCAGGAGAAAGCCTTGAGCATCTCCAGGTGTGACCCAAAAAGAAAAAAAAAAGGGAAAAAATTTCATGGGGGCCAGAGTGATAGCACAGCAGGGAGGGCACTTGCCTAAGGCTTACCTGGGCTTGATCCAGCACCCCATAAGGTCTCTCCAGCACCAGCAGGTGTGATCCCTGAGTGCAGAGCCAGTAACTCCTAAACATTGCCTCGAGTGTAGCCTGAAGAGCAAAAATAAAAACAAAACAGACAAACAAACAAGAATAAGTCCTGAGTACCAATGTGGGTGGCCAATAAGAAATACATCTTTGAGGGCTAGAGCAATAGCACAGCAGGTAGGGTGTTTGCCTTGCATGCGGCCAACCCGGGTTCGATTCCCAGCATCCCATATGGTCCCCGAGCACCGCCAGGAGTAACTCCTGACTGCAGAGTCAGGAGTAACCCCTGTGCATTGCTGGGTATGACCCAAAAAGCAAAAAAAAAAGAAAAGAAAAAGAAAGAAATGCCTCCTGAGTGGGAACTCAGAACGGAGAGGGCTTCTCCCCGCATGGGGCTGATTTTCTCCCTGCTCACCCCTTTCCTCCTAGGGCCAAGTCTGGATCAATGGGTTTAACCTGGGTCGCTACTGGACAAAACGGGGGCCCCAAGAGACACTGTATGTGCCCCGCCCCCTGTTCACGAAGGGGAGGCGCAACAGGATCATCCTGCTGGAGCTGGAGAACGCGCCCGCCAAGCCCCAGATCCAGTTCCTGGACAGGCCCATCCTCAACAGCACCTCGCATAAGACCTTCATCTACTCCCTCCTCACCGACACGCAAAGTGTCCCCGAGCCCATGGATTTAAGCGGGCACTGAAGGCGCAGGGGGGCCCGGGAGCCGGGGCGCGAGGAGTGACCGTCAGTCCGAGTGCGGGTTCTCCCGGCGGACCTTTATTGCGATTCAAGTTCCAGGGCCCTGTCTTTGCCCTTCGCCCTCGGGGTGGGGGGTCCCCCTCGGCCCGGGTCAGGACGCCGCCGCCCGCCCGCGATGCTCCCGGAGGCAGCGCGTGGAGCAGAAGGAGAAGTCCAGGTAGTGGAAGGGAACCAGGCCTTGGAGGGAGGCGCCGCAGCTCTGGCAGCGTCTGGGGAAAGAGGACAGTGACAGCAGGGGTCACTCCGCCCCCGGTCCCTTCCATCCCGGCCCTCCGCGCCCCTCGCCAGCAGCTCTTCCGGAGCACCTGAGTGCCTCATAGCCATCCACAGCCTCTCCTGGTCCCCCCTCCCCTGCCCGCCAGCACCTGGGGCTCAGCCCCACAGTGCTCCCTCCACCTACCGGACATTGCTCACTGCGGACTCGGGGACCGCAGGGCTAGGGGCTCCCAACTGGGCAGCCAGTCGGCGCTCGGCCGCCAATGCTCTCTGCAGGGGGTGGGGGGGAGGAGAGGAGGGTGAGGATGGGGGGGGCTGTTGGGCCGGGGGGGGGTGGGGGGAACACCTCGTGTGCCCTTAGGAAGGGACGGGCCCCTCCCAAACCCAAAGACATCTCGCCGCAGGGGTGAGGGCCGGGGCCGCACCTTCTCCCGGTCGCTGAGGGCGGCGAATCGCTCCCGCTCCTCCTGCTCCCGCCGCTCCTGCTCCTGCTGCTGCCGCTGCTGCTGCTCACGCTGCCGGCGGGCTGCCCGCTGCTCCTTCTTCCGAGCCGCCCGCCGTGCCTCCATGGCCGCGCTCAGCGGCCCTGGCACCTGGGCAATGCCCGTCCCGAATGGGCGAAGTCAGAAGGCCGGATGGGCCGGGTGGGCGTCCCCGCCTGCGGCCCCCCCGCACCCCTCACCCCTCACACCTGTGCCTTGCCATAATCGTGGGCATCCGGCTGCTGCTCCATGAACCGGCGGAACTCGCTGCGTGTGGACTTGTCCACGGCCACCACATATGGCGGCCGGGCCTGGGAGTCCCTAGGTGTCAACACCCCAAAATAAATAAACACATGAGTTCCGTCTGCCTCGGCCTCACCCCCTCCCTCCCCCACGACCACAGCTGACTAAGGGGAAAACCCCTGAGCAACCTCCAGTGCTCAGGTCAGCACACCCCGCACCCGAACCGTCCTCCCTGTCCCCCCAAGGGCTCGGCCTGGAATGCCTTACAGCATGGTGGGGTCGGCCCCGGCCTCCAGCAGCAGACGGATGACAGCGCCCCTCCCTGCAGCAGCTGCTGCATGCAGGAGGGTGAAGCCCCCAGGGCCCAAGGGGGCGTTGAGCAGAGACAGGACTTCGGGCTCTATGGGGCTGGCAGTCAGCTGGGGCCGCAGCACCCCGACGTCCCCAGCCCGGCAAGCTGCTAGGAGCTCAGCCCAGCGCTCAGGTCGGCCTGGGCTCTCGGCGGCTTCCAGTGGAGGACCCTGGTGTGCCGCCACCGGTGCTGGAGCCGGCTGGGACCCCGTGTCTGTGTCGTGGGGTGGCGGGGGCAGATGCGGGGTCCCAGCCTCCACGTCTCGGCTCCTCTCCTTCTTATTCCTTCTCCTTCGTCTCCGCTTGGGCAACACTTCAAACTCCCGAAGGCCCAGGGTTCCCAGCGTCAACTCGACCAGCTCCAATTCAACTGGGCAGTCATCCTCTCCCTCTGACCCCGAGCCTGGGGAGAAATCGAGCAGGTCAGCACCCCTCCCCTGGAGGAGTCAAAGAAGTGGAAAGGATGGGGGACTGGCCCAGAGACTTAAGGGTGCCTGTGAAACGATAACCCAAGGCCCAGAGAGATAGCACGGCAGGTAAGGCCCCTGCGCTACATGCAGCCAACCCGAGTTTGATCCCCGGCACCTGGAGTGAGCCCCGAATGCTGGGAGTAAATCCTGAGGACTAACACCGCCCCTCCCCCCAAAAAGATAATCCAGATAATCTTGCAAGGAATCAAAATGTGGGTATTCTGCCATTCCACATGAAGTAGCACAAGAGTGGAGTCCAGGAGTTTTGCATGCAGACAGCAAGTATTGAGCCCAGGGAAGGCCCAGAGAGCTACACAGGGTCAGGTGCTCTTGGTCACGTCCTTGAGTGGCCTCAGAACGACGCCCAACACTGATGCCAGGTCAAGAGTCTGCAGCCAGGGATGTAGGCTTAGCCCCAAACAGCATCCGGTGGGACAAGGATTAAGGCATTTGCCTTGCAGGCAGTTGACCCCCTTTGGATCCCGAGCACTTCCAGGTGTGGTTGCCCCATCCCCCATCCCCCCCAAATATCCAAGCAGAACACTGAAAGACAGGTCACTTATGTGAGGTTCAGGCCACACCCAGCGTGGCCTCTGCTTTGTGCTCTTCCATGCACTCAGGGACAGAAGACAGAAAAGGGGTTGGAGTGATAGCCCAGTGGGGAAGGCATTTGCCTTGCATGCGGCTGACTGGGGTTCAATCCTGGGCAACCCATATGGTCCCCTGAGCACCACCAGGAGCAATTCCTGAGTACAGAACCCCTTAGCATCACTGGGTGAGACCCCCAAAAAAGAGGGGGAATAAAAACAGGCAGGCTAAGAAGGCGCCTGAACATATTAGAGTATCCACTGCCACAAGGCCTACATTAGAAATGTGTGTGTGTGTGTGTGTGTGTGTTTGTACAGAGGGGAGTGGGAAGAAGAGGAAGGACTTGCATTTCCAAGACTGGCCCTAGATGAAGATTGGACAAGGACCCTGCAGGTCTCAAACCTGCCTTGGCAGGAAAACAAACAAACAAACAAACAAACAAACAAACAACCTGGCTCGGCAGAATCCTCCCTGTGCTGCTGCGAGGCCATGTTGCTGTCGCCGGGAACTTGGCTTTCTCCCTGGACATCCTTCTTCCTCTCCACCGCTGCCTTCCAGTGTCTCTGAGTCCCTTCAGACCCAGCTGACTCCCGTGGATCTTCTCCTGCCGTCAAATCAAATCAGAGATTTGTTCCCTCGTACCCACTCGGACCTCTGCCTGCCCAGGGTCGGGGCAGTGTCTGGTGGCGCACGTGACCCGGGGTGCCCAGCGCCAGGCTCACCGTGGATCAGCAAGGTGGTCAGTTTGTGGAGCACACGCTGGAGCTCTCGGAAGGTAGGTCTGCGGGTAGTGAGGGGGATATCCCAGAGTCGGGGATCCCCCCTTTGTAGGGGTGCCCTAGGTCCTCCGAAGAACAAGGACCGGCCTGAGCGTGGGGCACGAAGCAGTACTGTCCCAGCCTCCCCCAGCGCCTTAGCCCAGACCGGCCCTGCCAGCAGGTTCCGAACGTCCTAGGGGAGAGAGGCATTCAGCCCTGCCTGGCGTGGATCACGCTAACATCCAACCGAGAAATGGCCCACCAGTGGGGTGCAGGGACCAGGAGGGGGAAAACGAGAGGACGAAGACCCTTGGGGGGGATCCCTCCCTCGCCTGCCCCTGGATCATGGGAGAGCGGACGCATGAGTTGGTGGGGGATGGGGCCCGTGGGTGGGTGGGGGGCGCCCAGGCGGCTCACCTGGTAGAGTGCAGCTTCATTGTGGCGCCTCAGACTGGCTCCGGCCGAGCGGCAGGCCCCGCCCCGGGCATCCTGCATGCTCTGGGCTGTGCCCCGTTTGGCCCGCACCGTGTAGCGGTGGAAGGTTTTGTGCGTCACCACTTCTCTTCTGGGGATGGCACACACTCAGTCCCGAAAGCAACTCGTCCTCAGGATCTGCACCACCCTCTTCCCCTGCAACTGCCACCACCACCCCCATGCCGCTGCCCACAGCACCTCCCCCTCCTCCTCTCACCCCTGGAAGATGGCACCAGCAAAGTGCCCAGCAGCTGCCATCAGCACCACACAAGTCCTGGCAGTTCCGCTCTGCAGGTTCTGGAGTAGCATCTCTGCCTCCTCGGGGGGCGCCTGGATAGGAACAGAGCAGCACAGACACCCTATCTGTTACATCCGGGGGCTGTGGGGGACCCACGACCAGTGCTTGGGGGCAAGGGGCGCTTCGTGGGCTCTCAGTGACACCCCATCCTGTGGTTTGTCTCTCTGTTACAAATTAAGGCAAATTAAGGGGGCTGGAGCGATAGCATAGCAGGTAAGGCGTTTGCCTTGCAAGCGGCCAACATGGCCAACCCTAGTTCAATTCCTCCGCCCCTCTTGGAGAGCCCGGCAAGCTACCGAGAGTATCTCGCCCGCACGGCAAAGCCTGGCAAGCTACCCATGACATATTTGATATGCCAAACACAGTAAAAATTGTCACAATGGAGACGTTACTGGGCTCGCTCGAGCAAATCGATGAACAACGGGAGGACAGTGACAGTGACAGTAGAACTTTTGTTTTAGTGATAGTGATTTTTGCAGTATAGCAATGTTTTAGCTGAAAGTAATTCCATTTATTTTTGCATTTATTACTTATGGAGTCAAGTTACCAACACAACACTTAAGTCAGTATTATGAAGTGTTAAGTTCATGATTTCTTTGATGCATTTTATGGATTTGGGCCTAATATTCGGTACATTCTTAGTTAAATTTTGTGCATAGTATGAGACAGTGGTCCAGTTTTATTTTCTCACATGTGACCACCCAATTTTTCCAACAACCATTTGGTTTTGTTTTAGGGCCATATCTTGTAGCACTTAGGGGCTATTTGACCTTGTGGGACTAAATATGGTCTCGGGTTGTCAAACAGGGTTGGTGAATACAAGCCAAGTGCCTCGCTATTTCTTGGTCACTTGAATGGACTTTTCCCCCACCATTTTATGCTCTTTGCTCTCTTGTGGTAAACTATTTTTATGTTTTAAGCATTTACTTCAGGGCTCTCAATTCTATTCTATTGGTTTGAGTGTCTGATTTTGTTCTGATACCAAGTTGCTTTTTACTACTATAGCTTTGTAGTATAAAGTCAGGGAAGACAAAAGTTACCATCTTTTCCCCTCAGGTTTGCTTTTTAAAATCTTTTTTGGTGATTCCATGCACATTTTAGTAATATTTGTCCTATGTCTTTGAAGAAGGCAACTGAAATTTTAATAGGGATTGCACTGAAACTTAAAAAATACTGCTTTGACTAATGAATAGCAATGGGTGATTCTTTAGATAGAAGGGTAATTTTATGAATATATCTCCCATTTTATTGTATCATCTATTTCTTACAATAATGACTTACAGTTTTCCACAGACAAGTATTTTACCTCTTTAATTAAGATAATTCTTAGTATTTGATTCTTTTTCATGTAATTATAAATGTATATGTTTTCTTGGTATCTTTTTCATCTCACTGTTTGCATATGGAACTGCAACAGATCTCTATTGATCTCTATTTTGTAGGTTGCCGTTTTATTGGTTTATTTAGTGTAATGGTGTTTAGTGGAATGTTTAGGGATTTTCTATGTATGTCATCTCATCATTTTACAATAGATATTTAAATTCTCTAATTTAAATATTTTAATTTTTTCCCAATTTGGTTCACTCTTTTTTTTCTTCCTAACTGCTGTGGTTAGAACATCCAGTAGTGATGACAGTCCTTATCTCACCACTTATCTTTATTGTGTGCCTGAGCTTCATGGAAAAGCTTTCAGTTTTCTACTAATGAGTGTGTTATTAGCATAGGTTTGCTAACTATGACCTTGACTCTGTGGTGACATGTTCCTTCTATACCCATTTTGTTGAGTTTTTAAAAAAAAATAATAAATGGAAACTGAAACTTGTCAAAAGCTTTATCTGCATCTACTGATACAATCATAAGGTTTTTATTTTTCCTTTAGATTGACATGTTATTTTAACTGACTTACATATTGAACCACCCTTGTACCCCCGGAATAATTCCCAATTTGGTTGTAATGATGACCCTTTTAATATATTTTGTTAAGGATTTTTTCATATTTGTTTATAAGGGATATTGGGGAGTAGTATTCTTTTTTTGAGATGTCTCTGCCTGAAAATCTGCAATTTAATCACATTAAATGGTGGTGGTGTTGACTACTGAACCCAAGACTTCACAAGTGAAGGATGTATGCTACCACTGAGCCACATCTCTGGCCTAGAGTCTAGTTTTAAACTTAAATCTACTATTCTAATTTGTAGCTATTATATAAAAGTGCCTAAATTTTAACAAGTTACCTACCTTGCTAGTTCCATAAAAACTAATGCATCTCTAAGAGACACAGGCATATCACTGCTTATCTTGTTTGTTGGTGGTTTCTGCAGATCTACAATAAGCACTCCATCTTCTTCCCTGAAAACTTTCATTAAAACAGCCTTCTTATTTACCATTTTCAAAAATTCTACTTTAGCTTCTTCTCCCCAGCCTTCATTCTGTGCAAAAAAATTCCAATATATTTAAATTATTATACAATGTACTTATTAGCTGCAAATTTAGTTTTAGTTGGATATATTAATCAAAACCTACAAACAAGTAAAGGCACCGAACCAACAATAGCTATTAAGCAACAGGTGGGGTCACAAATGAAAAGATAGTCTTTATACATGCACAATTCAAGGACCGTATTTTTACAGTTTCAAGGTGTTCATAAACTAGCAGCATTTTAGATTTCAGTTTCACTTCTGAATGTAAATGTGAAGATTATAAAGATTTAAAATCTTTGATACGTAATGCACAATTTCCCACTTAAGACACAAAAAGTTCAAAGGTAGTTTTGAAATTATAATAGAAGCTATACAGTAATACCATCAAGAATTTTATTATAATTATTAGCACCATTATCTAAATATGTGAGGTATAGACTACTTAGTGAAGCAAAATACTCATGTAAAAAATTGGGGCCTCCCAAGCTGTGTTCTAGGTACCTGGGAAACAATCTCAGTGATACTTGGCTTGGTGATGAGGGTCTGACAGTTCAGCGCTAGAAGTCTGATGATGTGGTGCTGATTGGACCAGGTGGTAGGTGGGAATCACCACCAGGGTCATTCCAGAGATGTTTAGAGACCACCAGAAACATGTTTGGGGGTTATAAGGCCTACACTCATGTGTTGTTCAGAGATCACCAGAGATACACCCAGTGGTGTTCAAGGGGCCATGTAGGGCTGATGATAAAATTTGGGGCCTATGCATGCACCAATGCATGTACTGCCAGACCTTTAAGCAATCTTCCCAGCCCTCTAAAAGAAAAAATTTAAGATGATCTTTGAATCTTAAAGCACTCACATACATAAAATTTCAACGTTTAAAAACAAACAAAAATCTTCCTAAAGTATAAAATTTGAAATCTCCGGGTTCTTACAGAGGATAGGCTACCCTCCCCCATCTCCCAGTTCTTCTGCAAGATTTGAAGTCATGCCCATGAACTGCCTCTGGCACCAAATAAACTCATCCACTGGTCATGATCCAGAGATTATAAATAAATCTTGGGCTGGAGTGATAGCACAGCAGGTAGGGCGTTTGCCTTGCACACAGCCAACATGGCTGACCTGAGTTCTATTCCTTTGCCCCTCTCGGAGAGCCCAGCAAGCTACCGAGAGTATTTCGCCCACACGGCAAAGCCTGGCAAGCTCCCCGTGGCGTATTCAATATGCCAAACACAGTTACAACAAGTCTCATGATGGAGACGTTACTGGGCCTGCTCGAGCAAATCAATGAACAATGGGAGGACAGTGATACAGTGATAAATAAATCTCAAAAGAGATCAACAACTTGCAGAGATGCTTCCAGACCAAGAGAAAATATGCCTTGAACTTGCACAGATAACAATATGATTAGTCATACACAGATGAAATACTTAGCACCTGAAGAAAAAATAAATCTCACTTACTGAATTCTGTGGAACAATGTCTTTCAGTGAGCATGGCTGTGCTAATGGCTTAATGTTTTTCAACAGACTTTCAATATAGGGTTCAGACTTCCTTAGAATCAGACATAAGTCATTTAACACTATATGCTTCTTAGCAACGTGTTCTGATCTCACACAGGAATCACCAACTCTAAGTAAAATCAAACAATATTTAATGGAAATAAAGTTTCAAGCCAAAACTTACCCCCAACTATGCAGTTCTAAGGATATTCTAAGTTCAATATTCTAAATAGCTAAATTTCTGTTCATATTTTTTTACTATTATATAAACTTGGTATAGTTTTTGCAAGAAAGATACTCTTTCTACCTCTAGAATTAAATTTCAACAACCTCCATCTGAATTGCCTGTCACATGACTATTAGCTTAAGCTTAAAGGGGATAAGGATCAACACAAAACAGAAATATAGTCATAAAGTTATAGCCATTATATAAAGTGACCATACTTTTGTTAACACTGAACGTTACTAAAGAAACATTTTCAGTTTCTTTCTGTTTTTCTTTTTTTGTTTTGGGGTCACAGTTAATGATGCTCCGGGGTTAGTCCTAGCTCAACTCAGGAATCACTCACCACAGGGACATATGAAATGCCAGGCACTGAACCTGGATTTGCTGCATGTAAAGCAAGTGCCCTATCCACTGCGCTATCTCTCTGGGCTCATCAGTTTATTTTCATTGAAAATTGAGGAAACAATATTTAACCTAAGATGAGTCAGATGCCATATGCCAACATATCAGGCAATAATTATTTTTTGTTTTTGGCCACACCTGGCTGTGTTTAGGAGTTACTTTGGCTATGTGCTCAGAAATGACTCCTTGCTGTGCTGGAGGCGGGGAGGGGGGGTCAGGTAGGGGGCATATTAGGGTGCCATATTGAATGCCAGAGATCAAAGCCTCTTGGCATGCAAAGCAAGCTCCTTACCTGATGTACTATCAAAAATGCAATCAACCTGCTTAAGTTAACTTTAATACTCTTATTTAACATATCATTTAAAAAATCATACCCTGCTTTGAAGCAACAGAGAAAAGTACTAAATTCACATCTATAAAATATATTTTTAAAATCTCCCCACCTAGTAATAGTGAATAATCAGAAATACTTTACTAGTCTGGTTGCAAGACAAAATATAGAGAAAAACAAAATACATGTTCTGGAAGTTGAAAAAAAAAAGGATTTCTTGCTACTCCTTCCAGATTTCCTTTTTCCTCTGGTCTCCAATCTCTACCCCATGTTTAATAGCAGGCCAGAGACATGTAATAATTATAAAATATCATACCTTGTAACAATTAGGACTTCAGAGTTTCCAAAATCTACCATGAATATCTGTATTAGTGCAACTTCATAAACTGAGAATTTGGTCGGACTTCTAAGTTTTCTAGTATCTTCACTTTCTATTGGAATTAATTCAGTGATAATTCCTCGACACCACATTCCATTTTCAATGCTTTTGACAAATATTCTTGCACCTAAATAGAGAAAGTGACTGTAATTTTAGCATTTATATTGGAAAAACAACTATTTTTTATACACACAAATATTAGTTCTATCACTCTTAAGTCTGGGAGACACAGTCTTCACTGGAAATGAGGTGCAAAATACATAACCCAGCTCACCTCATACCTTAATAGAGTACATCTATACCTCATTCAACAATAAATATTTTTGGAGATGAGGGGTACATTTATGGCACAGTTATGGTAACTCTTATGGGTAAATATTTGCCTGTAAACAAAAAATATATTCATTAAATATGTACCACTTTTCCATATTTATACTGTTTCAATGAAGATTTTTTTCAATTTTTATTTAAGCAGAATCTCCTGCCCCCGTACCAGGCAGTCTTCACTGAAGCCCCTCGGAGGGGGAGCAGGTTGAGCCTCCCACCCTGCCTCAAGCAGAGCCCCAGCAGCCAAAAACCTCCAGAAACCCAGCCAAAGCCATGCTCAAGGCCACTCTGCACACGCTCGGATGAGCTTCATGCATGAAGGAACCAGCAGAGGAACCCAGGTGTGAGGGACCCGTGACTGAGATCTCCAAGCCTGCTCAGACTGGGACTGGGCCTCTTCTACCCAGATTCCCCATTTTCTAGTAGGTTGGCAGTCACACCTACACACTCCCTCCAGCACCATGAAATCCCATCAACAGCCAAGACCCAGAGACTATAAAACAAAGCTCCCGGAAGAGAAAGAGAGAGTTTTTCCTGGAGCACCTCCATCCCTCTTGGAGAGCTTGGAAAACTACTGAGAGTATCCAGCCCCCATGGCAGAGCCTAGCAAGCTACCTGTGGCGTATTAGATATGCCAAAAACAGTAACTATAACGGGTCTCATTCCCCTGATCCTGAAAGAGCCTCCAGTACAGAAACCTTGGGA
>JAOXYA010000018.1:13696284-13717123 GCA_028565675.1 Sorex palustris
TACTGTGTTTGGCATATTGAATACGTAACGGGTAGCTTTCCAGGCTTTGCTGTACAGGTGAGATACTCTCGGTAGCTTACCAGGCTCTCTGAGAGGGGCGGAGGAATCAAACTTGGTTTGGCCATGTTGGCTGTATGCAAGGCAAATGCCCTACCTGCTGTGTTATCGCTCCAGTCCATCAAAATATGATTTTTGCCTATTGTGGTAGAAACTCTGATAATTGACATATTTATCACCCTGAAAAGTACCTTACATATTATTCCATAATTATTACATACATATTACATAATTACAGGTGTGCTGTAATTAGTCCTTGAACAAATAAATTACCCCTTTCAATATATGGTAGCTTTAATTCTTCACTTGACTTGCTTGATGGTTTGTGCTTGGGTCATACCCAGTGATTCTTGAGGTTTATTCCTAGGTCAGTTTCCAGTGATCACTTTCATGGGGCTTAAGAGTGCTGGGAATTGAACCTGAGTTGGTCGCCAGGCAGGTGCCTATCTGCCATACTGTCTCTCCATGTGATTTTCTTTCATTAAAAATGTTCCTGGATGGTGAGTCTAGTATGATTTATTTTTCCAAACTACAAATTATAATAGTTTAAATTTTATCTTTCCCTTTTTGATCTCACTGAAATCCATTTTTATAGTTTCCAGAGTTAAATTTTTAAACCAATAAAATTATGGAATCTTATAATTATTCAAATTTGTAAGCTGAGATAAGGAGTTGTTAACAAGTCATAAAGGCACTATATATATCTCGTCTGCATGGCAAAGCCTGGAAAGCTACCCGTGATGTATTCGATATGCCAAACACAGTAACAATTGTCACAATGAAGACGTTACTGGGCCCGCTCAAGCAAATCGATGAACAATGGGAGGACAGTGACAGTAGACAGTGACTACAAATTAAGGACCTTCAGCATGGTCTCAAGAGCAAACAGCGGGGACCACAGCGCAAACCCGGCCTGGCTGCTGGTCTGAGCTTTCGGTCCCTTGCCCTACACCCTTCTGAGATTCAGGGCAGTTCCTGACAGGAAGGAAGAGGGGGTAGGGCCCAGGGGAGACTGAGGCTGAGAGGACAAAGGGACCCACAGCCTGGGCTGTTACCTTTCGAGGGCCCAGGACACAGCGATAGGCAGAAAGGAACTGGCCCTGGGAATTCTGGAAAAGAAGCTGATGTGGCTGAAAGCCTTGGGGCCGGCCGGGCTTCTCGTGCTCAACCTTCTCCTCCGCCAGTGTCTGGTCGTCTTCATCACTGGTCGAGTCGTCAGAGTCTTCTGACCCTGAGATGCTGGAAAGTTCTCCTGAGGACAAGATGGACACAAGGGTGAGAATCACCTTGTTTTTTCTTTTTTTTCTTTTTTTTTTGCTTTTTGGGTCACACCCGGTGATTTACAGGGTTACTCCTGGCTCTACACTCAGGAATGTCTCCTGGAGGTGCTCAGGGCACCATATGGGATGCTGGGAATCAAACCCGGTCAGCCGTGTACAAGGCAAATGCCCTAACCACTGTGCTATCACTCCAGTGCCTGGTTTTTTTTTTGGTGGGGGGTGGGGGGGAAGTAGGGTATGGGTATGGGGCCACCCTTGGGAGTCCTCAAGGCTTGACTCCTGGTTCTGAGTTCAGGCATAACTCCTGGTGATGCTCAGGGTACCCTATGCAATGCTAGGAATCAAATTGGCGTTGGCTGTGTGTAAGGCAATCGTCCTAAGCCTTGTTCTTTCTCTCTGGTCCCAGTTTTTATTTATTTTGTGTTTGTTTTCAGGCTACACCCAGCAGTGCCCAGGGGTTATTCCTGGCAGTGCTGGGGGACCATTTGGGATACCAGGGGTCAAACCCAGGTGGACGGCATGTAAGGCAAACATCCTACCCACTATACTATTGCTCCAGCCTCCTGGCCCCAGTCTTAAAATTTATGTGTGTGCTGCTGGAATTTTATTTAAAAAAAAAAAATTTTTTTGGGGGGGGGGTCACACCTGGCAGTGGTCAGGGCTTACTCCTGGCTCTGTGCTCAGGAATAATACTGATGGAGCTCAGGGACCATATGGAGATCAAACCCAAGTTGAACATATACCAGGCAAGCATGTTACCCATGTATCATTGCTCTGGCACCAAGTGCTGAAAGTTTTATGTATGAAACCATACCGTACCCGTTTTATAAATCACACTCTTAAATTTTTTTTTTGGGGGGGGGCTGGAGCGATAGCACAATGGGTAGGGTGTTTGCCTTGCACGCAGCCAACCTGGGTCCGATACCCAATATCCCATATGGTCCCTCGAGCACAGCCAGGAGTAATTCCTGAGTGCATGAACCAGGAAAAAACCCTGAGCATTGCCAGGTGTGACCCAAAAAGCCACAAAAAAAAAAATTCTTTTTTTTTTCAAATTGGGTGGATGTGGCAGGAGAGATAGTAAGAGTAGGGCCTTGCACATGACCAACCCGGGTTCAATCCCTGGCATCATGTATCATTTCTTGAAACAAGCCAAGAAGAAACTCATAGCACTGCTGGGTGTGGCCCCCAAACAACAACAAAAACAATAACAAAAATATTTTAAAACTTTCTACATTGCGTGGTTGGAGCAATAGCACAATGGGTAGGGCACGTGCCTTGCACGCGGCCGAACCCGGCGATTCCCGGGTTCGATTCCCAGCATCCCATATGGTCCCCTGAGCACCATCAGGGGTAATTCCTGAATGCAGAACCAGGAGTAGCCCCTGAGCATTGCCGGGTGTGACCCAAAAAGAAAAATAAAACTTTCTACATTGTTTGGGGGCTCATTTTCTACTTTAATTTGTTTTGGGGTTACGCCTGGTGGTGCAGAGGAACTACCCTTGCTGTAGGGCCTGGGGGTCACTCCCAGCATTGCTGGAGGATCACACAGCACCAGGGATAGAAGCCAGGCTTCCTGGGGTTCCCTCAGCCTGTCGTACTGTTTCTCCACTGCAGACTTTTCCTTCAACCCCCAGACAAGGGCCTTCCTCCACCCCCTCTTCTGTCCTTCAGGTTCCCCCAAGTCTTGCCTGCAGAACTCTGCCGTTCAAAGTCCAAGGCAGACAGAAAAGGCTTGTCCTTGAGACGCTGCTTCAGGTTGAACCGGTGCCAGTCAAGCTTATAATGTTCCCTCTGGCAGGAAAAGAAGGCAAAGGGTGCAACTGAGTCCCAGTCTGGCCTTGGCGGGGAGCCACACCCAGAAAGAGAGCTCCAGGAGGCCAAAGCAGGTGACCCCAACTGCCAGAATCCAAGGCCTGCTCGAAATTGCCAACGACTAACCAAATGTCTGCTTCTACTCGTCCACCATTCTGCTTCTTGCTTCTGCCATGCAGCTCTGCCCCTGGTCTTACCTGTTCCTGGTGGTTCTGGAAGGACTGCTGACAGGTTGAACAGAATAACTTGTCCGAAATTTCCAGAGGTTTTCTTTCTGGATTCACTCTCTCCTCTGGACCTAAATAAAGGGAGGGTAATTTACAAGCTGACAGGGAGCCCACATCCATGACTTCCTTGAATCACCTCCTGTGTCCTGTTTATCACCTTCTGTGTCTTGAAGCAGAACCCCAGCGGGGGCTCAATGGGCTGGGCACAGGCTCTGGGTACAGAAAGCTCAGGTTCTAACATGGAGGAAGTCATTCCTGGGAACTGTTGGGTGTGGCCCCCAAATATACATTTTATTTATTCATTCTTTTTGGGTCACACCCGGCGTTGCACAGGGGTTACTCCTGGCTCTGCACTCAAGAATTACTCCTGGCGGTGCTCCTGGGACCATATGGGATGCTGGGAATCGAACCCAAGTCGGCCAAGTGCAAGGCAAACCATGTGCAGTCCTACCCGCTGTGCTGACGCTCCAGCCCCAAATATAAATTTTTATTTATTTTTTTGCTTTTTGGGTCACACCCAGCAATGCACAGGGGTTACTCCTGGTTCATGCACTCAGGAATTACTCCTGGTCATGCTTGGGGGACCATATGGGATGCTGGGAATTAAATCCGGGTTGGCCGTGTGCAAGGCAAATGCCCAACCCGCTGTGCTATCACTCCAGCCCCGATATAAATTTTTAAATAGGGGCTGGAGAGAGAGCTCAAGGCTCTGGGCACTACAGTGTGTGGCCCAAAATACCAAAAGGGGAGACAAAAAAAAAAAACAAAAAAAAGGGGGGCTATCCAAAAAGGATGACTTATTCTCATGTTTAAGGAATTTACTATATAGTTATGAAATAAATGCCATGACAGTCAAAAATATGTGAGCTGGGAAGATGGTCCAAAGGGCACAATCCAAAGCCAGGAGGATCCCAGGAGTGTACAATGTCCTGGGCACTTTCCAGAGGCTCCAGGAGCTGACTCTAGTGCCAGGGTGTGGCCAAAAGGCAGGAAGTAGATAAATATGCTGGGTGGGGAGCTAGGGCAGATGGGTGTAGCTCACTGGCTGGGCAACCCTGAGTCAGAGCCTGGGCCCAATGCCCCACCAAGAGAACTTGTGTGGATCTGGTGGCTCCCAGTACCACACTGGGGACTGGCTTCCCAGCTCCCAAGCACTGCCACACCCCCTTACCCTGCCCCCCCCCAAAAAAAACTTCTGGGAAAATGAGTCAACAATGTATTAAATGAGTCAACAATATATTAAATTCAAGGAACCATTTAGAAGGAGGCCTGCAGAAAATACTTTTTTGGTAACATTCAAATTCTCTTTTTGCTGCCAAACCATTCCCCAAGTGTCAGATTTTTAATTTACATTTTCAACGGCAGCTTCCCATAAAATCATGGCTGGAGACAAACTAAGGAATAAAACCAATGATCGATCATTACACATGCACTCAAGAGGATGATTTTGCTTTTTGGGTCACACCCGGCGATGCGCAGGGATTACTCCTGGCTCATGCACTCAGGAATTACCCCTGACTCAGGGTGCTCAGGGGACCATATGGGATGCTGGGAATCGAACCCGGGTCGGCCACGTGCAGGTCAAACACCCTACCCGCTGTGCTATTGCTACAGCCCGTGATTGGAGCGCCTTTAAAAATTAGGATGTCGGACTTTTCTCGAAATATAGGAATTCTGCAGTGCTTCTGCATGCAGCTGGCGTTCCTAAAACTGGACGTGAACAAAGGCGAGAAATTTGTCGTTGGGAGACAATGAGGGGAGGGGGTGGGGGGGGGCTAGGCTGGAAACAGCCCAGAGGAGTGAGTGAATTTAAGATGAATTCTATCCAGTGGAAAGAGAACGTTTCGTGGGCATCTCGAGGTTGAGTATCAATTAAGTAGGTGCGCTCCAAAGAGCCTCGTCACTTTCCTCGTGGGTCCGCACCAAATCTTCCACCCCACCCCCACCCCCTACCTGGACCGGAAGTCCGCAGAGACTGCACCAGCGCCTCGCCGGGAACGTGGCTCACCAGGCTCAGGCCCCGAAGAACCGGAGCATCAGCGTTGAGGTCAAACAGGGACACGGACGCAGGAGCCTGGGCTGCCGGAGCTGGCGACATGGCGGGGCAAAAAAAAGGACTGGGAAACAAATCGGGGAGCACAAAGTGGTGGTGGTGGTGGGGGGGGGAAGCAACAGATCTTCCCAAAGTCGGCGTCTCCTGCCTCGCCGGATCAGGTGTTTCCCCCACGCCCCAAGAATCCTTTGCCAGATGTCAGCGGGGGGCGGAAAAAGTGCCGACTCCAGACCCTCGTCGCCGCAGAGCGCCCAAGAAATAGTGTCCAATTCCCAAACCGAGTCCGAGCGAGTGAGGCTTCACGGGCGGGGAGGCTCCCTCACCGGGCCAAGAGAGCCTCGTGGAGTCCACCCCGCCCTCCGAAGCCGCCCCAAACGCTCCCGTAGAGCCGAGCGTGCGGCGCACCAGTCCCACAGTTCCAAGCCCAGATTTTTGCAACACAACAAATCCCGTCACTACGGAGCGACGCAGAGGACAAACAAGGGGCGCCCGCGCCGGAGCCCCGCCCCAGAGCCGGCTCGCTATTGGTCTCGGGGGATCCCAAGACCCGCCTCGAGGTCTAGTCCCGCCCCCGCGGCCGCTAATTGGCCGTCTTGTCTCCACCCCCCGCACTCATTGGCCGGAAGAGCCGCGGGTGACAGTGAGTGGCAGACGGCCGGCCTAGCGCTCCGGGTCGGATGAGCCCCGCCGTGCCGCCGGAGCCCCTGGAATCACCCGGGTCACACCGTTCCTGGAGTGAAACGCGAGACCGGTTACTGGAACCCGGGGCCCTAGACCGCGCCCGATCGGGGGTGCCCCGCGGAGCCCGGGGAGGTGGGAGCTCGCGGCAGGTAACGGGGAAAGGGGCGCCGCGGGCGGGGCGGGGGCGCGCAGCCGAAATGTTTTGGTAGCGAGGGCGCGCGGGCGGGGGCGCGCGCGCGCGGGCCGCGGGAGCGCGCGCAGCCTTGTCCGCTGTTGGGAGCCGAGCCCTTGGCCTGGGGCCGGCCACCCCGGGGGGCGCGCTGGACTCTGGTGGTGGTGGCGGCTGGGTGTGGGGAGGCAGCCCAGCCCACCTGGGGTGTCATCTGCGGGGCTGGCTCGGTCCCTCCAACATCCCCCCGGAGCCCCTGAGCTCAGGCCCGGCCGTCTGGGGCTCCATGGACCCCGAGCCCACATCAGCGGGGTGAGTAGCGAGTTCCGAGAGGGTTTTGGGGGCAGCCCCTTTGGACCCAGGACTCGTACTGACCCGGGAGAGCCCACGGGGACCGGGGGCCGGACCGGGATCGGCGCCCCGGGCTCTGCACCCGGCTTGGGGAGCGCCCCCTAGACCATTGCTCGGCTCCAGGGACCCCACTCGGGCCGGTTCTCCGAGGTCTCTACCGCCTCCTTCCCTCATCACTTCCCCAGCCAGGCGCTGGGCCGGCCTGCTGGGTCTCCCCAGGGAAGCCGGGAAGGGAACAGACAAGGGAACAAACCAGAAAGATCCTCTCTGGAGAGGGTTTTGGGGGACATGGAGGCTTGTGGACCCCAAGAACCTGTGTGGTTTCAGAGACAGAAGACAGGGGCAATGGAGGAACATTGGCAGGGTTGAACCAACCCTGTCTTCTGTTTTTGTTTTTTTTTGTTTTTTTGTGGTTTTTTTTTGTTTTGTTTTCTGTTGGAGACACACACGGAGCTTTTGAAGGCTCTGTGCCCCTACAGCGGGGTTGATTCCAGTTGGTGCTCAGCTGCACAGTTGGAGTCTAACTGGAGCCTCCTGTGTACCCAAAATGCGCGCATGTCTCCCAGCAAGAAGCTGCTTCTCAGATTTCTTTGCTGAGTGCGACAACCTGCATGAGTGGAACCCACAGCTGGAAGGGGCCTCTGCCCAGCCGCAGCCCTTTTTTTTTTCGGTTGTTGTTAGTTTTAGTTTTGGTTTTGGGGCCACATCAGGCCATGGCCAGAGGTTACTCCTGCCTCTGCACTCCAGAATCACTTCTGGCGGTGCTCAGGAGACCAGATGGGATGCCAGGGATTGAACCTGGGTCGATATGCAAGGCAAGTGCCCTCCCCGCTGTACTAACACCCCCACCCCCGCATCTTTTTTTCCTTTTGATCTCTTTTTTTTCTATTTTTCATTTTGTTTGGGGGGGCACACCTGCCGGTGCTCAGGGCTTTCTTGTGGCTCTGCACTCAAGGGTCCCTCCTGGCAGGATTCAGGGGATCATGTATGGTGCCAGGAATTGAGCCTTGGCTCAGCCTTGTGCAAGGCAAGCACCTGTGGTTCCAGCCCCTAAGGGCATCCTTTCCTTGGAGGGTGGGTGGCACGGGGGTGAGGGGGGCGAGGGGGAGGGCTGCTGTCTGTCCCCCACTGTGCCCTCGCTGGCATCTGACACCTTCTCCTCCAGCAGTTGCAGAGCCAGGGCACCGCAGGCTGGAGTGGAGCGACACTGTCCATGGAGCTGGTAGGGGCCCGCGCTTCTCTCTTCGACCTTTGCTTCCAAAGTGCTTCTGGAGCAGGGTTTTCCCCGGAGGGCAGAGGGAGGGACCCTTCTCTGGACTGAAAAAGCAGGAGAAATAGCCCATCCCGTCTCCCCCCCACCACCACCGTTTCCCTGGAGGCTTGAGTCTAACTTCAGGCTGGCGACTGAGTCCAGCTTGGGGCCGCCCCCTCCTCGTGGATCGTGGCTGCTTCTCGTCTGTCTTGGGGCCGAGAAGACAACCTGGAGGCCCAGCCGGAGGGCACCGTCTTCCTTCTTCTGGCCTGGCCGATAAGCCGCCCTCGGGCTGAACCTGGGTCTCTTCTTCCTCGTGGCCGGCAGGTGGACCAGGCGGCTAGGGGTTGGAGGTGGTGATGGCGCAGTTTGACACGGAATACCAGCGCCTAGAGGCCTCCTACAGCGACTCACCCCCGGGGGAGGAGGATCTGTTGGTGCACGTGCCGGAGGGGAGCAAGTGTGAGTGTCGGGGGGCCAGGACCGTGGGAGTTGGGGCCTGGGCTGGGGGGAGGAAGGCAGGGAAGCAGGATGGGGTGGGGGGGGCTTATGTTGTTTGGGGGTTCTGACTTCTCTCTCCTCCCGTGTCCACAGCACCTTGGCACCATATCGAAAACCTTGACCTCTTCTTCTCTCGAATATCCTTGGCATCTGTGTGACAGCGCCCAGATCTTTAGCTGGTGGGGAGCTGGGCGGGAGTGTATGTGTGTGTGTGGGGGGGGAGTTGATGGTCATATCTCTGGAAGAGGACCAAACCTCTCTTGAGGCTGATGGTGGTACCCCCTGTTCCAGCAGGCTGTGTGCTTGGGCCTTGGTGGGTTCATTTATAAGGAGCTGTTCTCGGCATGGGCCTCCAGAGGGGATGCTACTCACCACAGCAATTAGTGTCTTTTTTTTTTTAATTCGTTCTGTGTCGGCTCTGGGTAAAATAATTTATGTGTGTGATCTCAGACCTAATGAGCCTGTGAGTCAGGTAGGAGCTATTATTCCCAGTAGACCGTTGCAGACAAGAGCTTTGAGAGGTTAAATAACTTGGCCACAGTCACTTGGCCTTAGAAGGCCCCAGAATCAAAACTTGAGCCTAGATGTATGACAAGGAAGATGATTCCCCCCCCCATCCCCACCCCGATTGCTGTGTCACTGCCTGTGTTTGCTTAACAATCGCTCGCACGTTTATAACCTCCACCAGAAGAATGGCTTCACTTGCATGCTCATCGGGGAGATCTTTGAGCTCATGTAAGTAGATGAAAAACCACCCCAGGGGCTGAAGTGATAGTCCAGCGGGTAGGGCATTTGCCTTGCCTCCATCCAACCGGGTTTGATTCCCAGCACACCAGTGTGGTCACCTGATCCCACTAGGAGCGATCCCCGAGCACAGAGCCAGGAGTAAGCCCTGAGCACTGTCACGTGTAGCCCCCAAAAAACAAAAACAAACTCATCCCAGACTTCCCCCTCACCCTGTCCTGTCCGGCCTGCCTGGCCTTGCTTGGCCCTGCTGGGCAGTTCAGCTCAGACTGTGCCTGTAAAACTAGCAGAACTTTGTTTGTTTTTTTGTTTTGTTTTTGTCTTGGGGCCACACCCAGCAGTGCTCAGGGCTTAATCCTGGCCCTACACTCAGGAATCACTCTGGGTGGTGCTCGGGACCATGCGGGATGCGGGAGATGAACCCGGGTCAGCCACACACAAGATCAGCGCCTTCCCCTCCTGTTTTATTGGTCTAGCTGCCCCTTGATTTGCTAGAGCTCAGAGACTAGGTTGGGCCACGCAACCTCACAGCCTCCCCTTTTGATTGTGTGTGTGTGTCTGTGTGTATGTGTGTGTGTATATATGTGTGTGTGTGGGTGTCTGTGTATCTGTGTATCTCCTGGCCATGCTGGGTCACCAGAAGGGGTGTTGGAGATGGAGCCTGGGTCAGCCGCATACAAGGCAGGCGCCTTACTGTATTATTGCTCTGGTCCCAGCATCCTCCCCTCTTTGAGTCATACCAAGCCCTATCAGCGGTGTGGGCTGCTCAGGGTTCAGCCACGCGCCCATCACTTACTGAGGAAAGTGCCTTTGTCCTGTCATGGTGGCAGCCTAAGCCCACTGCCAGCAGAGGAAGAAGCCCTTATGGCCTTGTCCGAGGGGAAGGGGTTGAAAAACTTTCCCTCAGGAGCAAAAGAGTTCAGACCCAGGGCTGGAGTGATAGCACAGCGAGTAGGGCGTTTGCCTTGCACGTGGCTGACCCGGTTTTGATTCCCAGCATCCCATATAGACCCCCAAGCACTGCCAGGAGTAATTCCTGAGTGCAGAGCCGGGAGTAACCCCTGTGCATTGCTGGGTGTGACCCCCCACACTCCCCCCCAAAAGAGTTCAGATACCCAGAGAACATCTAAACCATCAAAAAGAAAATGGAGGTGGGGGGGCGCTGTGGACCAAACATCAGTCATAAAAGCTTAAAAATGTGGGGCTGGGGGGCTGGAGCAATAACACAGTGGGTAGGGCGTTTGCCTTGCACGCAGCCGACCCAGGTTCGATTCCCAGCATCCCATATGGTTCCCCGAGCACCACCAGGAGTAATTCCTGAGTGAAAGAGCCAGGAGTAACTCCTGTGCATTGCCGGGTTTGACCCAAAAAGCAAAAAAAAAAAAAAATAGCGGGGCTGGAGCCCTAGTCCAGCAGATAGGGTGTTTGACATGCATGTGTCCCACTGGGGTGTCAAAGTCCCCCAAGCCCTACCTGAAGTCACACCTGCGCGCAGAGCCAGGAGTAAGCCCTGAGCACTGCTGGGTGTGGTCCTCAGACAAAGTGGAGAGGAAGTGGAGACATTCCTGGTGAGCCGAGCTGAGGCTTGGACCACCCCTGGGAACTTGTCGGGACCCGAGAAGGAGCCTCGGGGCTGGGCTCCGAGAGCACTGCCCCCAGGAGTTGAGCAGCCCCTCCATTCCTCCGGAGCTGCTCCCCACGCCCCTTCTGCTGCACCCAGACCCTTCTTCCTGGGGCCACGGGGGCCCATGGACTCTCGCACCTCTTCCCTCTTCCCACCCCGCAGGCAGTTCCTCTTTGTGGTCGCCTTCACCACCTTCCTGGTCAGCTGCGTGGACTACGACATCCTCTTTGCTAACAAGATGGTGAACCACAGCCTTCACCCCACCGAGCCTGTCAAGGTCACCCTGCCCGATGCTTTTCTGCCGGCCCAAGTCTGCAGTGCCAGGTGAGGGGAGCCCAGAGGCCCACGCACAGGTGGCCGAGACCGTCCCTCACACCCTAGAAATGTCGAGAACACAGACCCAGCCACCCCCCGGGGCCTGGAGCCATAACACAGTGGGTCAGGAGTTTGCCTGGCACACCACCGACTTAGGGTTCGATCCCTAAGACCACATATGGTCCCTTCAGCTCTGCCAGGTGTAATTCCTGAGTGCAAAGCCAGGAGTGACCCCCTGGGCATCGCCCGGTGTGAAAGCCAGAAAACAAAACCAAAACAGCAACAACAAAAAAATACAGAAGCAGCTTCCCCAAAGCTTCCGTGCCGCCCCGGCATGTGGGCCTGTGGGGCTCTTCCCTGATCGCCCTCTTGCCCGTTCTCCCCCTAGGATTCAGGAAAATGGCTCCCTCATCACCATCCTGGTCATCGCCGCCGTCTTCTGGATCCACCGGCTCATCAAGTTCATCTATAACATTTGCTGCTACTGGGAGATCCACTCGTTCTACCTGCATGCCCTGCGCATCCCCATGGTGAGGCCAGGACGGAGGCGGGCGGGGTGTGGGGGGAGGACCCACCCGGCCGTTACCCCACGGCCCGCTTTTGTGGTCAGAGAGGGGCAAGGTGTGTGTGTGCAGGGACGTGGGGTGGGGTGGGGGCCAGGCCTCTCGCTGCTGGGAGGTCCCCCCCTCAGCTCCCGCCACCCCTCACCTCGCACCCCTCGTCTCTCCCCCCCCATCCCAGTCCGCCCTGCCCTACTGCACGTGGCAGGAAGTGCAGGCGCGGATCGTGCAGACGCAGAAGGAGCACCAGATCTGCATCCACAAGCGCGAGCTGACCGAGCTGGACATCTACCACCGCATCCTGCGCTTCCAGAACTACATGGTGGCGCTGGTCAACAAGTCGCTCCTGCCGCTGCGTTTCCGCCTGCCGGGCCTGGGCGAGGTGGTGTTCTTCACGCGGGGCCTCAAGTACAACTTCGAGCTCATCCTCTTCTGGGGCCCCGGCTCGCTCTTCCTCAACGAGTGGAGCCTCAAGGCCGAGTACAAGCGCGGCGGGCAGCGGCTGGAGCTGGCCCAGCGCCTGAGCAGCCGCATCCTGTGGATCGGCATCGCCAACTTCCTGCTGTGCCCGCTCATCCTCATCTGGCAGATCCTCTACGCCTTCTTCAGCTACGCCGAGGTGCTGAAGCGCGAGCCCGGGGCGCTGGGGGCGCGCTGCTGGTCGCTGTACGGCCGCTGCTACCTGCGCCACTTCAACGAGCTGGAGCACGAGCTGCAGTCCCGCCTGAGCCGCGGCTACAAGCCCGCCTCCAAGTACATGAACTGCTTCCTGTCGCCGCTGCTCACGCTGCTGGCCAAGAACGGCGCCTTCTTCGCCGGCTCCATCCTGGCCGTGCTCATCGCCCTCACCATCTACGACGAGGACGTGCTGGCCGTGGAGCATGTGCTCACCACCGTCACCCTGCTGGGGGTCACTGTGACGGTGTGCAGGTGGGGCGCCCCGCCCCCCTCTCTCCTCCGCCCCGCTCGCCCCTCCCCCCGCCCCGTGCCCAGGGAAGCCCACCCCCGGCTCACCGGGCAACCTGCCCCCCACCACCCTCCACCCCACCAGGTCCTTTATCCCAGACCAGCACCTGGTGTTCTGCCCCGAGCAGCTGCTCCGCGTGATCCTCGCCCACATCCACTACATGCCTGACCACTGGCAGGGTAATGCCCACCGCTCACAGACCCGGGACGAGTTTGCCCAGCTCTTCCAGTACAAGGCAGTGAGTGGAGTCGGAGTTAGGGGCCTGCTGGAGACTGGGCTGGTCGCCGCCGGGCACAGAGAGGGAGGGAGGGAGGGAGGGAGAGGTGCCAGGGAGTTCCCCCCCCCACCAACCCCTTCTCCTGTGCCCTGCTCTCGCCTGACCTGGGCGCCCGCCGCACCCCGCCCCTCCCAGGTCTTCATCCTGGAGGAGCTACTGAGCCCCATCGTCACGCCCCTCATCCTCATCTTCTGCCTGCGCCCGCGGGCCCTAGAGATCATCGACTTCTTCCGCAATTTCACCGTGGAGGTCGTCGGCGTCGGAGATACCTGCTCCTTCGCGCAGATGGACGTCCGCCAGCATGGACACCCCCAGGTATAGTGGTGGACACCGGGAGAGAGGCATGTGGGGGGGCAGAGGGCCCCAAGGCCAGGCTGGCCCAGAGAGGACTTTGGGGGGGGTGCCCGTGCTCTGCCTCAAGGTACATCCACCCCTCCCTACCCCACAACCACCACCAGGGCCTGTTTTTGTTTGGTTTGGGGACCACAACTGATGGTACTCGAGGCTTGTTCCTGTCTCTGTGCTCCTCAGACATCACCCTGGCAGTACTGGGGGTGCAGGGGGAGGACCATATGTGGATGCTGGGGATCAAACTCGGGCCATATCTGCTGGACTATCGCTCTGCCCCCTGTGTTTTTGGTTTCGCTGGTGCCAGGGATGAAACCCAGAGTCTCACGCAAGCAAGGCAGCCAGGGCCAGTAGGGCTTTGGGTAAACTGCTGAATGGTGACCCTCCCCCTGCCCTGGGTACACACTGCTTCTGAAGCACTGCTGCATTTGCACCCGTGTCAGGTTCCCTTCAGGCCCTAGGTGTGTCCCTGGGACCAGGGACAGCTGTGTTTTATGGTCAGTGCCATCCGGAAGCAAGGCAGAGACGGGGGCATGAAAGGAAGGGCTCCTGGTGGGGAGAGGGGGTTTGGGGTGTGGGGGGGGAGGGTGTGGCACCCTGTTTACAACAGCGTCTTGGGCAGTGGCTCTCCGGGGGTCAGACGGAGGCTTCGGTGTACCAGCAAGCCGAGGACGGCAAGACGGAGCTGTCACTCATGCACTTCGCCATCACCAACCCGGGCTGGCAGCCCCCACGCGAGAGCACAGCCTTCCTCGGCTTCCTCAAAGAGCAGGTCCAGCGGGATGGAGGGGCTGCTGGCCTCGCCCAGGGGGGCCTGCTCCCTGAAAATGCCCTCTTCACGTCCATCCAGTCCTTACAGTCTGAGTCGGAGGTATGTGTCGGGCTGGGCACAGGGTGCCAAGACCCACGCTGTCCCGTCTCCCTCCAGGCTGTCCTGTCCTTGCCCCTGGGGCCCGAGACGCAGAATCCCCAGGGGACCAGAAGGTCTCCCTTCTGCCCTGAGTCTCTTGGGTTTGGGGCTTGGGGCCACCCCTGGGGTTGGCAGGGTGGGCTGCTCGGGGGATGCTCTCAGCTTACTGGGAGGTTTCTGCCGACTCCCCCCACCCCTCTTTCCTAGCCACTGAGCCTCATTGCAAACGTGGTGGCCAGCTCCTCCTGCCGGGGCCCCCCACTGCCCCGAGACCTGCAGAGCTCCCGCCACAGGGCCGACGTGGCCTCTGCCCTGCGCTCCTTCTCCCCCCTGCAGCCCGGGCAGGTGCCCACTGGCCGGGCCCCCGGTGCCATGACAAGCTCTGGGTGAGTAACCCTGGGGGTAGTTGGGGAGGCCACGGAGGGAACCCAGACAGGGCCCGGGACAGGTGGGATGCAGCAGGCGATGTGCGAGTCCCCAAAACAGTGGTTGGTGACCGCGGTCTGTCTGTGCCGGGACGGACAGGGTGGATGCCAGGACGGCCAGCTCTGGGAGCAGTGTGTGGGAAGGCCAGCTGCAGAGCTTGGTGCTGTCGGAGTACGCGTCCACCGAGATGAGCCTGCACGCCCTCTACATGCATCAGGTAAGGGGGGGGCGCGCCCCAGAGAGCGTGGCAGGAGGATGGGTGGGCAGCCCTGCACCTACGTTTGTCAGCCCTGCAGTCTTCGTCCCCCCAGAGAGTCCCTGTGACCTCTTTTAACTGGTGACTGCAGGCAGGTTCTGTCCTTCTCAGGTGCCCTGCCAAGAACTGCTTCCCCCAGGTCCCTTCATGGTCCCTGGCCCTGTTCTTGTCTGCTTGTCCCTTGACCTTGCTTTTTTTTTTTTTTTTTTTTTTTTGTGGAATGGGGGCTGGAATTCAGGCCTGACAGGTTCAGGATATAAGCTGTGCAGCAGAGGGCCAGCCCTGGCCTTCCTCTGGCCATCCTAGGGGAAGGTCTCTCTCCCAGCTCCTGTCTCTTGTTCTAGCATTGAGCAGAGACTGTCCGACAGACTGGGTGTATCCCTCTGATGTGTTTCCTTATTCATCTCACACACAGACGCCTCCCAGGACTAGGCCTTGTGGCTCCTTTATTTTCTGTTCTTTGCCAGCTCCCAAGAGTGTCCGGAAGTCAGAATCGCAACTTTTTCTTTTTTTTTGGGGGGGGGAGGAGGGGATGCAATGCAGGTGGTTGTACATTCTGCAGTGCTCAGAGCTTACTCCTGGCTCTGCACTCAGGGATCACTCCTGGTGGAACTCAGGGAGAAACCATATGCGGGGTGCCAGGGGTTCAGCCTGGTTCAGCCCTGTTCCAGGCATGTGCCCTACCTGCTGTACTTTCTCTTCCGGCCCCCACAATTTGTTCTTGAATCAGGTGGCCTTTAAGTGGGAGCCTCTATTCAAGCTTGTTCCAGGGATCCACTAAGAGTTTTACTTGGAGGGGGCTGGAGCAGTAGCACAGCGGGGAGAACGTTTGCCTTAACACAGGGTCAACTCAGATTTGATCCCTGGCATCCCATATGACCCCAAGCATCGTCAGGAGTGATTCCTGAGCACAGCGCCAGGAGTAACTCCTGCGTATTGCCATGTGTGGCCCGCCCAACCCAAAAAAAAAGAATTTCTCCCAAAGAACAGCCAGTGTGTGCTCTGCACTGCAGCACCCTAGGGCCTCCCGGTCAGAAACTCTGGGTGGGGCGGTCTTAAGTGGGGACTGGTTGATGGTGTGGTGGGGCCCAGCTATCTCCAATGAGCACCTGACACCCTTCCACTTGCAATTGATGGAGCGCCTGCCCCCGCCCCTCCCCCCAGCTCCACAAGCAGCAGTCCCAGGCTGAACCTGAGCGCCACGTGTGGCACCGTCGGGAGAGTGACGAGAGTGGCGAGAGCGCCCCGGAAGAAGGAGAGGGTGGCCGGGCCCCCCAGCCCATCCCCCGCTCAGCCAGCTACCCCTGCACTGCGCCCCGGCCCGGAGCCCCTGAGACCACCGCCCTGCAGGGGGGTTTCCAGAGGCGCTATGGGGGCATCACAGGTAATCTAGTTGGACCGATCCAGGCCTTGCGGGATGAGACATCGCGGAAGGGGGCAGGGGGGAGCCCAGCAGCCCCCCAGAACCACACTTCCTGTCTCTGCTCTGGCTGAGGGCGCCGGCCTTGTCTCCCCAGATCCTGGCACAGTACCCCGAGCGCCCTCTCACTTTTCCCGGCTGCCCCTCGGAGGGTGGGCGGAAGATGGCCAGTCTGCAGCGCGGCACCCTGAGCCCGTGCCAGAGGAGGGCTCAGAGGATGAGCTCCCCCCGCAGGTGCACAAGGTACGGACCCCCCCCCGCCCCCAATGTTCCACGCCCCTGGGTGGGAGCTGACCCACTCTTCCCTTCCGTCCTGGTCGCCAACTCTGTTCCTTGCTGGGCCGCAGAGTTGAGGCCTGGTGCCCAGCCACACTGCTCTCTCCGCAGGTATAGACAAGGCTGAAGGGGGCCCCCCGTCCCCCCCCGGATGGAGATCGCCGGTGCCCTGCCATCCTGCCCACCCACCACGGAGGGCTCCTCAGAGTGTTGCCTGGAGTGTGGTGTGTTTTATGTGTTCTGTGCCTGGCCAAGGGAGGTGCCAACCATGGGCTTGTCGCAGCCCCAGGAGAGGACCTGGGGGCCTACGGGGTCAGGGCAACACGGGACCTGCGCTGAGGAACCAGGATCCTCCCCACCCCTACCCCCGCCTGGCGGCTCAGAGTGTGGTGCTAGAACCTGGTCCCCAGCCCAGCCCCAAGTACTGCCACCTTCTTCGCGCCCACCCCTGCAAGTCTCCCGAGGACTGCCCACGCCAGAAGCTGCCATGCAACGCAGGGGAGAACCTGTATCACCTGTGGCGTGGGCACGTGAGGCCTGGCCCCTCGACTTGGGGGGGGGGGCGCCCCGGCCGACCCTGGACAGATGAGCAGCTCAGGCTGTGGCCCTTACCTCACCCCCAGTTCTCTCCCGGTGCTGCAGCCTGTGCACCTCCCCTGCGTCCCCGGGCATGGATGCGTTCCCGCTTCCTTTCTGTTCGCCGCACACCCCCGCCGCCTCCCACTCCGTTCTGTTGAGAGTTAGCTTGGGCCCTGCTTTGGGGTGCCGCCCCCTCCCCCTGGCTCCCAGCTCCCCTCCAGCTCTTAGGTTTTGACACTAAGAATGAACGCCAACTAAGAAGTTGCAGAAACAGAATGGAGAGCCTTGGCTGCCCTCTTTCCCTGCCCGCAGGAGGGGCCTCTGGGAAACTAAGAGGCCTTCCTAGCCCCCCAGTGCTGCTGCTTGTGCCCCACACCTCTGCGCCCGCCCAGGGGGCCCACAGGCAGGGCTGACCTATGCCCTCTGCGGGTCAACCTCCCAGCAAGAGGGGTGGGGGTGTGTGTGACTGGACGCCTTGGCCTGGCCTAGGGGCTGCCGCCTTGCATGTCGGTCCGGCTCCGGGGCCCTCCGTGCCCTCCCCACCCCTGCTCGGGGCCGGCCGCAAGGGTGCGTGTGAACTGCGCTGCTGCGCTGCTGCTGGACCTCACCGCGGAGAGGGGTGGGGACCGTGTACAGCTTGAGAGCCCTTAATAAAAGAAGGGACTTTGACCGAGTCGTGCCTCTTGTCTTGCTCGCGGCCCACGCTCCGGGCAACGTGTGTGTGTATGTGTGTGTGTGTGTATGTGTGTGTGTGTATGCGCGCGCGCGCGCGGGCCCGCACGCGAGCACATACCTTTGCCGGGCCACTCTCCGGGGAACGTGTGTGTGTGTGTGTGTGTGTGTGTGTGTGGTGTGTGTGTGTGTGTGTGTGTGTTGTGTGTGGCCGCACGCGCGCGCATGCCTTTGCCGGGAGGCGGGTAATCCCCCGCGGCGGGGGACCGGGGACTTGGGGGCCGGTCGCCAAGGCCGGGATTTTCTGAGCCCAGCAGGGAGGGCCATTGCCTGGAGGTCAAAGTCTCCGGGGCCGGACGCGCGCGGTCAGATTTCGCGCCCGGCGCACGTGACCCGGCGGACGCAGCCTCACTATTTTGCCTTCCCCGCGTGTACCTTTTCCCCGCCCCCTCGAGGACGCTCGGCCAATGGGGACCCCGGAGTGGGGCTCCGGGGGCGGGGATCCGCCGGGGAATGCGGCGCCGGGGGCGTGGTCTGGGCGGGACTCCGTCGTGGGGCGTGGCAGGGGCGTGGCAGGGGCGTGGCGGGAGCGTGGCTTTGCCTGGGATTGCGGCGCCGGCCCGGCGCGGAACATTCCTGCACGGCGGCCCTTGGCGGCGCGAGGGTCGGTCCGGCGCGGCGGGCGCGGGCAGGAAGGCGGAGACACGGACGTGCCCCGCGTGAGTGCGTGCGTGCGTGCGGCGCGTGCGCGGAGCCAGTGGGCGCTGGGGCCGGCTCCACGTGCGGCGCGCCCCGCGACCCCCGCGGCGGAGGGCCCCGCCGCTCCATGAGCCGAGGCACGTCGGCGCCGGCACCCCTCCCCAAGCGGCCGGCTCCGATCCCCGGCCCCGCCGCGTCCGTGCTCCGGGCCGGAGGCCACGCATTGCCATGGTGACCGTGGGCAACTACTGCGAGGCCGAAGGGCCCCTGGCCCCGGCCTGGGCGCAGGGTGGCCTGACTCCCTGCTTCTTCTACACGCTCGTGCCCTCGGCGCTCCTCGCGCTGGCAGCCCTGGCCTTGGTGCTGGCCCTGCCCTGCAAGCGTGGCCGAGAGCGGCTGGGCGGCCCCGACTCGCTGACTTGGGGAGCCGGGCCTCACTTCGCTCCCTACGTGGTGCAGCTGCTGCTGGCCACGCTTCAGATGGTACTGCCCCTGGCCATCCTGGCCGGCCGCCTGGGCACGGCCCAGGGGGCCCCGCTGCCCGGCTACCTGCTGCAGGCCGCCGTGCTGGAGACGCTGGCCAGCTCCTGTGGCCTGGGGCTGCTAGTGGTGGACCGGAGACAGGCTCAGCAGAAGCTCGCCATGGGCATCTGGATCAAGTACCGCCACAACCCGGGCCTGCTGCTCCTCTGGACCGTGGCGTTTGCAGCCGAGAACTTGGCTCTGGTGTCCTGGAACAGTCCACAGTGGTGGTGGGCAAGGGTGGACGTGGGCCAGCAGGTGAGGGATGTGGGAGGGTGTGGGGGGAGCCGAGGCACGGTGGGGGGATGGGGAGGTCCACACTCTCTTTGGGATGCCTGTTAAGAAAGGCCAGAAGGGCCCTGGCGCCTTTGGAGAGCTGATAGCCAGCTGCTAGGGAGTGTCTGCTGAGTCACGGTGGATTTGTTTGGTTTTTTTAAGCCTATTATACGCTGGGCCCCTGAGGAGGACCTTGGAGTGTGCCCACGCCTGTCCCCAGCCCGGGGTTTGGGGCCCTCCTTGCTCCCCTGCCACCTGTTTGCTTCTAGGTCCGGTTTAGCCTGTGGGTGCTGCGGTATGTGGTGTCTGGAGGGCTGTTTGTCCTGGGGCTCTGGGCTCCTGGGCTTCGACCCCAGTCCTACACCTTGCGCGTCAATGAAGAAGATCGGGATGCAGAGCGGAGCCAGGTAACCCCCACCAACTCCCCGGCGCCGGGGTCTCTCCGGCTTCCACACCTTTTCTTTCCTGCCTGCCCTCATCAGCTTCTGCCCTGATTCATTTGGGGACACTCCTGGTAGTCTTTTCTGGCCCCTTCAGGGAGCATGCGTGAGGCCCAAGCTATCTGGAGGCTGCATCGCTGCGCCTTTCCGTACAACACCCAGGCTCCCAAACCGGTTGCTTATCTTGCTGCCCCCTTTGCAGAAGCAGAAGTACTCAGCGCCCACTCAGAATAATCGATCACTGTTAATTCTTTCTTTAGTTAATTTCTTTAGTTAAGTGCTAGTGGCACCTGGCACTGCTTGGGGCTTATTCCTGACTCTGAGCCCAGGGGTCACTCCCCGTGGGGCTCAGGGGACCTCGTGAGATGCTGGGGAACTAACCCTGGTCAGCTGCTGGCAAGTCAAGTGCCTTACCCACTGTATTATCTGTGTGGCCCCATTAATCATTTTTAAGCCGCACCTTAAAGATACCCCAATCCTCACCCAGGCCCCAGTTCCAGAGCCCCCTGGGGGATGTGGCCCACCTTAGGAAGCTTCTCCACTAAGGTCTGGGGGCTTCCTTGGATTTATGTCTGTGTTCCTTACCCCCATGCATTTCCCGAGTCTAGGCTCCCTCCACAGACAGGGCGTCCACCTGGCGGGATCTTGGCCGGAAGCTTGGCCTGCTGAGCGGTTACCTGTGGCCCCGGGGAAGCCCAGCTCTGCAGCTTGTCGTGCTCATCTGCCTGGGGCTCATGGGGCTGGACCGGGGACTCAATGTTTTGGTCCCGATCTTCTACAGGGACATAGGTAAGTGCTCGGACCTGCCCAGCGCTCTGGTTCCTCATGGGGTGGGGATGGGGGAGTGGATAGCGACTTGTGGCCAAAACCGGGAGTCTCCTCCCAGGACTCTGGTCCTTTATTTTTTATTTTTTTATGGAGTTTTTATTTATTTTGGAGGGGGGTGTGGAGGAGGTACTTCTGACTCTGTGCTCGATGCCCAGGATCGAACCCAGATTGTCTGCATGCAGGGCAAGCGCCTTACCCTCTGTTACCCTCTCTCGGGGCTGGAGCGATAGCACAGGAGGTAGGGCGTTTGCCTTGCATGCAGCCAACATGGCCGACCCGAGTTCGATTCCTCCGCCCCTCTCGGAGAGCCCGGC
>JAOXYA010000018.1:13737364-13754100 GCA_028565675.1 Sorex palustris
CGCCGCCCCGGTGCCGCGTCGGGCGGAAGGGGGCGCACGCCGCGGGGAGGGGGAGGGAAAAAAAGCGCCGCCGGCCTCACGTGACCCCGCGGGCGCGTCACGTGACGCCGCCCAACCGCTGGCGGGGCGCGCCGGGCGCCTGCGCGCGCGGCCGCCTCTCCCCCGCCCCCTCCCCGCTCCCCAGCGGAGCTGCGCAGGTGCGCGCGCCTTTGCGCGCGGCTCCGAGTCGTGATCGGAGGGTCTCCCTGGTCCACCAGCGCCCGTGCCACGGCCGCTCGCTTTCCTCTCCCTGGCGTGGTGTGATTTGGACCGACTTGGTGGCCCGGAATTCCCGGCGGGCACGCGAGGCCGAGGGGCGGCCGCCGCCAGCTGCTTCCAAAGATGTGCTGTCTCGTGCTCGGCCCCCCTCCGCGGGGACCCCGCCCCGTCGCATCCGCTTCTCCGGCTCGGCGAGGGCGGCGGCCGGACCCCCCTCCCCCCCATTACTCAACTGTCCCACTTCCCGCCCCTCGGATAAACAAATAGCCGCGCGCATCTGCCTCGACACCCGGATCTACAGCCAGCTCCTCCCTTTCTCCCCCTCAGCCTCAGTCTGTCTTTTTTTTTTTTTTTTTTTGTAAACTGGTCCACCGCCTCCCACCCGGAATAGGACTCCTTGCAAGCTCTTTCTTGCTCCCACCGGACAACAGGGGTTCTGGGAGTAAGTTTCCAAGCAAAAAATAAATAAATAAATAAATAACTCGTTGTTTACAAAGCTGTCTCCCACTCCCGGCCGGGGAGGGTAGCTTCGCGCTGTTTAATGAGGCTCACGACACACCAGGGCGCTCCCGAGTTCCTGGAGGTCATTTCCAGGTGGCACTCACACACTTAAAACACGCACTTCATTAGGCTGATGTGTCAAGCTAATCTACGAGGAAGGTATCCAGCGAGAAGTAAGTTTTCCTTCTAGCTGATGCGCGGTTCAAGCGTGTGTGTGTGTGTGTGTCTACAGAAAACAGGGGGACAAAGCGGCTCTGTGGCTTTTGTTCTATCTAGTTCGGTCCCCAAAGGCCAGCCCGGCTCGCGGGGCCTGTGTGCGCCAAGGGGGTCCCCGAGGACCCGCCCCGGTTTCTCCACCCGGGGCGCGCCAAGTGTGCCAAGGGGCCCGGGTTGCTCCGGTCCCGGCGCCGCGGTCCAGCAGCAGGAAGTGCGGGGCGCTGAGTCGCGGCTCGTAAACGCGGGGCGGACGCGCGGGGCGGCACCAGCAGGGCGCGCGCCGGGGAGCCGGGACTCTTCGGTGCTCGGGGAGGTAGGTGAGCGCCCCGGAGCTCGGGCGCCCCGGGGCCGGACAGCCCCAGGCCGCAGCCCCGCCCGGGGCGGAAGAGGAAGAAGCGCCCCGGCGGGCCGGGCTCCGCCTTGTCGCCGTCGGCGCGAGGGGAGGGGGCTGCCGAGCTAGGGCGGCGGCCGGGGGCAGGTGGATCGGCGGGCACTGACGGCCCCGCGTGCCCCTCACGCCTCCTCCTCCTCCCTTCCGCCTTGGCAGGGCGGCGATCGACGGCGACATGGACCTGGCCGGGCTCCTTAAGGACGAGGAAGGCACCTTCTCGCTCACGGGTTTCCAGGACTTTACAGTGAGTGCGCACCGCCCGCCCCCTCCCCGACCTCTGGGCTCCCGGAGCGGGGGTGGGGGTTGGGGGGTTGGGGAATCCTCCGCGCTTGCCTCGGGGGTGGGGACAAGGGAGGGGGCTGACCGGTGACCACGAGCTAGCCTGGGGAGGGTCTTTCTCTGCCGAGCTCCGGGAGGCAATCGCTCGATCCGTGTCTACTCGAGGCCCTGGCTGCCTGGGCCCTAAGGGAGAGCCGCGGGGTGCAGGCTTGGGGGGCGAGGGTCACCTGCCAGCGCCCTTCTCTTCTCGGACCACCCATCACTCCCCGGGAACCTTTTCCGTGGAGGAGTCCTCCCCCCTGGGGGCGCGCTGCTATTTTGCTAAACAATCATCCCGGGAATGCCAGGCTGGGTGGGGGCGGACCTATGTCCTCGCTCGCTGGCACCTCTTGCCCTCCCCCCCCCCAGATCCTCCTGGCACCCGGCCCTGCCCTTCACCCTTCCGTGCCGTTCAGTTCCTCCCAGGCCACCAGAAGCTGAGTGCCCGCCTCCGCCGGAGACTCTACTATGGCTTGGACTGGGAAGGGGAGTGCAGCTTGGAGGAGCTCTCCAGCCCCGTGGCAGGTCAGACGCCCCGTGGGTCCCCCGGAAGTGAGAAACATCTAGATGGGTTGTCATGCTTACTAGAAGGACCCTAGGCGTGCCCCTCAGGCCACCTTGGTACTTGGTACAGGGTGTGTATTTCTGGTCTTTTTGTCATTTTTTGTAAACCCACATGGATTAAAAGTGGACTCCGCACCAGGCTGTGGGGCGGGTGAGAGCCCTCCCCACCCCAAGGGACGCAGCTTGGGCAGCCGACCCAAACACAGCCATGCTCTGGGCCGCTTTCTAAAACGGCCACGAGACGCAATATAAGACACTTCCTACGCATTTATGCCTCTCAGAGAGCCTGGCAAGTTATGGAGAATATCCTGCCCGCATGGGCAGAGCTTGGCAAGCTCCCTGTGGTGTATTCAATATGCCAAATACAGTAATGACAATAGATTTCATTCCCCTGACCCTGAAAGAGCCTCCAATCGTTGGGAAAAGACCAGTAAGAAGAGGCTGCTAAAATCTCAGGGCTGGGAGGAATACAGATGTTACTGGCGTCCGCTCGAGTAATTCGACGATCAATGGGGTGACAGTGATACAGTGATACATGGATTAAACGTATATCCATTTTTGGTCTTACAAATCCTCACTGCATGTGACTTGTATGCCAGGAACTTTTTGTTTCCCAGCAGTAGCCATCCTGTTGCCAAGCAAACAAGGCATGCATATTTTCTCTTAAGAACAAGTGTGGAGGGGACTGTAGTGATAATACAGTGGGTGAGGTGTTTGCTTTGCAGTCGACCAATCTGGGTTCCATCCCAGGCATCCTATATGATGCCCCGTGCGCTGCCAGGAGTAATTCCTGAGTGCAGTGCTAGGAGTAACCCCAGAGCATTACTGGATGTGACCCAAAAAGCAAAAATAAATACATAAATAATAATAATAATAATAATAATAATAATAATAATGATAGAAAGCACGGGAAAATTAAGATGTTGGAAAGCTGACATTCAGCCTAGAATGGATGGGGGCTAAGCGGGGCTCTGTTTTGTGACTGTGATCCTGTTCCTGGCTGGCCCAGCAGGTCACGAACTTCTGCTGAGAACAGTGGGGATTTGTGTGTGTGTGTGTGTGTGTGTGTGTGTGTGTGTGTGTGTGTGTGGTGGGGTGCTGTTTGCTCACTGCCTCCTTTGCACCTCGCCACACCCCCAGACATTGCTGTGGAACTGCTCCAGAAGGCCGCCCCCAGCCCTATTCGCCGGCTCCAAAAGAAATACGTGGCTCATGTGTCCCGGTGAGTGTAGAAACAAGAGGCTGAGGATGGGGGTGGGGAGAGAGACAGAGAGAGAGAGGAGAGAGAGAGAGTGCACTGCATCCAAAGAGATGATGTAAGGAGACAGGCGCGAGCATCATCTGAGTTTGGGGAGCTGCCTGCCGGCCCTGGGGGTTAATTACTCCCTGGCGCCCCCCTCCCCCCAGGGAGGCGTGCATCTCCCCGTGTGCCATGATGCTGGCGCTGGTGTACATCGAGCGACTCCGCCACCGCAACCCAGACTACCTGCAGCACGTGTCGTCCTCGGACCTGTTCCTGATCTCCATGGTGAGACCGAGGGCCCACCCCTCCAGCTCCCTGCCCGACTGGGCACCCCACAGCCAATGCTGTGCTCCCCTTCCCCCCAATCTCTCCCCTGCAGATGGTGGCCAGCAAGTACCTTTATGATGAAGGGGAGGAGGAGGAGGTCTTCAACGACGAATGGGGTGCTGCAGGGGGTGTGTCAGTGCTCACTCTCAATGCTCTGGAGCGGGGCTTCCTCAATGCCATGGTGAGTGGCAGCTTGCTGTCTCTCTGGCTGTTCCCCGGCCGATTTTTTGTTTGTTTGTTGTTTTCGTTTTGCTGTGTTTTGGGGCCATGCTTGGCAATGCCTCTGGGGTTACTCCTAGCACTACATCCAGGAATTACTTTTGGCAGTGCTCAGGGGAATACTTGGGATGCCCAGATCGAACCTAGGTTGGCCTGGATTCGATGCAAGGCCAATGTTCTACCTGCAGTACCGTCACTCCAGCCCTCAGATTGTCTAGTATCTTGGCTTCTGGGCCACAACCGGTGGTGCTCAGGGCTTACTGTGCTCAGGGCCCTGCACTCAGGGATTCACTTCTGGTGGAACTTTTGGGGACCCTAGTGGGTGTGGATGTGGGATCAGCCCCAGACCTAAAGTATGCAGGGCAAGCTCCTTACCCGCTGTAACTCTCTCTCTCTCTCTCCCCCCCCCCCGGACTCTCTTTATGCTTCTTTCGAGTTTTATCTTTATTACCTCTTTATTTTGTATTTTAATATTTGGTTTAGGGATCACACTCAATCTCAGGGGAATCACGTGGCACGGAGATCCCAGCCAGGGCTCTTCCCATGTGCTCAGCCCGTGTTCCCGCCCTTTGAGCCAGTTTCCTGGCTTTGCCCTCTTTGGCCTCTAGTGTCTCATTTTCATTCCCCACCTCCCTCCATTTATCTTCTTGTCTTTTGTTTTGTTTTGTTTTTGTGTTTGGGGCCACACCTGGCAGTGCTCAGGCCCTACTCCTGGCTCTGCGCTCAGGACTCACTCCCGGCAGGCACCGGGGAACCATATAGGCTGCCAGGGAGGAGCAAACCCTGGTAGGCCACGTGCAAGACAAATGCCTTCCCTGCTATACTATCTCTCCGGCCCCACTGTCTTTTTCTCTCCTTGTGAGTGGCTCCCTCTGTTGACCCTTGAGGTCGGGGGCCCTCTCCTGGCCTGGTGAGACCCAGAAGCAAATGCTCTCACCTCCAAGGTCACACTCAGCATCCCAGACTCTCTGCATCCCTTGGGTCTTGAGTTTCCTGGGGACATGGGCCACTTTCCCCAAGTTCCCCCTACTTACTTCCCCTTTTTCTCTTTTTCCTTCGACCTTGAGGAGAGGGATTGTGGTTACTGAGCCAGGTCACTGCGTGCCGTAAGCAGGTGCTGGCCTCAGTGGTGGCCACTTCCGCCAGGGTTCTTGCTGGTGAGTGGCCACCGCCCTTTGACGAGCCCAGGACCCTTCTCTTCCTCCCCCGCAGGACTGGCGTCTCTACACTGACCCACGGGAGATTTTTGAAGTGCTGAATTGGCTAGAAGGCTGGTAGGTTCTCGGAGCAGGGCTGGGACCGGAAGGCAAATGGGGGGTGCCGGACGGGGCTGAGGAATTGTGTGGCTCAGGGGAGAGGGAGTGGGGAAGGAGAATGACCCAAGGGACCTCTGTACGCCTTGGCCAGATGGAAGACCGGGGCTTCCTGTCCAAGCCAGGGGCTCCCCCTCCCTGTCCGGTTCTACCTAGCACTGGGCTCGGTGCTTTGGAACCTGCCAGGCTACCCCGTGGTGGGTGCTCTCGGGAGGAGGGTGACGGGCTCTGGCGCTCTCTTTCTCTCCCCCGCCCGCAGTGTGGCTGAGCAGCAGGGCCGGCGGCGCGGCTGGTACACCTACACGGACCTCAGCGTGCTGCTGGAGCAGCCGGCCTGGCAGCGGGCCCTGGGCGCCCTGTGCCAGCAATTGGCAAAGGTGATGGATGTAAGGGCTCGGGGTGGGGGGGGGCCTGGGGCAGTCTGGGGTGTGGCAAACCGAACACTCGGGGAGATGAGGTTGGGGAATAGATGGTGTCAGAGAGTCAGAGAACTAACTGGAACTCAGGCAGAAGTTTCTAGATCATGGTGGGCTTGCCGGCCGGGGGTGGGGTGGTTGTTGTTGTTCAGGATGGTCAGAAACAGGCTGTAGGGGCAGGGGGTGGGAGGGCATGTGGGAAAGGACACTGGGTCCAGGTCCGGGCACCCACATACCGACATCCCTCTCGCTGTCTGCAGCTGTCCTGCTTGTTGGCTGTGGCCTACGTGAGCAGTGTGGCTCTGGCCGTGGCGTCCGTGGCCGTGCTCCACCAATCCTTGGGACTGTCCTGCCGCCCGCCCTCCGGACCCCCGGACCTTGGACTGACCTCCGCGTGCCTTCTGAAGCCCGGCGCCCCCTCTCACGTGTCACAGTGCCCGCTACCTCCCGCCAACGCCTCTGGCGGCACGGACAGGCTGCACTCGCTCTGGGGCAGTATCCTGGCCTCCCTGACGGCGCCCCCTCAGCTCCCCCCGGACCCTCCTGCCACCCCCACCCTGCCCCCTAGCTGTCCCCTTTGTCAGAAGTTCCAGAGGAAGTCCCCAACCTGCCGAGCCTGCCACCCACCCAACCACACAGCCCCCACGGGACCCCCCAGGCCCTGGGACCACACGAAGGGCCTGGCGCCCCCCTGGCCCTGGAGCCCGATCCCCCCACTGCTGCCCCCACCCCAGCAGTGCTCCCCGTTCAGCCTCATGGAGCTGGCCCGCCTCAAGTCCTTCATCTTCCCGGGCTAAGGGGGTCGCCGAAGACTGTGCCAGGAGCGTGGGGTGGGGGGTTGTAACCTCTCTTGGCGTTGGTCCCATCTCTGGGTCCCTGACTGCTTCCGTGGCCCCCCCCCACCCCGGGTGAGGATGGGTTGCTGGGCCAGTTATGATGGGGCACTCACTCTTCTAGACCCCCACCCCCCAAACCCCGGGGCTTGGCTCTTTGAGGCCAGGGTAGTGTTGGTAGTGGAAAGCTTCCACGGGGTTCCGGGGCACCCCTCACAGGTAGCAAAAAATGCCCCCTCTCATCTCTGTACCTCCCTTGGGCTTGGTGGTGGACTTCTGCTTTTAGATTTCCTGGGATTGGAAGGTGGGGGGTGGGGGAGGAAGTAGAGGGTGTAGGGTGGGGGGAGGGGGCGTAGGCCAGCTCTTGGCGACTTGGTGAGGTCCCTGCCGCAGGCAGGCCAGCAGGGACCGATGGGGCCAAGGCGGGCAGAGTGGGGTGGGTAGCTCTGCAGAGCCAGGGCCCCGGGGACCTTGGTGTCACCCTAGTCTTCACCCGCTCCCTGGCCTCCTTCCAGCTCTTCCTCCCCAGGGGCCTCCCGTGGTGGTGTTCTCTTCACAGGCCTCTCTGGCCGCTGCTTTCTATCTGGGTTTTTCACGCTTTTTGTAGAACAGGTTTCAATAAATGTTTTCGGTTGCACGGCCTGGACCTGTTCTTCTGTGCCAGCCCTTCAGAGACCTTATCCCACATGTCTTTGAGCCCCTCTACTTCCTGGTCCCCTTAGCTTGCCACTCATCTTTCAGCCCCATTTCGGGTTTTTTTTTTTTTGATGGGGGGGGGCGCACCAGCAATGCTCAGGAATTATTCTTGGCTCTGCACTAGGAATTCCTGGCAGTGCTCAGGGGACCATCTAGGGTGCTGGGGATCGAAGCCAGGTTGGCTGCGCTCAAAAGCAAGTGCCCTATGCACTGTACTATGGCTCCGGCCCCTTCAGCCTTATTTCTGCATTTGCCTCCGGTTTCACGGCCATCAGCTGCCCCTGGCCCCTGATCTGAATGCCCCAGCACCCATGACACTGCTCAGCTGGGTACCTGGGACACATGTGGTGAATGTCCTATGGCCGGGGTTGGCCCTCAGGGTCATTTGTTCTGGGTGAGAAACTGCCTATGGATCATGGAGAGAGGCCAAGCCTCGTGTCCAGCTGAGCCCATGATCTTGAGGACACACTCTAGAGGACACCCTCTAGGGGACACCTCTTTCAGCCTGACTTCCTCTCAGGCCCCACGTGGCTGCGGTCAGTGCGATTAAAGGCAAGGCTGGTTAGCAGAGCAGGAAGGGGCAGGCTGCCAGGTTAGGTGTTTGGGGTTGCATAAATGATACACGGAGAGTGAGATACTGCCCCCTACAGGGTGCTTTGGAAATGATGGGGCCCTCCTAGGAATCACGGGGAGGCCATACCAGAGAGCCTGGGTGGGGTGCAAGAGCCTCCTGAAATGCCCAGAATCCCATTAGGTGAAGTCCCTACAACTTTTTATAAACATTTTTAATTTTAGGTATTTGTTTTGGGGGGGCTCACACTGGCATTGCACAGGGGTTACTCCTGGCTCATGCACTCAGGAATTACTCCTGGCGGTGCTCAGGGGACCATATGAAATCCTGGGAATCGAACCCGGGTCGGCTGCATGCAAGGCAAACGCCTTACCTCCTATGCTATTGCTCCAGCCCCCAAATTCCCTACAACTTTTGAATTACCGACTGGACAGCATGGGTAGGCAGTCCTCTCCTTTTTCAAAACTTTATGATGGTGTGAAAGCGACACAACAGAATCCCGGTGGCAAGTTCGGATACTGGGTAGTGACAGTCAAGGCTTCTGGCTTCAGATATTTTCAAGTTAGACCAAGAGATAGTAGGTCTAGCGTTTGCCTTGCACACATCTGGCCCAAGTTTGATCCCAGTCTCACTGAGAGTGATCCCTGAGCACTGTCAGGTGTGACCAAAAAAGGGGCAAAAACAATTTTTAGCTTTTTTTTTTTAATGTAGGAGTACTGCTATTTATTCAGTCACTGATTAGGCTGATTGAATTGGGCATGAACTCCACAATTTTCAGCTTTTATAATGAGTTTGTTGGGATGTGAATTGGATGTGAATTCATTGTAAAGTGAGGACATTCTATATGAAATGCCAATTTTTTTTGGGGGGGGTGGTTTGTACTCTTTGTGGGAAGGTCACACCTAGTGGTGCTCAGCATTTATTCCTGGCTGTGCGCTCAGGGATCACTCTTGGTGAGACATGAGGAACTATGTGTGCCAAAGAGTAAACCCAGATCAAACCTTTGCAAGTCTTGCTTTCTGGCCCTGTTCCCTTTAAAGCCAGAGAGCCAGTACAAGGGGTCACACTGGCTTGCAGATGTCTCTGGCCCTGCATGGTCCCAGAAGCTCCATCAGGAGTGAGCCCTGAACATCACCAGGTATGATCCAAATGTTTCACTTGAGCCTAACTGTGTAGGGGTCCCACTGTCAGTGGTCAGGACTGACTCCTAGCTCTGTGCTTGCAGATTACTCCTGGAATTGTTCTGGGGACCAGGGATTGAACCTGGGTCATCTGAGTGCATGACAAGTACCTTCACCTCTGTGCTACCTCTCTAACCCAGATCCTAGAACTGACTTTTATACCAAATCTCCCCCTTCCTTTCATTGTTTCTGAGATGACAGAGGCCCACGTGTGGTGGTAGTGCTCAGACACTTTCCACTGCAGGGCCCATCCTGCAATTCGAATGGGTTTGTCTAGTGGCTCTGAGGAACCCAAAAGAGCAGAGCCACTGGGCTCACTGAACTCAGGCATATGAGGGTGGTGCCAGGGATCAAACTCTAGACCTCACCAGCTTCATACTTGTAAGCCATGCGCTCTACTATTGAGGCTTCCCTGAGTCCCTAGAATTCCCTGCCTGCCTTTTTTTTTTTTTTTTTTTTTGCTTTTTGGGTAACACCTGGCAATGCACAGGGGTTACTCCCGGCTCTGCACTCAGGAATCACCCCTAGTGGTGCTCAGCGGACCATATGGGATGCTGGGAATCGAACCCGGGTTGGTCACATGCAAGGCAAACACCCTATCCGCTGTGCTATTGCTCCAGCCCCTCCCTGCCTTTTAACATGCAAACATGAAATTGTTTCCATGCAGTCTGAAGATTTCGTTTGTCAATGAACAAACCTCAGGGGCTGGAGCGATAGTACAACAGGTAGGGTACTTGCTATACATGCAGCAGACTCAGAGTTTGTTGTTGTTGTTGTTATTTGTTTGCTTTTGGTGTCACACCCTGCATTGCTCAGGAGTTACTCCTGACTGCACTCAGGAATCACTCCTGGTGGTGCTTGGGGGGCCAACTGGGATCCGGGGACAGAACCCGGGTTGGTCGTGTGCAAGGCAAATGCTCTCCCCGCTGTACTATCTCTCTGGCCCTAGACTCAAGTTTGATCCTTAACATCCCATGTGTTCCCCCGAGCCTGCCGGGAGTGATTCTGACTGCAGAGCCAAGAATAAGCTCTGAGCACTGCTAAGTGAGGTCCAAAACTCAAAACACAAAACAGAACACATCTCTGTATACATCAAAAGTAAACCTTGGGGGCTGGAGTGATAGTATAGCGGGTAGGGCATTTGCCTTGCACGCATCCGACCTAGGTTCGATTCCCAGCATCCCATATGGTCTCCTGAGCACTGCCAGGAGTAATTACTCAGTGCAAAGCCAGAAGTAACCCCTATGCATCGCTGTGTGTGATCCAAAAAGAAAAAAAAAGTGAACCTTGTTTTTTTGTTTTGTTTGGGACCACATCTAGTGGTGCTCAGGGCTAATTTTTTTCTCAGGGATCACTGCTGGCAGGGCTCAGGGGACCCTGTGGGGTGCCAGGAAATGAATTCCAGGTCAGCCATGTGCAAGACAAGTGCCCCACCTGCTGTACTATTATTGTTCCAGCCCCTAAAGTAAACTTCTTTCAGTGCTTTTGCAAGAATGTGTGCTTTCTTCCTTGCGGAACATCGTTTCACCGATGGTGGCAGTGACTATGGTACACGTGTCACCAGGAAGACAGCAGAGCCCGTGTGTCTCTGAGAATCCGGTCCTCTGAGGCAGGCTCAGGCCATCTCTGCCTTCCACTTTCACCGGACTCCAACATGAATTCTCCTTAATATTACACGCGACTGTCCTGGGGAATTTTTTTTTTCTTTTTGGGTCACACCTGGCGATGCACAGGGGTTACTCCTGGCCCTGCACTCAGGAATTACCCCTGGTGATGCTCAGGGGACCATATGGGACGCTGGGAATCAAACCCGCGTTGGCCGCGTGCAAGGCAATTCCCTACCCACTGTGCTAATGCTCCAGTCCCTGTCCTGGGGAATTTCTTACTGTACATCCCGGAGGGAGGGGTCCCAGGCCCTCCCTCTTGAGGCCATCCAGGGGGCCTGGCTCTGAATGTTGAGAACCTCCGTGGAATTCATATGGTTCCAAACGCAGCTGGTGAGGGAGGAATGAGGCAGCAGGTCCCAAACTCACACGGCCCACCGCCCCCTTTGCAGGAGAGAAAAGTCACTCAGTACTTCCTGAAAACCAACCTGTTGAAAGTGAACTAACAGAAAGCACCTCCCAATTGCACTTGAAGATCTCACCCCCTCCCTTGATCCTTCCCCAGGGGGCAGTATCACCCACTTCGGGAAATCCTAGAAAATGCTGAGAAAATCAAAAACCCTAGAAAATCAAACCTCCCCCCGCTGGAGTTCGATTACGGGCCTCCTGCTCAGCCTTCTCTAGAACCTGGATTGGGGGACCTAGATGGAGGTTCCCGGGATGGAGGGGTGGAGCCCATGGGCCCCCAGTTAATGGGTGATGAAGTTTGCAGAAGAGCTGGGCAAAGGTTAAAGGGCCGCGTCCTGCCCCTCTTCTCTCATCCCTCGCTGCGCCTCAGTGACACCCCCCCCCCTCCGCGGGAGGCTCGCCGAGAGCTGACCTCGCTCTCGCGCTTCTGAACAAGCTCAGGGCAGCCCGAGCCGAGCCGAGACGGAAGCCCCGTGCAGCATGCGCCAGCCTCCCATCCAGGACATCCCACTCCAATCGGAGGGCCCCCGGGATGCCCAGTCACCCCAGCCCCTGCTGTCTGCTGCCCCCACGTCTTTCTCCTCCTCCCGGGCCTGCCCACGTGGGTCCCCCTCTCCCTGGGGTCTCAGCTGCCTTCTGGCCCTGCAGGTAGGACGCAGGGGTGCGGGGTGGGGGGGTGTTGGGGGAGGGGGTGAAGAATGTGGGCATGGCATTAAGAAACTGGGTTCCGGGAACTGGTCCATGACCCTGAAGACCACCCCGGCCTCCCTCCGCAGCATCTCTTGGTCCTGGTGGTGCTACTCTCTGCCTCCCATCTGCTTCTGCTACGGAGTCTCCCCCCGGGGGGGCTCTCTTACGCCCCTGCCCAGCTCCTGGCATCCTGCCTCTTTTCCTGTGGCCTGACGACCACGCTGCAGACGTGGATGGGCAGTAGGTATGGAGTTCTCTGGACAGAAAGGTTGGGATTGGGGCCGGAGTGATAGCACAGCAGGTAGGGCGTTTGCTTTGCATGCTGCTGATCCGGATTCGTTCCCAGCATCCCATATGGTCCCCCCAGCACCACCAGGAGTAATTCCTGAGTACATGAGCCAGGAGTAACCCTTGTGCATTGCCAGGTGTGATCCAATAAGGGGGTAAAAATGAAGACTGGGATCCCGGGGACTGGGGGGATTGGGAGGCCAGAAGAGACCTGGGGAGCCCTTTTGGCTGCCATCCATGGATGTTTTTGTTTTTTTTGGGGGGAGGTACACCTGGCAGTGTTCAGGGTTTGATCCTAGCTCTCAGATCAGGGGTCACTCCTGGTTGGGGCTCAGGGGATGCTATGGGGTGTTGGGGATTGAATCCAGGTTGGCCGCATGCCAGGCGGACACCATCCCAGCTGCCGGCGTCTCCGGCCCCTGCCACCTATTCACCGATGTGCCCGGGCTGCTGTCCCTCCAGGCTGCCTCTCGTCCAGGCTCCCTCCTTTGAGTTCCTGGTCCCTGCGCTGGTGCTGACCAGTCAAAAGCCCCCTCTGGCCATCCGGACGCCTGAAAACTGTGAGACAGAGCCCAGGCAGGCAGGGAGGCAGGGAGGCTGGGAGGCTGGGAGGCAGGGCGGCTGGTAGGCTTGGAGGCTGGGAGGCTGGGAGGCTGGGAGGCTTGGAGGCTTGGAGGCTGGGAGGCAGGGAGGCTAGGAGGCAGGGAGGCAGGGAGGCTGGGAGGCAGGGAGGCTGGGAAGCAGGGAGGCTGGGAGGCAGGGAGGCTGGCAGGCAGGAGGTGCCATCCTTCATGCCCTCATTCTCCCCAGCCTCCCTCGTGCTGCATCTGTGTGCCACTTCCGGCTGTCCTGGCCTGGAGCGCTGGGATTCCTCTCTCCGAGAGGTAGGAGAGATTGCGGGTGGGTGCAAGAGGGTGGGTGGGATGCAGGGTTGGGGGAGAGGGTGGTTTCCATCTTGCAGGGGCCCTGTGAGTCCCTGGGTGGGAGGTTGGTGGCAGGGTGGGGGAGTGGGGGGGCGACTCACCTTCGAAGGAGTGAGAAACCCCAAGCTGGCTCGAGCTTGGCTCTCCGGAGCAGAACCGGTCCTTGCTGCGCTCTCTCCTCTCCCCTCCACCAGGTGTCCGGGGCGGTGGTGGCGTCGGGGCTGTTGCAAAGCGCACTGGGGCTGGCGGGCAGTCCCGGTCACGTGTTCCCCCGCTGTGGGCCCCTGGTGCTGGCTCCCAGCCTCATGGTGGCCGGGCTGGCTGCCCACAGGGAGGTGGCCCTGTTCTGCTCCACTCACTGGGGGCTGGCCTTGCTGTACGTAAGTTCTGAGAGGAAACGGGTGGTGCTGGTGTGTGTGTGTGAAGGGGAGTGGGAGGACCTATGTTGCTGGTCTGTCCGGATGGGCAGCAAACTGGGCAGGGACAGGACACTGTGGGTCTGGGATGACAGCTCTGGCTGGATTCCTGCAGTCTCCCCGACTCGCCTGCTCTCTCCCACTGACACCCACCCCCCTCGGGTGGTATTTTGCCATTCCTGCCTGGGGCCCCCCTCCGAATGCATGCTTCGTCTCGCCCCTCAAGTGTCTTCTCTCTCCCAGGCTTATCCTGCTCCTGGTGGTGTGTTCTCAGCACCTGGGCAACTGCCCTCTGCCCCGACGCCTGCAGAGGGCAGCTCCAGCCCCTCCAATTCACTCTCGAGGGCTCACCGTCAGGGTCTTCTCGGTACATCTGCGGGGGTGGGGGGGGAGAGGGGTCTGGGTTGGGGTTGCCCGAGGCGACAGGGCTGCTGTGGCATGAGGGAGGGGTCTGCTCTAGCTGGGTCCCCCTCGTCAGGTACTGATGCCCGTGGCTGCCGTCTGGGTCGTCGCTGCCTTTCTGGGTTTCAGTCTCATCCCCAGGGAGCTGTCTTCTGCTACCCCAGCACCGTGGCTCTGGATGCCTCATCCAGGTATGTTGCTGCTTCCTCCTCCTGCCTCTAAGTGAAGGTGTTCCTTATTTTTTTTTTTGTGGGGTGGAGTCGGAGCAATAGCATAGCAGGTAGGGCGTTTGCCTTGCATGTGGCGGACCTGGGTTTGATTCCTCTGCCCCTCTCGGAGAGCCCGGCAAGCTACTGAGAGTATTCCGCCCGCAGAGCAAAGCCTGGCAAGCTACTCGTGACATATTCGATATGCCAAAATAAAAACTAACAACAAGCCTCACAGTGGAGACGTTACTGGTGCCCGCTCAAGAAAATCGATGAGCAATGGGAGGACAGTGCTTTTTTTGCGGGGGAGAGGGGGATGCTCACACAACAATGCTCAGGATCACTCCTGTTGGGCTCAGGGGACCATAAGGGATGCTGGGGATCGAACCAGGGTCAGCCACGTATAAGGCAAGTCGTCTACCTACTGGACGATCACCCCAGCCCCGGTGTCCATTTCTTTGACCTGCAGATTTGGTGGATGTTTCAGGTGCGCTCATCCTGTGTTTGTTCCAAACACACGAGTGGGTTTTGGGAGGATAAATGACTGGGAGAGCTAACGCCAGCCTTTCATCCAGGCAACACCTGACAACACCTACTGTGTCTGCCAGATTTTCCTACAAGACTCTTTGTTCAATCTGTATACTTGGGGTTTCTTCCCTGCAGGGCCACGGGGACTGAGGTAGAAATTGCTTTCGAGACTTTGTAGATGCAGTTTGCACACTGCTCAGTTTGATAAAGGTCTGTTGAGTGCGGCTGATGTACCAAATGGGGAGATGGGACAGACACGGTTCCTGACCTCACGGAGTTAGGTTCACTGGGGACATGGCAGTAAAGAGCTACACAGGTCAAGGTGAAATTGCACAGGGCAAGTGTCATCTAGGGGCAGTGCATTCTGGTTTGAGAACTTCTGGCGGATGGTTGACTTTAGCAGAGAAGCCTTGAAGATATTATTAATATTGCAGTGACGAAGATTGAACCCACATCCTCCATACACATTTATTATTGTTTTTAAAAACTGTTGTGGGGATCATACCTGTGGTTCAGCGGTCACCAGAGTGACACTTGGCATTGCTGGAAATCAAACTTGGGGACATTCACTTGCATGTACTCTACCTGTTGAGGCACATTTCCAGCCCCTAGGTAAGGTCTTCTTGAGGAAGTGGTCATTGAGCTTTATTGAGAGGTGAACAGAACCTAATGGGATGAGGCAAGAGAAAGCACTCTAGGATGAGAGAACGGTATGTACAAAGGCCCTGGGGCAGGTGGGTGAGTACAGGGTAAGTCTATCTGGAGTGAAGGACTTTAGGTGAGCTTCAAGGAGGCAGGGGGGATGAAGCTAGAGCAGAGTCCTCAAAGTATTCAGCCAATTGTCCCTTGCAGAAAAAAAAGTACTTAGCTCTTCTCTGGAAATCTGTATTTTATTAGGGAACAAACAGAAATGCCCCCTTCCCCTACCCCATTGCACCAGAGTCTACTCACACCCCCTGAATCATTCTTGTGTGTGAGTCTTGGGTCAGAGTGATAGTATGGCACATAGGGCTCTTGCTTTGCACATGTCCAACCTGGGTTCAATGCCCAGCACCCTATATGGTCCCCTAAGAACCACAAGGAGTGATCCCCGAGGGTAGAATCAGGAGTAAATCCAAGCACAGCTGAGTGTAACCCCAAATGCAAAGCTACAACCCAAGGGATGGGTCTTTATCCTGAGAGTTGGGCGGGCCAGGGCTGATGCTCAGCGTAGAGCCCATGTCTTGCATGTATGAGGCTCTGAGTTCAATCCCCAACACCGGGGGGGGGGGAAGTCTGGTCCAGGAGCTCAGTGGTTTCGTCCTGAGACATTGTCTTCAAATTTCCACGGGGCTCTAGGGTGTGTGGGGCACCTGGAGGCAGGGGGAGGCTCTGGATGGAGTCAGACCCCACGCTGCCTCTGTTTCCCTCCCAGCTGCGTGGCGCTGGCCCTTGCTGACGCCCCGGGCTCTGGCTGCTGGCGTCTCCATGGCCTTGGCGGCCTCCACCAGCTCCCTGGGCTGCTATGGCCTGTGTGGCCGGTTGCTGCACTGGCCTGCTCCACCTCCCCATGCCTGCAGTCGGGGCCTGAGTCTGGAGGGTCTGGGCAGCGCAATGGCCGGACTTCTGGGGAGTCCTCTGGGCATCGCGTCCAGCTTTCCCAACCTGGGCGCCGTGGGTCTCATCCAGGTATGTGAATGGCACAGGTGTGAGCATGCGTGCGTGCGTGCGTGTGTGTGTGTGTGTGTGGTGGGTGGTGGGGGTGAGGGGGTGTTGTTGGAGGCTGGGGAGAGGGAAGGACATACTGAGCCCTTGTCAGCTGTACCCAGCTGTGGGGTATGGCACAACTCATAGAGGGAGGTGCCAACCATGGTCAAGGGTAGGAGCCATGGGGAGAGAGTGACTTGCTCCTGATTATCTCTGTGTCATGCCCATGGCTGGGGATACAAGGATGCAAGGTAGAAGGATTAGTCAGCTATAGACCCTGATCGCTTGGGACTTTAGCTAATGACCCTGATCGCTTGGGGCTTTATAGAGAAGTGGAAAATTGATGCAAAAGAATCACTGTTCACTGCTCTCCCATTGTTCACCGATTTGCTCGAGAGGACCCAGTAACATCTCCATTGTGACAATTGTTACTGTGTTTGGCATATTGAATACATCACGGGTAGCTTGCCAGGCTTTG
>JAOXYA010000018.1:13828131-13843359 GCA_028565675.1 Sorex palustris
GCCAGGCTCTCCGAGAGGGGCGGAGGAATCGAACTCGGGTCGGCCATGTTGGCTGCGTGCAAGGCCAACGCCCTACCACTGTGCTATCGCTCCAGCCCTCTTAAGTAAAATTTTTATGTAAATGACATTTTTTTTTGCTTTTTGGGTTACACCTGGCAATGCAGAGGGGTTACTCCTGGCTCTGCACTGAGAAATTACTCCTGATGGTGCTTGGGGGACCATATGGGATGCTGGGGATCGAACCCGGGTTGGCCGCATGAAAGGCAACCGCCCTACTCACTGTACTTTTGCTCCAGCCCAAAGTTCAATTTTTAAAAGGCATCTGTGGGACCAGAACACAGCACAGCAACCTGACATCTGCCATCTCTTGGCTTGATTCCCAGCCCTGCCTGGTCCCCTGTCCCTGCCAGCACTGCCAGGTATGGCTCTAAGGCCTGTTTGTACCCAAAGGTGGCCCTCGTGCCCCAGCACATAGTACCTGAGCATCACTGAGTCCTGAGGCTCTGGACCGAGGGCTCAGCTGGCCAAGAATCACTAGGGCATCCCCCGGACACTCTAAGCAATGTTTGGGAGACTAAAGTGTTCAAAGGCATTAGTGAGGCCAGCAATGTAACTCTGTGGTTGAGTACTTGCCAGGCAAGTGTGATGCTCTGGGTTTGACCCCTGGTGTTACAAAAAGTAAAATAAGATCAACAGCTTGAGTGTTGGAATAAAAATAAATAAATAAATAAACAAATTAAATAAATAAGAAACAAACAAAGAGCAGCCAGAGACACAGTACGAGGGTTAAGGCACAAGCCTCAAATGCAGCCAATGGAGCAATAGTACAGCTGGTAGGATGTTTGCCTTGCACACGGCCAACCCAAGTTCGATTCCCAGCATCCCATATGGTACCCTGAGCACCGCCAGGATAATTCCTGAGTGCAGAGCCGGGAGTAACCCCTGTGCATCGCCAGGTGTGACCCCCCCAAAAAAAGAATCAAATGCAGCCGGCCCGGGTTCGATCCTGAGCACCAAGCGGCACCCCAAGCATTGCCAGGTATAGCCCTGGAGATTTCTGGCACAGCCTGGAGCAGTCCCTGTAATCCCTGGTGTGCAGGGCCCCCAGAGCACCTGAACCACTTGAACCACTGGCCTGGTTGGCACTAAATTGCCAAAAGGGGCCCTGGGGCCTCCTGAGCACCCCCTGGTAACCCACCCCCTAACAGAAAGAAGCAGGTTATGTGATGGACAGTCATGCCAGGAGCAGCAGCGTGCAGGAGGTGACCATGGGTCCAGCCATGCCCAGAACTTGTGACACTCCAGGACAAGGAGCAGAGGGTGCAAAGGCAGCTGAGAGGGACGACAGAGTCTGGGGGAAGCTGTGGGCCCTTTTGGCCTAGGGGAGGGCAGGAGCTCTGACTTTGGGGTGCAAAAGTCGTTACCTCCAAAGACCGGAAACATGGCTCCAAGGACTGGAGAACATGCTTTGCATATAGGAGGCCCAAGTTCCACCCCAGCACCTCCTGGTCTCCTGAGCACAAAACCAGGAGCTCCTGAGCAGCATGGGGGTGAGGCTCAAAACCAAAATCAAACAACAAAACAAAGGCAGAAGCTGTGGGTGCCAGAGACAGAGCTCAGGGGGTGAAGGCACTGGCCTGGCGTGTGGCTGACCAGGTTTAAACCCCGGCACCATGTATGGTCCCTGATCACCGCCAGAAGTGATCCCTAAGCACAGATCTGGGAGTAAGCCCTGAGCATCACCAGATGTGGATCCAAAACCAAAAAAGTGAACACAAATAGGGGCTGGATCAATAGCACAGCGGGTAGGGCGTTTGCCTTTCACGCGGCCAACCTGGGTTCGATTCCCAGCATCCCATATGGTCCCCTGAGCACCACCAAGGGTAATTCTTGAACACAGAGCCAGGAGTAACCCCTGTGCATTGCTGGGTGTGACCCAAAAAGCAAAAAAAAAAAAAAAGTGAACACAAATAAAAAAGCCGGAAGTCCAATCTTGCTCTGAGCTGCCCAGAGTCTGGGAAAGAACTGCTTCTGCCTCAGTTCCACCTCTGCCTGCCAACCAGCATCAGTGAGCTGCAGTGGCCCGTCCCTGAGCCCCCTGCTCCACCCGGAGACAGGGGAAACAAAGCCCCCTTGTGTTCACACCCCTACCCCCCACCTGGGAAAGCTCCCTTCTGCCAGAAGCTTTTGTCTCACTGCAGTGGTTAGGAATTTTAATTTAGTACTTCGGCTTCTCTTTGGCTTGGGGGCCATAACTGGAGGTGCTCAGGGCTGATTCCTAGTTCTGCCCATAAGGGTCACTCCTGGCGAGGATCAGGAGGCCACATGGGGTGCTGGGGATCGAACCCTGGTGGGTTGCTTACAGGACAAACACCTACTCACTGCACTGTTGCTCTAGCCTAGGAAACTGTGTGTGTTGGGGGGGGGGAGGTTGGGGGTTATGCTCCACCTAGTAGCCCTCAAGGGTTATATCGGTTGGCTCAGGAGTGACCCCTGGCGGTTCTAGCGGGACCACACGCACTGTCCAGGATATAAGCAGGTGGACTACGAAAGCAAGTGCCTTAACTCTTGGACTATCTCTCCATCCCAGGGTGAGGAAATTATGCTGCGAGTGATGAAGAATTTTCCTCTCTGAAGTCTGCCTTGGGGTCCCAAGTCTTCCCCCTCCTTCTCTTCTTCTTTCTCCCCACCACACACAGGCTCAGGGCCTGAGGCCTAGCCCAGAGCCTGACAATAATACTCAGGACATCAAACCAAACCAAACCAAACCAAACCAAACCAACCAAACCACAGTATGTGAATAATAACAAAGACAGTAGAAACAAGGCCAGGAGGATTGGTCCACGGTAGGAAACTTGCCACCAAGGGAGAGTGTGCAGTTAGGACAGAGAAGGCACCATTATGACAAGGATAGTTGGAAATGATCACTCTGGGCACAACTGAGTAATGAAAGGAGGGAAACGGGTATGTATGAGAACCTTTCAGTAACGGAATGGCCAACCACATCGCCTAAAGAAAAATGAGAGAGGGAAGAGAGAGAGAAAAAGAAAAGAGAGAAGGGCTGGAGTGATAGCACAGCGGGGTAGGATGTTTGCCTTGCATGCGGCCCGACCCGGGTTCGGTCCACAGCATCTTATATGGTCCCCTGAGCACAGCTAGGAGTAGTTCCTGAGTACCTGAACAAGGAGTACCCCCTGAGCATCGCCAGGTGTGACCCAAAAAGAAAAAAAAAAAAAAAAAAAGATGTGCACTAGTGAAGGGACGGGTGTTGGAACATTGTATGACTGAAACTCAATCATGAACAACTTTACAACTGTGTATCTCACAGCGATTCAATAAAAAAATTAAATTAAAAAAATTCTCAGATCACATCTCCACGGCTCCTGCTTTCAGCGGTGACTCCTGCCCGTGTGGAACCGTCTGGGCCGTCCCCCGGCCCACCTCACTGGCATGCGGGCGAACAGGAGCTGTCGCTCTCAGGCAGACGCCGGTCTTTGAGTCCTTTGTGGTGCGGAACCCCCTAAGGCTGGAGGTTGGGGGCCGCTCCCTAAGTTACTATTATGCGCGAGCAGGTTGCAAACGCGCGTTGCGGGGGCTTCACGGCGGCGGCACCGCGCCACCTCGTGGCGAGTCAGGGTCATTGCGTCCTGTCGCGCTCTGGGTGCCCGTAAACCCAGGTGAGCCGTCTGCAAGTCACGCTTCAGAGGTCTGGAAGCTTGCGAAGTCCAGGGGAACGAGGGCTGAAGGTAGGGGACACCCCGCCGCAACGTCACCCCAAAGCGAGGCCACGACCTACGACAGAAGAAGAAGAGTTTAGGCGTGGGGAAGGACGTCTGCATCTAAGGGCCGGCGTGACAGTACAGTGCGGTAGAGAGCACACCTTACAAACCCAGGTTCCATGCCCCGCACCCCTTAAGGTCCCCGCCCTGAACCCCCCAGTAGTGATTCCTGAGCTCAGAGCAAGGGGTAAGCCCTGAGCACCACCAAGTGTGGCTCCCTCCCAAAATAAATTGCGGTTTTAGCCGAGGAAACCAGGGTGCATAGGGAGAGGGGATGGATCATAGCGGGTCCCCATGGTCCCACTCAGACTCCCTAGAGGAAAAAACCCAAGTCAGCCTGTGCTGTGGCTGGCGCAGTACTCTGTCTTGTGGGAAAGGCAAGGGCCTTAGGGGTCCCCAAGCTGACCCCTTTCTGTCCTATGACTCTGACTGGAGAGCATGCGGGGTGGAGGACGATGCCTGCTCTAAAGTCCAGTGTCCCCCAGCACCACCCCACGTACCCGGTCTATCTGATGGCTAAACCTCCAGAACTGGAGTAGGACCTGGGGAAAAAGGAGTGCAAGATGAGGGGATGAGGAAGTGCAACCCACAGCACCTACATCCCCAGCCAGGTGTTGGATGATGTGTGTGTGTGTGTGTGTGTGTGTGTGTGTGTGTGAATTCCAAGCTGCCAAATAGGAGTACCCCACCTCCTTCCTTCCTTTCTTTTTTTTTTCGTGGGGGGATCTCCCAGAGATGCTCAGGGTTACTCCTGGCTTTGCACTCAGGAACTACTCCCGGCAGTGCTCAGGGGACCATATGGGATTACAGAGATCAAACCTGCCTTGGCTGCATGCAAGGCAAACGCCCTACCTACTGCACTATTGAACCAGCCCCGTGACCCCTCCTGGCCACCCACAGTGGTGTAGGCAATGCCTGGGTGCCGGACTCTGAGCCTGCAAGCTTCACTCCCTGGGATCCAGGGATGTCCCAGGGCGCAGGCATGCTCCTAGCAGGGCAAGACCCCCACTGGACTTGCTGGGAGGAACAGGGACCCCCATGCTCCTCATTCTCAGACCTCAACCCCCAGGACCTTATTTCTCCTAAAGACTTACCCAAGGGGGCACGCCTTGACTTCCCCCACTGCCCCACCTGCTGCCAGAGAAATCCAGGGAACTAAATTCTCCCCCCGACTGAAGAAGATAAAGGCGAAAAATGACTGAGTAGTTCCTGGAAGGGGGAAAGCCTGACCTCCGATGGGGGGTGTGGATCTGTTCCCCCTTTTTTGTACAAAATCAGGAGGTTTTCATCCCCCATAAGTTAAAACCCTCACCATCCCCTCCCTCTCCCAGCCACCCCCATCTACTGGCTCCCCGCAAGAGTTCAGGCGATCTCAGGAAGGGGTCAGGGGATGGCAGAACCCTCACCTACCTCAGCAGACAGAGGGGGCTGGGTACCCATATCACAGAAGGAAGAAAGCTCTGGGGCTTGGAGAAAAGATTCAGCTCTTGGTCTTCAAGCACAGCCAGCACAAAAGGCGGGGGAGGCAAGGAGATGCGTTGGCCGCCTCCTCCGTTCCCCGGTGTTTCACCCCGCAGGGTCCCCGTCAAGTACTCCAGTTTCTAGGCATGGAAATTCACTCATGCCTCATCCTGCACCCTCTGTCTTTGCTGCCAGGTGGTGGGCACAACAGTCCTCTCCTCTTCAGTCTCGGAGCTCAGGCATTACAGAAGCGCTGTCCACCCAGGGCGGAGAATGCAGACGACCGCTGAGACGGGCGAGATCAGCACCGCGGACAGCGCCAGGGCGCCCCGCCCCCAGGCTAGAACCAGTATCCTGGGGACTGGCCAGGGGGGTGGGGGGGGGCAGATAGCGGGGGCTGAATACGAACCCCAGTGGGAAGAAAGGATTGTCCCTCTGGGTCCCAAGAGTTCACATGAATGTGATAACAGACCTCACTGGGGGAGTCAAGGCTGGGAAGAGGGGCGCCCCTGTGTGGCTGCTTCGAAGTGGTAGGCAGTGAAACTCAGCTCCTGGAAATTGAATTCGTGCTGGAGAGGTCTGGACAGGGAGTGGGCAGGGTCCCAGCCAGGGTCACCATTCCAGAAGGCCAAGGCACCCTCGGGGGCAAGAGGCCCTGGGATTGTGCTAAAGAGTCACCTAGCACCCATGTCTTGGCTTATCCTCTGGGACTTGCCATCCAGCTTGGCCCTGAGGCTGTCCCCAGGTTCTGGGCAGGGGCGTGGCAGCCCTTGAGATCCTGGGGAGGAAATTTTCCTGCCTGGAGCACCACATTCATCTCAGGATCTATTTTTTTCCTCCTGCAAAACATGGCAGGACACCCTCTCGCCCTGACCTGGGGTCCTTTCTGCATGCTCCCCCCCCCCAACTCAAACCAGAGAAAGGACCAAGATGGGAGTCTCCCAGCTTTGATGACTATCTAGGAACTGGTGGGTGAGCTCTGGGGAGCTCATGGAGCCTGAATGAATGTTGGGCAGCAGGTAGGACAAGTACTAACACCTTTTCGGAGGCCTGACCCCGTCCACCTTCATCTTATGTGTGACACTTTCGGGGGGGGGGACAGCTCTCAGGGACACCAGCCTGAGCTCAGCTCACTGCTCTCCCTGGGAAGGGCTGGCAAGAATGGGGGGTTGCGGATGGGTTCCTTCCAAGCCAGCTCTGGGTTGAAGACTGGAACAGAGTGAGAGGAAGAAAAGGGAGGCACTGGGTGGGGTGGAGAGGATGGAAACTGGCTGGGGATGCCAAGAGAAGGGGGGAAGGAGATGCTGGTATTTGGAGGGCAGGGGAGTGAGGTGCCACGTGGCAGGGAAGGGGAGAGAAGGAATCCAGGGCATAGAGGAGGAGGGGCATCCCTTGAGCAGTGGCACGTGCACGCGCCACACACACACACACACACACACACACACACACACACACTGGTAATGAGGTTTCTAACACATATGCTGCACGTTCAGGAAACTTGGCTACCCACAAAAGTTGGGGCTCAGCTAATATGGGGGCTTTTAGCCACAGCACTGGTGGGCCTCAGCTCAGCCTGGATTGGGGGTCAGGAGTGGGGGTCTGGTTCGTCCCTACTTGAGGGGCCCTGGGAAGTGCTTCTCTCCCTTTTCTTCATCTCTGGAATGGGTTGGGGAGGAAGCTCTAAGGGGGTCACGTGCCCCAGCCAAGGGCTTGGACCGCTTTCATTTATCCCCTATCTGCGGTCCTGTCCTGGACCCCCCAACTCTCCGCTGGGATCCATTGAGAAGCCCACAAAAGGGGGTGGAGAGGTCATACCCACTTCCTGTGGTTTTCCCCAGCGGTAGGGTGGTAGGGTGTTTGCCTTGTGTGCAGCTGGCCTGGCTGAGCCCGGTTCGATTCCTCTGCCCCTCTCAGAGAGCCCAGCAAACTACTGAGAGTATCTTGCCTGCACGGCAAAGCCTGGCAAGCTACCCATGACGTATTCAATATGCCAAACACAGTAACAACAAGTCTCATGATTGAGACATTACTGGGCCCGCTCAAGCAAATTGATGAATAACGGGAGGACCATGACTGTGAATTGAGGGACCAGAGCAACAGTACATCAGGTAGGGCGTTTGTCTTGCATGCGGCCAACCTGGGTTCAATCCCTGACAATCCATATGGTCCCCTGAGCACCACCAGGAGTAATTCCTGAGTGCAGAGCCAGGAGTAATCCCTGAGTATCACCGGGTGTGACCCAAAATGCCAAAGAAAAAAAAATAATTTATCAAAAAAAATAAAGAATTTATCTTGTTTGTCGGTTTATTGGGGACTGGGCAGTGCTTGAGGCCTTTCTGTCTCAGGAGTGACCCCTGGCAGTTCTCAGGGGACCATGGGTGATGCCTGGAATGGGAACCAGAGTTAGTGGGGTGCAAGGCAACCACCTTAACTGCTGTACCATCCCTATGGGCTCACAAGCATTTCCTGGTGAATTCTTACTGCAGCTCCACAAGAAAGACAAGGCAGGGGTGAGGCCAGGGGACAGTGGCTCAGGGAGGGTCCAGGGGAGAATCAGCACCCCAAGGTCAGACCACTAGGAAATAGGGGGCGGGGATGGGAACTGGAATGGAAACCAGAGCCAGGGGATCTGACCTCAGTCCAGTAGCCAGTCTACCCCCTGCCACCTGAGGGACAGACCACCTCAGTAGGCCAGGGGATGCTGGCAGCGGTCACCAGCTTAGCTAGACCTGCACCAGCTTAGCTTGACCAGCTCCTTCTTCCTGCCAGGAAGAAGGCCCCACGTGTACCCCTCTACAGGGAAACCTCGATTTCTGGGTCTCTGTCCCCACCCGGACAGCAAGTAGTAGCCACTGCAGCAGAACCCTTGCCAGCAAGAACCTTCTAGCATTTCCCAGACCCAAGGGCCAGCTCCTTGCACCTGCAGAGGCCAGGCTGATGCTGAGGGGGCACCCACACAGGCCAGGTGTGATGGGGATCTGCCTGGAAGGAGTCGGTGGCACCCAACAACCAACAGAGCTGGGGAGATCACGGGCTTTCAGGCTTTCTGCATAGGGGAGATTGGGGTTCAGATTGGGGTTCGGGGGCTGGATCAGGGGGAGGATCTTCCTCCACCCCCACTCTTCCTGCACCCTCATCCCTTCAGCCTCAGTGGAGCAGGGGCAGAGTGACTGTTCCACCACCACTGGGACCTGGGGTGTCCAGACGCCTTCTCTAAGAACCCCTTCCTGGGCAGGGTTCAGTGGGGGAAGCTGGGCACTCCCTGCCTACCCCAAGCCAGCCCCCTTACTCCTCTTCCTCCATCCGGGGGAGCCCCACCCTCCACACCTTCCCCTCCATTCATGGAGCAACCCCCTCTTTTCTGTTCCAAATCACCTCCCCCTCCCTCAGACCTTGTCTCTTTAGGATCCCTGAGGGTCCTTGGATGTCTCTTTCTCCTCTGGATCCCCCAGATCTCTCCACCCACAGGGCTATAAAAGCGAAGCAGGAACTGGAGGGGGGGGGTTCCTGTGGTCAATCACGGTCCCATCATCCTCAGTTGGGGTCCCAGGAGCTGGAACCTGCAGGAAGCACGCCCTCCCCATCCACTACACCTCCCTCCCAGGCCCCCAGCAGTGGGAGAAAAGGTTGGAGGGGACTGATTGTAGCCACAGACTGTGTCCCCGGAATGTGGCTTGGGGGGGTCGTTCTTCTTTCTCTTTTTTCTTTAATTTCTGGGCCACACCCAGCAGTGCTCCACACCCAGCAGTGCTCCGGGTTTCCTTCTCACTCGGGAATCACTCCGGGCAGGGCTTGGGGGCTCTCTAGGGGGTGCCAGGAATGGAACCCAGATCTGCAAAAGCCTGAGCCAGTTGTCTTATCTCTCCGATCCTCAGAGCCCCCTTTGAAGCTTGCCCCCCCCCTCTGTATTGCCTGGGTCCCCCAGCGATGCCACCCAGGGAACCACACTCCAGCCTGCCACACTGCGGTGGGACCTGGGAAAGGCTGCAGCAAGCGGAGGGCTCCAGCCAGGTCTGGGGTCCACCAGTATTGGGGAGGGGTAGTGTGAGTGTGGGAGGCGAGGCTGGGGCCAGGAAGTAAAACCTAAGGGTCTCAGAGCTTACCTGAGGCTGGATCACACATTAGCAGGACGAGATGAATGAGAAAAGAGGGGAAAGGGCAAAGATGCCAGCCAGAGAGAGAGAGAGAGAGAGAGAGAGAGAGAGAGAGAGAGAGAAGGCAGCGGATAAATGGGAGGAGAGACCACCGTGAGTGGGGCCTGGGAAGAAGTGGGGGCCCCTAGAAGCTGCCCTCCCAGATGTTCTAGTGTCTCCAGCTCCCCCAGCCAGGAGTCAGGGAAAGGCGGCAGCGGGACACGGGCGCGGGCGCGAGCGCGGGGAGCCGGAGGGACGGCGGGTCTCCAGGGAAGAGGCGAGAGGGGAGGAGGGAGGCGAGGGGGGCGGAGATACAGGAGCCGGGCAGCGGGCGAGAGCGAGGGAAGCGGAAATTTAAAAGTGAAGATGAAGATAACGCAGCCTGGAGACGAGCGGGCGGGAGGGACGCCAGGGGGAGGGGAATTGGGGGGGGGGAGGGACCCGTGGCCCCAAGGGTCCAGGTGGGACTGGGCACCCTGCCCCATCCCCGCCTTGCTGTTTGCCCAGAGTCAGGGAGGCGGAAAAGAATCGGGCCCAAGCCCCGTTGGGGCGCGCGGTCGGGGCCCATCCCCCGCGCGTCTCCCGGGCTGCGGGGCGCAGGGGGGGCTGCCGGGTGCGCCTGGCTGCCGCCCGGCGTGTGACAGACTTTATTGCGATGGGGCGATAAGAGGGGCGGGGGCGGGGGCCGGGGGACCCCAGGCGGCGGCGCTGTAATTAAAACGGAAATTGCGGCCCCTGCCCGCGCGGGGCTGCGGGAGGCGGCCGAGGCGGGGACCCGCGCTCCCGGACACCCTCTCCCCCGGCCTCCCCCCACCCCACCACACCCCAGCTGCCCCCTCCCTCGAAGCCCCGCCGGACCCGCCGCGGCTCCCTGACACCCGCGGGCGCCTCGGGCGGGGATCGCCTGCCCCGAAGCGCAAAGTCTGACGCGTCGTCCTCGCGCGCCCCCCCGCACCCCCCCACCTCCCACCGCCCAGTCCCCAGCGGCGATGAGACAGAGAGGCGCCTCCCAGCCCCTGCTGATCAACATGTACCTGCCAGGTACCCGGGCAGGACGGGGCGGGAAGGCAGCGCTCAGCCGACGGGAAGGGGAACCGGTGGTCCCGGGAAAGGGGGCGCAACCCAAGACTAGAATTGCTGGGAGAATTGAGCCATCCAAAGTGTGGGGGGCCCTTCCATGCAGGTGGAGCCCTTTGGGGGTTTTGGTGGGGGGTCTAGAGCACTCCAAGTGAGGTGGGGGGTATGAGTCCGGGAGGGCGACGGCGCGCTGGCTTTGTGGGGGCTGAATGAAGGAACGGCCGAGGGCGCGCAGGGGGTTTCGGGGTCTGATCGGATTCGGGGCGCACGCAGTGCTGGGAGGCTGTGACCAGCCGGGTGTCGCCCCTGCGCCCTCCTGGCTCCTCACCTCGGCGATCCCGGCGCTGTCGTCGTCCGTGTCTCCCGTGGGCTCCGGTGATTCCCCCACCGGCCTGGCGGGCGCAAAACTCGCTCGTCTTTATACGGCTCCCGCCGGCCCGCTCGGAAGCGGATTTCCTTTTTCCTGGACGCGTTTCCTGACTCGGGCGTTCTGGAGGGGCTCTGCGCGCGGCGCGCCCGGCTAGGCTCCGGGAGGAGGAGCCCGAGACTCGGGGAAGCAAAAACCCCCGCACAGCCCTCCGTCTCGGCCCTGCGCGCTCCTGGGCAAGCCCACAACCTCCTGCCCGTTTCTGCCTGACGCCTCTCTCCTGCTGCCCTAGACCCCGTCGGCGACGGTCTCTTCAAGGAAGGCAAGAGCCCGGGCTGGGGGCCGCTGAGTCCCGCCGTGCAGAAAGGTGAGCAGGGTACACGGGAGGGCGGATAGAGCTGGATGGGGCCAGGCCTACGGTAGCCAGGATGAATATCTAGTTATGGAGAGCAGAGGCAGGGGATGGTTGGGGGGGGGTAGGCTTGGGTGTGGGGTCATTATTGGCGCCTGCATTTCCCCAGAGGCTGGGCTGGGATTGGGGGCAAGGGCAGGGGAGAGACAAGGACCCCCCACCAGTCCTTCTCCGCCACCCACTCACCCTTTTGCTGTTCTGGTGGTCTTTTCCCGCTGGCCAGGGAGCTCAGCTGCTCAATACTGCCCAGTATGGAGACAAGAAATCACGGCCTGATCACTTAAGGTCACCATCACTTCCAGCACCAGGGCCAGCGCCTCCCTGGCCCCCCCCCTCCCTGCAGGGCTCTTTCCACAGGCCTTGGGGCGGATTCCTGGGCTCACCCCAACTCTCACAGGTGGCTAAATCATTCAGGGCCTTGTCTGTGTGGCTGGGGGCCTGACTCAGTCCCCATTCTGTGGGTACCCAGAACCTCACTGTGTTCTAGCGAGCTTTGTCGGTCAACAGGACCGATGCCTCAGCATGGGAGGTCGCCATGCTGTGGCCGAATAACGTGTGCCCACACAAACCTGATCTTGTGCCAACCCTTCAGAACCAGCATCAGGGGGCTTGCTCTCTGCGGGGCAGGCATGGAAAGTGGGAGGTTGACATGAGGGGTGCAGGTTGTGCCTTGGGTCTGAGCCAGTCTTGCAAAAAAAAAAAAGAAAGAAAGAAAGAAAGAAAAGAAAAGAAAAGAAAGAAAAAAGAAAAGAAAAAGAAGAGGGATCTGGAGCAATAGTGGAGCGAATAGGGCATTTGCCCGGCACAAGGTTGATTCAGGTTTGATCCCTGGTATCCCATAGAGTTCCCCCAACACCACCAGGAGTAATTCCCGAGTGCAGAGCTAGGAGTAACCTCTGAGCACAGCCTAGTGTGACCCAAACACAAACATACAAAAAAAAAAAAAAAGGAAGAAGGGATCCATGTGAAACAATAATCAGCTTCAAAGGAAATCCACCCTGGGACCAGAGCGATAGGACAATGGAGATGGCACTCAGTTTGCAAAGCAGCTGACCAGGGTTGGAACCCGGCACCCGGCACTACATGAGGTCTCTGGAGCCAAACCAGGAGTACAAAGCCTTGAGTGTAAGCCCAGAGAACAACCAGATGTGGTCCTAAAGGCAAAAAATAGGGGAGAGAGAGAGAGAGAGAGAGAGAGAGAGAGAGAGAGAGAGAGAGAGAGAGAGAGAATCCAACTGACTCTCATATGTGCAGAGGGTATATGGATTTTTCTCATTGGCCTGACAGGCTCCAAGACAGGGGACAGGCATATCCAGGGAAAACCTAGCCGCTTTCAGACCCCCCCCCCCCCAAATCATCAGGACGGACGGAAGAACCAAAGGTGGGAGGGAATTACCCACAAAGGTTTTGGAATCCTGTCCCCAGGAGCTGGGCCCAGCTTCCGGTGAAGGAATCCCGTCTGCTCCGAACTAAGTGTGGAGCTCTCGCGCTGACCCTGCGGGAATGGGCAGCAAGACAGGCCTCCACTCCTGTCCCCAGGAAGCCAGTCGCCACTCCTATGTTCTCGAGCTGGGGGAGGCTCTTCTTTGTGGGGGCTGGACTTGGTGCCAGGCCCAGGGGAGCTGCCGAGAGTTCCGAGAGTTCCGCAAGCCGCAGCCCTAGTGGCGGGTCTGCTTCCCCGCGCCCTGGTGCAACCTCTACCACGAATAAGGTGGGTACCAGGAGGGCTCCGGAGGCGGCTCTGCTCGCCTCGGAGGGTCCCGCCCTCGCGCCTTGAGGGCGCCTCCGCCTGCAGGCCCCCCGGGGCCAAAGTAGAAGGCTCTTCTGGCTAGTTCTCTCCAAGCCGCGCGCTCGCGGCGCTGCGCCCTCCGACATGCACGGTGCAAACCTCCTCCCAACCAAAAGATTGCTCGGCCCCGTCTGGGGGGCGGGGGGTGGGCTGTGTCCAGCTCTCCAGCTAGACCGCCCCCGCCCCCTCAGGCCTTCTTCGTCCCCCCACCGTCCCCATCCGACCTCCCCGGGCGGCGGCGGTTCACCGTGAGCCCTCTGCTTCCTTTCCCACCCCCTCCCCACCCCCTCTCGGCACAGGCAGCGGGCAGATCCAACTGTGGCAGTTCCTGCTGGAGCTGCTGGCCGACCGCGCCAACGCCGGCTGCATCGCGTGGGAGGGCGGCCACGGCGAGTTCAAGCTCACCGACCCCGACGAGGTGGCGCGGCGCTGGGGCGAGCGCAAGAGCAAGCCCAACATGAACTACGACAAGCTGAGCCGCGCGCTGCGCTACTACTACGACAAGAACATCATGAGCAAGGTGCACGGCAAGCGCTACGCCTACCGCTTCGACTTCCAGGGCCTGGCGCAGGCCTGCCAGCCGCCCCCCGCGCACGCACACGCCGCGGCCGCCGCGGCCGCCGCGGCCGCCGCCGCCCAGGACGGCGCCTTGTACAAGCTGCCCGCCGGCCTCGCCCCGCTGCCCTTCCCCGGCCTCTCCAAACTCAACCTCATGGCCGCGTCGGCCGGCGTGGCGCCCGCCGGCTTCTCCTACTGGCCGGGCCCCGGCCCCGCGGCCACCGCCGCGCTCTACCCGGGGCCCGCCTTGCAGCCCCCGCCCGGGCCCTTCGGCGCTGTGGCCGCTGCCTCGCACTTGGGGGGCCATTACCACTAAGACGGGGCGGCCGGAGGGGGGCTCAGGAGCGCGCGGCTACGCCCAGCCCCGACGACGACGGCAAAAGGACCCCCGAGCCGCCGCCGCAGCCGCCGCACGGCTCCCCGCTAGCGGGAGACGGGACACCAGCCCCCTGCCTCGCCCTCACCCCCAAACCCGTGACTGGGGGACCCTTCTTTGACTCCCATCTTCTGCCAGACCCCTGAAGGGCATTGGGGGCCCCCTCCCCTATCTTTTTTCTGCACCCCCCCCGCACGGCAGCAGGCCTGGCTCCTGGAACCCCGTCTTTTAAGAAGCCCCCCATCAAACACCAACGCTTTTCTTATCTCCCCCCTCTGTTTTCTCCCCCATCGACTTGCCCCCGTCCGGTTTGGTGGGGGGCCTGGAACGTCCCCCTTTCTCTTCCGGGCTCCCCAATCACACAATCGTGATTTACAGCCGCCTCCCCCCTCCCCATCCACCCTCCCGTGCGGGGCGGGGCGGGGACCCCAGCATTTCCAATCCCTCTTAGCCTCCATTAAAGCTGCCGAGCCCCCCCCCCCCCACGGCCGCCTCTGGCTGTTTTTTTGGTTTCTTTCTTTCTTTCTTTCTTTCTTTCTTTCTTTCTTTCTTTCTTTCTTTCTTTTCCGGCGGGGAAAGGGGAGAGTGGTTGTCTGCCTCGGGAAAGTTCTGCCAAGGGAGATTCTAGAACGTGGGGGCCCAGCTCGCTGGAGAGGGGCAGGGCGGGGGAGGGGAGGCGCGTGAACGCTGCAGCACCGACCAGCTCAGCCTCCCGCCCCAAAAGTTGACCTCAACCTCCCAAACCCATCTTCCTTCTCCACTTAGCTCAAGTTTCCCCAATTTCCTTACCCCACCCCATCTCACACAAGCCTCCCCACTACTCACACCTGCCCCCCACACCCTGCAGCCCTGCGCTCAGGTCTCTCTGCCAGCTGGCCCAACCTCCTCTCAGTCCCCTTTGGCCCTTCATCCCTCCATGGTCCTCCTCCTCCTCCTCCCCCTGCGCCTCCTCCTCCTCCTCCCCCTCCCCCTCCTAACCTCCTCTCAGTCCCCTTTGGCCCTTAGTCCTCCCCTGGTCCTCCTCCTCCTCCTCCTCCTCTTCCTCCTCCTCCTCCTCTTCCTTCTGCTCCTCCTCCTCCTCCTCTTCCTTCTGCTCCTCCTCCTCCTGCTCCTCCTGCTCCTCCTCCTCCTGCTCCTCCTGCTCCTCCTGCTCCTTCTCCTCTTCCTCCTCCTTCTCCTCTTCCTCCTCCTCCTCCTCTTCCTCCTCCTCCTGCTCCTCCTCCTCCTGCTCCTCCTGCTCCTTCTCCTCCTCTTTCTCCTCCTCCTCCTCTTCCTC
>JAOXYA010000018.1:13856088-13884486 GCA_028565675.1 Sorex palustris
CGATCTACATGCTCACACACACACACACACACACACACACACCCATACTCTCAGACTCACACACCCTCAGGCTCACACACTCTCAGGCTCACACACACCCTCAGGCTCACACACACACCCACACTCTCAGGCTCACACACACTCAGGCTCACACACACCCTCAGGTTCATATACCCTCAGACATACACTCTCAGGCTCATACACTCTCAGGCTCACACACTCTCAGGCTCACACACCCACAGGCTCACGCACCCTCGGGTTCACACACTCTCAGGCTCACACACACCCTCAGGATCACACACACCTTCAGGCTCACACGCCTCATCAGACTCACACCCTCCCCCCCTCAGGCTCACAGGCCCTTGGGTTCACACACTCGCAGGCTCACATACACCCTCAGGCTCACACACCTCATCAGACTCACACCCCCCCTCAGGCTCACACACCTCATCAGACTCACACCCCCCCTCAGGCTCACACACCTGCAGGCTCTCACACCCCCTCAGGCTCACACCCCCACAGACTCTCACACACACCCACACTTTCAGGCTCACACACCCTCAGGCTCACACACATCCTCAGATTCACACACCCTCAGACTCATACACTCTCAGGCTCATACTCACACACACTCACACCCTCACACTTACACACATCCTTAGGCTCACACCCACCCACACACTCACACTTATACTCACTCACACCCACATTCACCCTCACTCTCACTCATACTTATACCCTCACCCTCACACCAACACCCACACCTACACCTACACCCACATCCCACATCCATACTAATGCCCTCACACAAACACACACTGTCACTCACTCACACCCTCAGGCTCACACATATTCACATTCTTATACACTTACTCCCTCACACATGCTCACACCCACACCCACACTCATACTCTCACACACCACACTTACACTTTTATGTTCACACACATCAACAACCACACTCATACCCTCATGCTCATATACACTCACACCCACACACTCACATCCACATTCATCCTCATGCTCACTCACACCCAAACTCACACCCAGGCTCACACCCTCACACTCACATATGCCATCCTCACTCTCTTATTCTCACTCACACCCACACTCAACCCCCCCAGGCTCACCCTCACCCTCACCCTCAGTCTCACCCACACCATCACACATATTCTCACACACACACACACACACACACACCACACACACACCTTCACACGGCCTTCACACACATTCTCACCTCCACATGCTTTTAGCCATACCCTCGCCCTCACCCTCACCCTCACCCACGTCCTCACCCCCACAGCCTTACACCGATACCCTCACCCTCGCCTCACCCTCACCCTCACCCACATCCTCACCCCCACAGTCTTACATTGATACCCTCATCCTCACCCTCGCCCTCACCCTCGCCTTCGCCTTCACCCTCACACCCTTCCACCCATACCCTCGCCCTCACTCTCGCCTTCACCCTCACCCACACCCTCACCCCTACACCCTTACACTCATACCCTTGTCCTCACCCTCACCCTCACCCTCGCCCTCGCCCTCACCCTCGCCCTCACCCTGGTTCATGTGCAGCTGTGTGGGGCTCTCTGGCTCTGGGCTGGAGGGTCTCCTGTCCCCTGCTGTCCCCAGGCAGCAGCAGCTCAGACACCTAGCTGTGGGGCAAGCTGGGCCGGAGGCCCTCTGTGGGGTGGGCTCTCTGAGGTGTGTCTGGGGCACAGGTCCTTCAGGAGAGGGGCTGGTTTCTGGTCCCCAGGCTGATCAGGGTGCAGACGTCCCTTCACTGACTCTGGCGGTCCCTGCCTTGGAGCTCAGCCTCCAGGCACCTTCACGTCAACGTGCCATCACACTGGGGGCAGTGGGGACAGGCAGTGCCAGGGAGGTGCCATCCCAGGCAGCTTGGAGCTCCCTGCTCTCACCACAAATGGCCGCTGGTGCTGGAGAGGCCGGAGAGTCCTGCATGGATGCGGCCTCAGAGCAGCCCTCCTGCCCAGGAGACCCGCAGGCAGGGCCACCAGTGCCGAGTCATGGCAGACCCCACTGGTGCCCAGCTGTGGGGTGCTCTGAGAGTTGGAAGGGTGCCCCTTTTCCATCTTTATGCCCTGCAGCACAGGCAGTTCCGGTCTGACCATGACCCCTTCCTGGCACCTGAGCCGCCAGCAGGTGATGGGGCTGTGGGATTCTTGTGGAAGAGCATGAAGCCGCAGCCTCCCGTGCCACCGACCGCTGCAATGGCGTTCACTTGGAGGCACCGTTGTAGCTTTGCAGCTTTATTGCTTTGTCTCCAACCCATCCAGCCCTCCCCAGCTCTCGTGACCTTGAGCGCTGACTGTGGGGAAAGGGGCCGGGTGGACCCAGGCCCATGGAGCTGGTCCAGGCAGGATTGTGCAAATAATTTGATGAAATGTCCTTGGAAGAGGCCTGGATGGTTTGGGCTGACCCTCAAGGCTCCAGCACAGCTGTGGGCGGCTGGCAGGAGGGGGCGGGCCTGCATTCAGCCTCTGCCCCCCTATCCCCCACCCCAGCCTTCTCTGGCACCCGTTTCTGCTCCTGGAGAGGGAGTTTCTCAAGAAGTCCCAGAAGCAGCCCTGCAGCTGACACTTGGGTGGGGCCTGGGGATGTCTCTGCAGCCAGGAGCTTTCCAGAAGGTTCCTCCCCCTCCTGGCCTGCTGCAGTGACCCAGGAGAGCTGGTGGGAGGCTGTTGGTGGAGAGGTGGGCCGGCGGAGGAGGGCATGGCAGGAAAGGACTGGGGGGCATGTCAGGGAAGCGGGGGATGTGGCGGGCAAGTACTGGGGACGTGGGTTGGGGAGCTGGCCAAAGCTGAGGGTGCGAACTTGGGAACTGTGCACTGGGATGGCCACCTGGCCTCTGGCCCCCCATGCCCATACCCCTGCCCTCAGCTCCTGCCACCCCTGAACCCTAGGGCCAGGCAGCAGATGAGTCACAGGTGAGCTTCACCACTCTCAAGCCCAGTCAGGAGACAGAGACTAAATATTTATGGGTGGTCAGCTCCACCTTGACCTCACACAGAACCGGCTTCCAGAGAGACAGACTGGGTTTCGGGGGCACCCCATTTCTGCCCCAGCTCTTGGCTTCTCAACGTGTGAGTGCCCAGCCTGAGATCTCTGCTCTGCAGCCATGCAGTGTGTGTTCTCATGTCTGTCTGCACATGTGCACGATGTGCATGAGAACATGTGTGCTGTTCTCATGTAAGAACATCTGTGCCTGTGGTATGTACAATGCACATATACATGTGTCTGCATCATGCAGCCTGGTGCACACACACGCACATGCATCTCCACATGTGTGCACAGATTGCCTGGTGAGTGCACGCTGCATATACTCACATGGTACACGTGTGTTCACATGTGCAGAAAGTGCAGAGACTGTGTGTGCAGCACAAGTGTGGGAATGTGTGAGTAGCTGTGCTGAGGTGGAGGGTGAAGAGGGTGGTTAGGGCTTCTGCTGGCCCTGCCTGTCCACGGGGACCCCTGCTGGGCTCACACACACTGGCCCTCATTGCTGAATCCTCACAGGGCTCAAAGCTCGCAGGCAGTGGGAGATGCTGCAGGACACAGGCTTGCGTGACTGGGGGCAGCGGGGGCAGGGCAAGGAAAGGCCTGGTGGCTCCCACCATTGTGCTGCTGATGTTCACGGAGGTTCCAGCCTAACCTTGTGGTTGCTGTGTGGTTCCAGCCGCCATGGCAGGCCAGGACCGTCTCCACCCCCGGGAACTGTCTTCGTCCACTCATATCCCACAGGTTCTGGGAAGAACTGGGCCCCTGGCCAGCAGCCCCGAGGACCAGGTGTCTCTTGCTCCAAGAGGACATTCCTGGCAGCCACCAGCTGGCCTGGAGCTGTAGAACATCCCGGCCCCAGGAGGGTGGTCCCATTCCAGCGCCGCAGCCCAGTGGCCTAGGTCCAGGGAGGCAGGAGGCTCTCATCAGCTTGATGCCCACCCGGATGCCTGAGCTGCAGCAGGAGCAGGGATGGCGGTGCCCCACCCACCACGGTCCCAGGCAGGCAGTAGGTTCAGGGTCCCTGACTGCAGCCCCCTGGCTCCTGGGCGGGTAGGACCACTGTCGGGGCTGTGTAGGGACCCCTTGGCCATCCCCCCTTGCAGCTGTGTGGGGTCGTGACCTGCTACTCCCCTTGGCTTGAGTGTGTTTAGAGCTGCTTCATGTCACAGGGAATGACTCATGCGGGCGGGGACCAGCCGTTCATTCCTGAGAGCAAGGGGGAAGACGGGGAGGCCAGGACGAAGCTCGGACTCAGCCCTGTGAAGTCCCCTTAGGTTCCTGGGGCCGCTGTGAACTGGACAAGGGCCCTCCCCAGGGTACTGAGCCTGAGCCAGGGGAGCCTCTGAGCCCAGAGGGCCAGAGGGCCGTGGGAGGGAATACTGGCTTCACGCCGAGAATATTGTATCATAGATGTTGCTTGAGTGTCTGCACTGGTAGGTATAGAACTGTAATAAAAATATGGATACCAAAAAGCACATAGGCTGAGATATATAACACTTGATATAAATGAAATGTCAACCTGACATTTTGTTGTTGCAGATGTATATAATCCCTTGCAGAATAGGAGTGAACAAACTTTTCTTCAACTGGTAGAGGGCAACCATAAATGCCATGGGTGAGTGACATACTCAAGCCAATGGTTTGACATACTCAAGCCAATGGTTGAAGAGTTTATCTTACCTTGCTTTTTAAAGATGCTCCTTTAATGCTTTGTACAAGACTGATTTCAAGGCTATGAATTCCCTCAATTGTTGCCTGTCCCTGAAGCTCTGTGTCATTTCTTTAAATATGAATAATGATCTAGCTGGATGGAGTGCTCTTGGGAAAAGTTCACTGAGTTTTTGTAGTATAGACTTTCTCTTCTGGTTTGTGGAGTCTCATTTGATAGATCTGTTGTGAATCTTATGGACTTTCCTTTGTGTGCAAGTTCCTTTTTTGATCTTTGGATTTTGTAATTTTGAGTACAATATTTCTTGTAGTTTCCCTGTTTGAGTCTATTTTAATTGGGATCCTTTGGACCTCTTGATCTTGGTGCCCATAATCCTCACTGTAGCACTGTAGCACTGTCCTCCCATTGTTCATCTATTTGCTCGAGTGGACACCGGTAACGTCTCCATTATGAGACTTGTTGTTACTGTTTTTGGCATATTGAATATACCACAGGGAGCTTGCCAGGCACTGCCATGTGGGCGGGATACTCTCAGTAGCTTGCTGGGCTCTCAGTAGCTTGAGAGGGACAGAGGAATCGAACCTGGGTTGACCATGTGCAAGGCAAACGCCCTACCTGCTGGGCTATCATTCCGTGATCCTCATCTCTGAGAAATTCTTATCTATGATTTCTTTAACTATTGTTTCTTCACCAAAGTTGCCTTTCTGTTTTCCATGGATTACAATGATTCCTGTATTGCTCCTCTTGAGCTTGTCCCACAGTTTTCTACTATGCTGTTCACTTATTTTCAAACTATTTTCCACCTTCTCTTCTGTTTTTTCTCTTCTAGCAGTTTCCTCTGTCTCATCTTATAGCTTTGTGATTTTATCCTTAGCTACTGTTAATCTTTTGCTCAGAGCTTCCATTGAATCTTTATATATCTATATCACCATCTCTTCATTTCTGTTTGTCATTTTCTCATTTTGGCTCTCATACTTTCTTGTCCTTTGCTAACTACCTGTGCCATTATTTCTTTGAGCTCATTAAACATCCTCACAATGGCATCACTAAACTTGCTGTCTGATAGGTTACAGAGCTACTTGGTTCTGGTTGAGCCTTCTGTGTTATATTTTTTTGTTCATTGAGCTTTGTGGACTTCAATGCGTCTTCCCCATTGGGTTTGCTGTGCTTATGCTGTGCTGAGGGTGAATCTTTGGAATAAGCCCCATTCCACTGGAATTCTCTGAGGAATCTGATGGAGTTGTTCTTTTCTGTCTGCCTGTCTTCACCTTGTGATAGTGTAACTGTGAGCAGTGTGAAATTTGATGAAGGAGCTGTTGTGTGGCTGCATAAGTGGGTGCTACAGGTACTGTGGTCTAGGCCCACTGAAATGGAGGCGGTCGGGTGTGAAGGCTGCTTGGGAGGGAGGGAATTCGCCCCAGCTCTGAAGGCCTTCGAGTCTCGACTCTCACCTTCTCACGTGGGTTCCTGCCTCTGCCTCGCTCTTCTCCCATAGGCCCCGGCCTCTGTGCAGACTCGCCCCTTCCTGCTGATGTCTGTCCTCCCCCACAGCAAAACTTCTCGGTTTTGCTCTGTTTTTATCACTGCCTCGACAGAGCACAGTGCAGCACTGTGGCTGCGGCTGAGTCAACCTCCAGCTCTGGGTTCTGGGATTGGCTGGGCCACTCACAGACCCAGTGCGCCTGAGTTCTCAGGAGTGCTCGGCTGTGGCCTCCCTTAGGGGCGGCAACACACAGACGAGGGCTGCGGGAGGTGTGATCCAAGGTGACGGCAGTGCCCGGAGTTCAGCTCCATGGCAGAGGTCAGCAGCCTTCCTTAAGGGCCGGCTTGGAGGCTACACAGGGTCACTCCCTGGGTGTCCAACAGTGAAGGCGTCAGGGCCGGTGAGGCCAGCAGGGTCATAGGCGGCAGCATGAATTTGCAGTAACATTCTACCGTGGGCGCAGCCTCTGCAGACAAGGGCTGGTGTCCTGAAATAGCTGCCTCCCTCGTGGCTTCAGGTCTCACTCGAGCCTGGCGATCTTGTGCCCAAACTAAGCGTGTGTAAGTGAGTTTACCCAGGGCAGGGACCTGGGGCCAGTCCGTTTACTAGGGCCAGGTTGTCTTCTCATTCCTCACCCCGCAGGAAGCGGAACACCACCGGCCCACGCCACTCACAGAGGCTGAGGCAGGGGCCCACTGGACAGCCACTGGCTGGAGCCTGTGAGTTGTGAGGCGTCTGCCCACACCCCGCTGGGCCCCACCCAGGGCCCGGGAACCTCCTAACTGCCTGGTGCTGAGCTGGAACTGAGTCACAGCTCATCTGTAAGCAATGACTCAGGTTTGCAGCCAAGTGGGAGAGCTTGGCTGCCTTCCTCTCGGGAGAAGCCCAGGAGGCCAAAGGTGCCACTGGCCCTTCAGACGGAGCTGGGACATGCCTTTGGAGAAGTGGGGCTGCCGCTTGCTCACGCCGCGCACTCAGGCAGGTCTTCTCTGCCTTGCCCTCCTGTGAGGCCTGGAAACTGTCAGGGCCTCTGCTGGCTAGTGTGAGGTCATGAAGGTACGACCCCAGGAGTGGGGACGCTTCTGGTGGGTTTGACCTTGGGCCACCACGCAGATGCTTCTGAGGCCTGAGCACACACTGTGTGGGCCCGCAGTCCCTCCGAGACCACGTGCTCTGCGCAGTCACCTGGACCTGACACTCCCACGTTCTGGAACCAGGCCACGTTCTCTGGCAGGGCTCTGGAATGCTCCAGATCCATTTGAGAGAGCGCAGAGATGTCTAGTTCCCAGGCTGTCTCTGATCTGTCTCTGTGGCTTGGGACAGTGGTGAGAGGTGCCAGGTGGAGGCTCCAGTGTCGCCAGTGCAGGGACTTTACAGGGATGCGTGAGACGAGCCACTCTCCCTGCCAGCACTTGCACCCCTGCCCTCTCAGCCCAGCCGGCTGCCCTCCTGGGCTCACAAACTCTTTACTGATTTTTGCAGCAGTGTCTCACTTCCGGCTACTGATTCTTGACAGGGGCTGGCCATGCGGATGCCTCCAGACCCGTCCTTACCCTGACTGGGTTCCTGCACACTCTGCCTCACTTGTGCCCAAGTGCCCTTCTGGCCTGGAAAGCTATTTGCTCCCTGGAAATAGTGTCCTGGGCCTACTCTGTTCCCCCTCATGCTGCTGGCCCTCAGAGGTCATTCTCCAGTCCATACCTCCACGTTCAGTTGCTTTCATGACTTCCTTTCTGCTCCTCAAATGAACCTGGGCTGGCAATGAATCTCGAGGTTGCTGAGGCAGTTTCTCTATTGTCGTCTTGATTCCATTCATCCCTTTTGGTTTGGGTTTTGGGCCATACCTGGCAGGGTTTACTCCTGACTCAGGTGACCATAAGGGATTAAACCCGGGCGGCTGTATGCCAGGCAAGCACCCTTCACACTGTACTATCACCTCTGGTCCCTCCATTACTTTTTTCCCCCCACAAAATTAAATGGGCTGGAGCAATAGCACAGCGGTAGGGCATTTGCCTTGCACGCAGCCAACATGGCCGACCAGAGTTCGATTCCTCTGCACCTCTCAGAGAGCCCGGCAAGCTACCGAGAGTATCTCGCCCGCACGGCAGAGCCTGGCAAGCTACCCGTGATGTATTCGATATGCCAAATACAGTAGCAATTGTCACAATGGAGATGTTACTGGGCCCGCTTGAGCAAATCGATGAATAACGGGAGGACCGTGACCGTGACTGTGACAAAATTAAATACTTTAGAAAACTTAAAAGTCTTAAAAAAAACCTTTAAAAATTATCTATGTGTAGTTTACAGGGATGTCAGCGTTTCTGGTGTTCTGCAGCCCCGCTCTCAGCGCCTGCCTGGTTGCCCCCTCGCGGCTCCTCCAGGCTCTGGGCTGTAGCTGGGCTCAGCTCTGTGAGGGCATGGGCGCCGTCCTCTCTGACAGGATGTGAGTCCCCTGAAACTTAGCGACAGTTTCACCAAGGCCCGGGATTCTGTGTGGGCCTTGCCTCGAGAGCGGCAGCCCAAGCTGTGCACTCAGCCCTCCCACCCACTGAGCTAAGGGTTCTGGTCCTCTTGTCACTGCGGCCCTGCCAAGCTGGGCAGAGTGACCGAGAGGACCGGAGTCAGCGCTGTGCGATGGTAGGAATGATAACACTGAGTGTGAGCTCAAACAGGCTGTCATGTGCTCTCTCCCCGTCTCTCCCTCTCACCCTCTCTCTTCCTCACTCTTCTCCCTATCTCTAGATCTTCCCCCGTCTGTCTCTGTCTCTCTCTTCTCCTCTCTCTGTCTCTCTCTCATCTCTCTCTCTCCCTCACTCTTCTCCTTATCTCTGTATCTACCCCCTCTGTCTGTCTCTGTCTTCCTCTCTCTTCTCCTTCTCTCTCTCTCTCACCCTCTCTCTTGGTCTCTCTGTCTTCTCCTCTCTCTTCTCCCTATCTCTTTATCTCTCCCTGTCTGTCTCTCCCTCTCTGTCTCTCTTCTCCCTCTCTCTCTCCCTCTCTGTCTGTCTGTCTTTCTCTCTTTCAGTGCACTCACACGCTTTCTGGGCTCTTGGCTTCTTGCCCGTGACTGGGGTGGCATCATTGTCCTGAGATCACACAGGTGTGTTTGGGCAGAGGAGATGCAAGGCAGGTGTCTGCAAAGACTGGGCAAAAGTTGCCCAGAGCCACCCCACTTTGTCAAGACTGATACTATTGAACTGGTAAAGAAAATTTCAGCCACATACTCGACACTGCTGGGCCAAACAAGGGCTGAGAGTTTGTCCCTGAGCTTTTGGGGCCACCTGTGCCCACACTGTATCCGAGTGCTGATCTGCGCATCCTACTGTCCCCTGACTCCACCAGCAGCCATCTGCACCAGCCCCCTGATATGTCACGGGAAAGTGTGACCTGACCCTGGGCAGTGCAGAGAGACCGTTTCTGTCTCCAGAACATGCGACTGTGACCGTACTCTGTTCCCTTACATCTTGTTGAGATGAGAGGCCGTGCTTTGTCCTATTCCAGATCACGGTTGATCTTGTCTGCTCTTAATCAAGACTCTGAAATGAAGTTTTAGGGCATAAACGTGGTCTCAGGCTTTGAGTCATTTGCCAAGAGTTAGCGGCCCTGGCCACTGCGCAGTGTGTGGCTGGACAAACAAGGCTTCTTGCCCATCTCTCCTGTTTGACTTTGGCAGCTCTCATTGAGTTGGGCAAACTTGGGTGCAGCAGAGGACAACTGGGCACACAACTCAGGGCTGCGGGGATGCCGGCAGGGGATGATTGAAGACGACTAGTTCAGCCACCGGACATGCAGGAGAACGGGGGCCCGGCACGTCCTACAGAGTCTGAGGCAGCTGGGCCCAGGCTGGGCCAGCTCCTCCCACAGCCCTAGGTGGATGGGGCTTCCCATTTGTGGCCTCTTTGTCTTTGGGTTTCTGAGTCTCCAACAGATTTATAGGCGGGAGAGAGCCTGTTCCTGGCTCTCTCTGCGGGCTCTTTCCCAAACCCATCAGCCACATTCTCAGGAACTTCCGAGCAAGCAGGAGGATTCAGTGCTTGGGGGAGATTTGCTTTTGCTGGCAAGTGCTGAGTCCTCCAGTTGTGGGGAGAATGACCCCTCACAGTCACACGGACTGAGAATGTCACGCTGAATAATGTTTGCTGAAAAGCAGATGCTATGCAAATGGATCTAGAAAGCCACTTGAATTTGCTTCCTTTGGGACAAAGCATGTGCATGAAAGACCCTGAAAAGGCACATTAGGTGCCCTGGGTCGCTCGTGACTGCTGTGCCTGTCACCCTTTGGGGATGCCTCAGTGCAGCCCGGGTCTCCCGTGAGGTCAGGTGAGGCAAGCGTGCGGCTCCAAGCAGAGGACCAGACCCAGTCGTTTCTCAAGAAAACCCTGGGAGGCCACGCTGCCCTCTGCCCCTTAGATTCCTGAAACCGAAGCTTTGAGGAGGCCAGCTCCTGGGTCATGCTTTGAAAATACTCCCCAAGCCTATGATGACCTCACTGGGGTCACATCTGGCCTGACGGCCACACGCCAAATTCATCCCGTGCAGGGCTGAATGTGCAAAACTGAAGTCCAAGGGAAGAGGGAGGAGACAGGGAAGCAAGGAAAAGTGTGTGGATCCCAGACCTCGCTCATGGCCAGGTGTGACCGGGGCCACCCCCCAGCAGGGCACTGGGCTAGTTCTGTTGCATTTCTTGATGGCACCTTCTGTTTTGAGAGACTTCAGGGTTTCTGCCCACTTTCATTGTGGTCTTACCTTATAGATTTAAACAACTTTCTAGATGAATGAATAAACATTTCAATCATGTTGTAGCTTGTCTGTTTGTTGTGGCGGGTGTGGGTCTAAATTCTTTGGTATTTAGGCATTTTCACACAGAGTTTAGAATCATCTTGTCACATTCTATTGATATTTGTGAATCTGTAGCTGAATCTGGGAGAGAATTGGCATCCTAGCAATATTGATTTTGTCCAGTTTTTGAGGCTCTATTTAGTTTGTTTTTTAAATTTTTTTCTCAACAATATTTTGTAGATTTCCGTGGATGAGTCTTATCCACATTTTGTTAAATTTATCTTAAATAATGTTAATTCTCCCCACTATATGGTTTCCATTTTTCTGTTGTCATTGTTGGTGTATAATCATCTGATTTTTTTTCCAAATTCCACAATAGTTAATCCACTTATTTTTTTCTTGTAATGCTTTGTTGTTGATCCTTAGCATGAGCTATCCATAATAACATCCTTACCTACCAAAGACAGATCAACAACTTTCCTTTCTATGTGTCTAATTTAAATCCTCTTATCCAATTCTATTGCATGTTACTGGGCATTTCAGCAGTGTTGAACAGGAGTGGGGCTCAACATCCTGGCATAGTTCTGGATCTGGGCTTGAAAAGTTCGGCGTTTATGTCCTGAGAACCGCCCCCCACCCCCCACACACACTGTGTTTCATAGGGGCTGGTCCAGTTTACCTCCCACCAGTGCTGTCCCGCTCTCCTTCCCCCCACACCTACCACATATTGTTCCTGGGCTTTGGAGATAGGCGTGAAGCTCTCCTCAAAGGGGTGAAGCTAGTTCTCACTATAGTTTTGATTTATATTTCCCTTATAACAAATTCTATTTCTTTAATTTTTGGAAGGACTTGCTATTTGATTTGTTCTAGCCTCTTGAAATGATTTGAAGAGGGGCTGGAGCAATAGCACAGCGGGTAGGGTGTTTGCCTTGCACACAGTTGACCTGGGTTCGATTCCCAGCATCCCATATGGTCCCCTGAGCACCACCAGGAGTAATTTCTGAGTGCAGAGCCAGGAGTAACCCCTGTGCAATGCCGGGTGTGACCCAAAAAGCAAAATAAATAAATAAAAAATAAAAAGACACAACTATTAAAGTATTAAGGATAATGGGGTGCAGGGAGGGAGTAAATGAAAACACCAGGCCATATCTCTTCAAACACATATCCCAAAAGGACCAATAAGCTCTTGTAGAGGATGTTAATGACATGAAATGCTGCACAGTGACCAAGAGAGGGCTGCAGAGAGAGTCCAGGGGTTAAGCCCATGCCTTGGATGCAACCCACCCTAATTCCACCTCTCTTGGCTTCTCCGTGGACCTAGGGGAGTCCCTAGGCTAACTGAGCACTGCTTGAGGGACTCCAGGAGGATCAAGGTTGAGAAAAGGAGGACGGAATTTGTCCCCATATTGTTCATCACGGCGACATCATCTCATACACGCCTGACAAGGAAAAATAAATCTGTCGCTCCCTTTCCCTATCAAACTGGTATGGACATGAGTCCTCTCTGGGGAGCTTCTCAGCTTTCCCCTGGGTCCTGACTCTCAGACGCCAGAAACTGGCTTTCACTGGAAACCACTGAGATGTTCAGAAGAAAATCCCCATGGCACAGAATCATACGAGCTGTCTTTAAGCAGTTGCCCTTAATTCCTCTCTTTCTCTCCCTCTCTCTCAATCTATCTCTCTCCCTCCTCCCTCCCTGCCTACCTCCCTCCCTCTTTCTCCCTTCTTTCTTTCTCTCTCTCTTTCTCCATCTTTGTGCCAAACCCTGTAGTGCTCAGGAGTTACTCCTGGCAGTGCATTCAGGGATCACTCCTGGTGGTGCTCAGGGGACCATATGGGGTGTCCAAGATCAATCTCAGGTTGGCTGTGAGCAAGACAAGCACCCTACCCACTGTACTAACTAGCTGCTCCCATCAAAATGCTCTTTCTTAGGGCCCCCGCTAAAGGTCTGGAGCACCTGTTCTGCGTGCGGGAGGCTTTGGATTTAATCTCCACACTACATGGTCCACTGAGTAGAACCAGGTGTGACTCAAACAAACAAAAGCGTTATTTCTTTTTGTTGTTGTTGTTGTTTTGTTTTGTTTGGCCACACTTGGCAGTGCTCAGGGCTGACTCCTTGCTCTGTGCTCAGAAATCACTCCTTGTGGGCTCAGGGCATCATATGGGATGCTGGGGGAATCAAACCCAAGTCGGCCAGGCAAGTGCCTTATCCACTAATAATATCTCTGGCCCTGCAAATGTGTTTATTTCTTAAGTTTAGTAAACTCTGCTGATAGATCAGTGCGTACATACTGAGCCAAAATATTCCTGATGTGGAATTATCCTTATATACCTGAGTAAGACGTGTTCATTACAGACAAGTAAAGTATGTAGATAAAAGGGATAAGCTTGAAATCACCTAGAATCCCTTCATTCAAAAATAGTTCACTACCATTTTGATGCCTGTTTTAGACTCACAAAATGCAAATCATATCTATATATTTTTGTTGCAATCCAGGAGGGATCCTGTCCTGTGCTATTTTGCATCTTATCCACAAACACCCCCCACACACACATACACTGATACACACACACACACACACACACATTCTTACACCCCCACCGAAAGCAAACACCATCTCAGTTACTAAACATACTTCAACCATCTTGATTTTAAGGACACGGCAAGGAATTCCAGCGAGCACATGGGCGGTGACTTATATGGCCGCGTTGCTATTTTCAGCCTTTTATGTTAGACGCCGAAAGACGACCTAGCAGAGTTTGCCGGGGGAACCGGGACATCTGGAGAAAGATGAGAGGTTGGTGGGACAGCTAGGCTAGGTCACCCACGAGGTTTTTAAGCCCAGCGACGGGGGAAAGAAGGTCAAGTGAGGCTAAAATCGGCGGACGGCCAAGAATCTCTGCAGCCAGATTTGGGAGGGACGCGAGGCGGTGGGCAGATTCTACCCAGGAACCAAGGGCGCCAAAGGCGTGGACCTGAAATGAGCTAGACCCCAAGTCAACCGCCCTCGCGCGGTCCAGGCCCGAAAGCCGGTGCGCACTGCCGCTCCGCGCCAACAGAGGGCGCTGCGTCCAAGGCCGTTAGCGGTGGGCGGGTCCCAGCTGCCAGCCAGATGTGGACAGCTGGACCTCGGGTGGCGAGAGTTCTCTACCCCAACCCCTGCAAACCCGCAGGCCAGGGTTGAGCCCAGAAGGCATGACCGGACGGCCCACCATCGCTGCCTCGCGAGGCCACGGATTGCTTTCCCGGGGCGGGGGGCGGGAAGCAGAAAGGGGAGCCTCCCTCCCCGAGAGGGGGACGCAGCCAAGTGCAGGACAGGCCGACAGCGGCCCTCGGGTTGGCTCAGCTGGACGGCTCAGTCGAACCTCTTGAGCTCTGGGTTGCAGTAGTGCATTGGCGGAGAGGGAAACCGAGGCCCAGAAGACCAAGTCCCTGAGCAGCAGCGCCCTTCCATGCGGTCGGAAGCGGAGAAATTGGGCAAGAGGGTGGCAATCCAACGCCCGGATAAAGGACCTCAAGCTAGGGACACCCCCAGGGAGCCGGTGCTCCGGCCCTGCCCACCCCCGACCGCCCCCCGGACCCGGATAATGAGCTGCTGCGCGCTGCTGTAATTGGCGGGGCCGACCCTGCCTGGCAGAGCACCCGCAGGCGGCGCGGGGGCGGCCGGGGGGCTTAATTGCAGGGCTGCGGGTCGCAGTCTGGCCGCGGCTCCTCTTGTGGGGGCGCGGGGTGGGAGGGGACACGGACCCTGAGCTTGGCCGAGCTTGGCCTCGGAGGACACGGAGAGCCTTGCGGATGGGCTGTCGGGGACCCCCCCCCCAGGACACGGGCCTTGGGGGTGGGGGGTGGTGTTGAACTTGAGCAAAGCGCGCGGGAGGAGCGGCGGGAGCGAAGCAGGGGGCAGATTCCAAACTCCCCACCCCGGGCCCAGAAACCTCGGTTCGTCTGGTCCGAGACTCCTCCCTCCTTCTGACCCTCCCTCTCTCCCCTTTCTGCCGCCCCCGTCACCCCCCTTCTCGTATCCCCAGGGCGCTCCCACCCTAGGGAAGAATGTGCCCTCCTAGCGCACCTTTGCCATGGCAACGGCACACCCCCACCCCCGCGCACCGCAGCCGCCCGGCCTGGCCCCGCAGGCTGCTGGAAAGCGGCGACGGGGCGGGCATGGGGGGGGGGGTAGCGGGGGGCGCCTCCCAGCCTCACGGACACACCTCTGCAGCCCCGGTTACCATAGCAACCGGGGGCGTTTCGAAGTGCGCAGCCGCGAAGTGGCCAGGGCTGGCGCGCGCGCGCACGCTCGCTCTCGCTTTCTCTCTCGCTCTCTCTCGCTCTCGCTCTCTCTCACCTCGAAAGGACCCTGACTCCAAGCAGGGATTCGCCCCCCCATACACACATACTCATTCAAGGACAAGGTCCACGGGGCGGCCTCACTAGCACCCACGGGCAGATCCAGCGCGCAAAGACAGCCGGAGAGCTCCTGGGAACAACTTGCAAAATGATCCCCCCCCCTCCCGCAAACCCCGATTCCCACCCCCTGTCGCCAGCCTGTCCCCCTCCCCCCAGCAGAGCCGAGGGGGAGCGCTGGAGGCAGGAAGTTGGGGAAGGGCCCCGGAGGCGCGCAGGCCCTGCAGCCGAGCCGTGATTACAGGGACCTGTCCCTCCCGGCCCGGCTCCCACTCTCATTAAGTCATTTTTTCCCCTGTTGGAAAGTCCCCGTGCCGTGAGCGCAGGGGCTGGGGCGACCGCAGGCAGCTGCCGGCAACCACATAAGAAAGGGATGTGCGGTGTGTGTGCCGGGAGGGAGGGGAGGCGAGGGGCTGCGCCCGAGGCCTGGCCGAGCTCCAGGGTGGAAGGCCCCGCTGCTGGGGGGCGAGCGCCGACCGCATTCATCGGAGCAGGGCGGGCCGCCTGCCGGGACCCGGCTTCTCACCTACGGCCCCTCGGGCTGTTCCCAGGCCCTGCGCCCGCCGCTCGTATCCTGGGACCTTGGGCCACTGCAAAGCAGGATGCCGCGGTTTGGCTCCCCACCCCACACGCCCCCACCGTCAGCGTGCCCGTCCCTGACCCTTAACCTCACCACGGCCTGCTGACCTACCCGCCCCTCTTCCTTTCCCCAGAGGTCTCTCTCTCCCCGGCGCCTTGCACCGTTTTCCTCCTGTCAGGCAGCTGCCCCAGGGTTGTCATGGTGAAGGGGTTTGGGCAGGGCCCACCTGCACCCCTTTCTGCTCTTCCCTTTGCAACCCTGGCTTTCTGCTGAGGGCGTGCCCGCGGAGCAAAGCTTCCGGCCCTCCTGTCCCAGACTCCTGTCCTCAGCCCTGCCCCAGGGGCCACTGGGGGTAAACTGAGTCAGGCAGCACCGTCCCCAGTTTCGAGCATCAGTCAGGGAGCTCGGGGAAGACCGCGGTGGTCCCTTGAATCTGGTCATCTCTCTTCGCCCCACTCCTGGAGGGCTTGTTCCAGAAAGTCGTGGGACCAGTCCTTCTCTCTCCCACCCTGCCCCTGTGTTGGCACCCTGGCCTCCCTACTTCCGGTCCCCACACGGATTCCCGCCCATTCCAGTCTGCTTCAAGCTGCAACCTGGAGCCTCCTGGGCCTTTATTCCAGACCTTCATCACCCCCATGTCTCCCTTTAGGGTCCTGATGATGTCCACGTGCCCTTGTTTACCATGGGGCTCTGGCTGGGGGAATCCCCGCTTTTGGCCCAGTGGAAGATGGGGTGCCCCCCCCAACTTTTCCTCCATCTGCACAGTTCAGGCGAGCAGGCATCCAATCACCAGGATGTAACTTGGCCAAACATGTCTCTTTCCCCTCTGTCCCTCACAAGTTGGGGTCCAGCCTCCAGTACCCCAATCTCCTCCCTCCCTGGAGAACACACCCCAGGACACCTTGCCCCTCTGTGGCCCCTCCTTCCGACCAGTTCTCTGCCTAGCCCCTCCCCCACCCCGTCCCATCAACTGACCCCGACTCCCATGCCATGATGAGATTTTGACATCCATCCTGTTTGGACCATCTGGGGCCCCACCTCCAGAGGGCTCTAGAGCGACTGCACCTACCTGGTTACCCCAGCCCCAGGGGAGAGCCCTGCTCCCGGGGTCTCCTCTTCTCCAGCCTTGGAAGACAGAGGAGGGGGAGCCCAAGGGTAGGTCAGAGTGGACCCTGGGGTGGGATGGGAGGCCTCCCCCTACACTTCCCTCTCTCCCCCCCTCCTCCCTGGCCAGGGAGGGATCCCAGCCCCCACACACTCCTCGTGAACAAGAGGAAAGGAATGAGAAAGGTGCGCCCAGTCTGCTCCTGCCTCCCTCCTCCCTCGGGACTCTGCCTCCTGCGCCTGCCAGTGTGGCTGCCTTAAGGGGGTATGGGGGGGGAGGAGCGGTGGGAGAGAAGAAGCCCCCTGCCCTCCTCCCAGGCCGCAGAGCTGACTTGGTGATGGTGCGGAAATCCTCCTGGAGAGCCGGCGAAAGCCAAGGGGCCTGCCCTGAGAAGTGGGAGAACTCCATTTTATTTGGTCGGCATACCCTGTGGGGGTGGGGTGAGGGGTGGGGGGTGTGGGGGGAACCTAAGTGGAGAACATCTTTACCCATCTCCCCCAGAACCCCCACCTGGATGGTGGGAGGCAAGGAACCCACCACAGTGGATGTGTGGAGGTTGACAGAAGGTTGGGCGGGGGGCTGGGGGAGGGAGACGAGGAAGACTTCATCCTGCTCTGGCTCATGGAAAAGGGTGTCACTGGGGGGTAAACTGAGGCAGGCTGGCAGGCCAGAGCCTGGAGCAGTGGCAGGGCCTGAATGACGGCGGCCTGCAGGGTTCACTTCCCCGGATCCTGACCCCACCTCCTCCTCCACCGCACTCCTCGGGGGTCTGTTCTAGCAAAACAGCCCATGTGCCAACCAAGGAGAGGCGTGCCAGGCTGGACCCGAGCTACCACCCCAGCACCTTTTTTTTAAGGTGGTAGAGAGGTGGTGGGGGAGCACGCCCGGCCTCCCAGGAGCACCCTGAGTGGGGATCTGGGGCACATGAGACCCCCAGGATGATGTCGTCCACCCCAGCCTCCCCTCACCCGGCTCTCCTGGCCGAGATGCAAGAAAGCACAGCCCAGACTGCAAGACTCCGGGCCCTCCCCCGCCACCCTCTCCCTGGCTCCACCTCAGCCCCACCTGCTCCCCGGGGCGCTGGGCTGCCTGAGCTGAGCTGGGTCTTGCCCAGGATTATTTTCTCTCTCAGAACACCTCCTGTCTCTGCGCGCGCGGCTGCCGGGCACGGCCGCTCGCCCCAGCTTGTGGCAGAGGGCTCGGGGACCAGGCGGCCAGCCAAAGCCCGGGCATCAGGCTTGGCCGACATGTCCACTGTCTGCATCTAGCCTGGCCTGCCACCGGGGTTGGCTGACCATCTCTTAACTCCCTCACTCACCCCACCCCCGCCCCCGCAGCCGCCAGCCCCTCCCTTTTTCCACAGCTGCCCCTTAGGCCATGAGTGCACGGAAATGAATGACCGGCCCCTGGGAGATGCCCACCAGCACCCCTACTGACTGGTGGCACAGAGCAGGGTCTGAAACAGCCTTGTGTGTGTGTGTGTGTGTGTGTGTAGCACAAGTTTATTGCCCGTCTCCCCAAGCCAGAATGGAACCCCCAGAGGGCAGCTGCTGTCTCTCATCTCACATCTGTATCCTGAGCATCCCCGGGGGGGGGGGGGGACCAGAGCGCCAGGCCACAGAGGGTGCAAAATAAATAGGTTAAATGAATGGTAAGGGGAGAGGGGGCAAAGGGCGTCCTGGGGTCTCCGTGGAAGCTCTCGGCTGGAATCCTGTTCGTTTCCTCTTCTGAACCCGTCTCTGGCAGGTCACCGCCAGGACAAGAGGTGAAGGCCGAGAGCAACAAGCCCAGGAGCTGTCCTGAGCTGCAGTCTTAGCCCGGCTGTGGCCTCAGAGCATGGGCTCCGGGATCTGGGTCTCAGAGTCCCCAGGAGCGAGGGGTGGGGAGTGGGGGTCCAGGCAGGCCGAGCAGACCCTCAAGACGCAGGGGTGGGGGCCTGGGGAGGGGATGGAGGGGTGGGGGCGGGGGTGCCTAGAGGGAGATGGCGTGGTGGTCCCGGGATCCTTTCTCTCTCAGGAGCCAGTGTCCAGACGACACGGCGGCGGCAGCGGCGTTGCTCACTTGCACACGCTCACCCACTCGGTGATGCGACACTCCTCGCAGACCACGAAGCAGCACCAGTGGAAGCGGCAGTGGCAGCGCTCGCTGCGCGTCTGGCGCAGGATGTTGTGGCCGCGGCCGCAGCAGAGGCTGCCGCAGCCGTCGGGGCCCGCGCTGCTCTTGTTGCACAGGCGGCCCGCGGTGCCCGCCGAGTCCAGGCGCGGCTCGCGCTCGCAGAAGTCCGGGGACTTCTCGAAGTAGACCAGGTCGGCGGGGCTGGCTCGGCGGCGCGGCGTGGGCGTGCCCGGCGCGGCAGAGGGCGCCCCGGACGCCGGCCCGGCCTCCAGCTGCCCGCTGTTGCGGTTGTGCGGCCGGATGAGCGTCGCCCGCTGGAAGCGGCCCCGCAGCAGCGCCCCCACCGCGCGGAACTCGGGCGTCACCTGCCAGCAGGTTTTGAGCTGGCAGCTGCCCGACGTGCCATGGCATTTGCACTTCCGCCGCATGTTCTCCATCACCGCCTGCGGAGGGAGGCAGGGAGAGGGGAGGGGAGGGGTGTGGTGAGGCCAGGGGCCTCGTGCAGCACCCCGCGCCCCCTCCTCCGCCACCACCCCCACCACCACCACCACCATGCAGACCCAAGTTCTTGGAGGCTTTGGGAACCAGTTCCCGCGGGAGCGGATGGCACGGAGATCCCCGCCTCACTCTGGAGCCAGCTTTCTGGGGGCCTCTCCATCCACCTCCCACCAGGACAGACACCCCCTCCCACCACCACCACCACCACCACCACTGGGGAATTCCCTCCTTCCTGCACCCCTCCTCTCCTCTCCCAGCAGCTGCAGGGGGGCCCTTGGGTCTGGAGGCTCTTGCTTCCTGAGGGGAGATCCCCGATCCCCAGGGAAATTCCGTCTCCTTCCAGTCCCTGGAGTGGGGGGCAGCCTGGCTAGCTCCCAGCCCCAAGGCCACTGGCCTTGCTCCAGGCTGTGAGCTGGTAGTCGGGGGTGGGGGTGAGGTGTGGGGGGCTGAAACGCCACCCCTACCACTTCTCTTCTGGGCTCTGAAAGCCCATTGCAAGGAACGTGGAAGGAAAGCCGGGGTGGGGGCGGGGAAGACCCCCCCCACCACACACACACACACGCACACACATTTTATACTAGCTAGGGTTGATTCTGCACAATGCTGAGTGCTAAGTTTCCTCCACTGGGGATAAAAGGATGACAGCACCCAGGGCCAAGGGCACAGTCTGAAAAAGGAAGCAGAGAGCAGCCCTGTCACTCAGCCACGCAGCCCTGTGAAAGTGGAGAAGCTTCCAGGCCCATGGGGGACAACCCTACGGCAGCACCAGCTTCCCACCAACTGCCCGGCTCTCAACCTGCTCCCCAAGTTCCGCTCAGCTCCATTAACCTCCAGAGACCCCAGAGGAAGGGGCCCACATCGCCACATGCTCCTCCCCTCCCCCCTCCACTCCACACCACCAGCTCAGCCAGAGGAGAGCAGGACCGGGCCCGCCCCGAGGGACCGAAGGACCAACCGTCCCCTCCACGCCTTCAAGGCTCTGCAGTTTGCACGTCAGCACCAAGTGGGAACCAGCCGGAGGCCTTCCCAGCCCACAGCTTGGGGACATCTGCTTCCCACAGGCAGCAGCTACGAATTAACTGGTTTAATGAGGAGGAGGAGGTGGTTCCGTAGGTCCTGGCTGGGAAAGTATCGGGTCCTGCTCTCCTCTGGGCTTGGGAAAAAGAGCTACATGCCTGCCTAGCCCAGGGCAGGGCTGGGTGGGAGGCTGGGCAGGACCTCGGAGGCGGAGTCTGCCTCAGTTTACCCCACCCCCTTAGCTAAGAGGGAAAGAGTGAGAGCTGCTGGGAGGACTGTGGCTGGAGAAGGGCATCCGGGATGAATGGAGAGGCCGAGAGAGGGGAGTGAGATGGAGAAGGTGCCAGTCAGAGGGAGGGCGGCCAGGAACCAGAGCTGAGCAGGCTGGCCTGGCCTAGGAAAGAGCTGGGCCAGACAGCCAGGCAAGGAGGGCGGTGCTACCACGCGGGGTGCAGGAGGTGCTGGGTGGTGTGAGTGTGTGTGTCCGTGTGTGTGTGTGTGAGTGCGTGTGTGCATGTTATGCACGAGTGTGCATGTGTGTGACTGTGTGTATGCATGTGTGTACATGTGTGCATGTGTGTGCGTGTACGCATATATGTATGCATGTGTGTGCATGAGTGTGTACACGTGTGTGCATGCTCGTGAGTGTGTGTGTGAGTGCACGTGTGTGCCCACACAGTACAGACTGGCCGGGAGGGAGAACAAGGCTGATGTGAAACTCAACGCCCCAACACAGAGGAGGCAGTTCAGAAAAGGCAGACTTGTGTGCACTCTCTCTCCCTCTCTTCCTCTCTTTCCCTCTTCTTTTCTCTCTCCCTCTCTCCTCTCTCTCTCTCTCTCTCTCTCTCTCTCTCTCTCCCTTTAAGATAGTATGAACATCTGACAACAGGAAGAAAGGGGGTTAGCTCAGTGATAAAGCATGTTGAAGGCCTAGGTTTGATCCCCAGCACCACCAAAAAAAAAGTTTTTTTTTTCCTTTTTAGATAGAGGCTTGAGGGTAGGGGAGGAAAGAGGCAGGCATTATCCCCCCCCTGCCCCCCAGAAACCCTGCTTTGTAGGGGTTCTTCATCCAGCCCAGAAGCGTGGCGGGGGTGGGGGTGGGGGTCAGAGTGGCAGCAGGGTAGGGGTGGGGGCGAAAAGCTGCGGTTGGTGCACACACTTCTCCATCCATCCATGAGAGGAGAGTGGCAGGACCAGGCCGGTACCCTGTCTCGGCGAGTTCCCCAAAGTTCAGGAATCAAAGAGACGCAGGCTCGCCTGGGGGCAGGACCTCCTCTGTGCGGCCTCCCAGAGCCTAGCCCTAGAGCAGTTGGGGATCAACGCCCGTTTCTAGGCTTCATTAGGAGCGCCCAAGGAAAAGGGGTTCAATATGGTCCCAGGAGGAGGGGAGCACCTGGGGAGAGGGCCCTGGAGCAGAATGCATGGGGAGGGTAGGGGGGGCGGTCTTACCTGCCTCCCAACTCGGTTGTTATGAAGCCGCATGCGCGCATGGATGTCTCGGTGCGGCTCCCGCGAGTCCAGAAAGTCCTTGGAGAAGCGCTCCCCAAAGCCCACGTCGGGGCTGCAGCCTCCCCACTCCCAGGAGTCCTGCAGGCCGGGGCTGGCAGGGGGCAGGGCTGGGTGCTCCGGGACGCCGTGGCTCAGGCCCTTCCCGCGCTGCAGCGCATCCAGCTGCAGGCGGTGCAGCTTCTGGCGGAAGGCTTCCTCGTCCCCGCGCCGGGATGCGTCGCAGCCGCAGGCCCGCAGCTTGCCCAGGGCGCATGCGTTGGACACCGCATGGACCACGCCGGCCGCCGCGATGGCGTAGGCGAAGGCGCTCTCCCGGAAACCTGCAGCGGAGGACCAGGGCATAGTGGTTTCCAAGTGCCCTTCGCCCACCCACACCCAACCTTCAGGCCAAACCGGGGAAGGGCGAGAAACTGAGGCCCAGCGTTGGGGACCTTGCACCCAGGCACAGAGTCCAAGGGGGCAGAAATCACACTAGAGGTACTGCACACAAAATGGGGTGGGGTCTCCCCACTTCTTTGCACCCTTTTCTTTATTTCATCGACATCATTCTTAGCAAGCCTAGAAATGCTTCCGCGCAGTTCCAGTGGGGCAGAAAGTTATCTGATAAGCACATTCTTTCTAAGACCAGGAACTTGGCACATTACCTCTCCCCTAGTGGCAAATTTGAAATACACCTGCAGAAAGAAGGCAAAGTGTGGTTTAGGGGCCACACTGGGACGCTGGGACTGTTGGGATTAAGTTACTCCTGACTGAGTGCTCAGAAGTTCATGTGGTGCTGGGGCTTGACCCAAGGGTTCCCACCATGCCAATCACATGCTATGGCCCTTTAAGCATCTCCCTGGCCCCCAAGGCACATTTTATCCTGAGGAATAAATGACCTAGGGCTAGAGAGATAGTATACCAGGTAGGGTGCTTGCCTTACACATGGCCAAATCCAGTGTAATCCCTGACATCCCATATGGCCCCTTAAGCACCACTATGCGTAATTCCTGAGTGCAGAGCCAGAAGGAACCTCTGAGCATTGCTGTGTGTGCCCCCTCCCAATAAATAAATGACCCATGATGAAGTTCCAAATCACAGGAAATATGAATGCACAGACAGATAAGAGATGGACACTCCCCCCATAGCTCCCTGTCCCCAAATTTCCTGCCTATACCACCCCCTTATTCTGTATTCAAGAAAGGACCCACTAGAAGCCGTTCTGGAACAAGTCTGAATAATCTTTGTACTCAGGAAGAGAACTGTCACTGTCACTGTCCTCCCATTGTTCATCGATTTGCTTGAATGGGCCCAGTAATGTCTCCATTGGAGACTTTGTTGTTATTGTGTTTGGCATATCGAATACGTCACGGGTAGCTTGCCAGGCTTTGCCGTGCGGGCGAGATAATCTTGGTAGCTTGTCGGGCTCTCCGAGAGGGGCGGAGGAATCGAACTCGGGTCGGCCATGTTGGCTGCGTGCAAGGCAAACGCCCTGCCCACTGTGCTATCGCTCCAGCCCAGAAAGAGAACAGTGGAGGGGAAACCAAGAGGAGAGTGTAGCACTGTCCAGGCCTCTGGGTGATGGTGAGGAGAGGTGGCCAAAAGTAGACCGGGGCCATAGCACAGAGGGAAAGCGTTTGCCTTGCACAAGGTCAACCCAGGTTCCATCCCTAGTCCCCTGAGCATGGCCGTGAATAATTCCTGAACTCAGAGCTAAGTGGAACCTCTGAGCATCGCCAGCTGTGGCCCAAAATGCCCCCATCCCCACAAACAAAATGCAAGAAAACAAAACAGAGCACCGAAAATCCTCCCAGCCCATGTGGAGGTATAGGTTCATAGACCCTGATATCAAACAGGGCAGGATAAAGACCCACATGCCGTTCATCGGTCTCCCTTTGCATCACAGGGGCTAATTCTCTCCCTGCCCAGCACTGCCCACCCCCGCCTCCCACCACCAATATATTTACTATATAAGAGCATAAACTTTGGGATCACGGTGCCTGGTTTAAATCTTGGCTCCGGCTGTGCCACCTCAGCCAAGTGACTTGGCCTCTCTGTGCCTCGATATTCTCATCAACAAAACGGGGTTGTCATGCTCTGCCTCGTGATTGTTCCAAGAATGTCATAAATTGGCCTATAGAAGGTGCTGAGACTTGTACTCTACTCATCCGTGTACTGTTTTTTTTCCCATAAACAGGAGCTATTATTACGGAGAAGTTCTTCCTGTTGTCCAGCCCCCGCTCACTGCTGCTACAGTTTCAGGCCCCTGTTCTGTTGGTGCCCCCCTTGGGGCAGACCCCAGCATCACAGGACCTCCAGGTGGTCCCAAGAGCTGCCTGCCTCCCTCGAGCTTTGCTTGCCTGGGTGCAAGGCATCATGGGACTTGGGTCACAAGAAGCCCAGTGGCGGGCAGGCAGGAGGGGCCGGGGCTGGGATCAGCCAAGGGGCTGGTGGGAGCCGCAGAGGGTGGTGCCCACTGGAGAGGGACGCAGCCCCGGGGCTGGCAGAGCAGACCCTGGCTTTAATCTGCACGGCCCAGCACCGCTCTTGGTGGGCCGGTTCTTTCCTGGGCCACACTCAAACTCCAGAGGCATCTGCGCCCTCAAAAATCCACCCGCGCAACCCACACTGCTCATGCGGGCAGCCCAGTGTCCGGGGCTTACAGGCTGCCTGGGATCTCCCAGCTGCCCAGCTTGGCAGCGCTCTGGGGATGGACGCTTGGCGTGAGGGAGTCCACTGGCTGAGAAGGAAGGCGGGGTGGATGCCCTGTCCCCGTAGGCCTGGTCTGCACACAGCTGCGGGAAACAGCCAAGGCTGGTCCCCGTGCCAGACCAACGCCCTTCTTCCAAGGTCCCGTCGTCATACGCAAGGGTGAGGTCAGAGCAGTCAGGAGCGGTATGGCCCCCTGCCTTTCCCACTGCCTTCAGAGACCCCCGTTCCAGACGCGGCTATGCACACGATTCCACACTCCAGCCACTGTCACGACCATGCACTACCATTACGGGGACCAGGCCCGACAGGGGAGCATCTCTCTTTCTGCTCCCAGCATCCCCAGGCCTCAGGGAAGCCCGGCCCACTGGGCCTGCCCCCAGCTCCCAGGCCGGGCCCCAGTTTCGGTACTGGCCCCGACTGTCTGGGGCAGACGCAGGCACCATGCCATCTGGCCAGCTGGAGGGGGAGAGGGGCGGGGCCGTGGCCAGCTGGGCTGCCCCACGCCTGGGGGGGTGTGCTCGTTAAGACGCACAATTAGCTGCCCCGCCTTTGATCTGGGCCAAGGCCCCCGCCAGCATCTAAGTGCTGTCAGCTGCTGCTACAGGCCGCAGCCAACGGCCAGGAAGGGGCTGGGGGGAGGAGGGGGGTGTGGAGGAGAGAGAGGTTCCAGGAGTGGAAATGGGGAGGAAGGGGGGGAATGGGGCAGCCCCATCATCTTCCTTTGCTCTGAACCAGGCTCTGTGCGGCTGGGGAGGTCTGAGCCCCTAGACCGGGAGTTTTGTCGATCAGCATGACACTGAACAGTGGCTTCTTGTTGGCACACACAAGTAGGTGGGAGGTACCGGCATAGACTTCGTTACTTTGTTTTCTTTTTTCTTTTTCTTTTCTTTTTTTTTTTAAGAACTCCCCTAGTGCCAGCGTGCCTCTGGGCACCTGTCAAGAGAACGGGCTGGGCTTGTGCCTTTGGGAGGATTTGGGGGGGGGGGGGTAGGGACACTCACTAGGGCCAGCTGGCCTGCGTCTGAGGCCTGGCTCTGCCGCTCACTTCCCAGCCAGGAGACTAATGGCAAGTTACCCGGCCACTCGGCTTCACTTGTGAAATGAGGATAATAATAGGACTCAGAGCTGGGGGCGGCTGAAGGACCCTCAAGTACAAATAAAGTGCTTTGGAGTGGGTTCCAACACCATTCCAACGGGACAGGTTGGCTGACCGATTAGGAACCTTTAGATTCACAGGAACTTGGAGGGGGGGCCTGACACTGAACTTTCTGAACCTCTGTCACCCTCTCTGAGTATGTCTACGGTCCCAACACCTGAAGATCAAAGGAAGGTGGGAGAAGAAAAAGGAAGGGGGGGGGCGCAAAGAGATAGTGCAGTGGTTAAGGCACTTGCTTTGCATGCAGCCAACCTGGGTTCGAGCCTCAGCACCAAATAGGGTCCCCTGAGCACAGAGCCAGGAGTGACCCCTGAGTGCAGATCCAGGAGTAAGCCTTGAACATAGCCTGGTGTGTGGCCCAAAGGGGGAAAAAAAGGGAAGATAGAAAAAATAAGAAGAAAGAGAGAAGAAAGGAAAGGAAAGAAAAAGGAAAGAAGGAAAAAAGAAAAAGAAAGGAAGAGGAAAGGGAAGGAGGAGAGGGAGGATAGGAGAAAGGAGAGGAGGGGAGAGGAGAGGAGAGGGGAGGGGAGGAGAGGACGGGAGGGGCGAGGAAGGGAGGAGAGAGGAAAAGAGAAGAGGAGAGGGGAGGGGAGAAGCCAGGCTGGCCCTGCAGATGTGCACCCCTCTCTGGCAGAGCCTGAGGCATGAGCACCCCTCTTTCCTGAATTCCCAGGAGTCTGGGCTCTAGGAAACGCAGGTTCTGGGGCCTGCTGTGAACCCCACCAACCACCACGCCCTGACCCCTCAGCCCCTCTCAAATGCCGAGCCCCGTCCCCCAATCTCCCACAGCCCAAGTGAGAGATACAGGGGTGCCCCAGTCCTCGTAACGAAGAGCCCACCCACCCACCTACCATTTCCACATCCCGGGATTCAGAAACAACAAGCACCCAGAACCATGGGCACTGGGGTCACAGCTGCCCCTGGACTGGACAAAGCAGCCGGGGTGGGTCAAACAAAGCAGTTTGTCCTTCCTCTGTCCCTCTCTCTCCGGAAGGTCCCTCTCCCTGTGCCCCCCCCACCCGACTCCAGCCCCTGCAGCTCCTGGGCCAGATGAAGGCCTATTCAGGACGCTGCATCTCGGTTTCCCGGGTGTCTTCCCGAACCCCATCGCCTTAGCCTGGCACATCTCAGACAAGGGTCAACAGCTTGATGACAAGCACAGATGACAGTGACAGCACTAAGCCTGGGCACCGCCTCCATCCAGCTGACCCTGAACTATACTTTGTTATTATTCTGGTTTGGGGTGCCAGTGCTCAGGGCTTACCTCTGGCTCTGGGCTTATGCTCAGGGGTCACTCCTGGACGTGCCCGAGCAGGGGAGGGGGACACTATGCATGTCCAGGATCAAACCGGGGCCTCCAGGTATAGGACAAGCGCCCTACTGGCTGGTCTCTCCACTCCCAAGCCCTGGTGTTTCCCCTGGGCAGAATGCCTCTTCGAGAGAATGCCACCAGCATCCTGGACGCCACGCCCCACAACAGCGTGAAAACAGGGGCCTTGGGGAGGGACCATCCCAGGGTCCCTCAAGTTCCTAAAGCCTCAGGGATTCCAGTTTAATCCTCCGGATGACCAAAAGCCAAAAGTGGCCCGAAAGGACCCTGGAGCGTGGTGAACCGGACGTGTGCCCGGGAGGGGGCGCCCGGGTGGTCCAGAGAGCCCTTCAATGGGGTGTCGCCCGGCCAGGACCAAAGTCACCAAGACCGGAGTCCAGGCCCCCGCCCCCGGGCCCGCCCTTACCGCCGCGCCGCCCCGCCCCCCCCCCCAGTCCGGCTAGCCCTGGCAAGTCTCCCCCCTCCAGCCCTAACCTCTCCCCCCCTCCCCAGCGGCCCCCCGGTTCACCTCCCGCTTATTAAACTGCAGGTGAACCCGGGAGCGCCTGGCGCTTCGCCAACCCCGCGCCGCCGCACCGCTCCGCGCTCAGCCCCAAACTTCCCAGACCCCCGCGCGTCCTCCCCCGGGACGCCCTCCGGTGCCGCGCCGGGCCAAACCAGCGGAACGCCGGGGAAAACTCAGTCCAGCCGTGGGGGATGGGGGTGGGGGCGGACAGACCATGGGGAAGAGACCCCCACCCCCGGAAGCCGGGGAAAGGGGCGCAGCACTGGTTGGACCCGGCCTTGCGTGCGCAGCAGCGCTGGGATCCCGGGCACCGGGCAGGGCCCTCGGGGTTCGGGAGCGCCGGGTGACTTAAATACCCGTAGGGGGAGCGCGCGGCGGGCCAGGCCGGGCCGGGCCGGGGTTGGCAGGAAAGGGGCCGAGGCCTGTCACTTCGTGCCGGCGAGCGCGGGCGGCGCAGGGGTCCCTCGGCCGCTCCGGGGCAGGGCGGAGGCGGGGAGCGGGGGTCCCCGGCGCGCGCGCCCACCGATGGGAG
>JAOXYA010000018.1:13967457-13981353 GCA_028565675.1 Sorex palustris
TTTCAACACCAGACCCATCATTATTATTTGGGATTTTGCCCCAACACTCAGATCTGCCAAAAAGGCAACAGTAGACGCTGATTATGAATAACATATGATGTCGCGTGGCCGCAGTAGTGGCCATGCGATTTTGGAATTTCAAAATTTTAACAAATCTGGAGGGATTTCTGCCAAAAACTGCTGGGTTCCAAGATTTGTTCCTGAGTCTCTCGGATCATGGCCATTAATCAGCTTGATCAGGAGCCAGAAAGGTGGCGACTGGGGTCTCATTGGTGGCGCGGTGACCTGGGGTCTCATTGGGGCGGGGAGGAAAGGGCCGGTTCCAACCCATCCCATGGGGCCCTGCGTGTCTTGTCACTGCAGACCCAATCCTGACTATCCAGTGGCCTCTGGAGGATGACAGCCACTGAGCTGCCAAGGGGGAGCAGGCAGAAGGACAGCACCCTTTCCCCCCTGTGGTGGTCCAGTGCCAGTAACCCATTGCGGACACTGGATGCATCTCTGCCAAAAGCCGCTGGGTTCCGAGGTTTGTGTCTGAGTCTCTGGAATCATGCCCATTAAGCAGTCCGATCAGAAACCAGAGAGGCCTTGCCTCCAATTATATAGTTGAGCCAGAGGTGGTTTGTGGGTGTGTCTCCCACATACCTAACTTTTTACTTTCTTGGTAAACTTGGCCCCAAGTTGTTGGGGTCTGGTCAAAGGCACAGCAGCAGTTTTGGGGTATCTGGAAGTCTGAAGGCACCATCAGGCTGCTGGTGCACTCACCTCACAGGTACAGATTGACCTGCTGATGGTACCATACCCCATTAGTCTCTTCTTCTGTTACTTTATATTCCACAGATGAGTGAAGTCCTTCTATGTCTGTCCCTCTCTTTCTGACTCATTTCACTTAGCATGATACTCTCCATGTTCATCCACTTATATGCAAATATCATGACTTCATCTTTTCTAACAGTTACGTAGTATTCCATTGTGTATGTACCAGAGTTTCTTCTGTTTTTGTTTTTGTTTTCATCCTGTTGGTTTTGGCCACACCTGGCAGTCCTTGTAGGATGGGGAGGTGATCAGGGGGTCATGTGGTCCCAGGGATGAAACCCGAGCCTCAGCCTTAGAGCTCCTTGACCCAGCAGAGCCTTTGGTGGTCAGAATAGGGTCCCCTGGACTGAGCCGCCAGCCATTAGCACAGGGCCCCAAAGTTATCTGCCCACAGGTACCACTGAGCCCCAGACCCCAACTCTGGTGACCTTGGCTTTCTGTTTGTTTGTTTTGGGGCTACATCCGCAGTGGCCATATGGGATGCCGGGGATCGAACCCGAATTGGCAAACACCCTGCCTGCTGAACTATCGCTTCTAGCCCCTTTTGTCTCTTTTTTGGTTTTGTTTTTGGGTCACACCTGGCTCTGCACTCAGGAATTAGCCCTGGCGGTGCTCGGGTGGCCACATGGGATGCCAGGGATTGAACCCAGGTTGTGTGCGTATAAGGCAAGCGCCCTCCCCGCTGTACTGTCCCTCCAGCCCCGGATTGTTTTCAGTTTTGTTTTGCTTTGATTTGTATTTTTTATGGTGCTGAGGATGAAACCCAGGGTCTTAACACTTGCTGGACAAATGCAGTGCCTCAGAGCACCATCCCGGGCCTGCTCTCCCTGTTAAAAGCAGTAGAAGCTCGAACTCGGCCAGCCCCTTGGGCCCAGGGAGAAGAGAGTCCTGCACAGATCCCTGAATTCACTGTGTCTCCAGGAGGGGTCACACCTTCACCTCCAGAGGATGCGGGCCTGCCCCTTCCGGGACCAGAGACCTCCACAGAGGACGATGCAGAGAAAGAGGAGGAGATCAGCCCCGAGAAGGATACCCTGCCAGCCCCGGAGGGTGGGCAGGAGGCTCAGCCCGCGGAAGGTAAGAAGCATCCCCAGACGCAGGCCTGCCCTGGGGGACCAGGAGGTGCTGAGCTCCCTGGCAGGGCCAGCCCTGCCGCACTGAGTGCTGGTTCTCACCCTCTGCTCTCGGGGTTCTGCTCCGATGTGGGTGGCAGAAAACGGTGAGTGGGCCGAGACTAAAGACTCCTGGGGGTGGGGGGACAGGAGTCTTTTTAGTCAGGAAACCGGGCTCAGGTCACAGGAGGGGGTGGCCCAACTGGTTGCTGAGCACCCGCCTGTCTCCCTGGTTTTTTTTTTCTGAACCTAAAGTTTGGCTGTTGTGGCTTTCTCCACTCACCATCCCGCCCCCCAAGAAATGCAGTGGGAGACAAGGCCCAGAGTGTTAGCACAATGGGTGGGGCACTTGCCTTGTACCCGGCCAACCCTGGTTTGACCCCTGGTATCACCTAGGGTCCCCTGAGCACCCGCAGGAGTGATTTCTGAGTACAGAGCCTGTAGTAACCCCTGAGCATCGCCAAGTGTGGCCCCACAACAAAAACAGACAAACACAACATAATGCAACAAGGGCCTGGGCCACCTGCATACCTTGGGGGTCACCAATGCACCTTTGGTTGGGTGTGAAGTTTGGGTTGGTGCACTGTCAGAAATGCTCACTGCTTCTGAAGCTTTCCCAGCACTCACACCCGGCTCCCCCCATCCCCCGCCTGGGGGCCCCACCGGCTGCAGTTTAAGCAACTAGGGTTAGAGGGGAGCGGGGAAGGGGGAGAGGTCATGGGGCTTCAGCTCATGCGTTGCAGGTTTGAGCCCTGCACTCCCAACGTTGCATGGGAGGGAACAGCGGAGACCCTGAGCGCCGCTCAGCGTTGCCCGGAAAACACACAAGCCAGCAAAAAAGCAGCAACAGTTGGGGCTGGAGAGAGAGCACTAGCGGGTAGGGTGTTTGCCTTGCACGCAGCCGACCCAGGTTCTATTCCCAGCATCCCATATGGTCCCCTGAGCACTGCCAGGAGTAATTCCTGAGTGCAGAGCCAGGAGTAACACCTGTGTACCGCCGGGTGTGACCCAAAAAGGAAAAAAAAAAAAGCAACGGGGAGCGGGGCCAGAGCGACAGTACCACCGGCAGGGTGTTTGTCTTGCATGTGTCCCACGCAGTTTCGATCCCCCAGCACCAGGGATGCACCACCAGAAACGATGATCCCTGATGCAAAATCAGGAGTCACCCCTGAGCATCACCGGGTGTGACTCCAAAACAAACAGACAAAAAGTAGCAGTGACTGGTGCAGATCTGAGCCGGCCAGTGGAGGCATGTAGGGGTGCTTTCTCCCCAGCCCCCTCACTCCGAGTGGGGTCCCTTGTCTTCCTGTTCTTCCAACCCTCCTGGTCCCTCTGCCAGCCCAGATACACTCTCCACGGGACTGGAGCGCTAGCCCAGGGGGGCGGGCGCTTGCCCTGCGTGAGGGTGCCCCGTTGTGATCCTCACATGGTGCCCTGAGCCTTCAGGAATAATCCCTGAGCACAGAGCCAGGAGTAAGCCCTGCTCCCCATTATAGCCAGGTATGGCCCCCAAACAAACAAACACTGCCCCCGGGACGGAGATGCTCGGAAGGCTGGCATCCGTCTGTGTGCAGAGGGCATCCTGGGTCTCTCCCTGGGAGTGCTCCGTGCCCTGGGACCATGCTGGGGCTAGTCCCTGAGCATGAATGAGCAGGATCGGCTTGAAAACCAAAAGAGGACGACTCCTTCATCCAGATCATTCTTTCAAACCACCCAAGGTGAGGGCTCAGGAATATTGGTGGATCCAGGGGTTAGGTAAAACCCAGCAAAACAGGTCCGGAGAAATAGCACAGCAGGTAGGGCATTTACCTTGCACGCGGCCGACCTGGGTTCGATTCCCAGCATCCCATATGGTCCCTTGAGCACTGCCAGGAGTAATCTCTGCAAATCCAGTGTGGCCCAAAAAGTTAAAAAAAAAAAAAAAGAAAGCAGCAAACGAGCTGCCAGGGTCTGGAGCCCCACCCCCAGGATGATCCTGTGACCTGAGGCTGGGGCCTCCTGGCGGGGCTCACTCCTGGCGGGGTTGGGGGAACTCTCAGCGGTGCTGGGGATTGAGCCCCAGTCAGCCACGGGCAAGCCTGGACAGCACTGGACTACCACTTGGGTCCTGGGGACAAGATCTGCCTGGTCTCCCGGGCAGAAAGGCAGAAGAGGGGCTGGTCAGGGCTAAGGCATTTGCCTCGCACGCCGCTGACCCGGGTTCGATTCCCCAGCACCCCATCTGGCCCCCGCCCCAGGCACCCCCTCCCCCCCCAGAGTGATGCCTTGACCTCCCCCATAAACAAACCAGGCGGCGGGAGGAGGCAACACCCCGACCCCGCCTTCTTTTCCCGCTCCCCCGCAGGGGGCGCGGCCCCGGGCCCTGAGCCTCTCTTCAAGACCCACATGTGCCCCGAGTGCAAGCGCTGCTTTAAAAAGCGGACGCACCTGGCCGAGCACCTGCACCTGCACTTCCCGGACCCCAGCCTGCAGTGCCCCAACTGCCAGAAGTTCTTCACCAGCAAGAGCAAGCTGCGCACTCACCTGCTGCGCGAGCGGGGCCAGAAGGCGCACGGCTGCCCGCTGTGCCACTACCGCGCCGTGGAGCGCAACGCCCTGCACCGCCACATGGCCAGCATGCACGAGGGCAGCAGCAACCTCTACTCGGACACCTACGCCTGCCCCGTGTGCCGTGCCGAGTTCCGCCTCAGCCAGGCGCTCAAGGAGCACCTCAAGGGGCATGCGGCCGCCGCCGCCGCCGCGCCCCCAGCCCTGGGCTGCCTGCAGGCTGGTTGCCGCTACGCCGCGCCCGACCGCAGGGCCCTGGTGCGGCACCTGCGCGAGGCGCACGGCGCGCGGGCCGTGGAGTGCCGCCACCACGCCTGCCCGCTGCTCTTCGCCACGGCCGAGGCCATGGAGGCCCACCACCGCAGCCACTATGCCTTCCACTGCCCGCACTGCGACTTCGCCTGCTCCAACAAGCACCTGTTCCGCAAGCACAAGAAGCAGGGCCACGCGGGCAGCCAGGAGTTGCGCTGCCCCTTCTGCTCCTTCGCCACCTTCAACCCCGTGGCCTACCAGGACCACGTGGGCAAGATGCACGCGCACGAGAAGATCCACCAGTGCTCCGAGTGCAGCTTTGCCACGGCGCACAAGAGGGTGCTCATCCGCCACATGCTGCTGCACACGGGTGAGTGAGAGGGTGGGGGCGGGGGTAGGGGTGGGGGGACCCACTCTGGCTCCCTGGGGTGGGGGTGCCCAGGGCAGTGGGCTCTGCCAGGCCATCTTTGCCCATTAGTTCAGTCCCCTGTCGGGGGAGCCTTGGGCCAGGGCATCACTCAGCCAGCAAAGGGCTGGGCCTGCTTTTGTGACAGATGACAGGGTTTAGGGCCAGACTGATAGTGCAGCAGGTGTTCCGATCCCCGACACCACATAGAGTCCTTGAGTGCCACCAAGAATGGTCCCTGTGGGGCTGGAGTGATAGCACAGCAGGTAGCGTGTTTGCCTTGCATGCGGCCGACCCGGGTCCGATTCCCAGCATCCCATATGGTTCCACAAGCACCACCAGGAGTAATTCCTGAGTGCGTAAGCCAGGAGTAACCTCTGTGCTTCGCTGGGGTGACTCGCTAAAAATTTTTTTTAAATAAATAAAAAGAAAAAGAAATGACAAGGTTTAAATGGTCTGTTTCTATGAAGCTGGAGAGATAGTTCAGCGGGTTGGGCACTTGCATTGCATGCGGCCCAACAGGTAAATACCCAAGCACTGCCAGGAGTAATTCCTGAGCACAGAGCCAAGAGGAATCCCAGAGGAATCGCCAGGTATGATCTCAAAACCAATGAATAAATGGTCTGTTTCCAGGGGTTGTAGAAACAGTGAGTCGGGGATGCTTGCCCTGCATTCAGCTGACCTGGGTTCGGTCACCGGCACTTCATAGGGTCCCCCGAGTCCCACCTGCAGTGATCCCTGAATGCAGAGCCAGGAGTAAGCCCCAGTCACTGCCAAGTGTGGCTCAGAAACAAACAAAAAGAGTAATTTTTAAAAGTTCTAAATGTTCGGGGCTGGAGCGATAGCACAGCAGGTAGGGCATTTGCCTTGCACACAGCCGACCTGGGTTCGGTTCCCAGCATCCCATATGGTCCCCTGAGCACTGCCAGGAGTAATTCTTGAGTGCAGAACCAAGAGTAACCCCTGTGCATTGCCGGGTGTGACCCAAAAAGAAAAAATATATATAAATGTTCTATTTTCGGGCTACACGGCTATTAATGGGCTCTGGAGTCTGAGTGTTTGGGCCAGCACCCAGCCTGAGGGTCAGGGCCTGGCCACAGCCACTCACCCTTGAACTTGCACCGGGCACGCTGAGCACTGTGCCAGCCTCTCTTCCTCGTGCCAGCCGTGCAGGGCCAGTGTTTTCATTAGTGGCTCGCCCTTTGGGGACAGAGAGATGGATGGGAGTGGTAAATGACCTGCTAGTGCACACGTGGTCATAAACTGGGATTTTTTCAGGGGCCCATAGCTGGTGGTGCCTAGGGCTCACACCTGGTGGTTCTAGAGGGATCGTACACAGGGCCTGTGTTCAGACCAGGGTCACGGCTGCAGCCACGAGCTAGACAAAATGTCTTCCCCTCTGGAGTATCATGCCAGCCCCGGAAACTTGGAATTTGAACCACCACTTAAGAGTGCTTCGATTCCCCTAAGCCTGTTTCCTCCTCTGCAGATGGGCTCCCTTGGCGTATGCCTCCTGGGGCTAGTTGTCAGGATGCCGAGAGAGGTGGCATGTTTAGCAGGTGCTCAGGGAGCTTACTCTGCAAATATGGCATAACCACTGGCCTGTATTGATTTTTTTTTCTCTCTCTCAAGTGCATCAGTTGGCCTTTTGCGTTAGCAAGCTGGATCTATTTGTTTGGGGGCCGTATCCGAAGTTTATTCCTGGCTCTGTGCATAGGGATTACTCCTGGCACACTCAGAGGGAACCCTCGGGGTCGGTCCCAGAACCAAACCCAGGTTGACCACATGCAAGGCAACTGCCCTGCCTGCTGTACTATTATCTCTCAGGCCCTCTAGTGTGGATTTTATTTTGTTTTTGTTTTGGGGCCACAGCTGGCAATGCTCAGGGCTTACTCCTGGCCCTGTACTCAGGAATTACTCTTGGCAGAGCTCAGAGGACCCTATGGGATGCTGGGGATGGAACCCAGATCAGCCACGTGCAAGGCAAGCGCCCTCCCCACTGTACTGTTGCTCCAACCCTTACTACTAATTTTATCTACTTATTTTTGGCTTTTTGGGTCACATGCAGCGATGCTCAGGAGTTACTCCTGGCTCTGCACTCAGGAATTACTCTTGGTGGTGCTTGGGGAACCATATGGGATACTGAGAATTGAACCCAGGTCGAATCGGCAGCGTGCAAGGCAAACGCCCTACCCGCTGTGCTATCACTCCAGTCTCACAGCATGAGTTTTAAAGGGGCTGGGAAGGAGGCTCCAAAGGCCGGCTTGCAGACTTTGCGGCCAGATGTCCTGGCTGCCCCGAGCCCTGCTGGATGCCACCCCCAAATAGGACGTGGCCCTGCTGGGTCATTTCGAAAGCTCAGCCTTCATTTGCTGCCTTCACTGGGGAGAGTGGCCTGAGACAGATGTGACACCTCCAGTGTGGCCCTCTGCACCTCAGGGCGCTCTGCAGGTTGGAATGCGGGTGGCAGGGGCGTCCCTCCATCACACCCTTGACAGGCACCTTCTCCCTTCTCACCCCCTCCTCCGCACCGGAAGGCGAGAAACCTCACAAGTGTGAGCTGTGCGACTTCACGTGCCGGGACGTGAGCTACCTGCCCAAGCACATGCTGACGCACTCGGACACCAAGGACTACATGTGCACGGAGTGCGGCTACGTCACCAAGTGGAAGCATTACCTCAGCGTGCACATGCGCAAACACGCTGGCGACCTCAGGTGTGCCCCCGCAACCCCAGACTCCCTCGCAGCGGCTTGGCGTCTGTGGGGCAGGCGCTGTTGGGGCGGAGAGCGGCCGGGAGGGTAGGCCTGGAGAAAGTGTCACTTGAGTATCAGAGCCCCCAGGGCCGGTCACTCCCAGTTCCGGGCAGCACTTCCGGTCTGTGGGCACAGATGGCCCGGGGCCTGGGAGAAGAGGATGTCCTCTGGATCACTCAGGCCCCCTATTTCCATGGGAAAAAGGAATGAAGGTTCCAGTCCCGTTGCATGCCATGGCCAGGCCGGCTGCTTATAAGTGTCCGGTGGGTAACAGCCAGGACACCCGCCCTTTTGGGAGCAGCGTGGAGGCAGAGTTAGAAGCAGGCCCTGGAGGCGGTCTCTGCCCTCACTGTCCCTGTGATGCTTGGGAGGGGCTGGGTTCTGTTTCCTCCTCCTTTCCCCTGTGCGTGGAGATGCCTGTTATGGAGATGGAACAATGAAAGCAGATGATGCAGCTACCCAGCCGTGTGGAAAGCCTGGCCCTGAGGCTTCGCAAAACCATTAGATCTGTGGGCCAAAAATTTAATACAGTGGGTAGGACACTTGCTTGGCTTGGCATGCACCCGACCCCCCAGGTTCGATTATTGACATCCCATATATTCCCCTCCAAGCACTGCTAGGAGTAATTCCTAACTGCAGAACCAGGAGTGACCCCCTAAGCATCTCTAGGTGTGATCCCCAAAATCTGAAAAGATTAAAATACTTAGTGTTATGGGGCAGAAGAGATAGATCAGTGGACAGGGTATTTGCCTTGCATGCAGCTGACTTGGGTTACATCCCTTGGCAGCTGTTATGTTCCCTAACCTCTGCCAGGAGTAAACCCGGAGCATCACCAGGCGTGACCCCCCAAAATCTGAAAAATTAAAAAGAAAAAAAAATTAGAGGGGCTGAAGCGATAGGACAGTAGGTAGGGCATTTGCCTTGCCTGTGGCCAACCAGGGTTTGATTCCTGGAATCCCATATAGTCATATAGTCCCCCGAGCACCGCCAGGAGTAGTTCCTGAGTGCAGAGCCAGGAGTAACCCCTGTGCATCTCCAGGTGTGACCCAAAAAGCAAAAAAAAAAAAAAAAAAAAAGTTGTGGGGCAAGAGAAATAGGTCAGTGGATAGGGTGCTTGCCTTGCATGCAGCTCACCTGGGTTCTATCCCCCAGTCAGCTGTTATGTTCCCTAACCCCTTCCAGGAACAATCCTTGAGCATCGCCAGATTTGGTCTAAAAAACAAACAAACTAAACCCTAAACCCATTAGAGCTGTGGGGTCAGAGAGATACTACTGCACATTAAGCCTTGTACATGGCCAACTTGGGTTCCTGGCTCTGCACTCAGGAATTATTACTCTTGGCAGAGCTGGGGGGGAGGGGAGGACCATATGGGATGCCTGGAATAGAACCTGGGTCAGCCAAGAGCAAGGCACGCACTGTACGATGGCACCACATATGGTTCCCTGGAAGACAGCCAGGACTAATGAGCCCCAGGCTCCCCCAGCCACCCACCCACCCCCGCCCTCGCCACCACCACCCCAAAACCGAACCAGAGGACTGGAATTCCGACCTCGTGCCTCCACTTCTCCCCCATCAGGTACCAGTGCAACCAGTGCCCCTACCGCTGCCACCGGGCCGATCAGCTGAGCAGCCACAAGCTGCGGCACCAGGGCAAGTCGCTGATGTGCGAGGTGTGCGCCTTCGCGTGCAAGCGCAAGTACGAGCTGCAGAAGCACATGGCTTCCCAGCACCACCCGGACGCGCCCGCGCCGCTCTACCCGTGCCGCTACTGCAGCTACCAGAGCCGGCACAAGCAGGCGCTGCTGAGCCACGAGAACTGCAAGCACACGCGGCTGCGCGAGTTCCGCTGCGCGCTCTGCGACTACCGCAGCTTCAGCAGCACCACGCTCTTCCTGCACAAGCGCAAGGCGCACGGCTACGTGCCCGGCGACCAGGTCTGGCAGCTCCGCTGTGCCGGCCCAGAGGCGGGGAACGCCGCCAGGCCGTGCCCCAGCCTGCCCCCGGACTCGGAGCCCTCCCACCCACCGGGCACTCCGCCTGAGGGGCCCGCTGGCGACCCGGGGACCCAGGAAACCCCCAGCCTGGAGCCCGCCCTGCCGGAGATCGGCGAGGACAGTGCGGGCCGCCGCGAGGAGCCCGAGGCCCAGGGCAGCCCCTGCCCGGCGGCTGAGGTCGAGGAGGGGGGCTGCACACTCCACCTGGAGGCACTGGATGTGGAGCTGGAAGCCGTGGCCGAGCCCCGGCTGGAGGCACTTGCAGAAACGGACCCCATGGAGCTGGGGCCGCTGGAAGGGTCTGGGGGTCCCTCGGAAAGCGCCACTCCGCCTCCGCCACCTCCACCGCTACCTCCGGACCTGGGGCTGGAGCAGGAGCCCCCGGGGGCCCAGCCAGCCCCCGAGAGTCCTAGGCCCGCGCCTGCCTCGGAGGACCCCCCTGACCCCTGGGTGGGAGCCTTGGAGGCTGCGCCCCCGGCCGAGACGGGCCCCCTGGCCCAGCCCCCCGAGGCGGAGTCCTTGCTCCGCGCGCTGCGGCGGCGGGACAAGGAGCAGGCCGAGGCGCTGGTGCTGGAGGGTCGCGTGCAGATGGTGGTGGTCCAGGACCAGGCCCCTGCCTTCCGCTGCCCGCACTGTCCCTTCGTGGCCCGCCGGGAGAAAGCCCTGAGCCTACACCTCCGGGCCGCATGCCCGGGCCGCCGCGCGCCCCTCCTGTGCCCCGAGTGTGGCGCCAGCTTCAAGCAGCAGCGCGGCCTCAGCACCCACCTGCTGAAGAAGTGCCCCGTGGGGCTGGGCAAGAGCAAGGGGCCGGCCCCGGGCGCCGCCACGGGCGGTGGGACTCCCCCTCCCACACCCGCACCCGCGGAAGGCGATCCCGGTGCCCCCCGAGATCCCCCCTCGGCCCTTCGGCCGCCGCCGGAACCCGAGGAACCGGCGGCGCCTCTCGCCCCGCCCCCGGACCCTGCCGCCGGGCCCCCCTCCTCGCCCGCGGAGACCCCCGAGAAGTTCCACTTCGAGCGGGGCAAGTTCCGCTGCGCCGCCTGCCCCTTCCTCTGCTCCCGGCTCTCCTCCATCACCTCGCACGTGGCCGAGGGCTGCCGCGGGGTGGGGCGCGCCAAGCGGGGGTCCTCCCACCCGCCGCCGGCCGGCTCCCCCAGGGACCCCGAGGGCCAACCCGCAGACGGGCCGCCCAAGCCGAAGGGGGCGCGTTTCTCCTGCCCCACCTGCCCCTTCAGCTGCCAGCAGGAGCGAGCCCTGAGGACGCACCAGGCGCGGGGCTGTCCCCTGCAGGCGGCGGCGGCTGCAAACGAGCCTCTCCGCTGCGACCTGTGCCCCTTCACCGCCCCCGGGGCCGCCGCCCTACGGCTCCACCAGCGGCGGAGGCACCCGGCGGCCGCCGCGCCCCCGGCCCGCGGCCCCCGCCCCCCGCTGCAGTGCCCCGACTGCGGCTTCACCTGCAAGCAGAGTCGCTGCCTGCAGCAGCACCGGCGCCTCAAGCACGAGGGCGTGAAGCCGCACCAGTGCCCCTTCTGCGACTTCTCCACCACGCGCCGCTACCGCCTGGAGGCGCACCAGTCGCGGCACACGGGCGTGGGCCGCATCCCCTGCAGCTCCTGCCCGCAGACCTTCGGCACCAACTCCAAGCTGCGCCTGCACCGCCTGCGCGTGCACGACAAGACCCCGACCCACTTCTGCCCGCTGTGCGACTACAGCGGCTACCTGCGCCACGACATCACGCGCCACGTCAACAGCTGCCACCGCGGCACGCCGGCCTTCGCCTGCCCCCAGTGCGAGGCGCAGTTCAGCTCGGAGACGGCGCTCAAGCAGCATGCGCTGCGTCGGCACCCAGAGCCCCCCGCCGACGCCGATGCCACCGAGGCCAACGCCAACAACGCCGCCGGGGCGCACGAGGGCCCGCTGCACTGCGCGCGCTGCGGGGTGCAGTGCCCTAGCCCAGCCAGCCTGCGGGGCCACACCCGCAAGCAGCACCCGCGGCGCCTCGAGTGCGCCGCCTGCCAGGCGGCCTTCCCCAGCCGGCCCGCACTCGAGGCGCACCGGCGGCAGCAGCATTTCAGCCACCGGTGCGGCGTCTGCGACTTCGCGGCCCGTGAGCGCGGGGGCCTGGTGAAGCATTACCTGGAGCGGCACGAGGGGGACGGGGAAGGGGAGCCGCCGTCCCGACGCTGCCCCTTCTGTGACTTCACCTGCCGCCACCAGCTGGTGCTCGACCACCACGTGAAGGGCCACGGCGGCACCCGGCTCTACAAGTGCACCGACTGCGCCTACAGCACCAAGAACCGCCAGAAGATCACCTGGCACAGCCGCATCCACACCGGCGAGAAGCCCTACCGCTGCCACCTCTGTCCCTACGCCTGCGCCGACCCCTCGCGCCTCAAGGTACCCATCCACGGGGTGGAGGGGCCCCAGTGCCCAGGGGCCGGGCCCCAGGGAACACCCGGAATCCAGTTTAGTGTGTGGTAGAGGAGAGGGGAGAACACATCCAAAAGGTGTGGCCTTGCGGGGCACACAGCGCTGCTCAGGCTGACTCCTAACGCTGCCTGGCATCCTTAAGGGATGCTGAAAACCCAACCCAAGTGGGTCAGGTACAAGGCATGTGCCTGATTACACAAACATGGTTTTATATTTATAGGGACAGACAGACTTTTTGTTTGGGGGCCATACCTGGCGCTGCTTGGGGCTTACTCCTGGCTCTGCATTCAGGGATGACTCCTGGTGGGGCTCAGGGCACCATGTAGGATGCCAGGGATGGAAGCCAGGTCAGCTGTGTGCAAGGCAAGCACCTCTCTCTCTTGCTCTCGCTCGCTCTCTCACTCTGCGTGTGTGTGTGTAGAAATTAATAGAAATTAAGGCACTTACCTTGCACGTGGCTGACCTCAGTTTGCTCCCCCAAACACAGAGCCAGGAATATCCCGTGAAAACCAGTGGGTGTCCCCTTCCCCCCCAAAAAACACCCAGAAATAATGTTTTATTTCAGTCAGTGATTTGTGTGACTGGTTTATATATACCCAGGGCAGCCTCAGAATTTCTCAGGTGGCACGGGGTCATGGCTGGGAGGGTTGAGGCAGCCCCAGATATGGATGTCATCCGTAACTGTGTGTGCCTCCGACCTTCCCAGCTAGTGGAGTCACTTTGACTGTTTCCTGTTCCATGGATGACAGAGCCGTGCACTGGGGCTTGGGCAGAGTGGCAAGACCTGAACTGCTCAGGGGGGCTGGAGGCAGCCATGGGGGCCAGCTTGGAGCCCGTGTCAGTCGCAGGAGCAGGGATTACACCGGGCAGAGGGAGCCGGCCCCTCCGGGAGCTGCTCTGCGGCCCCTTCCCCCACCCAGTGAGCACCCCTTTTCCCTCTTCCAGTACCACATGAGGATCCACAAGGAAGAGCGGAAGTATCTGTGTCCGGACTGCGGGTACAAGTGCAAGTGGGTCAACCAGCTTAAGTACCACATGACCAAGCACACAGGTGAGTTGCTGGAAACCCCACCCCCACCCTCCCTCACTACTGCTGCTTTGAGAATGACCTGACCTTGCTCAGATAGTTGCAGGGTAAGACCGGGAGTGCCCACCAGGGCCAGATTAGCTTTCTGGATCCCGAAACACCCATCAGCCTCAGGGGGAGGTGAACGGGGATTCCCCCAGCAGTCACGTGGGAAACCATCCTCTCTGTGGGTGGGGCCAAAGGCCAGCCCCAACTCCCTACAGGTGCCACTGAGGCAAGGCGGCCTGGACACGCCCCCCCCCCACACGCCGTTTCTCATTCAGGCTGGAGTGCTTGGAACTAGTGCCTGTAGCCCCCCAGGAAGAGGGAAAAGCCCACCCATGGCCCCCCCATCCCAGAACCTCTCTGCTCTCCCCTCCCCCATCCACCCCTCTTAAAGCATTTTTTTCCCCTCACACTAAATGAGTGGAATCGAGGCAGATCCTCATGCCCCGAGAGCACCCCTTGACCAGGTCAGGGTGGAAATATCCCTCGTGGAAACCCTGTTTTCTGGGTCC
>JAOXYA010000018.1:14031184-14042831 GCA_028565675.1 Sorex palustris
ACTTTCCTATTCTAACTGAGTGTGATTTACAGTTGTATTGATGTTATGGTTTAGGTGTACAATGTTGACGCAGATTTGAAAAACAACCAAGACAAACAACAGACTAAAATACAAGAAGGATTTGAATGCATAGAAGCAAAAGTGGAGAACTTGAAGGGCAGGGAAGAATGTCAGCATGAAACAAAAATCATAGACAAATGAATAGACCAGGCAGATCTGGTGGGACAGGTGGAGCTGCCAATAGAGCGAGCAAAACAGAAATACTAGGAGGCAAACACCGCCTGCAAGCAATGACTCTGAAAGGAAGGGAGTCTCAGTTGGAGCTTTCTTAATGCCTGACCCTGTGCTAGCATCTGAGTGCTACCTACTGGATTCGATGCAATGGCTTACAAAGTAGGCTTTATTATCTCCCCATTTTACAGTTAAAGCAATTCAAGGTCAAAGGGACAAAGAAACCATCTAAAAACCATCTCCTGGATAGGAGTTTCAGTAAGAACGCTCAGCCAATTTGATTCGGCTCCATAGCAACCTTCCTTCCATCAGCCCACGCAGCTGCTCTCTGTGCTCCCCACCCCCACTTCAGACCACTCCAGCTTGATCCTTTGCTGGATTTTGCCTCTGATGCAAACAATTACTGAGCAATTGATTGCCTTGCTGAGCAGGGCTCAGATTTAGTTGCTAGGAATGCCTGAGGAACTCGGTCACTATTTTATCTTCCCTTGTGATGGCAGGTTTAGTCTTTTCTTTTCTTTTTTTTTAACTCAGCGATTCTAAGATTTTTTTTCCATAGGAAAGAGCAAAGATATGTTCATCACAGTATTGCTTCTAATAATCCCAAACTAAAATAATACATGAGCATTTGTAAATAGGATTCTGCAAATAACTGGACTCCCGTGTTTTACAATGGAGCAAGGAAGACAAATGAAGTTGAAAGTGGACTAAATGCCAAGTGGTGTACTGACAAGTGGATCCTGGAACAGGAAAAGGACGTCAGTGAAAATGCTAAATGCAAATGAGGTCCAAGCTTATTTCATATTAATGTACCGTTAATAATTTTTCACTCTTAACAAGTGTACCTGTTACACACCATGTCCCTATGTTTCATATCTGACATGACTTTTGCGAGAAAGTGCATGTTACAACTTGCTTTTTCTCTCTCATTATTTGTATTGAGATCTTGTGATTTGCGACAGTTTCCACATTGTTTTATTTTTTTTCCACTTTGTTTAAACATCATGGTTGACAGAGCTGTTCATGATGCATTTGTTACAGGCTTTCAATATTTCTATACCAATCCCACCATTGTCACCTTCCCTTCAGAATTGTCCCCATTTTCCCAACTCCCCCTCACGCTGTTTTCTACTTGTAATACTGCTCCACCACCCCCTCACGGGCATAGGGTCAATAACCTGCCACCTCTGTCCCAAGGTTCTTTTTTCTTCCTCTCCCCCTCCCTCACCTCCTTTTTTAGTTGACTGTTCTACTGACAGTATCTTCTAGTTGATTTCTACTGGGGACAGATGCTGATCTGGTGAGCAGCAGGCAGTGAACATGACTGAGGGTGGAGCAAACAGTCAGACTGACAGCTACTCGCTCACCTTCTTGACTCCTTAGGGTCAACTGCACAGCAGAACCTGTGAATAGGTCCTGTCACCACACCAAAGGACACTGCTTTATTGGTGTGAACAAAGTGGGCATGCCCGAGGTGTTTCAAAACACCTGCATATCCTTGGCCTTTGAGCTCAAATTAATAACCAAATCAGCGGGGGTATGGGGCCGCCAGCAGACCAAACTGTTCCTGTGAGGCGAGTGCATCAGCAGCCTCATGGTACCTTCAGACTTCCAGGTACCCCAAAATTGCTGCTATGCCTTTGGCCAGACCCCAACCCTTGGGTCAAGGTTTACCAAGAAAGTAAAGGGCCAAAAGTTAGGTATGTGGGAGACACACCCACAAACCACCTCCGGCTCAGCTATATAATTGGAGGCATGGCCTCTCTGGTTCCTGATCGAGCTGCTTAACGGCCATGATCCCAAAGACTCACAAACAAATCTCGAAACCCAAGAGCATTTGGCAGAAATGTGTCCGCTCCCTGCAGTAGGTTACTGGCGCTGGGAAACCGGGTGGGAATAGGTTTCGTGCCTTAGCCTGTTCCCCCTGGTGGCCCGGTGGCCGCCATCCTCCAGAGGCCACTGGACAGTCAGGTTTGGGACCACAGTGACAAGACATGCACAGCCTCATGGGATGAGGGTGGAACCTGCCCTTTCCTCCCTACCCCAATGAGACCCAGAGTCGCTGCCCACGAATGGCCTCTCTGGCTCCTGATCAAGCTGCTTAACAGACATGATCCCAGAGACTCAGAAACGAACCTTGAAACCCAGCAGCTTTTGGCAGAAAAGCGTCTGGACCCCGCAGTTGGTTTCTGTCGCCAGGCCACCCCGGGGGGTAAGGGTGCTGTCCCTCCACCTGCCACCCTTGGAGGCTTGATGGACGCCATCTGCCAGAGGCCACTGGACAGTTAGATTTGGGCCCGCAGTGACGAGACACGCAGGGGCTCATGGGATGGGGGTGGAGCCGGCCCTTTCTTCCCCATCCCAACAAGACCTCAGGTCGCCGCCCATAAATGGTCTCTCTGGCTCCTGATCAAGCTGCTTAATGGCCATGATCCCAGAGACTTAGAAACAAACCTTGAAACCCAGTGGCTTTTGGCAGAAATGCATCTGGACCCTGCAGTAGGTTACTGTTGCTGGGCCACCCCAGGGGGGAAAGGGTGCTGTCCCTCCACCTGCATCCCCCTTGGTGGTTCAGTGGCTGCCATACGCCGGAGGCCATTGGACAGTCAGGTTTGGGCCCCCAGTGATGAAACACTTGGAGCCTCAAGAGATGGGGGTGGAGCAGGCCCTTTCCTCCCCATACCAACGAGACCCTGAGTTGCCTTCCACTAACAGCCTCTCTGGCCCCTGATCAAGCTGCTTAACGTCCATGATCCCAGAGACTCAGAAACAAATCTCGGAACCCAGTGGCTTTTGGCAGAGATGAGTCCGGACCCCACAGTATGTTACTGTAGTCGGGCCACCCCAGGGGAGAAAGGGTGCTGTCCCTGCACCTGCTCCCCCTAGGTGGCTCGGTGGCCGCCATCCTACAGAGGTCATTGGACAGTCAGTTTGGGCCCTCAGTGATGAGACACATGGGACCTCACAGGATTGGGGTGGAGCTAGCCCTTTCCTCCCTGTCCCAACGAGACTCTGAGTCGCCACCCACTAACGGCCTTTCTGACTCCTGATCAAGCTGCTTAATGGCCATGATTCAAGAGACTCAGGAGCAAACCTCAAAACCCAGCAGGTTATGGCAGAAATCCCTCCAGATTTAATTGTTAAAATTTCGGAATTTCAAAATCACATAACCACTACTGCTGCCACACAACATCATATTCATAACCAGCAATAGAAAACAAATTACCTACTTTGCCTTTTTAGGAGATCTGAGTGTTGGGGTAAAATCCCAAATAATATGGTGGGTCTGGTGTCAAAATATTGAATGTGATCAATGTAGAGAGAGAGAGTTATGTGGAAATCATCTGCCCCACAGGTAGGGGGAGGGTGTGGGATGGGGGTATACTGGAATTTTGGGGGGTGGAGAATGGGCACTGGTGAAGGTACAGGTGTTTCATTGTATGACCGAGACTTAAACCTGAAAGCTTTGTAACTGTTCTCATGGTGATTCAATAAATAAAACTATTTAAAAAAAATGAAAAAAAAAAGAGGCCCCGGGTTTGAGCCTCCACACTGCAGGGTCATCTGAGAAATACCTGGTATGAGACTCCCTCCAAAAAAAAACAGACCCTCCAATTCAGCATTTCCATTTCTTTGTTTGAAGTCCTTCCTCTGAGCTCGTCCTGACTGCCCCTGGCTCGCACACCCTCATCTTACCTCTTCTAAGAGATTCAGCTCTCACTGTGTGTGCTATGGTGTTAGTTGTGGGGGCCACACCCAGTAGTGGTGGGCAGGGGGTCAGGGGTGGGGGGTTCACGCAGTGCCAGGGATCAAACCTAGAGCTTAGGTCACCTGGTGACCTGGTGGTACTTGGAGTCTTGAGGGCCACACCAGGTGCTCAGAGGATGCTGTGATGCCAGGGATTGAAGCAGGATTGGGGACCTGCAAGGCATCACCTGAGCCCACTATTATCTCTCAAACTGTTACACAGAGAGAGAGAGAGACAGAGAACAGCAGGTAGGGCACTTGCCCTGCATATGGCTGACCCGGGTGCAGAATCCTGTCACCCCTGCCAGGAGGGATTCCTGAGCACAATAGGCTCTGAGTACTGCTAAATGTGGTCCCCAAACAAATCAACATTACAAATGCCTTTTTTGGTGGTTGTTGTTCGGCAAACCTCAGAAGCAACGCCTGGCAGTGCTCAGGGGTCCACATGCAGTGCCGGGATTCAAATAAAGGTGCGGATGTGGCCCACGAGGACAAGCTCCTTTCCCTCACACTGTCTCTGCAGCCCAAACTTTTTTTTTATATATTTTCTGGGGTTTTTTGTTTTGTTTTGTTTTACTTCCATCATTAACCCAATAGGCACAAACCAAAATTTGTCAGTTTTTCAATTATTTGAACCTTTTTTGTTACTCTTCTCCTAGGGTCCATCATGTTTCAAAATGCATTTTAATATATTTATTAATAAAGTATCCAGCCCAAAAATAAATAAATAAAAATTAAAAAATAAATGAATAAATAAATAAAAAAAAATAAAGTATCCAGCGCAGATTTTTAAAGCACCAAATGACTATTTCTACAGCCACTTCCGGCCAGTGGTGGAACTGCAGGGGCCTCCACTTGGGCCTCCCCCAGTCCCTGCCCCACCCACAGCCTAGCCCGTGTCACCACCTCACCTTATAGATGATCATTTGTCCTTTGAAGATAGACATCAGGTGGGGTGGCTCCTTGCCCATGGGGACGCGGATCTGGACCGGCTCGTCATTGTACTGCTGGTCCAGGATGACGGCCTGGTAGGCCGAGGCTGCAATCTCATCCTGGCTGGCCTCGCTGCCCTGGGGTCGAGCAGAATGGAAGAGGGGACATGGGGACCCCTGTCCCAGCATGGGCAGGCCCAGCAACCATCCATCCCCAAGTCTGACCAGGAGCCAAATGCATCTGTCTCCTCCACCCAACGCTACTCTGGACCCGACCAAAGGTGCACCCACCTCACTTCTGTTCTGGGGGGGTGTTGGGGTCACACTCGGCAATTCTAGCACCCAGGCATCACTCCTTGTGGTGCTCAGGGGACCACAGAAGATGCCAGGGATTGAATTAGGGTTGGTCGCATGCAAAACAAGCACCTTCCCTGCCGTACTGTCCCTCCAGTCCCATGCTCTGTTTTGGGGATACACCCAGTGGTGCTCAGGGCTCACTCCTGGCTCTGCCCTCAAGGATCCCTTCTAACTTGTCCTCCTGATGGGTGCTAGCACCCCCCTCACTATATTATCACTCCAGCCCTCCACCTCATTTCTGATTCCCACCCCAGACCAATCCCCGCCCACCCACAGACTGACCCAGACCCCAGCCCTTTCTCAGGCATATACCAGGACCCCACTGCTCTCACACCCCAGCACCCCCAAACTCCCTCCCAGCCACACAAAGCAATAATCAGAGCAGGGCCTGGAGCAATAGCACAGCTGGTAAGGCACTTGCCTTGCATATAGCTAACCTAGATTCAATCCCCGGCATCCCAGAGGGTCCCCTGAGCACTGCCAGGAGTAATTCCTGAGCTCAAAGTCAGGAGTAACCCCTGAGCATTGTCAGGTGTGACCCCCGCAAAAAATTTTTTAATTAGAAAACAGAGCAGGCTTTCACCAGGGAAATGGAAAAGTGGGTTCACCCCACACAGGGCAGGATTGGGGTGCTGGCCCGGGTGGCCCCTAACCTGCCAGATGTAGAGCAGATAGTGCTTCTTGTCGCCGATGAGGTAGGTGTAGAGCAGCAGGTAGCAGTCACCCCCATAAAAGTGGCCCTTCCACTTGTTGTCCACAGGCACCAGCTCCAGGTTCTCGATGCGCCAGATCTGGGGCCGGGAGAGCAGGCCACGGTGAGCCACAGGGTGGGCTGCACGATCCACCCCCCCCCACTCCCACACACAGCCTGGGGTCTCGCCGTCTCCTACCTGCACATCGCCACTGCCGTCGTCCACCATCTTCTGCTGCGCGGCCACCTGCGGCTGCACGTGCATGGACGCCGCATCGAACTTCACCTGTTCAACCTTAGCTGCAGGGGAGGATGAGGTCCTCAGAGCAGCACCCCCCCCCCAGGTGGGAGCCGGAAGTCCCGGCCACAGCAGCAGTCCCTAGGTGCTGCTCCAGGCTTGCATTTGGGGGCTTGCCCCGAGAACCAGGGCTGCTGGGCTGGAATGCAGGGCTCCCTCCCTCAGTCTGTGGAACTCTCTCCCCCTGTTCCCTCTCCACGCTCCACACATGGACACAGACACAAAACATAAAGGTGGATATGCACACAGACATGTGTATATATACAGGTGGACATGCATGCATAGAGCTGGAGTGATAGCACAGCGGTAGGGAGTTTACCTTGCATGCAGCCAGCCGGGCCAAGCCGGGTTTGATTCCTCCACCCCTCTTGGAGCCTGGCAAGCTACCAAGAGTATATCGCCAACACGGCAAAGCCTGGCAAGCTACCCATGACGTATTCAATATGCCAAACACAGTAACAACAAGTCTCAAAGAAGAGACGTTACTGGGCTCGCCCAAGCAAATCAATGAACAAGAGTTGGACAGTGACAGTGATGCATGCATAAGGTGAATACATGCACCTACATACAAGAAAACACAAACATACAAGCGAACATGCACTCATATATAGGTGGAAACATCCAGGTGAACATGCACACACAAGTGGACACACACATACAAGCAGACATGCACTCATATATGGGTGGACAATCAGGTGGACATGCACACACACAAGCATATACACACATGGAAGCAGACATGCACACATACAAGCAGACATGTAGACACACACAGATGGACATGCATACATACAGGCAGACATGCACACACATACAGGCAGATGTGAACACACACAAATGTGGATATGTACTCAAACACGACATGCATAAAAACATAAACACAAACATGCACATGTAATCCACACCGATATGCACTCACACACATGCAGGTGTGCATTCACGCACACATATACACATGTTTGCTGACAAGCACATGTGAGCACTCACACACACACACACACACATACACACAGTCTCTGCCTGGCTCCCAGCTTCCCTAGCAAACAGGATCTGAAAGTGGTTAGTGTAGAGGGAATGAGGTGTCCCTGCTCTGAGTCAGCCTGCCGCCGCCCCACAGACCAGAGCCAGGTCACAGATGCCATGTCAGGGATGGGCAGGGGTCTGTCCTAAGTACTCAGGCACTTACCCACGGAGCCCACAGTGTGGGTTTTGCCCAGGCCCAAGGTCTTGTTGGGCACCGTCCACTTCTGGAAGAGCTGCTGGAACACAGCAGACTCGGCACCATCATTCTGCACCTCCACCTGCGTGCTGGGAGGGTACTGCTTTGCCTTGATAAAGTGCTAGGGAGAGAGGGGGCACTCAGACTGAACCCCTCCCCAACAACCCACCCCCCAAAGGCCGACCAAAGCCACTTTAACCCAATCAGACACCACCCACTCCAAACTTCCCTCTGAGCCCATGCCTGAACCTGAACCCCACTTGGCCCAAGGCTGACACCCCAACCCTGCTCCAGGCCAACACCACGGGCAAAACTTGATCCCACCTCAATCTAAGCCTGACCCCCCAACCTCCATATCCAACCTTAAACCCAACCTGCCTATCCAACACTGACCCCAGCTCAGCTGAGGTTTATGGCTCCACCCCCAATAATGACACTGACTTGACTTCATATGGTCTCAAATGCCCTTTTGGGTAAAATCTGCCTCTTCCTTAAATTACTACCTCCCTTGAATCTAGTTCAAATGTAGGTGGACATTTGAACCAGGAGGCCCCCACAGCTAGCTGCTAATTGATTCCCTGTTGTGCAAAGAGCCCCAGAGAACAGAGGGCTCAGACACTGAACCTCACCCCCAATGCCAGATGGACTGGGCTGAAGCCAACCCACCTTTCAGACCCCGCCCCCTTCCAGGCCCCGCCCCCTTCCAGGCCCCGCCCCGCTCCTAGACCCTGTCCACTATCTTCCAGGTCCCCCATCCCCAGGCTCCGCCCTCCTTCCTCCAGGCTCCGCCCCACCCTAGGTCACGCCCACTAAAAGGCCCGCCCCACCCCAGGCTCCACCCTCACCTTATGCCCTACCCCATTTCTAGGCCACGCTCTTTACCCAGGCCCCGCCCCACCCTAGGTCACGCCCACCATCGCCCATACCCCACCCCATACTGGCCCCACTCTCCTCCAGACCAAGCCCCATCCTCGGCCATGCCCTTTAATCTCTAGCCATGCCCTCTCTTCTCCAGATCACGCCCCACCCCTAGGCCACGCCCTCCCTCCCCTAGCCATGCCCCATCCCTGGACCACGCCCTCCCTCTCCATGCCACGCCCTATCCCTAGACCACGCCCCATCCTAGGCCACGCCCTCCAATTCCTGGCCCCGCCTCCACGGCACACCCACCAGCGCCTGGTTCATGGCCTCCTTCCTCTCCTGGTTGTTGGCTTTCTTCCCCTTCCACACGAAGATCTTCAGGCCTCCCTGGTCCAAGATGTAACAGTCCTAGGGGCAGAGAGAAAGACGGGCGAGAACCTGAGCGGGCTAGCCGAACTGTAGCCTTCCAGATCCCCCTTCCTTCCCACACTCGCCCACCCGTGGGCCTCTGGACCGGCTCCTCCCCTTGCAGAGCGGGGCCAGGGCGTTAGCGGGGTGGACCTGGCCCCCTGGGGCCCCCACCTGAGCCCTCACCTCGTGCTTCAGCAGGTCTTGTGTAAGGGGCCTCGTGGCAACTTCTCGGACCACCAGCTTTCCCTCCGCGTCGGACACGCTGCCAGACAAAGGCACCGTCACATGGATAAGGGGGGGAGGGTCCCAGGGCCGTGACCCACCCCCATCGCCCGACACTCACTGGTACAGCTTGAGGTTGGCTTTGAGCGCGGGCTCCACCACCGAGTCGGGGATGGCGGCTTTCAGCTCCCGCCGTGGGCCCAGCACGTACAGCATCACCTCCATCAGCTGCGGGGTGTCTTTCTCCTTCTCGCCCTCCACCACGCCCACGTACGTGCGCCCGCCGCGCTCCTGGTCCCGGATCTCCTTGGCTAGGGTCATGCCCTGCGGAGGGGTGGGAGGGCACCCATGGAGGCTGGCAGGCAGAGCCTCCGCACCCCGCCCACCAGGAGCACACCAGCACCCCGAAGCAATCCAAAGGGGTGAGCTCCAACCCTGCTCCCCCTCTAGGTGGCCTCGAAGGTTAGTGAGAGGAGCTCGCTGGCAATGCCTCACCCCTGGGGGGTAGACCAAGTCCGGAAGGTGGGATTTCACAGCACAGCGCTGGTCACCAGAGCAAGCCCCGAAGTTCGGGGTTCCTGGGGGTTCTGCCTGATGCATGCAGGCTGGCTGCACACACAACATGCACAGGGCCCCACCGGCATCACATGCGTGTGTATACACACACAGAGAGTAGTCAATCAGGTCCTCATGCCACAGGCTCCCATGCTCAAGGCAAAGAAGTCACACGTGCGGGGTCTGAGAGATAGTACAGCCGATAGAGCAGACCCACCTGGGTTCCATGCCCCGCAAGCCATCTGCCCCCTGAGCCCCACCCGAGGTGATTCCTGAGGGCAGAGCCAGGTGTCAGCCCTGAGCACAGCTGAGTGTGGCCCAAAAAAACAAACAAAAGCAATTCATGTGTGCTCACCGGCTAGTAGCACAGCCTCGCCTTGCCCCTCACTCACACACACACACACACACACACATACACACACAGGCACGTACACTCTCCCTCATGCACTCACGGACGCATGCACACTCTCACCTGCTGGCCCTCGAACACCCAGTTCCCAGCCCTTGACAAGGCTCCTCTGTCCCTTCCTGGGCCCTGGATGAGCCAGCATGGGCTCTGCACACAACTGAGGGCCCAGATCTGTCCCCACCCTCGAAGTTATCCAGCATTCCCGAGACTGCCCTTGAAGACCTCCCAAACTGAACTCTTGATGCTCTACCCCAGTCTTGGCTTCCTGGTGCTTCCTTTCTCAGTGCCCGGGATCCCGTCTGTCCCCACAAGTTGCTCAAGCCCAGTGCTTTGAGTTCTGCCATCACCCTCCAAGTTCAGCGCTCACCCTACTCCCACATGCAGTAAATCCTAAAAGTGAGACACCCCCCCTCCCAGTTCTCACCGGAAGGACACACACACCCCTCCCTTTCTCCCTCTCTTTCCTTTTATCTCTCTCTCTTCCTCTCTCTCTCTCTCTCTCTCTGATGAAACATAAGCTTTTCTCGGTAAAAAAGCTTATGCATCTGTATCTGTGTCTGTAGTTTATAAGAGAATCCGCCTCGATTTCCTTTTTTGGGTTTGCCTTCGGGCCACATTCTGTGGACTTGGGGGTCACTCCTGATCAGGTGCTCTGGTGCTGCTCCTGGCTGTATGTGGAGGACCATGTGTTGTGGGGACTGAGCTCCAGTCTCTCACATGCAAAGCATGTGCTCAGTCCTTTGTGCTGTCACTCTGGCCCATAATTTTTTATTTCACTGTCACTGTCCTCCCGTTGTTCATCAATTTTCTCGAGCGGGCCCAGTGGGAGTCACACCTGGCAATACTCAGGGGCTACTCCTTGTTTGAAGCTTGGAAGTTGCTCCTGGCGCTGCTTGAGGGAACAGACATTAGGTTCCAGGGATTTAACCTGGGCCTCTCACATGCAAAGTATGGGCGTAGTTTATTGAGCATGTTATTTAATGTAATTAATATTTAATTCCCCAAAAGAAACATTTGCTAATGTAGAAAATTGATTAGAATTTTATTTTATACTGTACACTCTTGGGGCCCCCTCCCCACCTGAACTCGTGATCCTGAAAGCCAGCCGCTGGGACCTTGGCCTGGGGCACCTGCCTCCACTTCCTCAGTGAACGCCAGCCCAACTAGTTGCTGCCCCTCCCCCCAAAAAAAAGGTCTGTGGACTAGCATCTGGACTAGCTGGAGGCATGGCCTCTTCAAAAGTGGGAGTGGCCTCTTCTGTGGCCGGCAGCCCGCTCACTCAGCCACAGTTGCATTTCCCACTCTTAGCACTCTCGACTTTCATCCCAGCCTTTATCACCTAATTCTGTGGAAAAATATCCTGGCCATCTCAACTACAATACAAAAATAATCCACTGGCCTACTCCAATTCTAACAAAAGACCAATTATGCACAAAGCTGTACTAGACCAATATTAAAGAGAACCTCCTCCAAAGCTTCACTAGATGTCTCATAAAACAAAGAATAATGCCTGAGAGGAAGGTCAGACTCTAGAAAAGGAGAAGGATGACCACCATAGATCGACCTTATCCAGAATTCTTTCCCACGATAAGAGGGAACAGTGCTAGTGAATTCCAGGGTTTTACCACTAGACAACCAAAATCACTTAATCACTTAACTTCCCGTTAGTCGTCGATTTGCTCGAGCGGGCGCCAGTAACGTCTCCATTTGTCCC
>JAOXYA010000018.1:14057149-14069503 GCA_028565675.1 Sorex palustris
CCTATACACACAACCCTATGTATACACACACAGCCACCTGGGACACACACACACCTACACACACAGAACCACCTGGACACACCTACACACAGCCACTCGGGACACACACCCCTACACACAGCCACCTGGAATACACACACCCCTACACCCAGGCACCTGGGATGCACACACCCCTACACACAGCCACCTGGAATTCACACACCTCACACACACAGCCACCTGGGACACACCCCCACACACAGAACCACTAAGGCTACACACACCTACATACACACACAACACAGAGCCACCTGCAAAACACACCCACCGACACACCCACCCGCTCCTCCCCAGGGCCTCCTCCCTCTCTCTGCCTTGGGCTGCACTGGCTTTTTGTTGGGACCAAAATCCTACAAACCTCAAGGAAATGCCTCCGCCTCCAAGAAGCCTTCTCAGACTTTCTTCTCTCTACTCCCAGGTCCGCCCACTGCTGTGGGTCAGTGGGGGTGGGGGGTGGGGGCGGTGTTTGGCCGCGCCCGAAAACTCCGGGCGCTCAGCCTTGGGCGCACGCAGTGCCCGGCGGCGAAGACTCCACGGCCCGCGGGGGGAGGTGGGGAGGGGGTCTTCAGTGCACCTCCCACCCGGGTCTGGCCGGCGGGGAGCGCGCGTGGGTGGGCACCCTGCGTTCTGCCCAGGGCCTTCACCCCGACGCCGTCTATGACGTTGCTTAGAATTCGTTGTTAGAATTCTGTGTCTACGGTTTAAAAAATAATAACGCGAGCCCAGACCAACCCGCCCCGGCACTTCCTTCCCCCGCGGGCCCAGGCGGCGGGCGGGGCGGGGCGGGGCGGGCCGGGCGCGTCCTGTCCCGTCCAGCCGACGGGTGCAAGCGCCCCGCACGTCCTCCAGGACGGGGCGGAGGGGGGCGGGGAGCCGCCCCGGGGAAAGGCCCAGCGCCCGGGGGAGGCGGTTGAAGTGTAGCCGGGGCGGAGGTGGAGGTGGTCTAGAGAACGGCTGTCCACCCCCCTCCCCAGCCCCAAGCTGGACGCCCCCTCCCCGCCCCCGGCCACACCCCGCCGTGCGCCCAGGGCGCGCGCGCCCCACCACCACCCCAGGCCTTCGCGTTTCATCATTGCCCAGCGTGGCCAGTGCAATCGGGGACCCTCTCCCGCAGCGCTCCCTTAAAGGTCCGGACTCCTCGGAGAAGGGGGAAAAACCTCCCTTCTCGTCCCATTTTACAGATCCGCAGACTTGAGGTCACCAAGCGCAGCCGCGGGACTCCCCTGGGGGCCGGCCGGGGGCGGGGCCGCCGCTTAATCTCTGGGTGCGCAAATTGGTCTGACCCCCCCCCCAAAGGAAGCGTGCGGCTAAGTGCCCAGCGAGTCCCCGGGTGCGGCTGGGTGGAGCGGCCTCCTCATCCACTCCCCCCCCTACTCCCTTCTCTAAAGGCCGGCCCCTAGGGCCCAGGGCTGCGCACTCGCCCCGCGCATCCCCGGGCCCCTTGCACGCCTTTTCCCGCCAATGCTTTCCTCCCCGGCTCCGAGAGGCGCCCTAGGTCTGGAGACCGTGCAGGGAGTCCTGGAGGCGGCCGGAAGTGTTTGTGGGTCTCCTCGTGGGAGTAGGGGGTATATAGCGGAGGGAAGAGGGGGAGCCACCTCTCCACCGTTTTTGAACCGTCTCGTAGGTCTGCACCCCAGGAGGGACCAAGTACCGGAGCGATAGTACCGCAGGCCCAGGGCGCTGGCCTCGCACGCAGCCAATTCCGGCTCCAGCATCCCGCAGAGCATTGCCTGGAGTAATTCCTGAGCGCAAAGCCAGGAGCAAGCCCCGGAGATGCCCAAAGTGCAAAGGGGGGAAAAAGCAAAAAAGCATGGAAGTTGGGGGTTTTCCTCCCGAGAGTCAGGACGGGGGGGGGGGGGCGATGACGCAGGGGAGGCCAGCTCAGTGGAGCAGGTGGAGGGTCTTCCTAGCCGCGCGCAAACGGGGCTGGCAGAACCCAGCCACGGCGCTAGGGGGCGCCCTCGACAGGCGCCTGCGGATGGGGCAGGGGCCGGGGCCAGGCGGGGCGCTGCCTGGGGCAGACGGGCCCCCTTGGAGCTGGAGGCTGGCTGGGAGGGCCGGCGCTTGGAGAGGTTCCAGGGAGGGTCGAGACACCCCAGCCGCTGGGGGGGGGGGGCTGACCTTGGCCTGACCTTTGCCCTGGCCTTGGGTTCTAAGCCCCTTGGCGGTTTTGCCCCTTCTGCTGGGATCCTCCTCCTGCTCCCGGGACTCGTCACTCGCAGGTCAGCCCAACCTTTTGCACCTAGGGAACCCCCCCTCCGCTCCTTCCCGGGCTTGCTCATTTTCCACAGCTTTCGGAGTCCAAGCCCTGTCCCCTGTTCTTGGCTGCTCCACCACCTCCCCACCCCACCCCCCTACCCCCAACCTCACCTCCTCTATTTGTCCCTGGCTCCCGCCCAAAAATAACCGACTTCTTTTCAATTCGGGACTTTGCCTTTCCTCCTCCAAGTCTAGCACACGTGCCCCGGGTAAGGCGGGGAGTGGGGAGTGGGCACAGCTGCGGGCACCTCCAAGAAACCTTTCTCCCCCCCACCCCGCGCCCCCACGCGCCCCCTGCGCTGCTGCGTGGGTCCCCTTGTCCAGGGTCCTCCCGGCACCCTCTCTCACGGTTGGCGCGCTTGGCCAGGCGGCTGGCCCCGTCCCCTCCCCTCTCCCTCCAGAGGGCCCCACTCCCGTTGCCCTTTTAAGAAAGAGGAAATTCTTCTCATAAACAAGCGCCCCGACCCGAGCGCGCCGCGCGCCCGGCCGCCGGCCCCCGCTGGATCCCCGGGAAAACCGGGCTGCGCGTCTAAGGCCCCGCGCCTATCCCAGCGTCAAACCCAGGGGCCAGGCCCAGCGACCAGTCCTTCGCCGCAGCGGGCCCGGGGCCGGGTCCGAGAAACTAGCCAGAGGCTGGAGGAGGGACTTGGGGGGGCGGGGGAGCCTAGAAACAGCCCAGGGAGTGTCTCTAAAGTGCAGCTTCCGGGCTGGGCGAAGGGGAGCTGGGGCGGCTCCCGGCGTCAGAAGGGGTTCCCCCGCCCACAGTCCCTCGCCGAACGCGCGCGCGCGCGCGCGCGCACACACACACACACGCACACAGGCACACACACACACACACAGAGAGACGCACGCACGCCCGGGAAGGGCAGCAGAGTGGGGGCGCCGCGCTCCGGCTGTCCCCGCCGCTGTAGGGAATCCGGGAGTCAGCGCCCCGGGAACGTTAACTGGCGGCGTGGGAGTCTCGGCCGCCCGGTCCCCTGGGGAGATGACAAATGAATTAGGCCTCCAAGGCACGGACTCTGGGGCTCCCTGGGACCGGGCCCCGGGAGCGGATCGAAGCGCGCGTCCGTTGCACGGCCTGAAGTCACCGTGGGGCAATGGGGGGCAAGGAGGCGAGTAGGCGAGAGCCTGGAGGGGGGTGGGATTAGGGGGTGCTCTTCTTGACGGTTTGGCGATTTCATGCAGTTTGGCCAAGTCAACCCCCCCCCCCGCCCTCCTCCCCTGTTCTGTTTGGAGAGAGGAGAGAACAGACGTTTCTGTAGCGGGCATCAAGACTGGAAAGGGTCCGTTTGAGGCTGGAGCGCTTCTCTGGCGCTGAGCAGAGCACAGCCTCTGCATGCCAGAGGCCCAGGTACCATTCGGGAGTACCACATGGATCACCCCCCCTCCCCCAGACTGCCACTGAGCACCGCCAGGTATGCCTTCTCCTCCCCACCTCCAAAAAATACCCCAAATAAATTCTCAACTAGTCTGTGTCCCAGCCCCAAAGGGCAGTTCCTTATTAATACTTTCCGAGTAATTTTGTTGTTGTTGTTCCCAGTACCACATTCTGTAGTAAAGTGCTCCCCCTGCCATTGCAGGGTTGGGCTTGTCCCCATTTACAGATGAGGTCATTGACATCTGGGATGGAGGAGGGGAGGTGGTGTCTGTTGTGAGTCCAAGCTAGGAAACAGGTCCCTAAGGACCCCAGGTGGGTTTGCCTCTCAAAGGCTCCACAGTGCTGCCTCCACGAGGACTCCCCATGTCCAGACCCCTGTGCACCCCAGTCAGGCGGGCTCAGCCAACCGGCTCCCCCTTCTCTGGCTTCTCCTCGGGAAGCCCGTACAGGAAGTGCTGGTGGGAGCTATGTGCCAGCCTGGATGCTCCGTGGGCGATGGAACAGGTCCAGACCTAGCAGAGAGCCGTGGCCATGAGTGGGGATGGAGTGGGGGAGGGGGGCAGGGGGGCGTGCAGCTCAGGTCTCCCTCCTCCCAAAGCCACAACCCTCATACCAGGTAGGCGGTGAGGCCCAGGTAGGCGGCCGCTAGCACTGCCACGAGGAGGCCCAGGTAAGCAGGGTGAGGGATGCTTTGCACAAAGGTGGCCACAAAGTAGAGATTGACGGCGCAGATGAGGACCATGATGGCGAAGGTGACGGCTTTGCTCAGCCTGGGGGAGGCAGGTGGGGACAAGACTGGCTGTCTGTCCCAGCCCAGAGAGCCAGGTGGTCCCTCCTTCTCCAGATGTCACAGCCAGCCTGCTCTGGGCTGGGAAATAGAGGTTCACAAAGCCAGCTTCCCTGGGCTTTAAGGGCTTGACCCATTTCCACCTCTGGGGCCCAGGCTCTAAAAAATGAAAAACAAAAAAACGGTCCCCCCACCCCAACCCACTCCACCCCGCACAGCTGTGTGACTCTGGGTAAGTTCCCTTCACTTCTCTGAGCGTCCCTGAATAAAGGACCCGAGGCCACAAGACAAGCCCAGTGCTTGGAGGGGGGGAAGGAGGGGAGGAGGGGGGTGTACTCACAGGCCGCTGGCAAACTCCTGCATGAGGGCGGGCATGCTGGTGAAAGTCAGGATGGGCAGCACCGCAAAGGGAAGCTGGGGACAGCCGGGGAAGGAGAGGGGGGCACTCAGGGACCCCACCCTCTGAACACAGCCAGGAGGAGGCCTCTGCCTGTGTACCCCTAATCACACTGAACCCTGGTTTCTCAGCCTTCCGAGGCAAGAGAGAGAGGGGTCTCCAGCCCCAGTGGTGAGTCTGAATCTCAGCTTGGCTTCCCAGTGCAGGCCTCAGCTTTCCCATCTACAAAATGGGAGAACAGTGTGGTTCTACCCCAGGCAGGCTGCAAGGGATGAGGAGAGCCTGGTGCTTTTGTTCTGTTCGGGCGTCACACCCGCTATAGTCAGGAATTGGGGACTTCAAGGGACCTCATGGGAGGCAGGGGCTGGACACCCCCCCCCCAGGTCAGCCACCTGCGAGGCGGGCACCCTCCCCTGCTTGTACTATATATAGTTCCTCCTGACCCCCACGGGGGAACTTTCTATGGGGCTGCAATGGTCCTGGATAGCTGGGGGGTGGGGGGAGGTGGACGCTCACCAGCAGGCTCTGCAGGACGTTGAGGAGGTCATTGAGACCGGACAGGTCTCGGAGGTCCCTGAACACGGCCACCAGCACGGTGGGCAGGATGGCGCAGGAGCGAGTGAGTAGCAGGCGGGCAAAACGCGACCATCGCAGCCTCAGGAACCCCTGCGGACCCCTGGCTGAAGGCGGGTCTGAGGGACCCATCTGTCATCCCATCCCATGCCCCTCGGTGTTCCCTTCTCTGAAGTGGGGCGTGGGGAGGGGTGGCATATCTGTGCCTAGTCGTGTAGGTTGGCGCAGGGAGAGTAGTGCCCCGTCCACCGTCCACCGTGGCATGACAGAGCCTAATTCTGGGGAAAAGGCTCCTGTGAATCCTAAGTCTGTCTGCAGTCTCGGGGAAATGCCCTCACCGGTCAGCCTCGGTTTTCTCATCTGTAAAGTGGGGCGCATCCTTGGGCAGCGAGACGCCCCCGGGGGAGGGGGGACAACGCTTATGGCCTGGGACCCTCCGCTGCCTTCAAGTCCCACCTCCATCACGAACTGTCCCGCGTAGGTGCCGGTCATGGTGGAGCTCTGCCCGGCAGCCAAGAGACCCACCGCCCAGATGTAGAGAGCTGCAGGGCCGAAAACGCAGCCCAGCATGACGCCCTGCGGGGAGGGGCGTGGTCAGGCAGGTTCGGCCACGCCCATAGCCAGGCCCCGCCCCGTGGGCGTGATCGGGCCCGCGGCTGTGCAGTTTCCCGCGCGCATGCCGCTTACTCCTTGGTAAATGTCCACCGCCACGGTCAGGTTGTTCTCCGGGAAGATCTTGGCGTAGTCATGGAGGCTGCTGTTGGCACAGATGTTGAACTGCGGGTACCGGGGCAGGAGGAAGGAGGAGCACACGCTCAGTCTTGCAAAGGCCGCCCGCCAGGCCTTGGCCGGGGGCAGATAGAAAGCTGGTGGCCGGAATCCGGCCAGACTTTTTTATTTTGTTGGACTAACAAAACAATTTTTTCCTTTCATGTGGCTTTCATTTGCTGCCAACTTTTTTTTTTTTTTAATGTCTTTGGGCTACATCTGGTGATGCTCAAGGGGTTGCTCCTAGCTCTGCACTGAGCAATTATTCCTGGCAGTGCTTGGGGGACCACATGGGGGCGGGAGTTGTGCCCACATGCAGGGCCAGTGCCCTACCCTCCGTACTATTGCTCTGTCTATCCCCAATTTGACAGCTTTTAAAGTTGACGGTGCAAGTTGCCTGAGGAACCAGCTTTGAGCACCTCTTGGATTTGAGGTGCTGACATCACAGTGTGATAACTGGCCACAGGCCCCTTTTCCCCGGAAAGGACACTTCCAGGGTCTTGCTGCAAGCTCGATGTGGAAGCCATGGGCCCTATTTAGGTCTCTCTTCTTGTTCCAGGGAGCAGAGAGGGAGGTCAGCAAGTGCCATGGCTGACCGGGGCACATGGCGAGGCGGGGGTGGGGGGCAGCGCCTAGGTCCACAGGCCTGGCCAACCCTTCTCCCCTACACCCTGCCCAGTTCTCAGCGTACAGCCAGGGCCGAACACAACACTGTTTAACACAAGCAGTTATTGGAATCTTGTCAGGATTCATGCAGAAACAGGGGAACAGATCCCAAGTCCCAGAGAATCAGGTGGAACTAGGGGCTCCTTTGCTTTCCAGGAGGCTGATGGAAACCCTCTCCATTATGGCACCCCAATTATGTCTCATCATGCCCTTCCTTCCTTCCTTCCTTCCTTCCTTTCTTTCTTTCTTTCTTTCTTTCTTTCTTTCTTTCTATCTGGCAGGGCGGGGCACACCCTGTGATGCTCAGTGATTATTCCTGACTCTGCACTCAGAAATTACTCCTGTCGGGGCCAGGTGAACCATATAGGATGGAGCCAGGGTGGGCTGCATTCAAGGCAAGCACCCTCCCCCCACCCCCGGACTATCTCTCTGGCCCTCATCGCCACTGTTCTTTTCTCCACGCTGTTGTTCTCACTCTTTTATTTTTTGGCTTTTGGGGTCACACCCGGCGATGCACAGGGGTTACTCCTGGCTCATGCACTCAGGAATTACTCCTGGCGGTGCTCCGGGGACCAGATGCAGGGGAATGAACCTGGGCTGGCCAGGTGCAAGGCAAATGCCCTCCCTACTGTGCTATCGCTCCAGCCCCAAGTTGTTCTGTCTTTCCCCTCCTTGTCTGACTTGTTTTCCTGTCTGCTCACTGCGGGAAGGTCAGGATTTGGGAGTGAGTGCGGGTGATCCTCAGGACTGAGACCCTGACTGATACAGAATGAGGGCTCAGTCATACCCGCTGTCTGGGTGATGGTGGGTAACCCACATGGAGGATTCAGAAGATGACAGCCCACCTCTTGCCGTACTCAAGCTCAGGGGGCCACCTCCTTCCCAGAATGCTCTGCTGGGCCCAGCTCTGCTCACCCCACAAAGCGTGGCTGGCACGTGTGTCCTGGGAGGCGAGGCTCCCCCCTCCCCGTTGGTGCCGTCCAGGCCAGGTGTGAGATGGAGAGCTGTAGGGCAAGGGAAGGGGATCCTTGCCCGGAGATCCCCTTCCCTGCGGGAACTCTGGGGTGAAGCTGCAATGCCTGGAGACCCCAGCCAAGTCTGCAGGGCACAGGAGATGAGTGAGGCAGGGGGAGGGGGCGCTCCTCACCGCGGCCTGGTTGGTTTGCTGGTAGAAGGCCTGACCGAACACGGCCACAACAAAGAGGTTGATGAAGAAGGAGACACACAGGGCGATGGAGGCCTCAATCAGGAAGTACATGTTCGCCTCTCGGATGTTCGTCCGGCGGGTCCGGTCAATCTCGCGAGACTGAGGAGATCAAAGGGGAGGGGGGAAACCCAGATGCTTGAGCCACATCTGGCAGTGTTCTGTCTGTTCTCTGTGGTTCTGGGGATCCTGTGTCGCCGGAGACTGGACTGGCCCTCCCACCTGTGCTCCAGCCCTTAGAGCCCTCTTCCTGGTCCCTCACAATTTTTTTTCTTTATTTTGGTTTTTTTTGGGGTCACACCCAGCAATGCTCAGGGGTTACTCGTGGCTCTGCCCTCAAGAATTACTCCTGGGGGCTGGAGTGGTAGCACAGCGGGTAGGGTGTTTGTCTTTCACACGGGCAACCCGGGTTCAATTCCCAGCATCCCCTATGGTCCCCCCGAGTACCGCCAGGAATGATTCCTGAGTGCAGAGCCAGGAGGAACCCCTGAGTATCGCCTGGTGTGACCCAAAAAAGCAAAAAAAAAATTACTTCTGGTGGTCCTCAAGGGACCATATGGGATGCCGGGGGTTGAATCCAGGTCGGCTGCGTACAAGGCAAGCACCTGACTCACTGTACTATCCCTCTGGCCCCTCATACTTTTCGATGTCCCTGCAAACCTACAGGACCGTGGGGGACTGGCCTGGTCAGCCAATCCCCTTCCTCTGTCTCTTCTCTTGTCACAGAGACCCATTCCTCACTGACCAAGTAACAGAGGTGATCCTGGAGGCCCTGAATGACCTGTCTCCTGCCCTCTCTATGTTACCCCTGACTCACATGCCCTCAGACTTGCTCACTTGAGTTCTGCCACGGGGCCTTTGTGCTTGCTGCTCCCTTGTTTAGAATACCAGGTCCCCAGGGAGTCGGAGAGAACTACGGGGACTGAGCACATGTTCTGCAGGTAGATCTTGGTTCAACCCTTCACACTGCATGGTCCCCAAGCACGCCAGGAGTGACCTGTGAGTCCCAAGGGCTGCAGCCCCAAAAGCAAAATAAAGGAAAATTTTATCTGATCTTGCATGTTTTTTTTGCGGGGGGGGGGCACATCTGGTGATGCTCAGGGGTTCTTCCAGACTTTGAACTCAGGAATCACTCCTGGTGATGCTCAGGGGACCATACAGATGCTGGGGATTGAACCCAGGTCCACTGCATGAAAGGCAAGTACCCTCCCTGCTCCAACCCCTGATCTTGCTTTGATCCATCTTAAAGATCACACCTTAAAAAGGCCTTTCGGGGCTCCGTCTTCGAAACCACCTCTCCTCAGCTCTCTCTGCCAGTGCTCTCTTTTTCCTCTCAGAGCCGCTCATGTGTCATAATTTGTGCATGTATCTTGCTCAAAGTCTGGCTAGCATCTTGAGTGCAAGCTTGGAAGACAGGGAACCTGCTGGTCTTTTTTTTTTTTTGTACACGCCCTTGGGCTCACCTGTGGTTTGCCCCCAGTGGCACTCAGAAGACCAAACCTGGGTGTCCTGCAAGCAACATATGTGCTCCAACCCTTTGACTATCTCCCAGACTCTTGTCTGTCTTTTCTTTCTTTCTTTCTTTCTTTCTTTCTGTCTGTCTGTCTGTCTGTCTGTCTGTCTTTCTTTTTTGAGTTGGGGAGAGTGGAAGGGAAGTCATACCTGGTGATGCTCAGGGCTTACTCCTGGCTCTACACTCAGAGCCCACTCCTGGCAGGGTTCAGGAAACCATATAGGATGCTGGGGATCGAGCCCTGTCAGCTACATGCAAGGCAAGAGCCCTGCCCACTGTATTATGGTTCTGCCCTACTTGTCTGTCTTACCGTTTGCCTCTGCCATCCCCGCCCCGTCCACTACCCCACACATACAGTAGAGCCTGTTATTTGATAGAGATTTTGTTGGTTTGGGAGGTCACACCTAACTTTGCACATGGCTGACTCCTGGCTTTACACTCTGGGATCACTCCTGATGGTGCTCAAGGCACTATATGGGATTCTGGGGGTCAAACCCCATTCAGCTGAATGTAAGGCAAGTGCCCTGCCCCCTGTTTTATCACTGGCCTGTTATTATTATGTGTTGATTGAGGGCTGAGGATCCTCACACATCCCACCTAAATTCTTGAAAGTGGAACCAAGGGGAATGGGTCTGTAGTCTTGGAGGTAGGGCTCCATAGAGCTGGCAGGTCTCTGTCTCTGTCTCTCTCTGTCTCTCTCTCTCTGTCTCTCTCTCTCTGTCTCTGTCTCTGACGCTGTTGCTGTCTCTCCGTGCCGCTCACCTTGACCAGGGCCGAGTGCAGATAGATATTATGGGGCATGATGATGGCTCCAATGATGCCCACAGCCTGCAGCAGCTCCGACTGCCCACATCCTGGGCACGAGGGCAGGAAGAGGCCCCGAAGCACTGAGGCTTGAGATGGTCGAGCCACCACGTACTGATTTGGGGAGATAAGGGGAGAGCCGGGTCAGGCCCGTCCTGGTCCTTGCAGGACTTTCCCCGGATTCCACCCCGCCCCATGGGCGCTGAGGGCGTGGCCAAGGCGCTGGCCCCGCCCCTTCAGCCCCGAGGCCCCTGGAGGTCCAGGGATGACCGAGAAAGAGCTGGCCTGGATAGCAGGCGTCTGCTGCTCCCGCTCCTTACTTCGTAGCCGAAGGTCAAGGCCATAATGGTAATAAGGAATCCGAAAAAGGCTTCCAGCTTCCGCAGCCCTAGTGAGAGAGCAAAGGGTGGGAGGAGGGAACTTCCCACACTGACCCGAGCTTGCGCCCACCAGTGGCTCATCCCCTGAGCAATGTACAGATGGCCTCAGGGGGCCTGCCCAGAGCCCCACGATCGATCTCTGTGCTATAACTGCCCCCGAGTTACAGAAGAAGCAGCAGTCGGGCTTGCTCAGAAGCCAGCAGAGGGGCTGGAGCGATAGCACAGCAAGTAGGGGTAGGGCGTTTGCTTGCATGCGGCCGACCAGGGTTCGATTCCCAGCATCCCATATGGTCCCCTGAGTACTGCCAGGAGTAATTTCTGAGTGCATGAGCCAGGAGTAACTCCTGTGCATCGCAGGGTGTGACCCCAAAAGAAAAAAAAAAGAAGCCAGCAGAGCGCAGCGCGCAGAGCTACATCCTCGCAGGAATCAGTAGAGACGCCCCCAGCCACCCCCCACCTGCTCAGAGGTGTAGGCACACGCACCATAGTTATCGAGGAAGAGAAAGAAGAGGGTGTCCACCACGGTGATGAGCACCCCGCCCCACAGTGGGATCCTGAAAGCAGAGAGCCTGGGTCAGCCCACCCTGGTCCCCCCCGGGTGGGATTCTGCCTGGAGGGAGCAGATCCTTGTGGCCATGGGCAGCTCTGGAAAGCTCTGGAAGAGGGGAGCTGGGAGACAGGGGGTGCAGGGAGGGACCAGGCAAGCCAATGACCATGGCATTCGGAAGCTCAGGGCCACTGTCCTGTATCCGGTGTGACTTTTTTTTTTTTTTGCCTTTTGGGTCACACCCAGCGGTGCACAGGGGTTACTCCTGGCTTATGCACTCAGGAATTACTCCTGGTGGTGCTCGGGGGACCATATGGGATACTGGGATCAAAGGCGGGTCAGCCGCGTGCAAGGCAAAAGGCCCTACTCGCTGTGCTATTGCTCCAGCCCCCAGTGTGACTTTCTACAAGCCATTTTACGTTCCTGCATTCTGTTGCCCCATCGGGCAGTTGGGCAACAGCTCTGCATGGTGAGACTGCAGGGTGAAACCGAGAGGGCCACCGAGAGGGCAAGGCCTGGGGAAGGAGAAGCCACCGTTTCCGGTCTTGGGTGGAAGTGCTGGGGCCCCTGGGCCGCACCGTCCAGCAGAGAGCAGATTGAGTGCGATGGCCGTGCCAATGACCTCCTGCATGTCCGAGCCCACAATGGCCAGCTCGATGGTCAGCCAGAGCAGGATGCGCGGCACCTAGGGGCAGGGGTTAGCCTTCAGCCAGGGTTGGAGTGTGAGTTTGCTGAGTCTGCCCCACTGCCCCTCCCCATAACGGGGCCCTAGGCTGCAGGGCTGGAAACCGAGCTATTGCCATGAAAGTGGCAAAATAGTATGTTTTGCAGAAAACACTAAGGGGAAATTGGAAGGGCAGGGAAATATTATTTTCCCCCTTAGCCATGCCTGCCTGCCTGCCTTCCTTCCTTCCTCCCTCCCTCCCTCCCTCCATCCCTCTCTCCCTCCCTTCCTTCCTCCCTCCCTCACTCCCTCCATCCCTCTCTCCCTCCCTTCCTTCCTTCCCTCCCTTACTCCTTTCCTCTATTCCTCTCTCCC
>JAOXYA010000018.1:14078889-14095881 GCA_028565675.1 Sorex palustris
TGGGATGCTGGGAATCGAACCCGGGTTGGCTGCGTGCAAGGCAAATGCCCTACCCGCTGTGCTATCGCTCCAGCCCCAAAATAATTTTATTTTTAAAGTTTTGGGGCCACACCTGGTAGTGCTCAGGAGTTGGTGGACTTGGGGGACCATGTGGGATGCCGGGGATAGACCCTGGGTCGTGCAAGGCAAATGCTAGCTGTACTATCTCTCCAGCCCAAACTGATTGATTGATTGCTTTTTGGGTCACATCCGGCGATGCTCAGGAGTTACTCCTGACTCTGCACTCAGGAACTACTCCTGGCACTGCTCGGGGGGACCATATAGGATGCCGGGGATCGAATTCAGGTTGGTTGTGTGCAAGGCGAAAAGGCTCTTTTCCCGCTGTTCCATGGCTCCAGTCCTCCAGCTCAAATTTAGGTAGCACTGCCCTCCCGTCGTTCATCGATTTGCTCAAACGGGCTCTAGTAATGTTTCACAACAAATTGTGAGGCTTGTTGTTACTGTGTTTGGCATATTGAATACGTCACGGGGAGCTTGCCAGGCTTTGCTCTGCGGGCCAGATACTTTTGGTAGCTTGCTGGGCTCTCCAAGAGAGGTGGAGGAATCGAACCCAGGTCGGCCGTGTGCAAGACAAACGCCCTACCTGCTGTGCTCTCGTGCCAGCCCTCAAATTTTTAGGTTAAAAAAAAAAATTGTTGCTGCTGCTTTGGCCACTCCTGGCCGAGCTGTGCTCAGGACGAGCTGGGGGCCTGACTCCCCCGCCTGAGGCTGTGTGCTTTGTCCTGGGGATGCCAGGCTGCCCGGTTCCAGCTGTCTCCCCCGGTTTCTGGGAACAGTCCCTCCTCCCAGTGACAGAACTTGGCTGTGTGGGGAGAGCGGAGTCACAGGCCGTCTTGCCCGTGGCCCTGCCCACGTCCTCTGACCAGTTTCACAACAGTCCCGGGGCTGCGTCGGTTCCCGGCGGAGGCAGGTCACTGGAGACTTCCAGTCGGCGGGGCCCTTTGCTCCGCTCCCGGGGCAGCTGGAGTGGGTTCGGACCGCTTGGTCCCGGGTACCCATTTCACAGATGAGAGAACTGAATCCATGCAGAGAGGCGAGGTGGGGGGCCGGGCCTGCCCTCCTGCCTGCTGACCTTGGGCTCTGGCCTGAGCGTGGGGTGGTGTGGACCGCTCTGCAGGGTGGCTGACCTGGGGGTGGGGGCAGCGCTCAGGGGTTTCTCCCATAACCACGTGTTCCAGCCACAGCTCCTGCTGGGGTGGTGGGGGGCGGGGGCTAGATCTGGGTTTCTGGTCAGTAGGATGGGGAGTACCGGCACCTGGGTGGTGGGGCTGGGAGGGTCAGAGGGGCCCTGATGGCCGGTGGTAGGGATGGTCCTCACTGCTCTATCCACAGGCCCTTCCTGGCCTCCTTGTCCACTGTGGGGACAGCCAGGGGTCTTGTCCAGCAGTTTTTCACATTTTGGGGGACCATATGGGATGCCGGAGATCAAACCTGGGAAGGCGCCCTACCCACTGTACTATCCCTCCGGCCCCTCCACCTGTTTTTTAATCTTTTGTTTGTTTGGGGGGGGCCACACCCGGCAGTGCTCAGGGATCACTCCCGGCATGGCACAGGGGCACCATCTGGGCCCCATGCCAGCGTGCCACCTGCCGTGCTATCTCTCTGGCCCCTGCTCCAAGTTCTCCACCCTGAGCTCTGCTGGAGAGGCAGGAGGGAGGGGCGGGGGATGGGCCCCCAGAGGACGGTGCAGGGGTGCTGTGGCTGTGCTGCCCTGGGGGACCCAAGGGTCTGAGGGAGAGTGGGGAGTGGGGGTGGGGGGGAAGGGGCGTTTCTGGGGGTTGCCAGAAGCTTCTCTTCCTGAGCAGGCTGCAGGGAGTCTCCAGCCCTGAACTGTTGGCCAGGGGGCAGGGCCTGACCTGAGTGACCCCAGGGCTGGCCCAGCCTGGGCCGGAACTCTGGCCCTGCTCCCGGCTTCTTATCTGTGGGTGGCCAGAGGATGTGTCCGGCATTTAGGGCCCATAACAAAGTGCTCTGAGCCTTGAGGCTGGGACCGGAGAAGGGTGTGTGTTGTGTGTGTTTTGTGTATGTGTGTGTGTGTGTGTGTGGAGGGGGGGAAGTGCCCCTGGGTGCTGCTGTGGGTGCTTCAGTGGACGGGGCCCTTGCCCAGGCGCTGTCGGGCGGCAGATCTCTGCCGCTCTGTCTGCTGTCTCGGAGGGGTGGGGCCGGGCTGCTTAAGTGTTTCTGTGGGTGTGCGGAAGCAGGGTGGGGGTGGAGGGTGCAGGGAGGAGCCTCTTGCGTCTGGCTGGCGGGTGGGGTTTCCTGGATGCGCCCTCTGAGCGATTCTTTCCATTCTGGCCCCGCGTATCTGGGCACGGGTTCCTGGCAGGGAGGAGGGCAGGCAGGAGGACAGGCTGCGCCCGGCCAGTCAGCGGCCCCTTCCCGCCCCGCCCCCTGCTGAAGGGCGGATTCCAGAGCCTTAACCCTCACGTGCCCCCCATGGGGCTTCCCCCACGCCACCACCAAGATGGGGTGGGGTCCTTAGTGAGGGAGGGGGGCACGGGGAGGGGGGGGAAGTGAACTTCAGTCCCTGGCAGGGCCAGGACGGGCCCACTGGGAGGGATCAGGGGTCCCTCCTGGTGGGTGCGGCTCAGTGTGGTGGATTTGTACCAGGCAAGTGCCTCTCTGTGCTGCACTATCTCTCAGGCCCTGGAGGTGTTTTTAATTTGTTTTCAGGCCACACCTGGCAGTGCTTGCTGGCTATATTCCTGGCTCTGAGCAGGGGGATTATCCCTGGCAGGGCTTGGGAAACCATAAGGGCTGCTTGGGATCAAACTCGGGTGGGGCTTGCGGTGTTTTGTTTTTTTGGATTGGATTTTCTTCTGGCCACACCCAGGTGTGGTTGAGTGGCTAATCTCCAAGTGGTGCATGTGGGGGCACCATTCGGGGAGGGTTTAGGGGAACCAGGCGGTGCCGGGGACCAGACCTGGGGCCCCCACATGCAAAGCCTGTGCTCCAGCGCTCCGAGGCACATGCCGGCAGTGGGGAGAAGCCAAGTCGGCTGTCCAGATCTGGGCTGCCTGGGGGCTGGAGCAGTAATGCAGCAGGTAAGGCCTCCACAGCCAGGGTTGCCCCCTACAGAGCACCGCCAGGACTAATTCATGCCAGGACTAATTCATGCGTGTAGAGCCAGGCTGAGTAACCCCTGAGCATCTCTGGGTGTGGCTCCCAAACCCAAACCAAACTGAAACAGAAAAGCTTGGGGCTGCCTGCAGGGGACCGGCTAGTCTCTGAATGAACGCCTCATGAATGCCTCCAGTGTCTCCTGACCTCCCAGTTTCTGGCAGGGAGGCTTGGAGGCCCTTGGGTCCCCTGGCGATGGTCAGCCCCGAGAGCTCCCAGTGGAGCCCGATGCCCCAGTTCCTGGTCCACTCGCGCCGGCTCCCCTCCTTCCCGTCCTGCTCCACTCTCTCCACTCCCACCTTTCATCCATCCCTGCTGCGCCTGGCCAGGGCCCTCCTGGGGCCTGGGCAGCGGCCAGAGAGCAGCTCTGAACTGCCAGGGCGCGCGGCCCGCCCCCAGGCTCCCAGACAGCGGCTGAGCCCAGCCGTGGCCCCCCTCAACCTCTGCACTGACAGTTGGGGCAGGGTCCCTGGCCCCCAGCCCCAGGACAGCCACTCCTCCTCCCTGCGCGACAGCCTCCGCATCCCCCGGGGAGCCCTCAACTGATTTTTATTTATTTATTTGCTTTTTTGGGTCTACCTGGCAATGCTCACGGGGTTCCTCTTGGATCTGCACTCAACTCAGGAATCACTCCTTGGCGAAGCTTGGGGGACCATATGGGGGTGCCCGGGATTGAACCGGGGTTGGCCGCAAATGTCCTACCCACTGTACTATCGCTCCAGCCCCCTTCACCTGATTAAAAAAAATTTTTTTTGGGGGGGGCATATCGGGTAAGTGCTCAGGGCTAGCTCCTGGCGGGGCTCAGGGGACCATAGTGGGTGCTGGGGATCGAACACAGGTTGGCTCCATGCCAGGCAAGTGCCCTCCCCTCTGTGTTCTCTCTTGGCCCTGACAGCTGTGCCTACTGCCCTCTCCTCCTGGGTGTTACCCTGGGCTGGAGAATGGGGTGCCTGATGACCCCCCAGCCTTTGTTCATGGGGTCCTTCCCTTGCCAGAGGACCTTAGGAGGGAAGTCGGGAGTGATGAGAAGCTGAGGGGGGGTGTCCCGAAGAGGGGTCAGCGGGAACTGGGGGAAGCAGGTTCACAGGCTGGCCTGACCCCGCTACACTCGGGATAATTAAGCTTCTTTATATCTGTCTCTGGGCTGGAGCGATAGCACAGTGGTAGGGTGTTTGCCTTGCGCACAGCCGGCCCGGCCGAGCTGGGTTCGATTCCTCTGCCCCTCTCGGAGACCCCGGCAAGCTACCGAGAGTATCTCGCCCGCACAGCAAAGCCTGGCAAGCTCCCCATAATGTATTCGATACGCTAAACACAGTAACAAGTCTCACGATGGAGACGTTACTGAGCCTGATAGAGCAAATCGATGAACAATGGGAGGATAGTGACAGTGATATCTGTCTCTGCTTCTTCTTAAAAAAAATTTTTTGTGGGGGGGATTGGTCTCCAAGCCATGCTCAGGGGACCCCGGGGGGAGGCACTCCACCCAGCAGGGCTGAGGGTTCAGTGCCAAGACCCCAGACCCCCGTGCTCTCCCACCAGCCCCAGGATTTCTCCGTATGCCATGGGGATGACATGAATACTGCGCCCCTGGGGACCCAACACCCCAGTGCCCAGCGGTGAGACTAGCACAGTCCCCGGAACTGGACTGTGACCCAGCGTTGTGCTGGGCTGTCTCCTGAGGAAACCCAGCCAAAGGGGGGCAGAGGGCGCCTGTGAGTCAGCACCCTGTCTGCAGCGGGGGTCTGCGGGGGACCTGTTGGAAGGACCTGTTGGAAGGAGGGCGGGCCGGCCACCTCCAGCCGGACATGAGCTCAGAGCTCAGCTGACCGCTCCACCCTGGAGCCGCCCGCAGGACACTCCTGCTCGGTGGCCTGGCGTGGGCCTGGGGGGGGGGGCAGCGGGTGGCTGAGATGGCATCCGTGAGCATCCCCTGAATTTCTCTTTGGGGTGCTAGAAACCTGGGGCTCCTGCAGGCAGGCTGTGGGCTAGTCCTCTGCTGGGAACCCTTAAAGGGGCCATGTGCCCTTTCCTGAAAGCCAGAGTCACTCCCTAAGAGACCTAAAAGAGGGCTGTTGGGAGGGGACTTGGGTCCTAGAGAGAAAAACAGCAGCTTCTGATGTGCTTTTCTCACGTGTGTATGTGTGTGTGTGTGTTGTGTTGTGTGTTTGGAGGGGGGCACACCCAGCAGTGCTCAGGGTTATTACTCTGAAAGTGCTCATAGACCCTCTGCAGGGCTGGGGGATTGAGCCAGAGCCAGCCACATGCAGACAGGCACCTAACCATTGTGTTTTCTCTCTGGCTTCTTCTCACAGTCTCCTAAGGATATGCACCTATTTTATTTTACTTTGGGGACCACATGGGCCCTCAGGGATGGAATTTGGGTCAGTCACGTGCAAGGCAAGAGCCCTATCTTCTGTACTATCTCTCTGGTCTCATATTATAATAATTTGGTGGTAGGGGCACACCCAGTGATGCTTGGGGGTTACTCCAAACTCGATGCTTGGGGCTTACTCCAAACTCGGCACTCAGGGATCACTCCTGATGTGGCTCCCGGGACCCCACTGGGATGCTGGAGATCAAAGCTGGGTTGGCCGTGTGCAAGGCTAGTGCCCTACCCACTGTACTATCACTCCAGCCCCAGTTTTTCGTGACATCAGCCCCAAACATTTTTTTGTGGGGGGAGGCACGGGGGCTCGAATGTGGGGCTGTGAGCCTGCGACCCCCACGCCTGAGGCAAATGCTCGACCCCTGAACTGTGGTCCTGGCCCCAAGTCCCAAACCATCTCCCTCTCACCTCGCGGGAGTGGGGGGGTGTCCTGCAGGGGACCATCACCGCCCCCTTCCCCAGCGCTGGCTGCCCACTGCCACGTCTTTGCTCATGTCCTGGCCCACACGGACAAGGGGGGAGGGGGATGGGCTTTGTCGGAACACCCTGCCTGGAGCCTGTGGGTCACCTGAGCCCGCCCGCGTCCCCTCCGACCCAGCCAGCAGGACCGCGGCCAGCTCGTATCTGATCCCTCTGCTGCCCGCGTCTCTCCCAGCAAAGGCTCGAGGTGTCCACTGACCTGGATTGGCAGGGGGGGGGAGGGACCCGGACTCTCGGGTTTTTTCAATTTCATCTTTTTGGCTTTGGGGGGGGGGCACACCGGGTGGTGCTCAGGGATGGAACCGCAGTCAGAGCTGTGGAACCACACTGTGCTATGGCTCTGGCCCCTCAAGGCCTCGTCTGATCAGGGCCCCTTGGGGAACTTGGCTCTGGCCACTTGGGGCTGGGGGGTACAACAGGCCCAGAGGACACTGGTTTGGCGGAAAGGGCTAAAGGGCTGTGACCTGAGGGCTGGAGCAGTAGTACAGCGGGGAGGGCGTTTTGCTTTGCACACGGCTGACCCGGGTTTGATTCCCAGCATTCCATATGGTTCCCTGAGCACCGCCAGGGGTAATTCCTGAGTGCAGAGCCAGGAGGAACCCTGTGCATTGTTGGGTGTGACCCCAAAAAGCAAATAATAATAATTAAATTAAAAAAATAAAGGGACGTGACCTGGTAGGGTGAACACCAGCCCAGCCAGCGCCCCAGGCCTCCTGCCCACTGTGCCCTTTGCCTACTGCCACCCGGGGCTCATGCCTCCTGGTTCCTCCCAACATCTGAATCGGGCCCTATCACCCCGAGGTCCCCTCCAGCTCTCACTGGGTTTCCTCCCGCCCCTCAGCCCTCCTTACTGCCCAGATCCTATGGGGTGGGGGGGCTCCCCTGCAGCTGAGGAGTGGCAGAGCAGACACCTGGGGCCTGAGGCTTGCCTCGCCCCTGCCAGGGGCTGCTCCCGTCCTGACAGGCCTCCCTTCCAAGGAGCGAGCGAGCAGTCTTGGCCACTCGCAGTCACCCACCTCTCTGGCTGGGCTCCGTGGAAGGAACCGGAAAGTCCTGTCTCCAGCCGGCCTGTGTCGGTGGCTGTCACCCATTGGCCCGGCCTCTAGGCATGCCCTGCCCCAGCCTCCGCGGTGCTGCCTGCCTGGGCCCGTGGCTGTCATTGGGTCGGGGTAGGGCTGGCCTCATGTGGCCCCGTGACTCACGAGGGCGTCTGTGAGGTCATCGGGCCTTCCCCTGGCTCGCTGGAGGCGCTGACTTTCGTAGGGTGGGGGCGAGTCCCAAGGAGTGCTTTGGTCTGTGCCAGGGCCCAAGCGGGCAGGGAAGTCCCCCCAGGTGATCTTCCAATAGCCTGCAGCAGGACGCTGCAGGGCCTGGGGTCCTGGGGGCGGGGATGGGCAGAGAATGCCGGGTCCCCTCTCCACACGGCACGGGCCACTCTCACCCTCTCTTCTCGCCTCCCGTTCCAGGTCCAAGCAGCTGGGGACGTCCCTCGACTCCTGAGTGACCATGTCCAAGCCCAGCGCCCCACCTCCGTATGAGGACCGGAACCCCCTGTACCCCGGCGCCCCACCCCCGGGGGGCTACGGGCAGCCGTCGGCGCCCCCGGCCGGCTACCCGGCTTACCCCGCCTACCCACAGCCTGGCTATGGCCACCCCGCGGGCTACCCACAGCCGATGCCCCCCATCCACCCGATGCCCATGAACTTCGGTGAGTCTGGGTGGGGAGAGAGAGGGAGAGGAGGGGCGAGGTGGGGTGGGTGGGGGAACCAAGGTCGCCCCCTTGGCTTCTCTCTCTTCCCTTCCCACGGGTCCTTGTCATCTCTCTGAATCTCACCTTCTAGTTCCTCATCTTTATTACCTTCCTGTTTTTTTTGGGGGGTGGGGAGTTTGAACCACACCTTTGGGGGTGGGGCAGGGTCAGGGACTTCCTGGCTCTGTGGGTTTTGCTTTTGGGCCACACCTGGCGGTGCTCAGGGCTGACTCCCGGCTCTGCGCTCAAGAATCACCGCTGGCGGTGCCCAGGGGACGCCGGGGCCTGAAGCCGGGCTGGCTGCCTGCAAGACAGTTATGCTCCACCCACTGTCCTCTCTCTCTGACCTCCTCTGCTGGGCTCTGTTCCTCGGAGCGGCCCCTCGTGGTGCTGGGGATTGAGCCAGGGGTTGGCCGTGTGCACGGCCAGTGGCCAGTGCCTTCACCCCTGTCGTGTCTCTCTGGCTCCCCTCCTTCCTGCTGCCCACCGACAAATCATGTGCCAGCCTTCCTGTATCCGGCAAGGCCACGCCCCCTCCTCTGTCTCCCCGCCCCCCCCAAGCTCCCTTCCCCCACATAGGGCAGATGAGAGGGTGACTAGAGTGACCCTCAGACACCTCTAACCTAACTCAGGAGCTGCTGCACTCCCCCACCCCGCCCCCTTAGCGTGGCCTTGGGTAGCGAGCACTGAGAAGTGGGTGCAGGGCAGCTCCTCTGGGGGGTGTGGGGTCGCTGCTTTCCGCAAGTGCCCCACAGTCCTCGGTGTGGCTGGTGAGGGCCTGTGGCTTTGTGGCAGAGAGAAGCCTTACCTGAGCCAGGCGCTGGCCCTGGGCGTCAAGAAGGGGATGGGGAGCCCGGGACACAGCACTGTCCCCCCCTTAGGGTCCCCTGAGCACCACTGGGTATGGCCCCAAACAAAAGCAAACAGAGAGGGGGCTGTAGCATAGCACAGCGGGGAGGGCATTTGCCTTGCACGCGGCCGACCCGGGTTCGATTCCCATCATCCCGTGTGCCCTCCCCCAGCACCACCAGGAGTGATTCCTGAGTGCAGAGCCAGGAGTAAACCCCTGTGCATCGCTGGGTGTGACCCAAAAAGAAAAAAAAGAAAAAGAAAAAGATGAGATGGAGGGGAGGGACACATGTGGGTTTGGGCAGCTTTGGGGAACCCTGAGTCCTGCCATGTGGACACTGGTCACCTCCCCCCCCCCAGCCTGAGGTCTGAGACTGCTTGGGGGGGGCCTACTCTGATTACCTGGCTTATAGCTTCCTCACTGGTCAGGACCCCCGGCAGGGGGCCAGCATTGGAAACTCACACTCGGGACTGGGCTGGGCCCCCACTTCCTGCGGAGGCAGCGTGAGGCCCAGGGTGGCCGGAGGGAGCCAGCCAGCAGCCTTGAGCAGGGCCCCGTGCTGTGTGTCCCCAGGCCCCGGCTATGATGGGGAGCGAGCCGTGAGTGACAGCTTCGGGCCTGGCGAGTGGGATGACCGGAAGGTCAGACACACCTTCATCCGCAAGGTGAGCTCAGGCCTTGGGGTGGGGGTGGGGGCTGACGGGGGGGGGATATTGGTGGGGGGCAGCGGGTGTGACCCGTGTCCCTGCACCTGTGTTCCAGGTCTACACCATCATCTCAGTGCAGCTCCTTGTGACCGTGGGCATCATTGCCGTCTTCACCTTCGTGTGAGTCCCGGCTGGGGGGCAGGGGGTTGTGGGGGGAGCTTGTCTTCCAAGGGAGACGGGACAGCTGGGGTGCAGGCCCTGGTGTGACCCCTCTCCTGTCCCCCCTGTCCCTCCCCAGGAGGCCGGTCAGCGAGTTCGTGAGACGCAACGTGGCCGTGTACTACGCATCCTAGTGAGTGTGCCTGGCTGGCGGCGGGCGAGGGTGCAGCCTCACGGGCCCCAGGTCCTGAGCTGCTGTGACCCCGTGAGAGGGTTGGGGCAGGGGTAGGAGGGCTCTGGATGGTCAGTGTGTCTGCAGGGCACTGTCCCCTCCCACTTCTGCACAGCCCCTTTTCTCTCTCCCCCTCCCGCCCAGTGCTGTCTTCTTGGCCACCTACCTGACCCTCGCCTGCTGCCAGGGGCCCAGGTGAGTCTTGGCAACAGTGGCAGGGGTGAGCGGGGTGCGTGGCACCATGGGGCCACAGACAGCAGGATTCCCAGGGGCAGCTGCTCGGAAGGGGATAGGGACGAGGCGGGCAAGGCCCCCCAGGCGAGTACTCTGCACACGGGTTCCGCGGTGCTCTTTCGTTTTGCTTTGGGCCACCCCGGCAGCGCTCAGGGGTGTTACTCCTGACTCTGCACTCAGGGGGGTTCAGGGGCCCTCTGGGATGTGGGGGTTGAGCCCGGTCTGGCTGTGTGCAAGGCAGGCGCCCACACCCCAACCCTGCTGGAGTGATGCTCCGGCCCAAGACAGATGCGGCCCCTGCAGCACTGAGCAAAAGGCCCGGCCGAGGGTCAGAGAGGGCGAGTGGCTTCCTGGGGGTCACACAGGAGCCCAGGGAAGTGCTACCCACAGCTGCCCACAGTCTGCACTGAACCCTGGAGGCTGCCCTCTCCCCTGCCACTGGGTCCAGGCCCAGGGCCAGAGCTTCCACCCTGAGTGTCGTCTCTCTCCTCAGACGCCGCTTCCCCTGGAACATCATCCTGCTGGCGATCTTTGTGAGTCCTGGGGAACTGAGGCGTGGGGGGGGGCTGGGGGTCCTGGGGGGGAACCCCCACAGCAGGGTGCGGCCTCACCCTGTCCCTTGGCTCACTCGAATCTGTTCCCCCTGCAGACGCTTGCCATGGGCTTCATGACGGGCACCATATCCAGGTACCTGCCTGTGCGGGGAGGTGGCGGTGGGGGTGGGGCCTGGGGAGGTCTCAGGGCGCTGATGCCTCTGCCTGCGCCCCCTCCCCCAGCATGCACAACACCAAGGCTGTCATCATCGCCATGATCATCACTGCTGTCGTGTCCATTTCCGTCACCATCTTCTGCTTCCAGACCAAGGTGAGGGGGGGCGCCCTCCCCGGACCCCCACGGACACAGACACACCTACATAGATAGGCGCGCGCTAACACACACACACAAAGCACACACAAGCAGCAAGACATGGACGCACCATAGACACTCTTACATAGATAATACACAGAAGCAGGGAGACACAGACATACCACATACAAGGACACACAGACACACACAGACAGGAACACACACACACACAGACAAGCACGGAGACACAGAAACACCATACAAAAGCACACACACAGGCACACACACAGACACACACACACACACACAGACAGGCATGCGCACACATACAGAGAAGCACAGAGACAGACACCACATATGACAACCATAGAGACACAGAGACTGATCACTGTATGACTGAAATTCAAACATGAAAGCTTGTAACTGTATCTCATGGTGAGTCAGTAAAAAAAAAAGACAGAGAGACACAGCACACACCAAACTTAGACACCCACCACACAGACACACCTACACAGAGAGGCACACACACACACACACACACACCCCAACAAGCACATAGACACACCAGACACACCATATACATACACACACAATGCACAGACCCCCCCCCAGATACCACACACACACCTACACAGACAGGCGCACTCAGACACACATACACTGGCAAGCACATAGACACACACCACACACAAAGACACACACATGGGTGTGTACACAGTCATAAACACCACGTACGTAGAGACAAGCACACACAAGACAGATACACACAGAGTCAGAGACAAAGACACACACGTACCACATACACACACACAAACCATACACATAGGTATACACACACACACATACACACACACAGTCTGTCTGTCCGTCCCTCCCTCTCCGCTGGGAGGGCTTTCCCGGCCTGACCCTCTGGTGCCACCTCGGGGCTAACTTCCCGGGCTGGGCCCCTGACCTGTCCCTCCCTTCTTGCAGGTGGACTTCACCTCGTGCACAGGTCTTTTCTGTGTCCTGGGCATCGTGATGATGGTGACGGGCATCGTCACTGCCATTGTCCTGGCCTTCAAATATGTGAGTGTCCCCTGGGGCACTGAAAAGGGGGTTGGCGGCCCCCCCCGGGGTCCCTGCCACTCTAGCCCGTGCCCAGGGGTGCCAGGGGCTTGAAAGCTGGGCCTGTCACTCGGTGGCATTCCCTGGGGAGCGGGCCGGGCACCCCGACAGCTGGAGCCCCAGGCCAGTGAGAGGACCAGCAAGATAGATGGGTTGGGGTGGCAGGCACTCTGGGGGTCACTGAGTCCCACCGCCCTCTGCTAGGCGGGGTTTGGGCTACGCTGGGGGTCAGTGTCTCATTTCCCCTTTGCGCTGGTGGGTGGGGGGAGTTTGGTCTGTGCCCAGCAGTGCTCAGGGGTCACTCTCTGGGCCAGCTGGGAGACCACAAGGTGGTGGTGGAGGAGTTTGGTTTGTGCCTAGCAGTGTTCAGGGGTCACTTTGGTCTGTGCCCAGCAGTGCTCAGGGGTTGCTCTCCGGGCCACCTGGGAGACCATGAGGTGGTGGTGGTGGGGGGTCAAACCAAGGTCTGGCCACACGCAAGACTTGCAGCCCTGCCCGGTCTCTCGGGCCCCCAATGCCCCTTTCATTCCCAGCGCCAGGAGGCCCTGGAGCTGTGGGCAGCCTTGCAGCAGGGAGGGAGAAGTGGACCGGAGACCAGGAAATCCCTGGGCCATGGGCTGGCCCTGCCCTAGGGCAGAACGGGGGGAGGGGGTGGGGGGGGACAACGACACCTGAGTTGAAACACTTGAGCTGAGCTGGGAGGGGGCGGGGCTGGGTCCGTTCCCAGAAGGACCGCATGTAGGCGCTCTGCTCTGCTCCTTCACCGGCACAACTGGCCGGATGTGGCCTGTCTGTTTCTGAGGCGCCAGAGGGGGTCCCCCAGCTTGGCAGGGTCACCCAGGCCCGCTGTCTGTCCCGCCCCAGGTTTACTGGCTGCACATGCTCTATGCGGCTCTGGGCGCCATCTGTTTCACGCTGGTGAGTGGGGCCCTCTGGGTGCTGTGGGGGAGTGGGTAGGTGGGTGGGGGTCCTCCAGCTCCACAGAGCCCCACGCCCCTCTCACGCCCCCCCTCCACCCACCCACCCTGTGCTCCCAGTTCCTGGCGTACGACACGCAGCTGGTGCTGGGCAACCGGAAGCACACCATTAGCCCCGAGGACTACATCACGGGCGCCCTGCAGATCTACACCGACATCATCTACATCTTCACCTTCGTGCTGCAGCTGGTGGGGGACCGGAACTAGCCAGCGCCCCATGACCTGGGCTGCCGCATCCCCTGCTCGGGCTCTTCTTGGACGGGGAGAGGGGGACCTGCCCACCCTTGACCTCTCTGTCCCACCCCACAGTGGCTGCCCCTCCCCCCCACCTGCTCTCCAGCCCACCGTGGGCTACATAGCCTCTGGGGCACGCGGGCACGGCTGAGGTGACGGGGGGGGCGCCTGTTGTTCTGGAGTTGAAAGGGTGGAGAAGTGACTTGGGGTGGTGCCACAACCCCCCCCACACACACACCCCCGCCAAGCCGGGGCCGGAGCACTTGGATGGACCCTGGCCACAGCCCGGTCTCCCCTGCTTCAGTCCTTTCTCTCTCTACTCTCGGCGGGGGGGCAAGAGCACAGCGGCACTTTCCCTGGTGGTCCCCGTGATCCCGAGCTGCCTGGGGCCTCCCTGAGCGCCCCTGGGGTCTCTGGTGCAAGAAACCCATTGACTTCCTATGCTCAGGGTCCACAGGCTGGCTCCCAGGTAGGGACAGGAAGTGATGCAGAGCAAGAGACAGGGGAGGCGGTAGGGAAGAGGACTGGGGGGCGGGGACCGGGGTGCCCCATCTGGGCTGAGCTCCTGAGGGGCCGTGGGAATTTCTGCTGGCCCGGGAAGGGTCCTTTCAGTTTCAGGAGCACCCCCCTTGGCTGCCCCCCCTCAGCCAGCCACTGCTTTCTCTGTGACACCAAGTGCCTCGGGGATGAGACGCGGGGCCTGCCACTGACGCCAGGCCGGACACGGCAGGTGGAAGCAGAGCGGCCTGCCGTGTGACTGGGGCTTCTCTATTAAGTGCTTGGTTCTAAGGTCATCCCGTACCAGGACCTATCTAGAAGTATAATAAAGTTTTGTGTTAGAATTCAACTTTGGACGGCTCTGATTTTTGGAGGGCCCCGCCCCGGGGGAAGTGCTGGGGAATCAAACCCAGGGGATCAAATCCATCCCCAGCTCCTTGCCTCTGATTTTCTTTATTGGAAGATGCGGCTCTGGGAAGACAAGGTCCCACTCTGCCTGGAACATCTGCTTCCGACTCCTGCATTTGGGGCTGGGGTGACACCCAGTAGTGCTGGGGGGGGGGGGTTCCTGCGTGCTCTCACACCAGCCTCTACATTCTGGCTTTTAGCTCTCATTTTTCCTTTGGGCTTGGAGGAGAGGTGGTCTTAGGCTCTGTGCTCAGGGGTGTGACCCAACGGGGCTTGGGGAGACCCTCTGTGGATCACACCTGGGTCAGCCACAAGCAAGGCCTGAACGTCCGGTTCCACCTGTTGGGCCACACTGCCTGGCTTTCCTAAGCCAGCTCTCAGCACCAGGGGCCAGCCACATGGAGGTGGCAGGCGAGTGCTACTCGGGGGCTGCTTGTGGTCCGGGACAGTGGCTCGGGCAGAGGCCAGAGCTCCCGAGTGAGAGCAGGTTCACACACAGTTCTGCTGGAGGGGGGAAGGGAGGGGGACACGGCTCAGTGGCGTAGGATAAAGCCATGCACAGGCAATGCCACGGGCACCAGAGGCCGATCATCGCCGCCTCTACTGCAAACGAAAAGGAACCCAGCAGGGCTGATTCATGGGCCCCACCATGGGGAGCGCCTGTGCACCTCCACGCCCCGAAAGGCCCTCTCTGCATCACTTCATTCTCTGTCGTCAAGCCTGCGTGGGACCCCACCCTCCTGGCCTGCAGCTGCGGTGTGGTCCCAGGGCCTCAAGTCTCTCTGGGGTCCCTCCAAGTCGCCTGCGCGGGGAGCTTCTGTGTCAGGGTGCGCCCTCGTGAGACTCGGCCCTGCCCCACTCCGCTCCCGGGGTCGCACAGAGCCAGGCCGGGTTCTTTCCACTCACACACTGGGCTTTTATTTGCCTTGGGCGGCTTTGACGGTGGGGCGGGGCCGGGCAGGGCAGGGGCAGGCAGCGGTGGCCGCTGTGCTTCATGCGCCCTCTGGTGGCCTTTGGGTGGGGCACGGACCGCAAGAGGCCAAGCAAGAGGGAGGAGGAGGCTCCGGGCAGAGGTGGGGGCGGTGGTGATGCAGAGGCCACAGTCCGGCTGGCCTGGCGGGGTGGGGGTCTCAAGTCTGCACCCTCGAGTCGCCTTCGGGCGCCTGGGCTGGCTGCGGGGAGGCCCTGAATCTCTGTCTCTCATACTCGCCCGTATTGGATGCCCGCATGTTGTGCCGAGCCTTCATCTGCTTCACACGGTCCTTGTCCACTTCCCGCTTGGTGAGGATGAAGAGGAGGATCCCACAGGGGAAGCCGATGGCCCTAGGGGTGGGGAGACGTGCATGGGGCTGGGGGCCTGGCCGGGGCTGGGAGAAGCTGGGGGCAGCAGGGTGGGGGGGTGGGGCAGCGAGGAGCTCATGCCAGCTTCACCCCCTCTCAACCCAAGCGGTACCTCGTGGGTAGAGTTGGCCCCTGTGCTGGCTGCTCACATCAGATCCTGCTGCAGCTAACAGCCATCATTTCCCGGCCAAGTCCCAGTTCCTAAGCATGGCACAAAAGGCCCCATGTGGGGAGGTCTCTGCGTGCTTTTTTTCCTTCCTTTTTCCCTATAGCCTGAATTCCACCCCCTACACACAGACACACACACACACACACACTCACACACACACACACACACACACGCACATGCACACAGACACACTCCTGCACCACTGCCAGACCCAGGATTCTCCAGACAGCCCAACCCGGTTCCTCTCCCCTAAACCTACCCTCCTCCCCAAAACCCTCTCCTTTCTATCTTCTTATCTGCTCCTTGGAGGGCACCTTGGGAGTGGGGGAGCACAAGGGGGGGTTTAAGACTTGGTCAAAACTCCCAGGTCTGGGGCTGGAATAATAGCACGGCAGGTAGGGAACATGCCCTGCATGCAGCTGACCCAGGTTCAACTCCCAGCACCTGCTATGGTCCCCTGAGCCCCGCCTTGGAGCGATCCCTGAGCGCAGAGCCAGAAGTAAGTCCTGAGCACTGCCGGTGTGACAGCCCCCCCCCCACACACACACACCCCAAACAGAAAAAAAAACAAAGACACAAAACTCAGGTCGGAGCCTTGAGCCTCGGATCCCTATTCTGTAAGGTGGAGAAGTGACATTCATCTCAGAAAGAAAGACCGAAACGAGACACTGAGAAGTATAGACACGCCCCAAGTACAGAGAACACAAGTCGATTGGCCCTTAAATTTCCCTTTAAACACCCTTCAATGACAGTTCCTTATGTCAGTGCAATCCTAGGAGCCCCTGTGCCGCTAACAGACCCTCCCGGTCTCAGTTTCTCTCCATGAGCACGCTCCCTTGGGACTTGCTCCCCCAAAGAAGACAAGTTCAATTTCAATCAGACGAGCAGAGCTCGCTCTACAGCTAAGCCACTCCACGCCCCCCACAACCTCTCCGCCTGTCCTTGGCGCTCCGCAAGCAATCCCCATCCCCATCACCTTGGACTGAATTTTACCACCTACAACTTCTGTGTTTCCAGATCCCACCGGCCCCTGATGGATGCTACCAGCCCCCCCCCCCCACTACCACCCTGACCCCTCTACAGAGGTGGGCAAAGGTCGGTCAAAACTCACCAGGCGAGTCCCACGGCTTTCATGGGGTTCTTGCCCCTCTTTCTGGGAATGTATTCCAGCTCAGGGGACAGGGGCTCCGGCTCCTCCTCCTTGCATTCCGGGTTGCTGTGGCTTTGCAGTCCCCGGGTCCGGTTCTGGGAAGCCTTGTTCGTAGTGGCTCCGGAGAGAATCCCTGTGGATGGAGGGAGGCAAGGTCAGGAAGAAAGGACGTGCACAAAGCCCGGAGGAGGAGGAGGAGGACTAGGAGAGTCGGATTCTGCGGGAGGAGAGTGACGACAGCCGTTGGGAGTAACAAGTGCCAGGGAGAATCCAAAGCAAATGGGAAAATCGCCAGGCGAGGTGGCACACTGGGAAGCCACTTCCACGTCACTGCGGGCTCAGCA
>JAOXYA010000018.1:14145966-14158168 GCA_028565675.1 Sorex palustris
TCATTCTCCTAAAGAGCCTTGAATATAATCTCAGGGCTAGGATGAAAGAGACGTTACTGGGGCCTGCTCGAGGCAATTGACGACTAACAGGATGATTTGTGATTTCTGATTTGTGAATATTTTATTTGTGATAGCTTTTGCCTAAATCCCTCCTAAATATACTCTCTCTGTGAATTCTGTCAATAATCATTAAAATATAATATATGGACACCTTTATACTCAGATTTCTTTTTTTCTAGGAATTTATCCTCAGTTTTATATATGCATCTTTATTCCAGTTTGTACATTTAAGAATGCTAATTTCATCATTACTTATGGTCGATATAGAAAGTAAGAAAAGCAAGATGTAAAATACTGTGTGTTTCTAGTATGCTTGTATTTCGATAGAAATAAGGAGTCACACATGCTTGTGTGAAACTTACTCTAGTTGACTGGAGAGGCGGATGATGTCTGAAATGAGACGGATACTTCCCTTTTCTCTTAATACTTGACCTTTACCATATTCCTGCAACACCTTTTTTGTGGTTTAAAATGTGTGTGTGTGTGTGTGTGTGTGTGTGTGTAGGGTGGGTTGGGCTTCACTTAGTGAGGGTTGGTTGCAGGTAACTGACAAGGAGCATTTCTCCCACCCTTATCTTACAATGCCTTTAGGGGAGATTTTTCATTGCTGCCTTCACCAATTGGTTTTGCTTCCCAACATTATTGTCAAAGAAAATGAATTTCTCTTCAGTAATAACAAAGGAAAGGCTGGCAATGATGATTATGATATGTCCTTTGAAAAGCTATCATTTAAAGGAAGCTCTTCCATTTGATATGGAATAAATCATTTGCTAGATGATGCTATTACTTACAATACAACTGTTGGGGGAATTGAACCACATCCTTAAGAACTTGAGGCTTGAAAAAATATAGAATAATGATTGTCATGATGAATGTACCATAGTTATAAACTCCAAAGTGGAATTCATTAGGTTTAATTTTCTTTCACTAATAATTGGCTGCAAAGAGAAAATGTAAAGGTTATGGAGAGAAAGTCTGGGAAAGCCAGACAAATAAGCAACAGATTCTTTCCTTGATAATTACAGGATCAAGTTAAAATGACCAAGGGCATTCTGTCTCGCCCAGCCCCAGCACAATGGAGAGCAAATATTAGCACACTGGAGAAAAGGAACAGCAATTCTAAACAATCTGGCTTATCTATATTTCAGTGTGCCCCACAAAAGATTATATTCCTAAGGGACTGTATAATGCAAGCAAAGCTGAAAATTTTTTGCAACCCATCTAAACAAGCATCCATTCTTTGGTCATATTTCAGAGTTCAGAGTCTAATTATTTAGGTCTCAAAAACATGAAGTTTCTCCCAGAGCACAGAGAATTTTTCTAGGTAGAATCCTAGAGTAGTGATCAAAATGAGTAATGGAGAATTACCTCAGGGTTCAAATAATTATTATAGAATTATTTTAAATGCTGGTTGAAAATAACCCACAGTGTGAGAATTTCTCTCTTAAGACCAAGTTCCCTATGAAGAAGATGCCCTACATTGGAAATACTCTAGGACTTGGTTTATGGACTGTTGGCCATAGTGGAGGGGTAATGGAAAGTAACTTGGGCATGGATTTGAGAGGTGTTACATGTCTGGACCCTACCAAACTGGTGGAAATCCAGTTACATGTCTGGATTTCCACCAAGGAAATGAATGTTTGCTGGTCTATACTGTTGCAATATGTTCTGTAGCAGCTACAGGTATATTTTACAGGTGGTCGGTTGCTGTGTGAACAGGTGTAGGTCGTACAAAAACTGCCTTCATCAATAGCTTCATCATCTCTGAGGTGGACCCAGAGGAGAGAAGAATAAAAAGGTTATCATTGAATTGCAGAGATTGTCTCCTTAGCAGGCTTAGGAACAGGAAAGGGAAAAATTGTTCCTAGGGAGATCTCTGACTTCTCTTATGTTCAAGAGTTTCCCTTGCATTTGTTTGACTAATGAAAGAATTTAGGCTGCCCATGGAACTAGGGGAGTCCCTAATGAGTCGAAGAAGTTCCCTTGAAAGGCCTTCTCTTCTAGCTCATGCAACTGTGGCTACACAAAGAGCCTTGCAAACTCCTTGTTCACACAACATATTGCACTGATGATTCTGGAGTTCTGCCATGTCTAGGCAAATGCAAACATTTTCTTTTAGTGACACTGGATGAGATTTGCTGATCCTTTTCGGTTTTCAGGACTACAGAGGGTCTTCTTTTTTTGGGGGGAGTGGGAGTGGGAGTGGTAGGAGATGAAGTAGCTTTCTGACTTCTTGGTTTCAAAGCACATTCAGATCTAAAATGAGGGGTCACAGAAGAGAGCAATATAGAATCTCCTGCCCCTGTGCCAGGCTGTTTTCACCACGGTCTCTCGGAGGGGGGTGGGTTGAGTTTCCCTCCCCACCTCAAGCAGAATTACGGCAGTCAAAAACTTCCAGAACCCATCCACAGCCATGCTCAAGGTGACTCCCACATGCTTGGTTGAGCCTCACCCATGAAGGAACCTGCAGAGGAATCTAGGTATGTGGGACTTGTGGCTGAGATCTCCAAGCCTGCTCGGATCGAGATTGGGCCTCCTCCACCCAGATCCCCAGTTTCCAGTAGCTTGGCAGTCACACCCACAAACTGCCCCCGGTGCCATATAATCTCATCATTGACCAAGATTTAGAGACTATAAACAAAGCTCCCTGAAGAGAATGATGTAGTATTTTCTGGAGCACGTGGCAGCATTTGAGGCCGCATGACCTCTTATACTCTAGCCCATTGATGTACCTAAAGTAGCACACATTTCTTTGATTTTAACATACTTGCTTGTATTCTCCTATATAGGGGCTAAAATGGTCCCAGAATGAAATGCAACAACCTTCACACACTTCCCTCTTACTGTGCTGGGAAGACGCTCACTTGTTGGATGGGTGTTTGAATATTATCTGTAATGAACTATTGTGAAGTACTTTATGAAAATAAAATGTATAAAAATCGCAATAAAATAAAATGAGGGGCCAGAGGCATTGAACAAACAACACAGCAGGTAGGGCCTTGCACACAACTGATCTGACTGGGTTCCGTCTCTAGCACCCCACATGGTGCCCTGTCCTCCAGTATGACTGACCCCTGAGTATAGAACCAGGAATGATCCCTGAGCATTGCCGGGTATGGTTCCCAAACAACAATAACAATACGATTAATTAATTAGCCAGCAGTTAATCAATAGTGAGACGTACCTTCACGCCAGTGAGAATGGCTTATATGAAAAAGCTTGGAGAAGACAAGCTAGAAAAAGAAATTTCATGCATGATTTTTTGATGATCATCTGGTTCAGCTTCCTTGGAATAAAGTATGGAGACATTGAACTTTCACATGACTCAGCAATTCCATTTTGTGGCGTCTACTCCAAGAACACAAAACCTTCATTTCTAAATATTCATGCCCTCTGTGGTTTATTGCAGTGTTGTTTACAATAGCCAAGATTGGGAAACAATCCAAATGTTCAACAACAGATGGGTGGATAAAGAAGTTGTGATAAATATGCACAATGGGATACTACTCAGCTGTAAGAAAAGATGAAAGCCTGTTTTTTTGTTACAACTTGCATGAACTGGATGGTATGTGAAACCAAGCCCAAGGGGGGACAAATACCAGATGATCTCATTATCGTGTAGTATAGAAAGAAATAAAGCAAGGGAATGGACAATGTTTAATGAAAGCAAATCCTTGGACTCTGACGACAGAACAAAAGTTAACAAATGAGGGAGGGAGGTGAGGAAAAGGACAGGGACCCATAGGGTGGAGGAGTTGGATGGAATAAGATGATTTATTTTAATTTTATTTGTTGCTTTTTGGGTCACGCTGGTTATGCTCAGGGGTTATTCCTGGCTCTGCACTTAGGAATTACTCCTGACAGTGCTTGGGGGACTATATGGGATGCCAGGGAATGAACTCAGCTTGTCTGCATGCAAGGCAAACGCCCTACCTGCTGTACTATCACTCCAGCCCCCAAGAAGAAGGTGATTTAAGAGCAGTGGTGGACTTTGGGATATTTTGTTGTTGACGCAGTAAGTTTGTACACAAACATAATGTATAATGTTAAACTTTAGCAATATTATAAACCAGATTACCAAAGTAAAACATCTGCATTTGGAAGAGTTGACATAAAATTATTTTTATAATTAAAAAACCTGATTGTATGCTTTTAATTTGGGTTAAATAAAATATATTATTAAAATTGATTTCACTTTGTTTCTTCCTACCCCAGGAACCCAGACTAAGAGGTTAGTCAAGATCAACTTGGTATATGTACAGGGATCAAGTTCATGTTCTGGTGTTTTCCTTGGGTGCTTCCTAAGCCACTAAACCATCTTGCAGGCCTGTCTCAGCAGGAAACTCAAACAATGGGACTGTTCTGAGCCTGTCAGTGCATGTGGTGGAACCAGGTATTTTCTTTTTTATGTAAAAGTATTGCTATTTATTCAGCCATTGATTAGGCTGATTGAATTGGGCACAAACTCCACCTTACTTTTTTCCCCCTTTTTTTATAATTTTATTTACTGAATCACTGTGAAAGCAGTTATAAAACTTTTGGGTTTAAGTCTCAGTCATACAATGGAACACCCGTACCTTCACCAGTGCCCATTCTCCACCACCAAAACCCCCAGTATATCCCCCATCCCACACCCTCTCCCTACCTGTGGGGCAAATGATTTCCACATTACTCTCTCTCTACTTTGATTACATTCAACATTTTGACACCAGACCCACCATTATAATTTGGGATTTTACCCCAACACTCAGATCTGCTGAAAAGACAACAGTAGACGATTTGTTTTCTATTGCTGGTTATGAATAACATGTGATGTCGTTCGGCAGCAGTAGTGGCCATGCAAATTTGGAATTCCAAAATTTTAACAACTAAATCTGGAGGGATTTCTGCCAAAACCTGCTGGGTTCTGAGATTTGTTCCTGAGTCTCTGGGATCATGGCCGTTAAGCAGCTTGATCAGGAGCCAGAGAGGCTGTTCGTGGGCAGCGACACGGGGTCTCGTTATGGCAGGGAGGACCAGCTCCACTCCCACCCTGCGAAGCCCCACGTGTCTCATCACTGTGGGCCCAATCCTGACTGTCCAATTACCTCTGGAGGATGGTGGCCACAGAGCCGCCAAGGAGGTGTAGGTGGAGGGATAGCACCCTTTCCCCCCTGGTTGGCCCAGTGCCAGTAACCTACTGTGAGGCCTGGTCGCATTTCTGCCAAAAGCCACTGGGTTTGGAGATTTGTTTCTGAGTCTCTGGGATCATGGCTGTTAAGCAGCTTGATCAGGAGCCAGAGAGGCCGTTTGTGGATGATGACTTGGGGTCTCGTTGGGGTGGGGAGGACAGGACCGGCTCCACCCCCATCCCGTGAGGCCCAAAATGTCTTGTCACTGCAGGCCCAAACCTGACTGTCCAGTGGCCTCTGGAGGATGACGGCCACCGAGCTGCCAGGGGAAGCAGGTGGAGGGACAACACCCTTTCCCCCCTGGGGTGGCCTGGCGACAGTAACCTACTGCGGGATCTGGATGCATCAATTCAGAAATATTTTTTATTTTTCCCTTCTATACTCCCCGCATGAAGGAACCGGCAGAGGAACACAGGTGTGTGGGACCCGGGGCTGAGATCTCCAAGCTTGAATGGATCAGGACAAGGCCTCCTCAGCCCAGATCCCCCATCTTCCAGTAGCTAGTTAGTTACATCCACCAACTGCCCCCAGTGCCATGTGATCCCATCAATGGCCGGGATCCAGAGACTAAAAAATCAGGTTCCTGGAATGCAGGCGCGTGAGCTCTTATTGTCTAGTTCTCACTTTTGGAGAACCCAGCAGGCTACTGAGAGTATCCTAACCGCACAGCAGAGCCTGACAAGCTCCCCATGATATGCCAAACACAGTAACAACAAGTCTCACAATGGAGACATTACTGGTTCCCGCTCGAGCCAATCGATGAACAACGGGAGGACAGTGATACAGTGATACTCCCCAGCATAACTATCCTTTCACTAATGAGGAGGTATTCATCTGTTCTTTTCCCCAAACTACTTTCAAGTCTAGCTTTATTTTGTGGGGGAAACCACGCCTGGCAATGCTCAGGGCTTACTTCCAACTCTGTGCTCAGGACATCACTCCTGGAAGTGCTTAGGGGACTGCATGTGGTGTTAGGAATTTAAAATGAGGTCAGTCATGTGCAAGGCAAGTGTATAGGGCCCTCAACCTTATCATCTTGCCTTTTGAGTAGCAGAGTGTTCAGTCTCTTCAGCACAGTAGAGACTTTGCCAAATCTAAGCACCTGCCAAACCCAAATTGTGCCACAGAGATGTTATCTCCAGTAGCATAATAGATGGCTTTTAAATCTTCTCATAGCAAAGAGCTGCTTTACAAACCTTTCTAGCTAATGTGGTGAATTGATAAAGATCATCTTATTTTCTCTAAACAAAACTCTTGCTTAAACAGTCAGAGCAATCATGGAAACAAACGAGCATAAAGTCACAGACAACACAACCCAGGAGAAAGACTTTGTTTTAAACTCCAATAAATCTGGATCTGAAGGGAGGTTTTCTTTTTTTGTTGTTGTTGCTTTTTTGGGGTCACATACAGCAATGCACAGGGGTTACTCCTGGCTCTGCACTCAGGAATTACCCCTGGTGGTGCTCAGGGGACCATATGGGATGCTGGAAATCGAACCTGGGTCGGCCGCGTGCAAGGCAAACGCCCTACCTGCTGTGCTATTGCTCCAGCCCCAGCTCTGATTTTTAAGGGAAAAAATTTATCGTTTTTCCAAGGAAGTTTCCAGAACATCACTAATCAGTCACAAAACTGGCCATTACATTATCTAATCCTCTTTTGTCACTGATTTAGAACTTTTACTCATTCATTCAAGTTTCCATTTGGGTGTGCATCCCTCTAATAGGCTGAATTAGAGAAACCACTGAACTCTATTACTATCTCACTATGAAGGTTTTTGCTCACCCTCTAAGGTACATCAAGAACTCCCATTTATCCTTTTGAATAAAGTTTAGAAAATGTAACACATTAGATTCAGGTAGTCCTATTCTTTGCCAAGTCATTTCTCAAAATACGGAGAACAAAGAGAATCTGAAAGCTGACTTGCACAAATGAGACAAAAGTGACAAGCTCCCAAAGAATCCGAGGGCCATTTGATCTGACTTCATCTAGTCCTGCAAGAAAACATTTGCTCAGCTGATTGTACCAAGATGAGCAAATTATAGACTCTAAGGAGCCATCAGTTCGGTGGACTTTCTCTGGGCCTTCATGCCCAAAGTAGCACTGTTCTCCCATTGTTCATCGAGTTGCTTGAGCGGGCCCAGTAACATCCCAAAGCAGTCCCAAGAAAAACCGAGGACAGGGAGATGTGGGCAAGTATAAGGATCTGTAAGAAAGACCAACCTGGGTTAGATTTCCAGCAACCCATCGGGTCCTCCGAGTCTGCTAGAATTGATTTCTGAGTGCAGAGTCAGGTGTAAGCCCTGAGCACCACTAGGTGTGCACCCCCCCGCCCCCAAATGCAATCAGACCATGTCAGTCAGTCAGCCACTACATTTTATTCCTTCTGAATGCTCCAACAATGTCCTAGTTACTGATCACTTCAACAGCCTGTCTCTCTGAGGACATATGCAGCGTATTTGGGAACGAGAACAAGGTATCAGCAAGATTTAATTTATTCCTTTCTCAAATTTCTCCGCCCACAGTCCTCGCCCACCCCACTGGCACGGCTTGCTTACTGAGCTTCACTCCCCCTCATAGAACCACAGCTCCCCACAATATGCACAGCTGTGGCACGGAGCCAGCATGCATTTATAAAATCAACAGCCATCGGCATCTGACAGCATTTCCTCAATTTTGGACTCCAGACTCAAGCAAAGTCGACAAGTACAGCTTCTGGGGGTTGAAAAGCTTCTGGGTGTAGCCAAATAATTAAATTAACTTGCCAGATTGCTTCTTTAAATGGGGGGGGTTGGGGGTCAAGGTGGGAATTCCTAAATGAAAGGTAATGTTGTTGACAAGAGCTACATAGGCGATAACTTGCAATGTGAAATATAGATTTTGGGGGGTTTGGAGGGTGGTGATGGTGCTGGGATCAGACTTAGGGCCTCATAAATGTGAAGTATGTGCTGAATGATAGTCACACATTCCTGACCAGAGTTTAGCCTTTCATTTTTTTTTTTTTGCGTCACACCCAGCACAGGGGTTACTCCTGGCTCTGCACTCAGGAGTTACTCCTGGTGGTGCTCAGGGTCCATATGGGATGCGGGGAATCAAACCCGGGTCGCCCGAGTGCAAGGCAAAACCCTACCCACTGTGCTATCTCTCCAGCCCCAGAGTTTAGCCTTTTAATCAGTCACATTCTTTGAATTTGGTGACTGGGGGAACAGAAGACAATTTACCAATTATCATTTTATAAGGCTAAAGAAATTTTTTTTGTTGTTTTTGGGCAACACCCAATGGTGCTCAGGGCTTACTAATGGCTCTGCTCTCAGAATCACTCATGGTGGTGCTCAAGGGACCACATAGGGTGCTGGGGATTGAACGCGAATCAGCTATGTGCAAAGCAAATGCCCTACTGGCTGTACTATCACTTGAGCCTCTTTTAAATCAGCCATTCTCCTAGGAGTATAGCCGGAATAAAGAACAATTTGTAGTGAATCTTAGGCTTTGTCCAAAAATGCCACCAAATTTAAAGGTTACTGTGACCACACGTACTTTCAGTCACAGCAGCAGCTGCTCCCAGACTGGTGGCGGGGAGGCCGCCTGGCAGTGACTACAGACTAAATCCAGGCCTCCAGCATGCCAAGCATGAGTTCCAACCCTTTACAGCCATTTCCCTGGTCCCAAATATGTTTTCAGTCTTGGTGTCAAAATTGCTCTATCCCCAAGGAAGTTCAGACTTTCAGTAGGAAGTCATAGGCAGAAGTTCCAGTAGGATGATCTGAGAGCAAGTATTAACAAAAACCAAAACAATCTCAAGAAGGCGAAGTACTACCAGACGATTCTGAAGTGTATGTGACAGGACTATTTTTAAGACTATCTCAGGCCTACACTGGAGAAGCAATGTGAGCCAATAGAACTTCCTGCAATAATGGAAACGCTGTGCCTCTGTACCACAGAAACACCAGCGACTTCTGCCACATGAGGCGGCCGAGCACTGCAGCTGTGGCTAGCAGCACAGAGCAACTTGACTTAAGTTTTAGCTCATCTTTTATTTTTATTTGAATTTAACTAGCCACATGCAGTCACTGGCTCTGAGGTTCTGCACAACAGCTCACAGAGCTGAAAGAGCCTCTCTGGAAAAGGCAGCTTCGGAACCCCGAGTTTCCCCAACCTGTTTGCTCTGAGGAGTGTCACGAAGGGTGAGGCTGCCCTCTCCCTGGGAAATGCCTTTCGCACCCCCAGGTTTCTCCCTCTGGCCTCTCTCTGCTTTATGCTTACCTCTAGGCTCTCTCAGAAGAGACCTCCTCAACCCACTGGAAGGTTTCTGCCTGCCTGTGAGAACACCGAAGCTCCTGGTGGGTACCATGCCCTGCTCCCCTGCACGGGTTGGCACAGGAGAGAACCTTAGCCATACTTAACAACTTCACTGCTGCCTGGAAACGCTTTTTTTTTGGCTCAGCAGCAAGCCCGAGCTCCCAGGCCAGGTGGTCAGGGCTGATTCCCCAGTGCTCGGCAGCAGAATGTGGTGTGAGCACACTCATTTCAAGTCCTACCCTCAAGGGAAGAGGGGCCCCGAATAAAAGCCCAAGCCCGCAGCCCTGCCCAAGGTTGCAATAACACAGGCAATCAGAAGGTGCTAGATCTTTTAGCTTGGGCCTAGGAGAGCCTACTTCCCTTACCCGGAAACAAGTTTTTTAAGAGGCCTCTTGCAAAAGTGAAAGCGCAAAGTTCTGAATAATGGGCCATCATCATCTGGTGTCCCCAAACTGATTAACACACTGATAGCCAGTGCACTCCTACCCTAGAAGGCAGGCTGCGACTTGAGAACAAGCAGGCAGAGCCTCTCAGAACCACCCTGGTCTCATTCTTGGCTAGTCTGGGCTTGAGGAGGCACGTAAGATCAGCTGGGGAAAATGCAGAAGTGAATTCCACTTCCTCCTCTGTGCTATACTGCTTTTTCAAAAAAATTTAAAAAGTACACGGCAATCACCCAAAATTAGACTCTGCGCCCCGCTGCTTGAATATTTAAAAACGCAAAGGAACTGGTAAGGAAGGCTGAAAACGAAAAAAGTTAGCTTAAAATATAAGCGGCTGTGGCAGCCCTTGGCAGGAAGGAGAGGCACTTGCTGATTGGGTTACTTCAAGGGAAGTCCTGCTTTGTTTCAAAGATACAATCTGTGGCCTTATAAAACATAGCAGACACAAGATCTTCAACCGAAGCCTGGTGGGTTATCAGTTTCCAATGCCTCCAAGACACAGGGTCAAGACCACCACGGAGAATCCCCCCTCCAGGATCCTTCTCCATCAGAGCATTTCTCTTCCTACTACTGGTTCCCAGTTCACAAGATACAGTGTATTTCCTCCAGTGTGCAAAGGAGTGGGGAGGCCTCATCTTCACAAATGGGGAAATGGGGGGTGGGGTGGAGGGAACTGGCCACAGACCACGGGGGAAAAAAAAAAGAGAGAGAGAAAAAACCCCCAACAAATTCAGAAACTACAGCCCAGTTTCTTGGCTCCTGTTTTAACCATTACACTGAGGAGTAGAAGCAAAGCAGCTTCGGAAGGGGTTGGCCGTGTTCTGATTCTGGTGCTTGCCGGGGAAGGCTGCCTTGAAAAAAAAAATGTCTTAACCTACCTTGAAAGAAAAGGAAGAAAAGAAAAAAGAAAAGAAAAGAAAAAAGAACAGAAAAGAAGAAAGTCATCTAAGAACTTTAAAAGACACTGGAGGTCATTAAGTGTGCAACTGGGCCCCCAGGAAGGGGCAGGCAAGCAATCACAGGGCTGGGGTCCAGCCTAAGAATGCCGAGATAAGCCGCCGATAGGCCGGTGGGTGGGAACAGGGGCGCTGGAACCTCAGCAGAGCGATAAGGCATAGCTATAAGGGCGCGGACGGACAGGACTTCTCGCTTTGCTTGAGAAACAACACGGAACAAGATGGCCAGTGCCGCCCGTGCAAAAGGGTGGGATGGCGTCCCCCCCCCTCCCGCCCAGTGCAGGACGGGGGTCGGCTCGCAGTCAGTCTCCCTCTGCACATCCCCACACACCCACCCACGCACCCCCCACCCCGAGAGCTCCTCGCAGCAAGAGGCGGTAGCGGCGGGGCGGGGTGGGGTGGACCAGGCTGCGGCATGGGAAACTCCTTCCAGGCCCGTCCCAAGGCAGCAGCCGCTCCCGGGTTGCCCAGGCGGGGGTCGGGGAGCGTGGGGGCGGGGGACACACAGCGGAGCTCTCGAGGGCCGCCCCTCCCTGAGCAGGCCTTCCCCCGACCCCCCCACCCCGGGGCACGCGCCGGGGCCCCTCCGCCCGCTTCCGCATGTCGGGAGCCCGCGCCCCGCGCCGCGCCCAGCCGTCGCGACCGACCTCCCACGGTCCCCCGCGCCCCCACAGCGTCCCCGCACACGTCGGGTCGGGGGAGGCCGCCCGGTCGACCCCGCGCCCCCTCCGAGCGTCCCGGACCTCAGACATCCCCTCACACCCAACGGGTCCCCCTCAGACATCTCCTCACAACCGGTGCGTCCCCTCACACGTCGGGGGCGGCCGCCCGGTCGACCCCGCGCCTCCTCAGCGAGTCCCCTCATGCGTCCCCTCACACATCCCCTCACACGTTCGGGGGAGGCCGCCCGGACCCCCCGCGCCCTCACAGCTCGTCCCCTCACACGTCGGGGGGCGGCCGCCCGCCCCGCGCCCCCTCACACCAGCGCGTCCCGACCTCGCCTCACGTCCCCTCACGTCGGGGACGGCCGCCCGCGCCGCAGCCCCAGCGCCCAGCGCCCAACCCCAACCCCGGCCCCGGCCCCGGCCCTGGGCGCGCGCTCACCCCGCAGCCGCGTTCTCGAACTTGAGCGCGAGCGTCTCCTCGATGATGCGGTTGTTCACCTCCAGCAGGATCATGGCGGCGGCTGGCCCGGGGCAGGGGGGGAAAAAGGAGAAACAAGGGCGGGTGAGGGTGGGTCACGGAGGAGAGGGGAGGCCCGGGCGCTCGGAGCGGC
>JAOXYA010000018.1:14181562-14194321 GCA_028565675.1 Sorex palustris
ACAAAGTCTCCAATGGAGACGTTACTGGGCCCGCTCGAGCAAATCGATGATCAACGGGAGGGCCTTTACTTTACTTAATATGGTCTTATAATTATCAAACTCTAACAGGGACAATTAGGCCACAGGAGAAAGAGCAGGTTAGGCATGTGTTGTGTTCAAATTCTCACTCCATTATGGATTAGAAGTGGGTCTCTGATTATCAAATCTACCTGTTTGAGCTTAAACTTCTGCATGTGCAAAATGAAAATAACACCACTCCCTTCCTTCCTCTTAGGGTTCCATGATAATTAAATAATACACAAGGCAAGGACTTGGTGCAATGCTTGGTTTGTACAGATTTAAAAAAAAAACAACTATGTGTTGCATTACCACTTCAGGTTATAAAATCTTATACAACAAACTGACAACTATCCATGGGGGAGAAACTAATATACTCCATGTTCTCAAGGAAATGTTCAGAAATGACAGAAATAAATATGAAACAGAGTACTAAGAACATGATTAACAATACAATACAGAAATTCTCATATTGTAGGATGTTAAAGACCAGACAGAAAATAAAATGGCTAAACCCATCAGCTATTAATATTTTTCTGGTAATATTATAATTTCAGACAGGAAGTAGTCTTTTAAAAATCATTTTTATGTCATTACACTCAGCCTTCTTTTAGAGAGAGCACCCAATAAATTAATTGTAATGTTTCCCTCATTTGATCCCCCCAAAACTAAGAACAGTTGCTGTTGGTAAGATACACTATGACACTGCAGTGGCAGGTCAGCCAATAGACTGAATTAAGGTTTTAGAAACTTGGAACACAAGGTACCATTTATTCTGCTAGGAAACAAAATGGAAGAAAGCAATCGGTTCAAGCTAAATAAGGAATATTTTCATCCCATATCCTGAAAATTGATCTATACTTAAAAGTCCCTCTACACTGTAAAATATTTGAAAAGTGTACAGTGATAGTATTGCAGGAGATGCTTAAAATATTTCCCTCTACATAAGAACCATATGCACTAAACCCAGTTTGGCTCTATTGCAATAAAACATAGTATCTTTTTCTCTCTCTCATTTTTTTTTTGCTTTTTTGGGTCACAACCAGAAATGCTCAGGGGTTACTCCTGGCTCTGCACTCAGGAATTACTCCTGGCAGTGCTCAGGGGACCATATGAGATGCTGGGAATCCAACCCGGATCAGCCGCGTGCAAGGCAAATGCCCTGCCTGCTGTACTGTCCCTCCGGCCCCTCTCTGTCCCCTTCTGAGGCTCACGGAGCTGGCTACTGCAGATCATCTCTGGGGCCAGATGCCCCCTGGCCCCGCTCTGAGACAGGCCTCGAAAACCGTCCAAGCGACTGGGCCAGAATCCCAACCACTCTGGGGCTCCCGTCCCCTCCAGGAGGCCAGCCTGGGTGACACTCCGGTCCCCTGGATTCTGCCTCCCTGGTCACATCCGGGAAGTGCTGGGATTTGTGGTATTCCCACACACCACCCCCTCCACTCCCCTTTTTCGAAGCCAAGGAAGTGTCCTGGCCCCTAGACTGCCCATGGGGGAAGGAGGGGGAGAGAGAGAGGGAAAAAAAAGATTTCCACCTTATTGTTCAGCAGCTGGAAAATTATTGTCATCTGTCCTGCCTTTCATTTGCTGAGAATGGAAAAGAAATGTGGAAAAATTTGGGGAAATAAATCTCAGTACCCTCCTAGGAACTCCCCTACCCCCACCCACTCCCCACCCCACAACGGCCACGGCAATTTGGGACTCCGGCTTCTCCCTCTTTCCCATGTCTCAGTTATTGGGGCGACCGGGGACGACGTGGGACTGAGGTGGTGATGGTGTCGGGGTGGGACTGTCCCTAGGCTCTCGTGGAGCCGGGAGCTGGCGCTGAGTTGATTTGGGAGTGGAAGTGTGGGAACGGGGTGGTGAGCCGGGGCCCGTGAGGCTGGAAGCAACTGTAGGGGGCTGTTTGGGGGGGTGGCGGGGGGTGGGTGGGTGCTGGTCAGAGCTGGGGCTGGGACCCGGTTGAGTGGGGGCTGGAAGCCGCAGGAGGGGGCCTCGGGGTAAGGCTGGCTGGCTGCGCCCCCACTTCCTCGCTCTCACACTCTCACTCACTCACTGGCTCTCGCTCATGTGGAGGGCTTAGGAAGCCACTGTGATGTCATTCAAGAACTGCATAGCTACAGGATGATAAGTGAAGCCCTGGGGACCCAGCTGGCTGAAATTACAGACAGTTTTTTTTTTTTATTATCCCACTGGCTTCCTAGAGCCAGAGTGAGGCCAGCAAGCTAGCCGAGAGGGGGAGAGAGTGAGCAAGAAGGGAGCCCGGGAGTGTGCAGGGGCGGGTGGCGGGTGGCGGGCGGCGGGGCCCAGTACTTGCTCCACCCACCGGCCTGGCTGGAGTAGGCAGAGGAGGACCGCCAGCCAGCCAGCCAGCCAGCCAGCCCCAGAGGAGGAACGATCTGAAACTCAGGCAACTGAGATCACACCCACACCCTCCTGCTCCCCACCCGACCCTCTCTCCAGTCCCATTCCGAGGGTAAGTGCTTGGCTTGTGTGTGTCCTTGGGTGGTCGAGTGAGGGGCTGGACCCTTGGGGAGACTTTCCTAAGCTGGGGTGCAAGGTCGGGGGTGGTGGTGGTGGTGGTGGTGGTGGTGGTGGTGGTGGTTGTGGTCCTGGGATCTGTTCTTCTTTTAGGGAGAGTGGAGGGAGTGTGGACTGTCAGCCGCTGCCTTTGCAGGGGGGGTACATGTCGGGGACCCGTGCCTGTCTCCCTCTGGGGACCTGCTTCCTGGCCTGGGACGTGGGAGAGCTACAAGTCTGTGCCGCGGCTGAGTTTGGGGGAGCCAGCCTCACATTCTGTTCTCGCCGCTGGATGAGAGAAGTGGGGTGGGCAGAGGGAGTGGGATGGAGGAGGCGTGCCTCACCCTCCCAAACATTGCCGCTGCCGCCGCTGGGATGTCTGGTGCAGGAGGACTCCCCATTCGATGGTCCCCAAGGTGGGCCACTGAGCTCCCTTCAGACTTGCTCCTTTGGCAGAGCTCTTGGTAGCTGCTGCCTGGCCCCGTCTCCCCTCACCCCTCCTGATTTGCCTGCTGCCCCCGCCCCTCCCGCCCTCCCCTAACCAGGCCCAGGGGTTCTGAGTGCCCGACCTGGCAGAGAAGGGCTTCAGTTGCCGAGGGGCCCGAGCTATTTTTACCTTGAGTGCCTGTGATAGCTGGTGCCCGGATGGGCCGCGGGCGGGGAGCGGGAGTGCCAGGCCCGGATTATTGTGGTGCCCGGTGGTGGTGGCAGCAGGAGCCGGGAGCTTGGCCTTGCCAGTGCGCGTTTGGTCAGCAGGCAGGCGTGGGCTGGTGGCCTGAACCTGGCTGGCGCTGCTCCGTGGGGTGTGCCCTAAAGGTCGCTGTCCCTGCTCCCCACGGCCCTCTGCCAGAACCCCAGGAAGAGGGTGGCGCTCAGGGTCAGCTTGCAAGGGACCTGCGGGAGGGGGCCCTGGCCGCAGTCTGGGTTGTCCTGGGAGCTTGTGGGTCTGCAGCCAGAGTGGCCCTGACCCCAGCACCCCTGTCTCTCCTGCCCGCGGCACCCTGCGTGATGCTCACTGGGGGAAAGAAACACTGAGCTTCACTGAACTGGGAGGCTGCCGGAAGTTGACTTTTCCACATCTCTCCTGATGCCTGCTTTGCTGGGTGTTCTAGAGGGCTGGGGGTCCCCTGAGCCTATTGAACTTGCCTGTCTTGTAACATGACGAGGGGTCGACAGTGGGTGCCCCACCCTCACAGGACCTTCCGCTCCCCAAAGACCACCAGGGTTTAAAAATCCCTTGGCTCAGCTGATGTCTTGAGTTGTGGAGTGGGGGGTCCGGGGTTCAGGAGGAAGGAATAGTGTGTGTGTGTGTGTGTGTGTGTGTGTGTGTGTGTGTGTGTGTGTTTGGGGAGGGGGTTGCAGCTCTGTTTTCTGTCTCAGTCTCAAGACCCCCTTCCATGCTTAGGCCACCCCAGGCCCCAGTCCAGGGTATACATGGGAAACTGGGGGCCTTGAACTTTTCACTTACTAGTGGTCACAGTGGTAGAGGGGCCCCTGGATGAGGTGTCCTGTACATGGTCACCTCTCTCTCTCTCTCTCTCTCTCTCTCTCTCTCTCTCTCTCTCTCTCTCTTTCTCTTCTGCAGAGGCAGATTTTGGAGGTGATGTGAGGTCCCTTTAGGGACTAGTGGGTGGGCGACTCCCTTGGGACCCTTCCTTGTCTCTGTTCTGGACTTACGCTGGAAAGTCGGAGGATAGGCAAGGTGTGTCTTGCTGTGTCTGTGCTCTCTGGCCCCTGCGTGTCTGGGGGATGGCTAGGGGGCACCTCCCGCTGGGAGCCTGTTGCATGGGTGGACCCTGTCCCCTGCCTTCTGCTCCCCGGAAATGTGTCTCTCTAGCATGGCGTCAATTCAATCCAGAGGAGGGCGGAGAGGGGGACGGCTCTTCTCAGCTCATCTTCAGAACTCCCCCCGCCCCCCGCCACAAAGGAAGTCCCTTATCATTGGGGAAACTCTGCAGGCCAGGCTGGATACAGGGCAGTGGATGCGGCCGTTGGCATGGGTGGACAGCAGGACAGTCGCAGATACCCGCCCTCAGGACTTTCTGCTGGTGTTTGAACCTGGCTCTACCACCTTCTCTGTTCTCACCTGCTCCTGTTGTGCTGGGCTGACTCCTAGGGACTCCCTCGGCCCCCTCTCCTCTCTCCTGCAAGGAGCCAGCGCACTCCACACAGACTCCAGATGGGGTGACCTGGAAGCGGCACCCTGGTTGTGAAAAGTGTGGGTCTTAGGCTTCATGGACGCCCTCTGCGGTGTCTGAAATCATGGTGCTGGCCCGGTGGAGGTGTCGCCGGGCGGTCTGGTGGCCAGGGGTGGGGAGGACCACAGGGTCAGCTTTGGCTCCGCCAGTTTACAGAGACCGCCCATCTCTGGGTCTCGCCTGTGCTACCAAGTATGCAGACCTGCGTTCCTTGACTTTTTTTTTCTTTTTTAGTTTGTTATTTTTCTCTTTGAGCCACACCCAGCTGTGCTTAGGGCTTGGACTGGCTGGCCGCCCAGGGATCACTCCTGGTGGGCTTGGGGAAGGGGCCAGAGGGTGCTGACAATTCAAACCTGGTCAGCTGCGTGCAAGGCAAATGTGTTGTGCTAACCCCCCTCCTTGGCCTTGGGATAGCTCAGATAGGCGTCTGTCCTGTGGACCTGTCCATAGCCCGCAGTTAAACCAAGACTGTAGAGCTAATGTCTGTCAGCTTTATTGCACCTGTGGTGGTCCAAGACCACGGGTGTAAGTCTCACAATATTGGCTGGACTATGTCTCTTTTCCACTCCCCCTCCCCTGAGCTGAAGCTTGGGGTCCACCGTAGATGCCTGATCTTCCATCTCTCTTTTTCTTTTTTTGGGTTACACCCGGCGATGCACAGGGGTTACTCTTGGTTGTGCACTCAGGAATCACTCCTGGCAATGCTCGGAGCGTCATATGGGATGCTGGGGATTGAACCCGGGTCATCCGCGTGCAAACCAAATGCCCTACCCGCTGTGCTTTCTATCCAAGCTCCCGATCTTCCATATTTTTGGGTGATAGTGGGAGAAGAGTGTTCTGGGGGCTGCAAGACCCTCTCAAGCATCCTGGATGAGCTGAGCTCATGCAAAAAAGCTTGTGTGCCCAGGAAAGTATTGTGCTGGGCCAGCCTGTACCCCTGTGCGGGGCTCATGCAGCTTTAGAGACCAGTTAATGGTGCCTGTCTGGGGGCTGGTGCTGGGGGCAGAGAGAGAGAGAGAGAGAGAGAGAGAGAGAGAGAGAGAGAGAGAGAGGCCTTTCCTCACGGGGCATACATAGCTGAGCAGGTGTGCACTCGGGCACCCCTCACAAGGCGGTGAGGGCAGGCTGGGCCGGGTCCGAGGGCTCAGGGCTGGGGGCAGGAGAAGGTGCCTGGAAGCTTTCCCAGAGATGGTCCAGGGCAGGGAGCAGGCAGAGATTCTCAGGGATGCTGAGAGCTGCAGGCCCAGAAGACAGAAACGGGCTGGAGAGATGGTCCAGTGGGGAGGGCTCTTGCCCCACATGCAACTGACCTGGGTTCGGTCCCCAGCATCCCATAGGGTTCCCAGAGCCCCACCAGCACTAATTCCTGAGTGCAGAGCCAGGAGTAACCCCTGAGCATTGCTGGGTGTGGCTCCCCCAAAACAAAACAAAACAACAACAAAAAAAGAAGATAGAAGAACTGAGTGTGCCCTGGGGAGGCCTCAGAGTAGGGGGTGCCTATAGGGCGAGGCTTCCCCGGAGGGCCGGGCAGGTTTGGGGGTCACACTTCACACTGTGGGTGGAGCCTGTAGATAGACACAGAGGGGGGAGAAATGGGATGGGGGGGCGCGCAGCAGATCCGCAGGCTGGTGACAGGCTCCAGCCCCGCTAGGTGGCTGATGGGGCCATTAGAGGGTCCTGACAGAGTGGTCAGTGTGGCCAGTGCACGGCCTCCTGGTTCTTTTTCAGAATCATCCCTGTCATCTCGCTGGTACTTGGTGCCGTCCTCTGGACCCCAAAGAGTGATCTACCCCAAAGGGAGCCCCTCCCCCCCGCATGCCCCCAGCACGCTTCCCTCCCGCTGGCCGCTGGCCGAGAGCACCAGAGCCAGGACCTCACTCTCTCCTGCCCCTCCCCCCAGGTCTCCTCCCACACATGTGGCCTCAGACGGCCCCTCCCCAGTTTCTGAGCCTGGGCCCCTTTGGGGGGTGCCTGGGAGGGGCTGGGGGTGTAGGTCCTGGGGGCCATCCTGGAGTGGCTTCCTATTGGTCCGGCATCGATTTCCCTGCGCAAGGGCTGGTCATCGCTGTTGTGGGTAATGTCTCGTAATGAATTGTTTTTGTTTTTTTTTTCCTGCTGGACATGCCCCCAGAGGACTTTTCAGCAGGAAGGGCCCTTCCTAAAATCCGTCATAAATCATTCACCCTTGCAGCCAGGCCTCCGGGTCATCTCCTAGGGGGAGCGCTCTCTCTCTCTCTCTCTCTCTTTCTCTCGTGCCCCCTTATTTCTCGTGGCTCGGACCCTCTGTCTACATAGGAAGGACACAGTGGCCTCCCTGCACTCCACTCCCCCTCCCAAATTCCCCTGAGTGAGAAAAGAGGGGAGTCCTTAACCCCAGACCTCAAAGTGCCAACTCCATCCCTGGGTCAGACTTACTCTAAACACCCTGGGCTGTGGTGTACCCTTCTCCCCTCCCCCCCACAAAGAGTTAAATGTGCTGGTTTGGTCCCACCCCTGGGTCTCTGTGGGAAAGTCTTGGGTGGGGTGAGGGGAGAACTCCAGAAGAGACCTGGGTAGGGGCCGGAGTGATAGCACAGTGGATAGGGCATTTGCCTTGCATGCAGCCAACCCGGGTTCAATCTCCGGCATCCCATAGGGTCCCCTAAGCACCGCCAGGAGTGAGTGATTCCTGAGTGCAGAGCCAGGAGGAACCCCTGAGCATCGCCTGGTGTGACCCCAAAAGAAAAAAAAACCCAGAAGGGACCTGGGTAACAATGCCTGGCCGCGATCCTTCACCCTAAAGCCAGGCGACACCCCCTCACACACACACCCCACAGCCTCCCTGGTGCCTTTGGGGGTGTGGGGGCTCAGCCCCCCTCCCTGGCCGCGCGCTGGCCTGCTAGCACCCGCGTTCTGCCCAGTTTCCTGGAGGGCTTAGGGGGTTGGTCCATGTTCGAGTCAGCTGGGGATTTTCCTTGGAGCTTTCCAGAAGTATGACGAGCACATCTGGACTCGGCCCCGTGGTGCGCCCCATTGGGCGTGGGGGGGTGAGAGTGGGACTGCAGGGAAGGGGGGCGGGCCCGGGGCCTGGAGCAGCTGCTGGGAAGGGCCGGAGCCATAGTTAGACAAGGCAAGCGGGGCCTTGGGAGGGTGCGGCTTTCCTGCAGACCCGGGGAGAGGACAAGCCCCCAAGGCAGGATTGGGGTATGGGCACCAGGACCCCTTTCCCCTGGACTACCTGTCTCTGAAGTCCCCTCCCGTAGTCCCTGTGCTGGTCCTAAGCCCAGCCGCCACAGTTCCTGCAGCCCCCCTCCCCGCCCCTCACCTCTCCCCTCCTCTCCCTTCTCCCTCATTCCCTCCCTTTCCTCCCTTCCCTTATCCATGCTTCCTTCCCCTCCACTCTCCTCCCCATCCCTTCTCCCTTCTCTGTCCGCCCCTTGTCTCCCCTCCACACCCCTTCTCTTCCCTCCTTCCCCTTCCCTTCCTCCTCCCCACCCCTTTTCTCCTCCCCTCCCCTCCCTCACCCTTCCCTCGGTGCTCCTTCCCTCCCTGCTCCTCCTGGGAGCACTGCTCCCTCTCTGAGCTGGTTTGACCCAAGCCAGTCGTGTCCGAGGATCTCCTGGGAGACCTGTGGGGACCCCCGGACAGGCCTGGTGTTCTCAGCTTCAAAGCCCTTGAGTCACGACCCTCACCCCCGCCTGGTGCCCTCTCCTGCCCTGCCTTAGTCGGGGTCGGAGCCCAGGTTGCCTTCTGGCTCATGGTCCTGGCAAATAGGTCTCCGGGCGGGGAGAAGGGCGAGCGAGCCCATGTTTATGGACAGGGTCACCAAACACGCGTCCCACGGCTCCGGCCTTTCTGCAAATCCTCCTGTTGGCCGGGCACGGCTGGGTGGAGCCGAGCCTGCCTCAGTTTTTCCCCCAGAAGCCTGGAAGGTGCAAGGCAGCTGGAGTCGAGCGCCAGCATGCAGGGTTCCAGGCCTTGGGGACAGCGCAGACATCACCACTGGGGTCCAGCCAACTCGATTTCACGACACCAGTTACACCCCCGCGCTGATTGTTCCTGCCGATGTTTCTGCTGCAAATAGTGACCCACATGGGAGTCCGTTCCACGGCAGAATCCATTTAATATTGACCTTTCCCCAAATCAATGGCGAGTGGAGCTGGGCCGGAAGGGCCCGGGGAGCAGGTAATGGGAATCCGTGCGAACGCCATCCTCGGCCTCCAGGGATACCTCTGGAGCTCGCTTGCCAGAAGCTCTTCTTTCACACTCCCTGTTAAGAGGAAAAGGTGCACAGGGACGCCTGGTGCTGCCTTCCGTGGCTCCTCCCAGCTCCTACCACCTTGCGTCTGGGTGAGACCACCCTGTGTCTGGGCTAGAACCCTGGGCCTCTCACCTTGGAGGCCTGTGCTCCATCTTGGAGCCAGGCCGGTGTGTCTACCCACTGCTTCTTGCTTCTTGCTGCTCTTGACTATAGAGAGGACAGGAACATTGGACACTCGAGCCTTTGTCTCAGACCAGCTTGGAGTGGGGTAAGGGCTGGTGGGGCGGTGTGTTAAAGAATGGAGGTGACCCCTGGCTTGGAAGGGGAGGGACACCCCAGCATCTCAGGGTTTGGGCTGCAGAGAGTAGGATCCAGAAGGGCCTGTCCCAGCCTGGGGACAGGGGAAGCAACACACACACACACACACACACACACACACACACACACACACCCGGCCTGGGGACAGGGAAAGCATCCTTCACATTCCCGCTGCTCTGAGGGGGCCTGTCTCCAGGGAAACCTCTGCTCCAAGGGGAGGAGAGATTCCGGTCCTTCCCCTGTTCTCCTCAGGAAACAGCCCCTGGGCCTGTCTTTCTAGCAGAGCGAGAAGCTCTGTTCTTTGGAGGGATGGGGGGTGTGGGCAGGGGGGCTTGGGAACAAGGATGGGCCAGTTGGGGGAGCAGCCGTGCGTGCGAGCTGGACCCGGCGTAGGGGTTGGGCGGGAGGCACAGACGGGGCTTGAGCTTGTTCTTCCAGGGGGGCATCTTGGGCGTCCCCACTGGGTCATGCAGCCCCGCTGAGGTCCCAGAGGCCCAGGGAGAGCTGGGGGCAATGGCCCCTGGGCTTGTGGAAGTGGCCTTTGTGCTGGCTCTTGGGTCTGCTTGGCCTGTGTGTATGTGTTTGTGTGTGTGTGTGTGTGTACCTGTTTTGTGGTTGTCTCATCACTTGTTTTTTTGGCCACGGGCTTCTGTGTGTGTGTTTATTTTTAGGGGTTGCCCCTTCTGGCCTGAGGACTGATCCCTGCGCCTGACAGGCCCTGTATTTTCTGAAATGTTTGTGGCTTTAAATTTAAGGCTTTTTTTAGGGGATATTCTAGTCTCATGTATCTACTTCGTGTGTGGCAGGAGAAGGGGTATGAGAGACAGTCGTGAATAACAGTGATAAAAATTTGTGTGCTCTTTAAAGTTCAGATTGAGTTCTAATTTTTAATTAGTTGGGTATATTATTAATTATTATTATTATTGTTGTTGTTAATTTGTGTGTGTGTGTGTGTGTGTGTGTTTCTGGGGGCCATACCTGGCTGTGCTCAGGGCTTACTCCTGGTTCTGTGCTCAGGGCTTACTCCTGGTGGACTTAGTGACCATATGGGATGCCTGGGATTGATCTAGGTCAGCTGCATGCAAGGCAAGCAACCTACCCTTTGCCCGATCCCTCCAGTCTTATTAATTTTGTTCTTTTTGTTGCTGTTGTTATTGGCTTTTGAGCCACACCACCTGGTACTCAGGGCTTACGCCTGGCTCTGTGCTCGGGAATCACTCTTGGTAGGATGGGGGAACCATAACCGGTGCCCTTGGCTCTGCTGCTTTCAAGGTAGAGGCTGTCCCCACTGTACTGCCTCTCTAAAGGGCCCTCATTCTATTATATGTTACTTAAGCTTTTTCAAAAAGAAGTTTCATTTAAAACCCTAGCTTTACTAGGTGCTAAATGTCTGCAAATAGGGGCTGGAGCGATAGCACAGCAGGTAGGGCGTTTGCCTTGTACACAGCCGACTTGGGTTTGATCCCCAGCATCCCATATGGTCCCCCGAGCACCACCAGGAGTGATTCCTGAGCGCAGAGCCAGGAGTGACCCCTGATCATTGCTGGATGTTGGCCCAAAAACTTAAAAAATGACTTCTTCTCAACCCTCAGCTTCATCTCTGTTTCATTTTATGTATTAATTTTTGCAATGCGGGGGAGCAAACCTAGGTCCCATGTCTCCTCGACATGCCTCTACTGTTAAGCCATATTCCATCTCTTCGATTCAACATCTTTCAACATCTTTATTATTATTATTATTACTATTGCTATTATCATTGGGTGGAGCGATAGCACAGCGGGTAGGGCATTTGCCTTGAACGGAGCTGACCCAGGTTCGATTCCTCCATCCCTCTCAGAGAGCCTGGCAAGCTACTGAGAGTATCCCACCCGCCTGCACGGCAGAGCCTGGCAAGCTCCCCATTTGGCATTTGATATGCCAAAAACAGTAACAACAAGTCTCATCATGGAGACATTGCTGGTGCCTGCTCGAGCGAATCGACGAACAACAGGAAGACAGTGCTACAGTGCTACTATTATTATTACTATTATTTTGACTCGGGCTGGAGCGATAGCACAGTAGGTAGGGCATTTGCCTTGTACGCGGACAGCTGGGCCTACCCAGGTTCGATTCCTCCACCCCTCTTGGAGAGCCTGTCAAGCTACCGAGAGTATCTCGCCCGCATGGCAAAGCCTGGCAAGCTCCCTGTGACGTACTCGATATGCCAAATACAGTAACAACAAGTCTCACAATGGAGATGTTACTGGGCCCACTCGAGCAAATCGATGAACAATGGGAGGACAGTACAGTACAGTACTTTCTTGGTAAACTTGACCCTAAGTTGTTGGGGTCTGGCCAAAGGCACAGCAGTAATTCTGGGGTATCTGGAAGTCTGCAGGCACCATCAGGCTGCTGATGCACTCGCCTCACAGGTACAGATTGACCTGCTGGTGGCACCATACTCCAGTCTGAATCCATTTTATTTTACTTTGTTCTTTCTTAAATTTTTATTAGTGAAACACCATGAGGTACAGTTGTTGACTTACAAATTTTTGTGCTTGGGTTTCAGTTATACTATGATCAATACCCATCCTTCCACCAGTGCCCATCCTCCACCACCACCAATCCCAGTATCCCTCCCTCCCCCATCCCCCCATCGCACCTGACCGCTGTGGCAGGGCATTCCCTTTTGTTATCTTTCTCATTTTTGAGTGCCGTGGTTTGAAAAAGAGACACAGAGTGGCAATCTTGTTCGGTCTATAGTCTACTCTCATCACGCATTTTCAGTGGGCCATTTTTCTATTCCAGTGATTGTTTCTTCTGCAGTTCAGAAGCTTCTAAATGTATGTATGTATCTATGTATGTATGTATGTATTTAGCTTTCTGAGTCACACGTGGCAATACTCAGGGGCTACTCCTGGCTCTGTGTGCAGGGATTACTCCTAGCAGTTCTCGGGGAAATATATAGGATGCTGGGGATCAAACCCCGGTCAGCCATGTGCAAGGAAAGCAGCCTATCCCTCAGCTCTGGCCCCAAGGTTCTGAACTGAATTTAGTCCCAATTGTTCCTCTTTATTTATTTGGCGTGGCCAGTGGTCTTGCCGCATTGAGGATGCCGCTAACTTCAATATAACAGAGATTGCTGCTAATCTTTTCCTCTATACACCTGATGGATTCAGGTCTAATATGCAGGTCTTTAATTCCTATTGACATTATTTTGTGCACGGCATTAGAAAGGGGTGAGTTCATCTTTTGACAGTGACTGCCAGCTTTTCCAGTACCACTAGTTTTAGAAGGTTTTCCTTGCTCCGCTTTATGTACCATAGAATGTAAACAGCAGGAAATGAGCGTTCATATAAGTTTATATGACTGTGTTCAAAATAACAGTTTATTGTTATCCTATAACTATGAAGAATTAGCCCACTATATATTTCCTGTGTGTATGCA
>JAOXYA010000018.1:14209861-14223558 GCA_028565675.1 Sorex palustris
GGGGCCGGGGGGGGGGGGGGGGGGGGGGGGGGGGGGGGGGGGGGGGGGGCCCCGGGGGGGACCAGGCCTGTTCTGAGCTTGGGTCCGTCTGGTCTCTGGGTTGTGCTGGCAGGGTGTTCGCACCCTGCAAGAGGCTCCGCCTGGCCGGGGAACAATGGTGCTCTCTTCTCTCCCCTCTGCCAGGCCAAGCCCCCCTGCCATAGAGAGAGAGGAGAGATTGGGCGGGGGGGTGGGGGTGGGGAACAAGGCCCATCCCGGCACTCCAGGGCAGCGTTGGGCTTGCCAAGGGGGACAACAGTGAGACTCTGTGTCTCAAGAATGTGAGAGGCCCTGGTAGACCCCTGGAGCTGAGGGGTCTTTGTGGGGGAGGGAGTGACATGTGGGGGTGGGGGGGTCCCTGTCTGCCCTGCAGCACATTTGCTCTTCCCAGTCACCATGTCCCCCCACCCTCCAGACCCAGCAGACTGGAGCACATTCCCACGCCCGGCCCTCGACCCTTGTAGTGAGGTCGAGGCCATGTGGTTGCTCAGAGGGGTTCCCACCACCCCATTCTGGGACCCCCCCCCAACTCCCCGTATGGGAAGCCCTTTAGCTGTTTGGCTTTGGCTTGGGGGGTGGGGTGCTGCCCCCACCTTTAGGCGCTTGGAGGTGGATCTGGGCAGATGGGGAGAAACATTGGCTACCGCCCGTCTGGGAGATTCAGGGCTTGGGGTTGAATCACCCACGTTTCAGGGGAACCATGAGAGTCCTTCTCCCCACCCCCGCCCCCATAGGGAAAATGTCCACCCCTTACAGAGGCACAGGGATCGGCCAGGAAGAGGCGGCCAGGGTGGGGGAGCCGGATCTCAGAGCAGCCCTTAATGCATTTCTTTTAACCTTGGAGCTGGACTTAGTTCCAAACCCCAAGAGCGTTTCCTGAATGGGCTGCCTTGGTCACAATTATTATTAGAAAATCAATGTCTATGTCTTTGTCTAATGTCTCTGCCAGGAATGAAGCCAGAAGCAGCAGCTCCAGGCCCAGCTGCCCGGGAAGCAGTGGGAGAACGTGGCAGAGGGCTGGGGTCCCCCCCAGGCGTCGGAGTGGGGGGCGGGGAGCCCGACATTGCCACCCCTTCAGAGCCATGTCCCTAAGTCCATCCAGGCTGGCGCTTAGCATGGCAGCCCCTGATCCTCACCTTGATCCTCTTTCTTATCCCCCAAGATAAGAGGGGTGTGTGTGTGTGTGTGTGTGTGTGTGTGTGTGTGTAGGGGTGGGGGGCTAAAGGCTGATTGGCTCAGAGGAAGCCGTCTTGGTCGCCTTTCCCTGGGAGGGGGGGAACCCTGTTCTTCTCGTGGAGATATAGAACAGGCAGCCTCTGAAGAATTAGATTGGAGCTTCAAAACTCCACCAGTCTTTGGAAAATTGTTTCTCCAGCCCTGGTGCTCACGGGCTCCCCGAATTATGGGAGAGTAGACAAGCTCTGTGTGCAAGAGCAGATGTGCGTGCACATGTGTGAACATGCATGGGTGTGTGCGTGCTTGAGGTGCGTGTGTGTTTGTGTGTGTGTGTACATGTAGGTGCGTGGCCAGCCCCCAACTCAGCCAGAAAGTAGGCTTTTCGGCATAGGACGTTTGCCTTACACGCTGCTGACTGGGCCCACCCGGGTTCGATTCCTCCGCCCCTCTCGAAGAGCCTGGCAAGCTACTGAGAGTATCTCACCCGCACGGCAAAGCCTGGCAAGCTCCCCCTGATGTATTCGATGTGCCGAACACAGTAACAACAAGTCTCACAATGGAGACGTTACTGGACCCGCTCAAACAAGTCAATAAACAACGGGAGGACAGTGCTACAAGTGATCTCCTTGGCACCCTTTGTGACTGTGCCAGGTGGGTGGGCGGGTGCCCAAAGTCATGTAGACCCCCTGTTGGAACCAGACGATGATTCATTCTCAGGAAAAAAACCACAGGCTGCCCGGGGCATAAGCCAAGGATCAAGTAGAGTGCTCCTGAGTGTATGCGCATGTGTGCGTGGAGGTGTGTGTGTGTGTGTGTATGTGTGTGTGTGTGTGTGTGTATGCTTAAGGGCCGGGGGACAGTGTCCTCAAGTGTTCTGGTGGGAGACTGACGTGGCCAGGGGCCCGGGCCCAGGTGTCTGCCACTGGCCTCTCCTAGCCTAGCCTTGGAAGGCAGGGGTGGAGGCCGGTGGAGGCGGAATCTGGCCTGGGGTTCTGTCCGGGCCTCTGGAAGCCAGGACGACGAGTTTTCTAGGATTCCGGAGCCAGCTCCATGAGGACATGGCTTCCGGGCCTCGACCCAGCTGTGGGAAGACAGGGCGGGAATGGAGGGAGGGGGGTGAGGTTAGCAGCGCCTGGGGCCGGGGGATGGAAGGGAACTGCCCCGAAGCAGATGTGGAGCGTGAATGACTTCAGGCCCTCTGCTGGCTGCTCCCGCTGGGAGCCTGGACAAGCTTGGAGAGCCGAAAATAGGGGGCGGGTGGGTGGTTGGGTGTGCTCAAACCAGGGACCGGGTGAGCCAAGTTGGGGCGAGATTTCAGAGGTTCCCCTGGATGGAGGTTGGGGGCACCCCAGAGAAGGCCAGCAGTGTTTCAGGGTTTGGGGGGCTTAGAGGGAGAGAGGACGGAGCCCTTTCTTTGTTCCTCCTCGGGAGTAACCGTGCATGGATGGGGCCCTGAGCTCCCTCCAAGCCGCCTCCCCACCCTCCTGGTGTTGCTTGTTGGTTGATGCAGTCGCCTTGGAGACTGCCTCTCCTCCTGGGTCTGCCTGGAAGCGCTGGCCCTCTGCCTCCCGGCCTTGGAAGGCGTTGACATCTGTTTCTTGTATCAGCCCTTTGTGCTCAGGGCCCCTCGGAACCAACCCTGGAACCCTGCGGAGAGACCCGGGGGTGGGGTGGGGAGGGCATGGTGGGGACGCCAGCCCCTGTCCAGCTCGGCTGCCTTCTCTGGGGGGAGTGTGTGTGTGTGTGTGTGTGTGTGTGTGTGTGTGTGTGTGTGTGTTGGGGGGGAGGGAATTCGGCCCCAAAGAGCCCCTTACTCTCGGCGCTTCTCACTCTCCATGCCCTGCCGTTCCTCCCAGGGGTGCAGGCACGGGAGAAGCAGCCGACAGAACCTCCGGGGCCTCTCCGGAGGCGAGCGGCCAGCGATGGACAGTACGAGAACCAGTCTCCGGAGCCCACGTCCCCCCGGAGCCCCGGGGTACGCTCCCCTGTCCAGTGCGTCTCCCCTGAGCTGGCGCTCACCATCGCCCTCAATCCTGGAGGGCGACCCAAGGAGGTGAGTCGTCCCTCCACCCCCCACCCTGGGGATGAAGGGTCAGTGAGGAGCCTTCCCCGGTGGGCCCTGGTCCCTCAGGGCCATGCGGCTGGCCTTGTCCCCTTAATCCTTTGGCCTCCCTGCGTTCTCGCTCTCTCCCCATCTGGAGCTTGGCACCCTGGCCCCCTTTGCTGCCTGACAAGGTGTGTCCTCCTCAGCACTCAGGGGTGAAGCTCCCACAGGGTCCTCCCTAATCGGGCGTAAGAAACTCAGGTGTGGCGCCCGGATGCTGGGATGTTTTGGGAGTGGGAGGCAGGAGGTCTTTTAAACATCAGCATTTTAGACAGGAAGTTGGGTTGAAATGGAGATTTCCGCTCCGGGAAGGCTCCAAAGGTGCAGGGTGGGCTCTGCAGACGAGACCCTAATGTGTGTTGCCCGACATGGTCCCTGAGGGACATCACCACTCCAGCAGCCAATGTTGGTATGATCACTCCAAAAAATAATAATAATAATAAAAAGCAACTGAATGAGATTTTCAGGTTGACCTCTAGGGACTCAGGATCAGATGCTCTCTGGGCTATTCCCAGGAATCCACCCCTGAGACACTCCCCACCCCAGTGTCCCCCGGGATGAGTCCCATGCAATGGCTGTAGGGTCAATAAAGTCCAGGATCGTGAGTCACTCTGGATGCAGACGGCATTGGGACGGCTGTCCTCCCTGCCTCAGGCTGGCCCTGAGCACCTTGTCTTTGGCTCTGGACTGTGTCCAAGGCAGGTGCCCTGAATCCCACATCTGCTGGACCAGTAACCCCCTCCCCTCTCCCAACAGGACCCACCTTCGTGTAGCCCTCAGGCAGCTAAGATCTCCACTATGGGCCCAGTGTTCCCCCAAGGAGGGATGGGGGGGACTTGGGGGGTTGGGGGCCACTTGGCAGGGCTCCTGGCAGGGTCCAGGCCACCAGAGGGGTCTGACCTATCCTCCTGCCCTCCTCCAGCCCCACCTCCACAGCTACAAGGAGGCCTTCGAGGAGATAGATGGACCCTCCCCGGCCAGCCCTCCGCCTGCTGGAGGTAAGACCTCCCTGCCCAGCCTATCTTCCCGGGGGGTTGGGGGGGGGGCTTGCAGTCGTTGCTTTGAGCCCCAGCTGTGGAAGCACCCCACAGGTTGGGGGGAGGGGTGTTACCAGAGGGACTGGGGCTAGCCTGCCACTTTCTCACAGCCTTGGCTCTGGGAATCTCAGGCCACCACATGACTCCAGGGTAGGCTGCCCCCTCCCGCCCCTCAGGCCAAGGATGGGGACAGGAACCAGTACCCTGAACCCACAGGGTGGTGGTAGCCTGGCTTTGTGAGTTTGTACCGTACACATAACTCCCTCCCCCCAAGTGATTGTGACTTGGTGTGTGACACTCCTTGTTCTTGACTTTTGACATAAAGGATTATAAGCTAACATATAACCAGACATATATAGTGGAAGAGTGTGTGTGTGTGTGTGTGTGTGTGTGTGTGTGTGTGTGTGTGTGTAGCATGACAGGTATTAAACCCCAGTCCTCATGCATTTGCCAATATTGATGGCCTCATTATCAAATGCCCCCCCTCCCCCCTCCCTCCACCCAAAATCCTGATACCTCTTTTTAGTTCCCACCTCGGAAAGAAAGTTCCAGAATTCACAGGCTAACATAGTGCTCCCTGCGCCTTCTCAGTCACTGGGGTTCCCCAGCAGCCACGGTTAGCCAGCACCCTTATCCCCAGGTGTGTCCTGGTGGGGAGATGTGTCCCCAAAGGGTGGAGGCGTATCCACCCAGAGAGAATTAGCTGTCAGGGTGGGGCAGAAGGGGGTCCCGGCAGTGAGGGGGGATTGGGACACATGGAAAAGTAATGAGTAACATTGTCCCACTGTGAGGGTCTGGGTCCCTGTGGGAGAGGGGCGTTTTAAAAGGGAGACCAGAGACGTCCAGGTGTGGGTGGTCAGGCTGTGGCCCAGGCTGTCCATTTGTACCAGAGAGAGGACAGCAAGGGGGCGAGAGGGCAGGCCAGGCCATCAGGAGTGGCCCCTCATTTGCCACAGCAAAGCCAGGACACGGTGCCTGCATCTGGCCCCCGTGCTGGTAAGCTTGGGGTGCCACCGGCCTGGTGCATGGGAAGCCACTGAGATGGGCATCTGCGCCCACTCCACAGCGCTGCTGGCAATGGCTGTGGACCCTGAGCCGCATGGTGAGGCTTCTCAGATTCCAAGCTGCCTTAAGACCTGAACAGGAACCCGGGGAAATGAATTTTAAAGATCTTTTCTTTGGGCCAGAGCGATAGCACAACGGGTAGGGTGTTTGCCTTGCACGCGGCCAACCTGGGTTCGATCCCCGACATCCCCTATGGCCCCCCAAGCACCTCCGGGAGTAATTCCTGAGTACAGAGCCAGGAATAACCCCTGAGCGTTGCTGGATGTGACCTAAAAAGCAAAAAAAAAAAAAAAATTTTTTTTTAACCCCAGATATCCCAAATGATATTCTATCAGTTGGTAAATTAAGATGAGAATTCTGTTGACCTTAGGGTCAAGTGTCTGCCTTTGCATGGATAAGGCCCAGGGCTTAACCCCTAGCACACTGCCGTGGTACACACACACACACACACACACACACACACACACACACACACACAGCACACACTTCCACTATATGTATGATTATATGTTGGCTTATAATCTTTTATAAACATTTTAGTTAATTTTTTGTTAAATTAAGAAAAATATTGATAGGATTGGGTTAGAGTGTGTATCTTACACACATGATGATGGCCTTGATCTGGCACCGCACACTAGATTTATATATTTATATGCATATATAAGGTACATATACAAGCTAGCGTATCATTTTTACAGCATCTAAAACAGTTCATCTTTCTCTGTTTTGTTTGTTTTGGGGTGCTGGGGATCAAACAGTGCCTCACGCATACATGACATGTAAGCTGTACCCCTGGTCCCTCAGAATTCTCTTTTTTTTTGTTTATTTGTGTGTTTGGGGCCACACCTGGCCATGTTCGGGAGTTACCCTTGGTTCTGTACCCAGCAACCACTCCTGCTGGTGCACAGGGGACCATCTGGGATGCCGGGGATCAAACCCGGGTGGGCCAGGTACAAGGCAAATGCCCTCCCCGCCGTCTTATTGTTCTGGTCCCTTAACATTCTCATTTTAAAACCAAAATTCTTCAAGAGCTAGTTCGTGTTTAAAATAATTTTATTTCTCCCCCGCCCCTGCCTTGGAACATTATCCCTTTAACGTGCCGCCAGTCTAGCGAGGCGTTTTTTTGAGTCCCTATTTCGTGCCCGTCTTTGAGCCGATGGAACCATGCCCATCCGGCCCGTCTCTGGGGCAGAGGGCAGCTGCTGGACTGGGCAGCTGAGTGTGGCCGCGGCCGCCATAATTGGGCCGTGCCAGCCGCAAAGATGGTTCTGTGGGCTTGGCGACTCTGCGGGGTGCTTTTGGCTGCCCGTGGGAGCTTGCTTCCTCCTCCGTCTTTGCGCCCACTCCCTCCTGCTATGAACTGCTGGAACTTTGGCCCGAACTTTGGCATGTTTGGGATGGAAACCACTTGGGTTTTGCGTCCTGAGCTGCCCGCACCCCCCTTCTTCTTCTCTTCTGAGCCAGCCCCGGTGCCCCCGTGGGGACAATAAGTCAGAGGTCTCACCCATGCACGGGGTTGGGAGAGGACAGAGGCGGAGAAATGCCTGGAATTCTTCTCCCAGGCAGCAGAAGCCTTGTCTGGTGACAGGGCCACCCACTTGTCCCCAGCTGAAGGGCCGGATGCCTGGGGACAAGGGATGGGGAGGCGGGAGCTGGAGAGGAGCGAAGGGACCCCGGAGGAACTCCCACTGCTGTTGGTCACGTGTCCCCTCCTTCGTGTCGGTGCTGGGGACTTGGCTCCCCTTCTGGGGCAGGGTGCACGGGGGTCATTATGTGGACCTGGGTCTGTCCCCAAGGCTGGGCTCGTTCTTCGCTTCATTCCGATCCAGTCCTTTTACAGCTGTTCATCAGCCCTTGCTTGATAAGTGTCTGTGGCAAGAGGTTTACACATTTGTTTAAGGAGAGGGAGGGACGCGCACACACACACACACACACACACACACACACACACACTCACTCACTCTACTGCTTGTTTGCATCCCGTGCTCTCTCTGTCTATGGGACATGAAGGACAGAATGAGCATGGGGAACAGGTCGGGGGGCTTGACTGGGACTCCCACTAAGGTCTCCCGTGCCTGAGTGCTCCCAGGAACCACTTCTCTGGTCCATATTATGTGCTTGCTCGCTTGGAGACTGTGCTTCTGGGGTTTCCTTTCTGATGGCTTGGCTGCCTGGTGACTGGTGCATGGCTGGTGTTCTTGGTGTTCATTTCTGTGGGTGCCGGGGGACGTGATAGGAGGCAGGGCTCAGTTTTCCAGTTCTCAGAGGGTGTCGGGAGCTGTGGCAGCCACCACACTCCCCCTTCTCCCTCCCCTCCGAGAAATCCCATGACTGGGCGTAGCCTCTACCCTCCACCCTCCTCCCGTCAGCTGGTATCTGCCCGCGTCCTTGGCTGCCGGGAGCAGAGCAAAGGCCCTGTCTGACCTTGGGGGCTGCTACATGACACCTCTGTTCAGGACAGGGCACACAGAGCTAACAGGGCAGCGCCTGAGTGGGCAGAGAGACACTTCTGCCCTCCTGGGGTTGGCGGGCCACCTGTTGCACCCAGGTGGAGCCCCTTTGGTCAACGCCACCGGGGGGTCCCAGGTCCAATTGGGTCCCTTTCATGAGCCGCCCTGAATCTTCATGTCCTTTGTTCTCCTCCCAAGGCTAGATTTTAGTGTGTGTGTGTGTGTGTGTGTCTGTGTGTCTGTGTGTGTGTGTCTGTGTGTGTGTGCATGCGTGTGGGTATATACGTGTGCTTGCACCTGCGCACATATATCTGTGTGTGCACGTGCCCAGGCCTGGAGGAATCCATGGCGAGGAGGATGGGGTGGGGGAGGGGAACCAAGTAACATGCAGGAAACCCCGGGGTCGGGGCCCGCATATGCCTGCTGTGTCCACGCAGACGTAGGTGCCAGTAATGAGGCTCCACCCAGGGCAGAAACTCCCATCTGGGCTGAGTGGTCCCAGGGGGTCCAGTGCCCACTCCTGACCGTGTGGAGGATCCGCAGAGAGGAGAGGGTCAGCGCCAAAGCTAGCTGCGCCCTCTCCCCGGGCCCGAGTCCCCTCACCAATTCCTGCCGTGCTCTGGGGTGCCCGGCCCCTGCCCTTCCCCACCTGACACTCATCCCTTCTTTCTGGCCCAGTGCGCTCCCCTCCAGGTCTGGCCAAGACGCCCCTGTCTGCTCTGGGTCTGAAGCCCCACAACCCCGCAGACATCCTGCTGCACCCCACAGGTGGTGAGTGATGCCGGCTGGTAGAGGGAGGTGCGGGGTGGGGGAAGAGGGAGGCCAGGGGGTCCCCACAGGATTGCATCAGAACATGCCCAGAGGTGCTGGGTTCCGGGAGCCTTCTGGAAATGAGGTGACTTTTGGGGTCAGGCGGGAGCAGGGTGGGGGGTTGTCTGTCTCTGTTCGGGGGGTGAGGGAGCTAGGTTCCTGGGCACTCTTTCTGCCTCTTGACTTGGGAGCTCAGTGACATTCGGATATGGGGATTTATGGGGGCTGGTCTCAGTTTCTCTTGAGTTGATCTGCTCTCTCAAGGATCCTGCATGCCCCATCCTCCATGTTCAGGCACTTGTGTACACACATAGTCACACCCATGTAGATACACATACACCCCCCCCCCCACACACACACTGGAGTGTTCAGGCACTTGTGTGCACACAGTTGTACCCATGTAGACACACACACACATATACACACACTGGAGTGTTCAGGCACTTGTATGCACACACAGTCACACCCACATAGATACACACATACACTCACACTAGAGTGTTCAGGCACTCATGTGCACACACAGTCACACCCACGTAGATAAACACACACACACAGAGGACACTTCCATGTGGACATGTGTACATATACAGAATTATACCACACAGATGCACACATGCACAGATGCAGACACGCTCCCCCACACACACAAATGCGGGCACATACAGAATCATACCACACAGACCCACACATGCAAACATCATACACACAGACTTGTGTATGCATGAGTCACACTCTACAGACCCACATACACACACATGCAGACATGCTCCCACAGATGTGTACGACACAGACACACATACATACACACGCAGACATGTTCCCACATGTCATGTGCATGCATAGGACCACCCCACAACATGCTCCCACACAGATATATGCCCACCTGAATCATACCACACATCCCTATGTGCTTGTGTCCATCAGACATGCACACACAGACCTCAGCCCATTCCTTCCTGGGGGGCAGAGGATGTGGGGGTGCTGGGCCCTTAGTGGCCATTTGGGGCGCCCTGACCCCAGAACACTGGTGCTGGGCTCCCAGGGACAGCTCCACTTCTCTTCCTCAGTGCCCAGGAGACTGATGCGGCCAGGTAGGTGGGCACGTGCATGGCGATGTGTGACCCACACGATACACAGTGGGCACAGCACCCCCCAGGAGGGGTCTGCATGGTGGGACGACTGAGTCATGGAGTGAAAGAGGTTGAGACGCTCTGAACAGGCCAGGGCATGAGGTCGTGCCCTGGGGAGACACCCTCCTCCCTTCTTGAGCTCTGCGCCCCACGCGCCTTTCCACGCCCCACATCTGCCTTGGAGTCTGGGGTCCTGTTAGGGCAGGACCCTCTGTGAGGAGCTGCCTCTGGCCTGGCTTCCTGGGCTTCTCAGCAGGTGCTTCTGAGGCCACTGCTAACCGCTCTCTCTCTCTCTCTCTCTCTCTTCGTCTGTCTGTCTGTCTCTGCCTCCTTTCTGCTCTTCTCACCTGCCTCTTTCCTGCCCTGCCTCCTCCTCACCTCTCTCCCATCTTCCCTCAGAGGAGGATGAGGGCAAGGTGGCGACGGAGTTTACAGAAGGTAAGTGCCTGCAGCGTTTCTCAGTGGCCATGGCTGGGTCCTGGGTCTGAGGATGTAGGAGGGGGGAAGCACATTGCAAACTGCGGGCTGTGCAAGTGGCCAGGACTGTTGGCTGCCAGGCGCTCACTCTAGTGCTCAGCTGTCACTCTGGGTGCCCCCTGTGACCCCCAGGTGGACCACCAGCCTCTGGGTATGGGTTGGGTCTGAGGGTGGTGGTGGGGTTGGGGAATGAGGGTGGTCCCTGCCCCTCCCTCCGGTGCCATGGAGTCCTGCCACCCTGCAGTGGGCATGGGCGCGTGCTACCTGGCTGAGGCAGAGCTCGAGACGTGCCTCAGTTTTGCTGCATCCTGCAGCTATGGTTCCGGCCTGCAGGATGCCTGTGCACAGACATGGGGGTGGCAAAGGCTGCCCTGTGCGTGGGAGGGGGATTGACAGGTTTGAGGGGAGCTTCTCTGATGCATAATGACAAAAAGCGAAGTCAGAACCCACCACGTCATGAACCCAAGATGTTTCTTCCAGTGTTTGCCTCATGTGTGTGGCCTTTCTGGGGTGAAAAGGGGCCGTGGGTAGGGAATATTGAAGCTCTGGTCTCCGTGAATGGGGGCGGGCAGAGGGGGCTTAGGCTCCGAGTTCCAATGAGTTCAGCAGAGGAAACGGCGGGGTGTGTGGTGGACAGGGTGTCACAGCCCTGGGGAGTGAACTTCTCCAAATTCCCATCAGAGGCCTTAAAGATGGAGCAGTGGTCTGCTCTCGGGCATGGCCATCCACCCCCTGAGTCCGCCGAGAGCCCTTTTTTCCAGTTTGCCCAGAGTTTGGGCAGTGACCCCTGCTCCCTGGGGCTGCAGAGCAAGGAAGCCCCTGACAACAGGCCCCAGAAGGGGGTGTCAGCTGGCCTCTGCCTGCTGGTCCCTGGGTCCAACCCTGGGCAAGCCGGACCACCAGGTAGGGGAGAGGCCTGAAATAGCTGGACTGGAGTGGGAGGGGGGTGGCTCTCACTCTCCATGCAGTGATTCCTGCGGCTGCTAGTGAAATCTCTGACTCAGGGAGCAGCAGGAAGTTCCCAAGGGACAAATGGCCCCCCGGGGCTGACGGACCCTGGCTCCAGGTTCTCAGCTGCCCCCTCCCCCTGTCACTGCCACTCAGAGCTGAAGGCTGACTGCAAAGAGCCTCATGCACCTTCTTCTTGAATAGCACAGCGGGGAGGGAGTTTGCCTTGCACGCTGCCAACCCTGGTTCAATCCCCAGCATCCCATAGGGTCCTGCCAGGAGGGCTCCCCTGGGTGCTCAGCCCTGAGCATCACCAGTTGTAGCCCAAAGCCCCCTAGGCCCCCAAAGAGAGACCCTCTTCTGTCCTTAGGGTGACTCCCCCACCCAAAAAAGGCCCTGGGGTGCCAATAGCTGATTGCCATGTGGTGATGCCCAGAGCAGGGGGGTGGAGGGGGGATGAGACAATCAGGGAGTAGGATCTTCTCACCTTGTCTGGGATCCCCGGCTGTCCTAGGAGGGACAAGAGGGCAGGCCACTCACTGGGGGCATGCCAAGATGAGACTTAGGGAATATCAATGGCTTGTTCCTACCCACCTGTATCTGAGAGGTGCCCGGGTGCCTGGTGGTGCCCCTCAGCCTGGGGAGGCGGGCCCTTTCCACCTGAGGGTCTGGGGCACCTTCTAAACCTGGGGGTGGGGTGGGGGAGGACTGGGCAGTCAGCTCCCTGGAGCACGGGGAGAGCATGACAGCCCACAGCATCAGAGCCCCAGGGTCACCGGGAAAGAGGCAGCAGAAACTTCTTCCCCAAGAGCGGAGGGTTCTGGTGGTCCAGGTAACAGGCGAGCACAGGTGGGGTGCAAAGGAGGATGGGGTGTGGGTGCTGGGTCCTTCAGTGGATGCCGTGGCCCCTGGGACTTGAGGGCACCTGGGTGGCACAGATTCACTCCTCACCCCCTGACGCCTGGCCCCCTGCTGGTCACTGAGGGTATAAAGAGGAATGGGACTGGGAGTGGGCAGAGGGCAGTGGTGCCAACAGTCATTTCTGCCGAAGCAGGGATGGTGGTGACCTGACCTGGGAGCTCAGAGCTGGGCCATGCCTGGCAATATTCCCCCTCCCACCACCCACTTTTTTTTCTTAAAACTAAAAATCTTTTACAATTGCAGAAATTTATTTTGGGAGGAGTAGGGTTTGGGGTTTCTCTGGGCTCTTCTGGGCTCTAGGCTCCAGACTGATCTCTGCCAGGGCTCCGGGGACCCCTCTGTGTTGGTAGGGACCGGACGAGGGTCAGCTGCACGCGAGGCAAGCGTCTGACCTCCTGCACAATCTCTCTGGCCTGACATTTTTGAGATGCCAGAACTGGGACTTGGGGCTCTTATATCTCTTCCTCCTCTCCCTCCCCCTCCCTCCACCTCTTCTTCCTCCTCCTCCTCCTGTTCCTCCTCCGCCACCTCTTCCTCTTCCTCCTCCACCTCTTTCACTTCCTCCTCCTCCTCCTTCTCCTCCTACTCCTCCTCCTCCTCCTCCTCCTCCTCCTCCTCCTCCTCCTCCACCTCTCCCTCTTTCTCCTCCTCCACATCTTCCTCTTCCTTCTCTTCCTTCTCCTCCTCCTCCTCCTCCTCCTTCTTTCTTCTTCTCTTCCATCTTTCTTTTCTCTTTATTTTTTTAGGGTTCCAAAACATGCTGAAAACAGAATGCATCAACTATATTCTAGTTAATTTTGTCTTGCCCAAAGTGGATTTTCAAAATTTACAAATAATTGACTTGCTCAATGTCGAGTTTCATATTTTTTAAATACTTTTTTTCTATTTTTAAGAAAAACATTTTCAAGTAAAGCAGCATGCAAAACTACAAGTCTAAGATATGTTCCTAGTAGGAGAAGCTTAGAGACTCATAAAATATAATTGAATAAGCACGAGGAAGCAGAGTGATGCATTAGGAAAAATGCCAAACATATTTGGAGTATTTTTACATGAGGGTAATAATAAATGCAGTCTCACAAGCAGAAATGAGTACATGCTTTGTGTTTGGGATGAATTATTCTATTCTGTGCATAGAACTATATAGAGAGCAAGCAACAGTAGATTTCAGCATTTTATATTAGGAATAGATTATTAACCCACAGATGTAGGGAAATATATTTATATTTACCAGTGAAAAGAAATATTCAAAATGTCATATTTTCTCCTTTAAAAAGAGATTATACAGTTAATTAGCATGAAGTATAAACATATTATAAAGATTTGATTTAAAATTCTGGCACCATCATTTCATAGTTGTGTAATATAAGTAGGGTTATATAGAGAGCACAGTAAAAATTGAAGTTTATTTTCCTAGTGGGAAACTATCTAATATATAAATTTTATAAACATTTATAAACACAGAGAAGTTCTACATGGAGCTGGAGAAGTTCTATAAAGAAGAACACACCTTCTACAAGATCATTGTCGGTGATTTTAA
>JAOXYA010000018.1:14296109-14313289 GCA_028565675.1 Sorex palustris
CAAACCAATATGCCCAAAAAGAGAGAGAGAGACAGAGAAAGAGACAGATAGAGAGAGAGAGAGAGAGAGAGAGAGAGAGAGAGAGAGAGAGAGAAGAAAAGCGCCTGCCATAGAGGTATGCAGGGGGTGGAGGGTGGGGGATGATAGTTCATATATATGAACCTGGGGACACTGGTGATGGGAAACATACACTGGTGGAGGGATGGGTGTTGGAACACTGTATGACTGAAATTCAATCATGAACAGCTTTGTAAGTGTCTATCTCACAGTGATTCAATAAAAAAGTTAAAAAATAATAAAAAAAAGAAGGAAGATTCTACCAGATATCTGAGTCATGCAAGATTACTTGATATGGTAACCTATCTAAAATACAAATATTTTCTTTCCTACATCATTAGCTTTAAATTAACATATCTTAAAGTCGGAAGATGAAGACAGAGATAAAAGTCATATACAAGCTGTCTAATTTTAGCTGGGAGGTACACATTTCCAGTAGAGGAACTTTTATACAGTTTTGGTCTTCTCTGGTCTGAATTTGATGATATAATAATTGTACAAGAGATCTGAAGATCATCACCCATATAAAGTTGGCAGATTTTGGGGAAAAAACATGATCAGAATGATGCATTATCCCAATCACTTGCATGGGGGGGAAAGTTTTCACACATGATTTGTATATCCAAAGAAAAATGACATGAGGTAGATTTATGAGCCAAGTCTGAGCTAAGAACTTAGTGAAATTCAGAACTGTGACACTAACAAGACCATAGAAGAACTAATATGTTGTGAAGGTATACGAAAATCCTTATCCAAATTTCTTTATTTTGGAAAAATAAAACCTTGCTGGGGAGGTAATCTAATCATACTGGATTTCATCTCTGGCATCACATGGCCTCCTGAGTATTGCTGAGTGTGGTCCTGGAGGGGCTTGAGTCATGCTGAGGTGGGCCTGGAGGCCCTCAGCACTGCAGGGACCAGGCAATATGGAGCCTTTGGGCTGTGTGCTGAACCATCAGCCCAGCTGGCTGAGAATCCCTGAGAATAGCTGCAAGGCCCCCCAACAAAGACTGTTTTGGAGGCCCTCATCCTAGAACAAAGGACAAAAACAAACCCAAACCTTGTTGGCAGACGTAATTTCTCTGGTCTTGTTCATGATCAGATATATTTGTTGGATCATAATATTAATGAGAGTGACTGAATAGCCTGTCCATTCTAGCTATTTCCTCTGATAACTTGCCCGGTCTTGATCACAGCTATCTTTCCAGTCATCCATCTGCTCCTTCCCCCTTTAACCTAAGAGGTTAGTTAGAGTAGAGCTTTTACAACATTTTTCACTCACAGTTTCTTTTTGCCCAAGAAATGCAACATGGGTGTTCCCATGGTTTCCAGAAACACCATGGACTTGTGACACATTTGGGTTTTTAATTAATTTTTGCTCATTGCGCATTCAGAAACCGTTTTTGTTGCCAAATTCTTCAGGACCACCACATTCAGTGATCCAACCTGGAGGATGTGGCATCCCACAGTAAAGAAAATAGAGATGACAGTGTTGAATATGTGAATGAACAAAATGGTGGCTAAACAAGGGAAATCTTCAGGGCTTGCTTGTGGCCAAGAATTATATGGCAAGTGGCTTGTCTAGCATTTTGTCTATCTTCTAGATGCAAGATTTTATTTGGCTCATAATGTCACTGTAGGCTTTCTTACAAGATAAAGAAATGAGGGAATGATGTCTGTGCCCAAGACAATAAACAAGATGATAATGACGCTAGTGGATAGAGTAAGTCTGGCAATAACATAGCTCAAAAATGGGCAAATCTCAGCAATGTCTGGGTCAGAGTGTAAGCAATCACCTGGAGGTTGTAAAAGAGTTGGTGAACTTCCCCCCCTGGTGATTATAGGTGCAAATGTATCCTCAATATTCAATTATGAAGGGTAACATGTATATGTGTGTGTATATATATATATTACATAATATATATATATATATATATCACTGTCCTTTTGTTGTTCATCGATTTGCTCAAGTGGGTGGACACCAGTAATGTCTTCAATTGTGAGACTGGTTGTTACTGTTTTTGGCATATCGAATACTCCACAGGGAGCTTGCCAGGCTCTGCCATGCAGGCGGGATACTCTCGGTATCTTGCCAGTGTCTCCGAGAGGGATGGAGGAATCGAACCCAGGTCGGCTGTGTGCAAGGCAAATGCCCTACCCACTGTGCTCCAGCCCAAATATACATATATACACATATATGTATGTATATATATATATATAATTAGTGGAGGCCTCCCAAGCTGTGCTTAGCAGGGTAGGTCCCATCAGCAGTTCTTGGCCAGTTGGGAGGGCAGTTCAGTGCAAGGTCTTGAGGACGCTGTGCTATCAGAGCCATGTCATTCTGTGAAACCCCTGCCTACCCCAACAATGCTGGAGGCCTCCAAAGCTGTACCCTGCAATGCTCAGAGTTGATGTGTAATCAAATCTGGGTAAGGGGCATGGTGGGCATGGTCTCTAACCACTATACTGTCTTCAAGCCCATACTTTTACCCCTACCCTGTCAGAAATTGCTATTCCAGAGGCATCCCTATAGTTGCTTTAAAAAAAAAAACCAGAGGATTCTTAATTCTATCCGTGATCACAGTTTCAACAGTTTCAACAACATCATCTTGTTGAAAACTCACAACGATCAGCTTCTTCTAGGGGGATGTCTGGGCAAAGATGATTTCTGAGGTGCTGGTTAAGAGTTCATCCCAGGGCTCCTGGAAAGTCCTTCAGCTTTCTCCTGCTTTAGCTGTGAACTTGTTAACTTGTGTCTCTGTGGAGGTGTTTCTCAGTGCTGTTTCCCATTTCACTGGTAACTGAAATGACACACTCTGAGCAATAATTTCATCTGTATAGGATGATCCTTTCTAGCTTTAATCAGTGTCCTTAATTTGTGACATTTCATTAGAGTATCAGGAACAGTGGACTGAAGGGGATCCATCATGGCAAGGCAGAAATTCGAGAGGGGAAGGTCATGGCATTTGTCAAAAGAGTAACTTTCTGGAAACTCAACTTATGACAGGTGAGATAACAGAAGACCAGAACCAGGCTCTGCCGGGCTGTCAAAACCCATATGTACTGTTGGAAGGCCTTAGCTAAGTCTTTGTTCAGATCCAGTTCTATAATTTGGCAATGATTGTGTTTCTCTTCTACATGATGTTCTCAGGGCTCCCATTAGCATCATGAGAAGACATTTGTCTGTGGGGGTCACCCATCTTATGCACAAGGAGCTTAAATTTGTTGGTAAAATCAAAAGAGATTTCAGGCACTAGGCAGCTTCATTTCTTGATTTCCATCCTATCATCCCCAAATGACATCTGAGATCTTCAAAGGGCAGTTTTCGAGGCATCTCGAACTCCAGATTTTTCAATGATGGGAACATTTTTTTGTCCTCGATTGACCTTACACAGTGTCATTTTGAGTAAGAATCTCCAGATTGCAGAGCTTTAGGCAAAGACTTGGTTTATCTGTTCATCATGTGTGTCAACCCACAGCTCTAAGTGTTCAATGGGGATGGATCCTGTCAAATCTAAGTAACAGTCTTGCCAGAGCAAATGATGATGGTGGTCGCCACTGTTCCAGGTTTTTCATCAGCGGTTTTTGGCTGTTTATTTTATATTGCTAACAGAGTGTCAGCAGCAATGTTCAGAAGGTTCTGTTACATTGGCATGTAATGCTGCCATTGGGTAAGATAACTGAATAAAAGACATGATTATCAGATGGACATGATGATATTGAAGAAAAAAGTGTTGATGAAATGGACACTTTGAACACATTGCAAACCAAGTGTTCATTCTTTTTTATTTTTTGCTTTTAGGCCATACCTGGCAGTGATCAGGGCTTTTTTTCTTTTTCTTTTAGACCATCCCTGACTCTGTACTCTGGGTTCACCTCTGAAGGGGTTCAGGGGACCCTTTGTGGTACTGGGGATCAAACGAGTTGATTGCAGGCAAAGCAAGCATCCTGCCTGCTGTAGTTCCAATCCAATTGGTCAGTCTTTTAAATCTTCTGAATATTATTTTATCTAATCAAAGGATCATGATGTTCAAAGTTATCAATAGATGAGTTTTAGACATATAGTATTTCAACATCAATCTGACCACCAATTTCCAGATCAGCTTTCCCCCCACAATATATGGAGAAAGACAGAGAAGGAAAGAAATCAAATTCTCAGCCTTAATGGCAATGGTCGTTTTCTTACTCATAGCCCTTCAAGCCAGGTTAGGAATACATGCAAATTATGGTTGTATTATCTGTGTTGTCTCCAGCTGGTTGCAGAAGAAAAGTCAGTGTGCTTGTTACAAAGGAATTGTTATGAGTAGGACAAGGAGCAGCCAACCTCCTGCTATCCACAGGAATTTGGTCTTCTTTAATTTCCACTATGTTCCTAACCTCCTGCTATGCTTCAGAGATATGTTCTCTGCATCTCAGATGAGCTTAGAAGTAATTTCACTGAACTTGACTATGATGCTGATACTTTTCCTTTCTTTTTCTTTTTTTCCCCCCTACGGCTCACTAGGCTCGTTTTATTATTTATTCTGCACACAAAACCATGGGGAGCTTGCCTGGGTCCTTCTGAGATGACACTATGGACTTATACAGCTCCAGACGTGGGGCAGCAGCAATGACATGATGACAATGACGGTGTAGCATGTGATCACAACTGGGCTGCCCGTGGTTCTATGGAAGTGGTGAGCACATGGCGGGTGGGAAGTGCCAGAGACCCCGTGAGCAGGGCTGGGTCCAGGCTGCCCCCAGAGGGGCAGAAGCAGGGGCTCAGTGGCTGGCTGAGGGGCCTATTTCAGGGGGTTTCTGAACTTCTGGCTGGCATACTTGGCCTTGCTGCCCAGTTCCTCTTCAATCCCGAGGAGCTGGTTGTACTTGGCCAAGCCCTCCGAGCGGCAGTGACCGCCAATCTTGATCTGTTCGGTGCAGAGTCTCACCACCAGGTCAGTGATGAAGGTGTCTTTCGTCTTCCCCGAGAGCTGGGACATCATGACGCCCCGGCTGTTGGACTGGGCAAGCTTGCAGGCCTGCAGGGATTCAGTGACGGAGTCGATCTGGTTGACCTTCAGCAGCAGGCAGTTGCAGAACTTCTGCTGCATGGCCTTGGTGGAGCGCTTGGGATTGGTCACCGTGAGGTCATCCCCCACCACCTAGATGCCTGTGGTGGCAGTGAAGTTGCTCTAATCCTCCCAGTCATCCTGGTTGAAAGGGTCTTCAATAGACACCACCGGGTACTGCTGGATGAAGAACTTGTCCAGGTTGCCCAGCTTGCTGGGGCTGATGCAGTGGCTGGGGTCATCAGCAGACTTGAAGTCCAGGTCATTCTTTCCACAGCATAAGTACTCGGAGGCCTTTACATTCATGCCGATGACCACCTGGTCAGTGTAGCCGGCTTTCCCGATGGCTTCCTTCAGCAGCTCCAGGGTTTCCTTGTTTTCCAGGATGTTGGGTATGAACTTGCCTTCATCGCCCACATTGGTGGCATCCTTGCAATACTTGGCTTTGATAACGTTCTTCAGATTGTGGTACCAATGCTCATGGCCTCCTTGAAGTTGGTGACCCCCAGGGGAGGATCATGAACTCCTGCATGGCCAGCTTGTTGCTGGCGTGTGATCTGCTGCTGATGACATTGACAGCTGGCACACGCAGGATGACCTCAGGATTGCCAGCCAGGTCAGCGATGTGGTGGTAGAGAGGCACTGACCCCCTTTTCAACAGCTCCAGCATTGCAGATGGCCAGGGACACTCCTAGAATGGCATTCACCCCAAACTTAGATTTGTTTTCTGTCCTATCCATCTCTATCATCAGCTTGTCAATCTTCTCCTGCACCATGACATTCAACTTCTTGCTGATCAGGGCAGGCGCAATAGTTTTATTGATGTGCTCCACCGCCCGTGAGACATCTTTTCCCAAATAGCGCATCTTGTCACTGTCCTGCAGCTCGAGGGCCTCATAGATGCAACTGAGGCCCCACTAGGCACAGCAGTTCTGAAAAGACCTTTTGCATTGCAGAGATCGACCTCCGCTGTGGGATTCTCACAAGAAACGAAGACTTCTCTGTCATGGATCTTGAGAAGACATGGTGCTGGTCTGGCCATCGGACATCAGTCCCCTGGGAGACAAACTGAGGATGCTGCCACTGATGTGAGCATCTAGCAGGGCGATCTCTACTTTTTCTTTCTTGAGATTAAGCACAGATTTCCAGAAATAAGTGAAGCCCAAATATCTAAAAAAGGCATACTTATCACTGGACTACTGAATATCAAATGCAACTCAACACTGAAAACTTAGATCCTGCCTAGAGAAGGATGGTGATCCTTTCTACATTATTTGATAAAAAAAAAGTGTGAACTTCTTGTGTCTTTTGAGACAGTGCTCCTGGGGCTGTTTCTAGGTAGGAACTCTGATAGAGTGACTTGTGTCATTAGGACCATTGCTATACATTCCTTATTGATCAATTTCTGATCATCTAGGTGTTCCAAGTTGTCCTTTAGGCTCCTGTACTCCTCCTTGTCACATGTGTTGGCTGTTTGCTCTGTGTCTTTAGTTTCACTGAAAGACACAGTGTGAATTCTTGGCATTGTCTTTTCCTTATGCTATTGTACTGAAGTTGGTACACAGGAAAAGTTCCTGAGACACAGGAGGGTTCCATGAGCCTGAGTCATACTAAAAACCTGGAAACTGATATCCAATACATCTGTGGGAGTTTGAAGTGGGGAAACTGAGTCAGGCTCAGTTTGAGCCCTGCTCTGACATCTGACAGCCAAATGGCTTCAGTTCCTTGTCCTGGTTTTCTATACTACTCCGGTTCATTTGAAAAATACATTGGATCAGACTGCAAGTCTTCTGACGGTAGAACCTGTATCATCATTGTATTCTCATCACATGGGAGTTTAAAATAGTTATGTGTGGAATCCCCCCAAACATTCCCCAAATCTCACTACCTGGGGGACGTTGGCTTGCGGGCACCACTTGGTTAAGTGATGTAGCCCTTAATAAGAAGTCATAAAGTATGAATTAGTGGGTTTTATAAAACCAGGTAATTGAATCGGGTCAGCAGTTCTCCACTGAGGTTCCTGGAAATCCTCGCAGAGATTAAAGGATTTAAATCAATCTAAACCTCAGTTTCTACATCTGTAAAGTCAGGGTGAGAATAGAAAACTGAGAGCTGAAGAGATTATAGGTTAAGGTGCATGTCTTGCAAGCAGTCAATCCAGGTTCAATACCCAGAACCTTATGGTAACTCAAGCACTGCCAAGTGTATCCCTGGAGGTCCCTGAGCACTGCCAGGGTAGTCCAGGCAATCCTGGCACTACAGAGCTCGAGCATCCCCACATCTTTAGGCCTTCACACTGAATCACAGGCCTGATTGGCTGAGAATGACTAGGAGGGTCTTCCATGAATCTTTGACCACTCCTTAGGAGTCCTGCCCCCAAAGTAATGAAAGAGTTTACTCCTTGGACTTGATAAGATTAAATGAGATAATATACACAGAACACAGTATAATTCATAGTATTTAGTAAACACTCAAATTATTTATTAAGGTAAATACTACTATAATGAATTAAAAATAATGCCTTGTATACACTACAACTATTTCAATCTTCTTGTCAACTATTAATTTCCTATGATACATGATGATAGGAGGAATATGTACCCTTGATACATTCTGTAAATCTACCTGATAAACAGAACTTAACAACTCACAGGTGATCAGCCACAATCTTTATCATTGTCCCTGCAGATAATGCTCATTATAACTCATTGTGACATTTTGGATTCTTGTTAAATATTGCAGGTTTCTATACTAATTTCTTACTCTTAGATTTATATAGTATTGTTTTCTCAAGATAAATGAATAAATTCATTTCTCTTTATGGAACTCTTTGTTTTATGGAGCCCAGGAATTAGGGGTCTTCTATTACTGGTAATAGTCTGGTACTTCTTACGTTGAGCAGTTTTGGGGCTCAGCAGGCCATCTTAGAAATTCTCAGGGGATCATGCAGTGTTTGGAATCAAATTTAGGGCGTCCACATGCCAGGCATATTGTGAAGTTCTTTGAGCTATCTCCCTGACTCCTCAAAGAGTTATTTGAAAGGAGAGAATATGTATTGTTTGTCTCATTATCAGGCATATCAAGGTCAGATCGCGAAAATCAAGAGGTGTGAAATAAAATTTTTTTTTTGTTTTATTTTGTTTTTAGTCCACACCCAGTGATGCCAGTAAGTCACACCTGGGCTTACTCCAGGGTTTGTGCTCATAAATTACTTTTGGTGGTTCTTGGAGGACCATATGGGATGCTAAGGATTGAACCAGGGTTGGCCATGTGCAAGACAAATGCTCTACCTGCTGTACTATTGCTCCAGTCCATGAAATACACTTTTGAATCAATGAATTTCATTCATGGGAGTTGTTGACACCAGATATTTGTTCTCAGCTGTATAGCATCCATGGTAGTTTAGTAATGAAATTTAAAATAACACTTTCCTGAGATACCTTCCCATACTCAGGAATTCACATTATATTATGATATACTCTGTAACCAAAAAACCTGTCCTTTCTGAAATCTATTTCAGATTTGTATCTAGCAGCTGTCTCTACAGTGAGGGTAAAATTAACCGCGAGTCTTGTCCTCATTAAAAGTCATCTGATATGAGTTTGGAGGACTAAAGTCTTATGTAATCTTCATCGACTCCATAAGCAATGCCATGATCAATCTTAAGAGCTGAACTGATGCAGCTTATCAAGGGACCTTAGTTGCTATGATACCATGGTCTGAATTGATGCTCTTGGCCAAAGTCAAGTGATGGGTGGGTAACTTGGCTCACTACAGAACCTGCCTGGCCCACACTGGTGGTATGTGTCAGGGCAACAAGAATGCATTGCCTAAGCTAGGAATGTGAACTGTCTCTAAGGGCTGGAGGAGGAGGAGGAACATGGAGGGTGGATGCTCTTATGATGAGGGCTGAATAAGAGAACAGGTTGTTCAGAAGGACATGTAAACAGTTCTTGCCTTCAGTGTCCCTGCTGTTAACCACAGTTACAAGTGGTCATGGGTACAGTGGTGGGGGGGGGCAGAAAAAGGCACAAAACCAGACGTAAATGATAGGGCATGGTTTAGATCATGTTGGCATAGGTGTTAACTTATTTTGGGACAGTTGGGTGTGACTGAAGATAACATGATGTTAAGGAAGGGTCCTAGTAAAGAGGACTCCTCACCCTGAGGAAACCTTTGAGACCATCTTCCCAAAAGGATTCAGCCTGATTTGATGGAAGAACACTAGAGTTTCCTTCTTCTCCACAGTCTCAACTTCCTTCTTCTAGGCTCTCACCCGTAATTTTGCTCCTATTCCTTTGATGAAAATTAATTTTAGCAGATGAAACATTTTGAATTAAAATAGGTTCGCCTTTCTGCTGTAGAATTTGTGCCTGGAAGGCAGGGCCTTAGGACTTTGAGATGTTCTATAGAAAAAAAAACACTGTTTGGGACACCTATTAATACACAACTTTCCCTAATCCCAATCACCTCTCAGTACTCAATCATCCCACGGGTGACAGAGAGGCTATAGTCTAAGTCTCAGGACAACCATCTCTCTAGTCTGAAGAATGAGTGCTTCTCCTTCTCTGAACAACCCTTCTGATGTTTGGCCATTCTCAGGATACACATTTTCTAGAAATCTCACTTTTGTCATCTTTTCAGGGCTGACTATATTCTTCAGATACTTGCCCATTGCCACGTTTTTTAGAGAGTCTTTCCAGATCACTTTGAAATCATCATTCCAACATATCCAGTCCTCACCATATCCAGTCCTCCCCTAGGACAACCTTCTGGTTCTTTTCTTCATGGTCTTTTTCCCAATTCTAAATGCATGTGTTTATTACACACTTAATTCTCACCTTTGAGTGTTTAATCATGCCTTTTTTGTTTATAGCTATATTTTAAGGGCACAGGACAAACCCAGAATCCTTAACATATTTGAATCTCTACAGAGCTTTGATAGTTTCCAGGGATGTGAGTTAGACACAGTGTATTAAAGTGTTGTGTCTAGTTGGGAAGATAGAAACTTATCTGTAGGAGAGAGAGGAGAGAGGGAAATGAGAGAGAGAAGAAAAAGAGAAGACAGAAGATAAAGAGAAAATAGAGAGGAGAGGGAAGAGAAAGAGAAGAAAGAGTGCTATTAGAGGCATTCTAGACAGGACAACATAAGTAAGAAAATACAAGAACTGAGACTTAAAATAAGTAGAAATTAATCAGAGAAAGAGGTAAAGAGATCTCTGCAGGAGGAATCCTACGTGAATGGTCTGGAAGTGGGAAATAAAATGGCATTTTTGAGGCTTTTTGATAGGTAAGAAGCAAGAGATGAATACAGGAAGAGCAGTGGTTAGAACACAGCGTGATTAAAGTAATTTCAATATGGATTTTATTCTCTAGGAAATGGAGGGCTGTGGGAGTTTTCAGTAGAGAAAGACATTATTAGACATTCCTTTTTCTTTTAAAAGGGATCATTATGTGGAAGAAAAGACTTAAAAGGGAAAGGCTAAAGGCAAGGTCAACATAGATGGGGTAGTAATCAAGACCTCTTCATTAGAGCAAAAATGGTTGACTGGATGTGGCAGGTGACTGTTGATGGAGAGCAGGGTAATGATTTCTTCACATTTAAGCTCTAAAGACGGGGGTAGGGGTTGACTGCAGGGAAATATGGTGATAGGGGCTAGATTTGGAAAGCTTTGTGAGTGTGAGTGAAGCCAAAAACAAGGCTCATTTGACTTGGGCACCTGAGTGGGTGTTGATGCCATTCACAGAGATGAAAAAGTCCAGTGGAGGCATTTGAGCCACCAAGCACACCACTACTTATGGGTACCCCTCCTTTATCTTCTCTTGGGAAAATTCTGACTTCCCTAGAAAACTAAAACAAGAACCTTCTATTCCTTAAAGTGTCCTCTGAACTCTCTTCCCATAGCACAACCAACAGGTCTACAGCATATACCACATGTTCACGTTGGTCTGCACGATTTCATCTAAGGTAGCCTCATCTTTCCAGCTTGATTGTGTGATTTTTGGTAGTAGAAATATTTGTCAGTGTGATTGGATTGAGTATATGGCAGTTACTGGGGAACTGTGTATATACAATCCTTCAGAGGAGCAGAACCAATGGGATGTGTCTACATCTAAGAAGAGATTTATTATAAGAAATTGAGTTTATGAAGAACAGTGACTCTGACGTCTGCATTGTAAATCAGGAAGAGCTATGTTACAGGTAAATTTAGTAGGTAGTCTGCTGGACTTGAGGTCAGTCTTTTTGTTCTAATTAGGTTTTCAACTGATTCAATGAGATCCACCCACATTCTAAAGACTAATCTGCATACTCTAAGTCTATCATCTCAATATTAATCTCATCCAAGAATGCCATCCAAATTGAGACATAAAATTCACCATCACAAAAACCACTGGAGAAATTTTGCACAAATCATATTCAAGCTTAAGTTTAGGTTGAGGAGCGGTTGGTTGGCAAGCTAAGACTTCTTGGATTTCTCAGGTCCATCTATTAAAGTTGAAGGAAAAAAACCTGGGTGCAGGGAGGGAAGTGGCTTCCCAAAGTTAGCCTTAGGGAGGAATCAGAGCCAGGGGTAGAAACCACATTTTTCAACATCCAGGTTTGTGTTTGTTCCACCACTTCTCATAGCAAACCACTGAGTGAGTGTGAATGTGTGTATGTGTGTGTGTGTGTGTGTGTGTGTGTGTGTGTGCACGCGCGCGTGTCCCTGTCAAGAACCCAAGGTACAAGATACCTTATTAGAGCTGTGACTCTAGTTTCTGGGGTTATAAATTATGAAGAAAGGAGATATTTTCCTCCAGCTGTGTGTTCTTTGTCAGTGAGATTCTGAAAACAGCATTTTGGTCTGGAATACAGGAAAGGCACGACAGAATGTAGCCCATCATTAAGTAAAAGGAACCAGTTCCAGGCCACGGAACTGAGGAGCTTCAGACATGGGAGTAGACAGACAGGGCCTTTGTGTTCACCAGAACTTGAAGAGCAAGGTAGAATCCAGTAAATCTGAAAAAAAAATTGGCACAATTTGAAATCTAACTAGAAAGGTGACAGTCATTCATGGTCATAGGTACACATTTGGCACCAGGTTTCACACTAGCCCAGAACTCAGAGCTCTGGCCTGGGAGAAATTTGGGATTTCAAGTTCAGCATAAGGTATATCATAGGACTTAGATCATAATATGGTACATATTTTGGGTTGGAACAGAATGTTCAGCTTTGCTTCAGAGTAACTGGACTGTGGTGGTAGAACCCAGGACATGAATACTTTGGATTTAGTTTCTCTGTCTGTCTATCTGTCTGTCTCTGGCTCAAAGAACTTCTTGAAAGGTGCTATTTCTCCCTATGAACTTCAATTAAGCAGCAGCATGAGTCTGACTTCTAGGGGGAACATTGTCACACTCTTAAAATGTCTGTGGACAGCATCAAGATCTCTGAGTAGGTTCATTTGGAATGCCCCAGAAGTGGGTGAGTGAGACCCCTCCCAGCCCCAAGGGACCCAGCCCCGGCAACTGAAAACCTCCAGAACTCAACCACTACCATGCTCATGGCTGCTCTCCACACGCTCAGGCTGAGTCTCACCCACGAGTGAACCTATTCCTGGACATCTCACACCACCCATACTCCAAGAGTACCACACTACATTTGATGGGGTTTAAAGTAGGAGGCAACCAATAACACACACACAAGGCTCAACTTTTAACAACATGTTAGTGATCTCTCATAAAAGGGCTTAATGGCCCCTGGATAAAGTACAACAATCTTCTCACTCTTTCCTCTAAGGATACTTTTTGATAGCATTTTCAGTGGTTTTCATAACAAACAATACAAAATATATTATTTCGGTTCTGCTTTGGGGCAGGCGTTGGGGTTCGGGATGGAAACATTTGGAATGTGGTGGTGAGAAGGTGTAATGGTTGTGGGATTGGTGTTTAATATTAAATGTAATCAAACTACGTTATAAAATAAAAAAATTAAAAAGACTGAAAACAACTAGTGTTGTTAGGGTGTGGTAAAAAAGCAATCATTCACTGTTGGTTGGAATGTCATCTGATTCAGTTTCTGTGGAAAATGGTGTGGAGATTTCTAAAAAATGTGTAAAGAAAGCTTCCATGTGACTCAGTGGTTCCATTTTCTGTCATCAGTCCCAATAACATAAAATGGGGACACTGGTGGTGGAAAATGTACAGTGGTGGAGGGATGGGTGTTCAATCATTGTATGATTAAAACTCAAACATGAAAGGTTTGTAACTGTATCTCACATTGATTCAATTAAAATATAGTAATTTGAAAAGACAAAATAAATAGGAAGAGTGCAGAAATCAAGGTAGTGGCAGGCACTTTTCACACAGACTCAAGTCCACAGGTCACTACTTGAGTGCCACATTTCAGAGGGGCCTTTCTGTCCTGTCTGTAGCACTGTCCTTCTATTGTTTATTGATTACTCGAAAGGGCATCAGTAACGTCTCCATTGTGAGACTTGTTACTGTTTTTGGCATATCGAATATACCACAGGGAGCTTGCCGGGCTCTGCTGTGCAGGCGGGATACTCTCAGTAGCTTGCTGGGCTCTCTGAGAGGAATCAAACCCGGGTCAGCCACATGCAAGGCAAATGCCCTACACGCTGTGCTATAGCTCAACCTCCAGAGGGCTAGCAGAGGTATTGGCAGAGGGGCCTAAAGGAGAAATATATTGGACACTTTTCTAGATGGTGGGGAATGTGCAAAACTGAAGGTATTGTTAGTTTTCAAGATCATCGTTAGTGTTTGGAGCCCTCATCCAAGAGTGACCTCTTTCTATGTGCACACATGATGGGGGGGGGAAACTGAGAATACAAAGGAAACATTGCAATGGGTCTCAGCAGGGAGAGAAGCAGGCCTGGCCAGTAGGTTAGCGCTGCCTGCAATAAACAAAAAAGAAAGCATTAAAATATTAATGGGTGGGTGGTGGATGGGTTGGTCTTTTTTTCCACTGTTTTTCTTTTTTTTCCCTCTATCCACAGAGTTACTCAATTATTGGAATAAAAGAGTTCCATAGATGTGATGGGTCTGGAATTTGGGCGAAAAATGTGATGAGATTCCTTATAAATACCAAATTGAGATGCGTGAGGATTATTTTGGGAGTCTGGATGGAGGTCAGAGAGAAGGGTGATATCCTCTCTGATGTTGGATTTTGGTGTGTACTGTGGGGTGGACTTATGGCCTATTTACAGCTGGAATCACTGAGAGCAAAGCTTTACTCCTGCCTTACATCCTCTCCAAGCCATGGATACATTCCGGAATAGGAGGTGCCAGTGGACAGTGGCAAAGATTCCAAGACAGAGCTTTCCAGATTTAGAGATCCTTTCTTGGTGGGAAGAGACAGGAACTTAACAAAGGCCAGCCTGGAACCACATTAAACAAATACATCAGTGAGACAGGAATCTCAAGTACAAAATAGCTCAACATTAGGGAGAAAGCTGGGGGAAATTAGCAGTAAGACAGACCTGGGGCAGGAGAGAACTGCAAATTAGTTTCATACTTGTCCTTGACTTCCACTTACTGACCCAAGGCTGAGGACTGAGGGTGGTGGGTGGGAGGTGACTGTTTAAAAGGAGAAGCCAGAGTAATTCAGAGCTTAAAAAAAAACTAAAAACATAGCTGAGGGTCATGGGGAAGGGCAGTCGAAGACCTTCTCGTAGACTTGGCCTTGGATGAGACCAAAGTTACAAAGGACTTACAGGCTAAGAGTTTCTCCGAGTGACAGGGTCTGGAGGAGATTCAAGGAAGAGGGGGTTTGACAGCCCAGCAGGAGGGCAGTTTATCATCATCCCTGAGATATTCCTGCTCTGCTAAGGGATAATATTGTAGCATATGCTGGGGTCTGTACAGCATAACAATGAGAACCTGCAGGAAAAAAGTAAGGCACTGAGTAATTTGCCAGAGTAGAGGATAAGACATCAAGAAAAAAGATTTTTAGAGCTCTTTTTGTCTCTACTCTTTCAATGTCCATAAGAGGGTATCTAGGGACCAAGCATAGAGGAGTTATTTGGATATTTCGTTTGGAGCCACACCAGGTGATGCTTAGGGGTTACTCCTGGTTCTGCACTCAAGAATCACTCCTGATTGTGCTCAGGAGACCATGTAGGATGCCGGGGATGGAACCCCATGTGAAAGGCAAGCGCCCTACCCATTGTATCCTCTCTGGCCTGGAAGAAGTGATATGAGCTTTGGACTTCCTTGAAATTTTTTGATGCGAAATAAAATAAGGGAAGAAACTTATGTTGGCTCAAAACCATCCTATTGTAGCCTTAAATTAAGCAATGTCTCTTTGGCAAAATGTGCAAGAGAAGCTAGATTCTTAGAGGAAATACCTGAAGGGACACATTCAGAGCATGCTCAGGAAGGTCACCGAAACAATCAGGTGATCTCTCATTGTTTCCCTCTGTGTCTATAGGAAACCAGGGGTAGAAGGATAATTTGGAAAAGGGTGGAGTCAGAGAAGGCATTGATACTGTGCAAAGGAGCTGATTGGTTTGACTTCCATCATGAGTATCTCTTAGAGGTCGTGACTTCAAACAACATCTTTGATATTATTTCTGGTTCTTGGGCATATGGCTTTCCCTCAATTCTTTCTCATAATCCTGTGGGGAATATTGCTTTCAGAGAGGTTTGAGGAGAGCAGACACTATTCTTTCTAGAAGAATCTTGAAATAACTTCAGTTGTGTAAGATAGATTGTGGTCCTATTTTCTACACAAGTACTGAGCTGGGTGACAAAAAGAGGGGGAAGCAAAGACCATAGGGTCCTTGGTCCAGAAAATCTAGTTCAGAAATTCAGGGAACTTGTAACAAAAATTTAAGAACAAAGCCTTTTCTTTTTTTTAAAGTGTTATTATTATTATTATTATTATTATTTTAGAACAAAGCCTTTCTAATGACTCTGATGTTTAGCTGGGCTTGGAGACTTCTGTGTCATGGATTATTGCTCACAATTGGGTCCTTTCCCACCTAGAAAACTTTTTAATGTCAAATAGCATTGAGTTAATCACTGCAGTCTTCTCAGATCATTGTAAATGAGGGTAGTAAATGTTGAATCAATGTCAGATTTATGTAGACACTACATAGAACTCAAAGATTAATGTGTTTTTTTCCCCAGCACATTTTGGTAATGACCAGATCTATGGTTATTTAATTGGAAAACCTTCTCTATTAGTATACATAAAGTGACCTTCTGCCTTCCACCAGCTTATTGGTTTGCTGGATTTTCAAAGCAGTATCTGTGCTCAGTGGGAAAAGCCTGCACATTGTGACATGACTCTTGGGGGAGAAGCAAGGTTACAGATTTCTGTGAAAAATGGTATTTTTCTATTTTGAGTGTGTGTGACATTTTATGGGTTCCTAGAGCTTTAGTGGAAATGCCTTTACATCCAGCGTGTAATTTAGGAAATGCATATCAAAGGGATGGGGCTATTGTCAATATGATGAGGAACTTTCAGAGCCAGCAGTGGAATGAAATTGACAACATGATAAAGACTGTGAGGGGACCAGCATAAGAAAAGGGGAGTGAGTATGATCAGTCATGGGCTTCACCTGGGAAGGGGTCCCTACACACAAGAAGGCAGTGCTTGGTGGGAGTCCTGAAGAGTATCTGTGGATCACCACAGAGAAAGTTGTTTTTGTCAACTCTTCAAACAGGTCAGCGAGTCAACAGAAGAGCTTCTCTGAGGCTGGAGACAAACTTTACTGCACAGTCGTTGTTTGCTTGATAAACAAACCTCTGGAGAATGTTGAAAGAGAGGGGTGCGGTCAGTGCCTTTGGCTGACAGCACATGCAGAGGAGCTAAGAAAACAAGGGTATAAACTTTAAAAATCCTTTAAGTTTCGTTTACTCAGGCAAAAAGGAGTTGAGATTATGGCAATTAACTGAGCTAGATGAACAGAGAGAGCAGCTGACAGGACAAAATCAGACCTGCAACCCCTCTTTCATTAATGGTAAACTTTGTGATCTTTAACTTTCTTCACCAATCTCTACCTCCTCAATCTGTTACACACACACACACACACACACACACACACACACACACTCTCTCTCTCTCTCTCT
>JAOXYA010000018.1:14330804-14355200 GCA_028565675.1 Sorex palustris
GGGCGGAGGAATCGAACTCGCGTTGGCCATGTTGGCTGCGTGCAAGGCAAACGCCCTACCGCTGTGCTATCGCAGCCTAATTTCTATATCACGGTACTCACAAAAATCAAGCCCAGATGGGTTAAAAAAACTCAACAACATGCACATCAACGTAGCTACTGAGAGTATCCTGCCCGTAAAGCAGAACCTGGCAAGCTCCCCGTGACATATTCAATATGCCAAAAACAGTAACAAGTCTCACAAGAAAAACTATACTGGTGCCCACTCGAGCAAATCTATGAACAACGGAGGACAGGACTAGCTTACAGTGCTAAACTAGTCTTGTCTTCCCAAGGGGCTCTTTTTTTCCCCCCAAGAGGGGTTTCTACAATCCTATTCCTAGGAGGAGGAGATTCTTTACACCTTTTTGTTTTTCTGTGTTTTCTATTTGTGAAGTCATGCATATTTGCTGACAAGAAGGGACAACAAAAATCAAAGAGTATGTATGCTGCAAAAAATACTTTTTCCCCCCATTTTAACTTGCCTTTGGACTTCATTTATACTGTCCTTTGCAGCATGTGTTTAATATTTTAGTACTATAAATGTTATTAATTTTTTTGCTATCTTTTCCACTCATTCTATTCTAAAGTCATAAATATTTTCTTATATTTTCTCCACTACGTTGATGTGCATATTGTTGAGTTTTTTAATGCATCTGGGCTTGATTTTTCTGAGTACCATGATATAGAAATTGGACATTTTAAACCCATGTAACTAGAGCTGGAAAAATAGTATAGCAGGTGAGGTGATTGCCTTGCATACAGTTGATCTGGAATCAATTATTGACACCATATATAGCCTCCTGAGCCAGAACAGAACCAGGAGTAAGCTCTGAGCACAGCTGGGTAAGGATTAAAAAAATCAGTCCTTTACCCACCCCCCTTGGAAAAAATCCCCTCAAGTAAATGAGTAGCTAACTTTCCTTTTCTAGTTATTCATGCTTTTATAATATTTTAATTTCTTCATATATATAAAGTTCTAGTTTTGTAATAAGATACACACATGTGGTCACTTTAACAACACACTAAACACAAGCTTAAAATGGTTGGATATGGGTTAGAATCAAGGTGTTGGCAGGGTATCGGGAGCTTTAGGAAGGAAACTGATTGCCCCCCATTTTCTAGCTGCCCATACTCCTTGGCTCACACTCTCCTCCCATTATAAAACATTAAAAAACATTCACCATCTTTGCCTCCATTGTTGATGCTGTGATGACAAGGGAGGGAATTTCATGAACATCTGGCTATGGTGCTAACTGTGGGAGGTGAGGAGTTGTGGGGTCCGGGTCCATTATCAGGTTCCGTTGCTTGCACACTCAGCTGCAGAGCTCACCTGGGCCGCACTCCTAACTACAAGGCACTCAAGTTATAGTGGTGTTTTGCCAGAGATCCCTGTGGTGCTCACACATGCACTTGTGAGACGTTGCACTTCCTGGCTATGGCTCTTAGCCACTGTTTTCTGTTGCAGTGCTCTTTAGGAAGGTTGTACCCATTCTTATGATGCTTACACCTTCCAACTGTGGTTCATCTGAAAATCACTTGCAGAGGCACAGCAACATAGCTCTGGATAAGCAGAGCTGGCTGGATTGCACTCAGTGTGTGGAACATTATGTATTTGAACCTATGACCGTACACTTGCAAGGCAGGTGGTTTAAGTCTCTATGCTATACCTCACAACCAGCACTTTCCATTTCAAAGGTACCAACTGAAGTCTTTGGCTGACTCTCAGGACATCCCTCTTTCACCTCTAAGAACCATATGATAACATTGAGCTACCTAAGTAATTCAGAATTTTCCTCAGCTTCATTAAGGCCAATGGATTCATTTCATCTAAAATCTTAATTCCCCCTTACTATGTGTTATGAGTGGAATAATTTTACTCCCATAATTACTACACTGAAGTTTTAACCTACTTCTGAATGGAACTCTCTGGACACTGGACCTTTAGCAATGTGATTAAAACTAAATCCATATCCTTAGACAGAACCCTAATACAATCTGCCTGGGCCAGGACATCTATTTAAGAAGAGAAAATGTGGACAAGTCAGGCATGCTTATACACATAGCAAGAGGGTTGCCAGGTGCAAAGAGAGGGCTTTAAGTAAAGCAAGTTCATCTTGAAATTGTAGTTTTTAGAACAGTAAGAAAATGAACTTCTGTTACTGATGTCCCCCATCATGTGATGTTTTATTATGGCAACCCTTGTACACTAGCATTCTATTTAATACAGCACATTTACTGGTTCTAAGAATTAAGACAAGGGGTGATCATTAAGGGGCCATTTCCCCATACCACAGAAGTGTAAGATTTTCCATTCTGTTGCACTAATATTTTCATTTATTTATGAGCTTGTACCACATTTAAAAAATGACTAGGGTGCTGTAATTTTATCTGGTGGGGCGAATTTTCCTTTTGGGTTCTTTGTTTTTATTTACCCATCATTTTCTTGATGATTCTTATGCATTTTTATTTCATATAGGTTTTAGGATCATCAAATTTTGTTATTTGTATTTTATTTTTTTATTTTTTAAATTTTTATTAGTGAGACAGCATGAGGTACAGTTATAGAGGATCATCAAATTTTCTAAAAATTGTTACCACATTCAATTTCAGATTCACCTGGAACAATTGACATCTTTACATGAATACAATATTTTACCACTTAATCAGATCTTCTTGTTTATGGCTTTCTTCATAATATCTTCACAGTATCTGGTAGTAGGTTTTCCCTAGTTTCTTTGTAAATGTCATTGGTATATAGACAAGTCAGTTCAGAAAAATAGAGGTCTAAAGAGGACTTATCTAAGAAAAGACTGAATTAGGAAGCAGATTCAATTGCACATAATTTTTTACATAAATTTATTTATTGAATCACCGTGTGAACAGTTATAAAGTTTTTGGATTTAAGTCTCAGTCATACAATGATCAAACACCCATCTCTTCACCAGTGCACATTTTTCACCACCAAAACCCCCAGTATACCCCCCATCCCACCTCTATGCCTACCTGTGTGGCAGATAATTTCCACATTACTCTCTTTCTACTTTGATTACATTCAATATTTCGGCATCGGTCCCTCCATTGTTATTTGAAAATTTCCCCCAACACTCAGATTGCAAAAAAAGGCAACATTAGACCATTTGTTTTCTGTTGCTGATTATGAATAGCATATGATGTCGCGGCTGCATGATCTTGGATTTCTAAAATTTTAATAATTAAGTCTGGAGAGATTTCTGCCAAAAGCTGTTCAGTTCCAAGATTCGTTTGTGGTCTCTGGGATTAATAAGTAGCCAGAGGGGTCGTTCGTGGGCGGCATCTGGGGGTCTCATTGGGGCGGGGGAAGAGAGGGAGCAGCTCTACCCCTATCCCCTGAGGTCCTGCGTGTCTCATCACTGCTGTCCCATACCTGAATTGTACAATGGACTCTGGAAGATGGAGGATGCCATACTATCCAGGGAATAAGCGAGGTACATAATTTTTAATCCTCATGTTCTGCCCTCGGCCACATGGAACCCCTAGGCTTGCTTCCATGACACCCAAGATGCATTGTGTTATTTTACGTCACTCTTTCAGAACAAGCTCTTTCAGAGATCAGGAGTGTCACTTAGGGATCCCTCTTATTTCACAGATGTGAAACTTCATAGGGTTGAAGATGGGTGAGGACAAGTTTGAGGAGCAAGCAAGGCAGCATCTGTAGACTCGCTTATGTCTGAAATCCTGGCCCATTGAGTAACTCTCATAAAGGAGTATATGCTCATAAAAAGTAATCACAAATAGAGTTCTTGTCCACAACTCGCAAGGAATAAAATCCAGCTCCTGCTCACTGGGGAGCAGTAAAGAGGCCCCAGTATTCTTCTTCATTTGGATGACTCAAAAGATGAATGAGAAGAGACACGAGGGTATTGCCCATGGATTAGGGTGTGGACTCTAACTCAGAGGTACGAAGGGTCAGGAAAAGCAGAAGGGAGTAATGAAGGGCTCTTTCTCAGTCTCAGCTCACCTCCCCACTGGGCCTCAGCTGCAGAAATAGCAACAGGTAGTACAGATGAGTTTGATCCTGACCTTTTTATGGGCACTTGGCCCCCCTCTTAGTAATAGCTCAGTTTGGATTCCCACAGCCTTTCACACAGCTTTAGGCAGAAATCATGATTGTTGATTACACTCAAGGATATTGCAATTGCAAATGCTTTGGGATTTCTCCCAAATGTCTTTCATCAGTTGCTAGATAGGTGACTAAGAGTTGGGAAGTATCGTCTATTCCTATACAAAAAGAGACGTTGAATTCTCAGATGTACTTTTCTAACAGTCTCTATACCTAAAACCTGAAATAAAGACTTAAGTAGAAAGTATCTTTATTAGAGTCAACATTGTTGATTAATTCTAGAAGTCTTAGAGCCTGGGACTTCAGAATAGCTCACATTTTAGGATGTGGCCCTTTCCCTGGCTCCTTCAGGCTAATGGGTCAGACATAGAATACTGAGAAGATACCGAGACCTTTATGTCAATAAGGTCAAATGGGTTTTGTGTGTGTGTGTGTATGTGTGTGTGTGTGTGTGTGTGTGTGTGTAGATGTGCATCAAAGGGAAATATGTTTCTTAATTTTCCCCTTAGGTAGATAGAAAACTTCGCTATAATCACCACAGAAATGTTTTAACAGGAAATTTAATCATAGATTCATTTGTTTCTTTATTCCTTCATAATCTGCCTATTCACACATCCATCATCCTCCCATCATCCTTTTATCCATCCAATCATCTATCCAATCATCCATCCACTCTTCCATCCTACTATTCATCCAATCATCCAATCTATTTATGCATGCAATTCACAAGCAGTGTTTCGAATGATAGGGAGTTGTGAAATACCTTGCTGAGAGATTTGAGGCTAATCCTAAAGTCAGTGAGGAGCCACTGACTATTGAGTTAGGGAGTGGCTGGATAGAGGAAGTGATTCATGGAGAATGAGGCAGTACACACACACACACACACACACACACACACACACACACACACACACACACCCCAACCCAATGGCAAAGGTCATACATGTCCTTTCACAGGTCTTTTGGTTGATAGTGAACATATTGGGTGAGGATATGGGGATATAGCCAGGTTTAGGCCCTGTTTGAAAAGTGAGGAGAAAATGAGAAGATTGTAAGACTTAGCTCTAAACTGGACAGAACAAGTTATCTAATGTGATGTAATCTGTGGCTTTGCCTGGAGAATCATCAGATCAACAACAATTTGCTGGGAACATGCTTTCATTTTTCCGGTTATTGTCATTTTTCCACATTCAATTGAAGGGGCTCTGGTTTTCCTGTCAGGACAGGGAAGAAAGGGCTGGAGCTGAGTATTAAGACTGGTTTCCACCCCTCCCCCTTTGTGTATGTGTGTGTGTGCAAACCTCTAACATCTCTGGGAAATTCAGAACGCAATGTGTGGATTGGAGCTGGAAGTTGAAGAAGGTTCATTGTCCATATAGAGACAAGGGGACAGGGCAGATAGTAGTCTCTGGAGGGAAATTAATACCTAGAGTTTGCAGAGGATAGCAGGAAATGACCCTTCCTCCTGCATCTGTTACTGAGCAGGGCCCTGCAGCATGAGTATGGGTGATCCATTCCTTTCAGAATCCATACAATTTTGACCAGAGGATTATGACCAGGGGTCAGGGGCCAAGAAATTTAGAATCACACAAATCTGTTTGCTGGATATGCCTGAGCCCTACTCTCTGATCCTAAGTTTTTTTTTTAACTTGTAAAGGAAGATCATAATAGTCTGTGACCCAGGGGAGTAGTCTGAGGATTGAAAGCAATAACGTATATGGGAATACTGTATAGAACGGGAATCACCATATAAAGATGGAACACGAAGAACAGTATGAGTTTTACCAGGGTAACCACTGTGTCTTTGGATACAAGCACATTAACTGCCTTCTACAGTTATACATGGGGGTGATCTAGAATGGCTAACTGTCTAGGAGAGAAAAGCTGACCTGAATACTTGGGTATTTACTGGTGAGTGCCACATTCTCAGACACAGGGGGTCTACACATGTATGCATGAAGCACCTGCCTTCTCGGCAATGTACACAGGTCCTGGTTTTCATATTTTATGATCCTGCTTTAATTTTTAAAATATAATTGATGGTGTTATTATACTTACTCAACCTTAGCTATCTGGTTATGGTGTGTGTGTGTGTGTGTGTGTGTGTGTGTGTGTGTGTGCGCGCGCGCACGCACGCACGCACGTGCGTGTGTGTGTTTTGTATTTTTGCATTTTGGGGGCAACATCTGATGATTCTCAGGGGTTTCTCTTGGCTCTGAGCTTAGTAATCATTCTGGTGGGCTCAGAGAACCGTATGGAATGCTGGGGATTGAACCAGGATTGGCTATGTGTAAGACAAGCACAACCAGGTTTGGCTATGTGTAAGACAAGCTGTATTATCTCTCAGGCCCCAATATGAGACATATCTTGAAAGACAAAACAATACCTCCAAATGGCTGGGATTAGAAGAAGTAGGGACTAGGTGAAGATACATCCCCAAGTCAAACGAAAGGAGATGAGGACAGCATCCCACCACTTTCTGAAAAGATGGTGTCTGCTCCCATCTCCCTCTCTGCCCTGTCTGGATGGAAAATATCACTGCTGGTTTGTTTTTAGCACTGGTCTCTTTGCCCATAAGAACCTGCCATTTGATGACCCTTTAACCAGGGCTGCAGGATGGGGTCACTAGCAGGACCAGGGTTTGGAGGGTGCTTCATTATCCAAAGAGGGTGTCAGTCCTGAGTGGTGTAGGGAGAAGCCTGTTCTTCCGACACTACATCCTGTTTGGGGGGAATGGAGGATGTGAACCTTTTCTGTTTAGTTTCTACATTTTTTCCCTGTTCATCAACTAATCATCTCCACCTCTGGAAGGTATGGATTCAGTTAATACTGGCGTTCTTACCTGTTAAATTGGTAAATGCAAAATGACAGCCCCTTTGCTGCTTAAGGATATTTATTTCAAGTTCTAAATCAATTCCAGCCTCTGGCTTTCCCTCGCCACTTTTCTCCTCCTAGTGCACCCCTCCCCTTTGGAACCTGGGAAATCCAATTTCCTTCCTGCCTTAATCTCTCTCCAGCATTTGCACTGGCTCTGTCCTGCCCGCACCTGCTTCTTCCAGCTGTGATATTCCTTTTGGTAAAATACTTTGTGTCCTGCCAAGTTGTCGATGGACAAGAACCCCATGGCTACTTCCTGGCTCTCTTAATGAATACAGTTGTTCTGTTCTCCTGAACCCCCAGTAGTTCCCATGAGCTAGTGGTGGTTTCCCCATTTAGACTGAGACCCCTGCCCTTGACTCCCAAGTGTCTGCTCTTGACCGAGCAAAAATTTTGAAATGGAGCCTCCCCACGCAGGTACTAAGTGCTCTGAGCTTTATAACCCCAACTTCTGTATTGCAGGAATGTCAGGCTGAGCAGGGACTCCAGATCTGCATTCTCTGTAGCCTTGGGTCTAAACTATCATTATTAATGACAGCAATCACCACCCAGAACTCAGGTCATAAATAATGTGTCTTTCAGCAGTCACGAGAAGGGCTGCAAGCATTCATCATCTCTACACCTCTCCAAATAGCCATGGGAATGAACGACAGAGCTGTTATGGCCAATTGCTATCTCGATGTCAATGCTAACAACTCAGTTTTATTTTAAAAGCAGAGTCAAAGGCAGCACAGACTTCAGATGACAGGAATAGATATTTGACAAGAGTCCTCTACTCAGTAAGTTTGGAAAACTCATAAAAAATGTTAAGCAAAATTCTTTATGGAGAGAGTTCTCCAAGTCTTTATTATACTACTGTGAATTGGGAATCTCTTAGAGAAGTTAACTTGTTTTTCCCCAAAGTATTTGAACCACTCCCTTCCCCGCCCCTCCCCCACTTTTCTACCCTACGTCACACCTTGCAGAGAACTATTAAGCAGCGCGCTAAAACTTATGTAACTGGCTTTCCAGGAGGAGAATAAACCTGATTTAGTAGTGTTTGCTGATTTTCATGGTATAACTAGTCCCTACCCCCTGATCCCAAACAACTATTTAAGCTACTGACATAAAGTCACTGAACTTATGTGGGAAAAAATAAACACCTTTCTTTGTTTACGATGCTTCAGGCTGTTACCCTCTTTTTATCAAGAGCAGGGAATTAAACAAACAACTTGGTGACTAGTGATGAACTCCATAGTAAAATAGGGTTAGTAGGTGGAAGGAGGGCCAAAGCAATTATACAGTGGGGAAGGCACTTGCCTTGTACATGGCCAAGCTACTTTCGATCCCTGAGCACCAAGAGTGATTCCTAACTCTTGCAGAGCCAGAGTAAGTCCTGAGCACTGCCGGGAGTGACCCCAAGACAAAAAAAAAAGAAGGGTGAAAGGATATTTATTTTTCTTTTTGGGTCACACCTGGTGATGCTCAGGGGTTACTCCTGACTCTGCACTCAGGAATTACTTCTAATGGTGCTCAAGGGACCATATGGGATGCTGGGACTCGAACCCAGGTTGGCTTCGTGCAACGCCCTACCTGCTGTGCTATCGCTCCGGCCCCTGAAAGGATATTTTTAATGCACTAAAATTTCACTTATTTCTCTTATCAATGATCCTAGTGACTTATGATTTAAGATCCACAATGAGAATTGGCATCTCTGAAGAAGTTTTCTGGCCCCCTGGACTGATGGTAAGAGACACTGTAGGGAAGATCTAATTTTGCTACAATTTGATGGTGTCTTACCTACCTGAGAATAGAAGCATCTGTATCATCGACTTGACAATTATGTAACCTCCTGTTTTGTGGTTATAACTGATTTTTTTTACTGATTTTTTTAACTGATTTTTACTGATTTTTTTTACTGATTTTTACTGATTTTTTTTTTTTTTTGATGCGGGCGCATACCCCACAGTTGTGCTCAGAGGCTCTGCACTCAGGGATTACTCCTGGCCAGCCTCAGGGGACTATATGTAGTGTTAGGGAGCAACCCCGTGATTGGCCTTGTACATGGTTAAGTGCCCAACCGGCTGTACTACTGTAAGTACCCAACCCACTCTGGTTCTATTGACCAGGTTTTCTGCTAACATTTGGGTAACTCCCTTTGATTCTGCTCAATGCATGTTGGACATTATTCACATAGGTCATTAGTGAACAACCTAAAGGAGGCAAAATAGATTCCTATATAAGCAGCATTTGGCATCGTAGGGCAATTTCTTCTTTTTCACTTTTCCCCTTGCTTTCAAGAACATATTCTGTCCTAGTATTCCTAACGTCACTTTCCACTTCTGCTTTTCTGGCTTCTTCACTTGCTATCTGAGTGCTTGTGTTATTTATTCCTAGTTTCCTCTCTTGTTGTCGTCTCCTCTTTCCCTAAATTATTTAAGCACTCTGTCCTAAGGAATTAAATACTACCTATGTCCTGATGACTTCTAAATTTATAGTCTGAAACTTGATCTCTCCTCTGAGCTTTAGAATTATATAGCTTTATATGAGCAGAATCCTATTTTACACTTCTATCTGGATGCCTAATAAATTTCTCAACTTGCACAAAAAGGAAATTGATTTTCCTTCCACATTGTTTCTCCCTCAGTATTTCTTATCTCATAAATAATATTTCCTTTGGGACAGTGTCCTAGGTCTAAAAATCTAAGAATAATTTTTAATTTGTGTTTTGTTCTTATTTCTCATGTACAGTCAGTAAGTCTGGAAAGGATATATTTTACTGTTTTTTTCCCTTTATACTAAGGATCATGTCTTATTTTATATTCAAGTTCTGAAATTCAGTGTATTGTGTTCATATTATACCATTCTGACTTACCAAGAAGAAAGAGTTAGGGGGCTCAATGTAATTACTCTCCCAGATTAATGACACCTTAAAGTAATATTTTCAAAATATTAAAATTAGTGAAAATCTGGGATGACTTAAACTTTTGAATGATTTTGATAAAAAGTTTTATTATGTAGGTATATGCTATATGTCTTATACATCTTCAGTTCATTACTCATTTCAATTTTGCTAGTAACTTAAGTCCGAAAGAAGTTTTTTTCATCTTTGATATTTTACTAACTTTGAATCAGATTTTGCCTTTTATTTCTACTAAGGAATATTTTTAAAGTAAATAAAATTGATATTTTTACTTAAAACCTTTATCAACCAATTACTCTTAACTATTTCAATGCTTCTTCAGAGAAAGGGACTATTAATTTCTCCAGTGTCTTCCTTATCCAACAGATCCCAAACCCTTGTTTAGTGCGTCCTGGTTACTGTGTGATACTTTCACATTTCCCAAGTATTCAGTCACTGCCCCATGCTCTCTTCTCTCTTCCCCTGACACACACTCCCTAAAAGTGAGAGGAAATCAAACGGGATGTGGTGGTTTGGGAAAACTCAGCATAGTGAGGCAATACTTCAATAAGACTGATTGGTTTTACTTTATGACTTTGTGTTTCTAGGATACATTGTTTTATGACGACTTCCTGTGGTATCCCACTCCCACCTATGGAGCTAGGGGATTCCTTTAACATAGAGAACTGAGACTCATTGTGATTCAACAAGCTCAAAATTGTACCAACAGAGCGACAAAGCCATGTGGTTCCTCTGCCTCAGTTCTAACACTTGGAGATCTGAACTAAAGTTCACATTTCCTCAAGAGCACTGCTGTCGAGACATGGTATTAAGAAAGGACATACCCAGATTCTGTGGTTTCTAATGCTCATATAATTTGGAGCATGCCTTAAAAAAAATGAATACAAAGTTCTATACAAAAGTAAGGATTTTGTTGCAGTGGAAAATTACAATAAATTTCGATTCAGAAATGATCAGAAAAAACCATGAATATCATGAAATTCAGAAAATGTCATTTATTATTTCAATAATTAACCAATTAATAGCTTTTTAATAATTTACTATTTTGTTGTCTGAATATTCTTTGTTTTTTATATGTTGATAATTTGTTAAATTTTCTACATTGAGAATGCAAGGATAATTGAGCCTACTTTTAACACTGACTACAATTTGAGTTTTTACTGATCACTGAATAATTTTTCTCTGTTTCATAACTTGTTTATGAACTTGTTCAACAACAAGTCTCACAATGGAGACATTACTGGGCCTGCTCGAGCAAAATCAATAAACAAAGGGAAGACAGTGCTATAGTGCTACAGTTCAAAACTTGTTATTGGGGAATGACTTGAATTTTAGGGTTTTCAAATCATAACTTTGGAAATACCTCAATTGCTTTCTCTAAAGCGCTGCAAAATTTAAGGCATTTAAACTTTCTTTTGAGGGGATTTCCATGTTTAAAAACATCGGGTAGGGCGTTTGCCTTGCAAGCAGCCAACATGGTCAACCTGAGTTCGATTCCTCTGCCCCTCTCGGAGAGTCTGGCAAGCTATCGAGAGTATCTTGCCCTCACAGTAAAGCCTGGCAAACTCCCCGTGACGTATTCAATATGCCAAACACACTAACAACAAAGTCTCATGATGGAGACTTTACTAGGTCCGCTCGAGAACATCGATGAACAACGGGAGGACAGTGATAGTGACAATGACAGATGACATAAAATTTACCAATGTAAAGGTGTAGTAAACCTTACTTGCAACCCTTCAGATTTTTTTCAGCTTGTAAGACTGAAACACTAGTAATATGTCCACTTTTCCCTCTCTCTTTTCCTTGAAAACTAACAAACTACTACTGTAACTATGAATTTGACTATATTAGGTACCTCCTATAAATGAAATCACAAAATACTTGTAGTTTTGTGATTGGCATTTCCCTTTTTATAATGTCGAGGTCTGTAATCTCAAGGTTCATCTCTGTTGTAGCATGTGTAAAATTTATTTTTTAAAGACTGAATGATATTTCATTGTATATACATATCCATTGTTGATGGTGGACAGCTCATTTTGGGGGCTGTTGTGAATAGTGTTGCTATGGATATGACTGTACAATAAATATCTCTTAAAAACGTTTCTTGCAATTCTTTTGGCTTTATATCTAGATGTAGAATTGCTATGGTAATTCTATTAAATTTTCTTTTCGAGGAACCCACATTCTGTTTTCTATAGAGACTGCATCATTTTTCATTTTTACCAAAAGTACGCAGGAACTCAGTTTCTGCACGTCCTTGCCAATACTTACTCTGTTTTTGTTTTTCATAGTATTCATCTGAGTGAATGTGAGATGGTATCTCATTATGGTTTCATTTTGTATTTATTTCTCAAATGATTAGTGATGTTGAATATTTTTGCTTTATTGGCCATTCATACTTCTTGTTGTTGCAGTGCTCAGGGTTCAGCATTCTGGGGTCATTCCTTTAGTGGTTTGGGCCATGTGGTACATGGGATTAAAATTGGGTCAGTCATGTGCAAGGCAAGTGACTTACCCACTGGGTTTCTGCTCTCCACATATTTTTTTCTCTAAAGAGAAATATTTAGCTGAGTATTTTGCCCATTTTAAAATGAATTTATTTGTGTGTGTGTGTTGTGTTGTTGTTGATCAAATTTTCTTGGGCAGTGCCTAATTTTAAATGCCCTTTGAATTTGTTGTGCTCACTATCCAATTTGTCTTTTATGGAATTATATAGTGATTTATTATAAGCTTTTTTAGTGCCAATACAATTAGCAAGTAATTAGACTCATTTTTTCCCAATGAGTACATGTAGTTTTATGTTATTTTAAAATTAAACTACCTATCAATCCAAGAGACTATTCCTGTTTAGAGTGATTCTCTGTTAATGAATCACTGCTTTTGGAATAAACACTACTGTTCCTTTTTAAAATTACAGTTTACTTGTTAATTCAAAGTAATATATTTTTATTTTATAAGGAAACGTATAAAGTCTTATTTTACTTAATAGTGTATTTATGACAGCATACATGAGATTAATGTATAGTATGGCAAAATAATATTTTTATTTTGGCTGGGACAGATAATCTTCCATGCCCATTTCATATGCTTCTGATGGTGGAATGCTTTCCAAAAACCTAGCTCTGGCTCTTTTTATTTCACAGTGTGGTTCTTCTAAATTATATAGAAATTTCCAAGTTGAATGCCCTAGGACACATTTATGTTGTGATAGGCATTTTGGCAGCTGTATGATGTGACTGTAAGGGAGCCAGAGAGATAGTACAGTGGGTAGGGCACTTGCCTTCCATATGGTTGACCTGAGTTCAATTTCTGTCACCCCATATGGTCTCCTGAACTCTGCTAAGAGTGATCTCAGAATGCAGAGCCAGGAATCAGCCTGGAACATGAAATAAAATAATAAGAGCTAAAGTGTGCATGTCCTGATTGTAGGTAAGTGTAGAATGGGAAGTAGGAGTACTTTATTCCTTCAATGGGATCCCTGAAAATAAAAATAGAGAAAACTCCGAACCCCATAAATAGATCCCACTTGGTAGAAACCAAATTAGGTGGAAACGAAATAATCTTCCTAAATTCAAGTCAATTTTCACTCAATCTGTCAGCCCAACACCCCAGACACCAGAGTGGGTGTGAATGAGGGGAGTCAACACCTGACTTAATAGGCTATATTCTTCTTTTGTACATTTCGCACCCCCCCCTTAATGTTCACTACATAAAATATCTCTCAGACTCTTGCACAAGCCTGAAAACTGTCCTGTGCAAGACAGGGACCCTAAACTTAGGAAAAAAATCTGGGCTGAGCACAGGGAGATTTGTCATCTCCTTTCTCTTTTTTTGTGGGGTAGGGGCCGTGGGAGGGCTCACCTGGCTGTGCTCAGGGCTTACTCCTGGCTCTGTGCTCAGGGATCACTCAGGTAGTTTTGGGGGATTATATGTGTTGCCAGAGACCAAACAAGGTTCAGCCACATAGAAGGCAAGCATCTTAATTTCTATGCTATGTCTCTGACCCCAAGTCATCCTTTAATTAGGCAGGAAGAGGGGAAAAAAGTGGGGAAGAGCAATGATCTATCATTGCACCTCTTGGGAAGCCAGACTTCCAACACAGCACACGTGCGCCTTGTCGTTTGCCCGCCCTCCCCCTGCCAACACACACACCACAAGCTCCAGTGTTCCTGGAATGGCCTGTCTTGGCCGGAGCCTATGGATTTCCTGGTAAGATGTCAACAAGCTGTGATATTTTTATTTTACTATCCTGCCATTCTTCACCACCACCAAATGTCCCCTTAATTGCTTCAGCATGAACCCCGGCTGACATTCCCCATTCCTCAGGGTCTCTCGGTCCCAACCTCATAGTAAATTCGAGACAGCAAACGGCGCTGCCAGACGAGGCAGCTGGAATCCAGACATCACGGCCGATTTGAGCAATTAGCCGAGCTCCCATCCTGGGCCGGCCTCATTAGGGGTGTCCAGATGTCCACAGCTAGAGCCGCCTTCCATCCTGAGGGGCGGGCTGTCTCCCCAGGTGAGGCCAAACTGGTGTCTGTGCGAAGCATGTCAGAGCTCAGAGAGCCGTCCTCGGGTGCATGACTGCTAATTGAAGTGGGTGGGAATCTCAGAGGGCGCAGCCCTGGCTGTCTGGTGCCCTGGGCTCTCTGGTTTCCCATGCATAATCGCTGTCGGCACTGCACTGCACTCTCCCCATCTGGGGGCGAGCCCAGCTGCCACAGCTCAATCGATTGTGAAGAGTATACAAGGCACAGTCATGTTGCTCCCCACTCTCGGCTCCCCCCCACCCATGACTAAATGGGAACATCTGGAAAAGGGCAGGGCAGGACTGGGAGAAGGAAGAGAAAGGCATGGAGGGGGAGGGGGGCCAAGGATTAAACCTGCTCTATCTTTATGGGCAGATTTCCCTCTGATAATGTGTTCCTTTCCTTTCCCATGTGTTGGGGAGAAAAGAGAATTTCAACCTGACAGAGGGTCTGGCCACAGAAACCAGCTGTTACAAGGGTTTCCTGCTGCGTTCTCCCTGGGAGCCGGTTCCCACATTAACCTATGTGAACAGCCTCTCCTGGAATATTGGGGTATGTGGCCTGTGTGGTTGTACCTCATGGGCTCTGCCAGTTAGGCCCTAATTGAAACCTTGGGTTATTTTAGCACTTCCAGAAAAAAAAAACCTGGAGATAATGACTTGTGTATCAGTCATGATCTAAGCAGTGCGACAGCAAAGTACGAGGCAGGGAGAGCAGAGAGAGAAATTGAAATAGGGGAAGACAGAAACATGCTCTATTAGAGAATCGGTGGGCTTAGGATGGCATACATCCCACTGGCCTGGGGCTGAGGGGTCTTCTAGAATGTGGTACTTCCATGGTTAAACTGGCAAAGTCGTGAGCAAATGGAGACAAGTGGTCATTTCAGCTGTCTCTGACTTAGTACTGTGGTTATACCCTCATCCACACCAGGGCAACGGCTGGTAGACTCTGCCTTAGAATTGTCCCATTGTGTTGCAGAGAAGATACAGTTTTATCCAGTGACTCTTGCCTGTCCTTGGCTGGACTAGGTATTAATTCTGTGATAGTTTGACCTGCCTAAGACAGGCATGCTCCTTTCTCCAGGCAAAGGGAAAGAAAAGGACCCAGAGAACACATTACGGATCCTGCTTCAAATCACCTGCTGTAACAAAAACTATTAGAGGTGAGGAGATCCTCCCTGGAATGTGCTTTCTATCTCGGACCTTTATTCTTGAACTTTCTCAGTCCTTCAGGGATGTCTGTTCCAGAACCATCTATGTTCTCCTACCCATATCTCCTACAATGTTGTGATGGATAAAACAATGTTCTTGTGGTCCCTAAGATGACCAAAATATATTTATCATACATAGTTGGTCCATACTCATAGTTCCTTGGACTTAAGTCCCCAAACCTTGGAATTTCTTAAACATCGGGAGTGATAAAGTTGTCTCATAATGTGAATAAAGATTATATTTGGAAAATTTTCAGGGATGGAGGGTTATTTCTAGGAATATCAACATGTGGGTTGGTTTCCAGAGACTTGAGTTCAACGGTCAAAGGCATATGAGTCTATAAATCATGTCAATGTAGTGAAGCCTTCATAAAGACACTCCTAATCCCAAAGAGAGGCTTACAGAACTTCTGATTTGGTGAACAAATAGATATTTGGTGAAATACATATACCTGGACAGGGCATAAGTGCTCCAGGCACAAAGTATAACCCTCCTCCATACTTTTTCTTACGTATCTTCTCTGCCTGATTATTCTTGAGTTACATCATTTGTAATAATCTTGGACATTCTGTTGGAGTCTAAGAACTGTCTGTTGGTATGGGGAAGTTGCCATGCACTTCTGTGGCAATAAGGTCTAAGAGCCCAACACAGTTCCCTCCCCTCCTGGGCAGGCTGCCTTCAAAAGAAAGGATGTAGGAAGCAACTTTTAGCTGAATCTTTTTCTTTGCTGTCCAGAACAGCCAGTTTTAATGCCCTCCATGCACTGTAAGCAATGGGTTTTCCTTTGTCTTGACTATCCAAGCTGCCTCATAATCTGTGTCCTGGTGCTCTGAAAGTTTTAGAGCAAGATGGATTGGGCTCTGAGTTACAGAGAATAATGTTCCCCGCCTCCACCCCTATGATGCTTACAACTGAATCTATGAATATTTTGCATTGCATTGTAAAGGGGAATGAAAATTGTATATGGAGTGAAGGTTGTTCATCAAATGACATCCAGCTCCATAATCTGGATTATTCAATGGGCCACGAGTCATCACAAGGATGCTTGATGACAGAAGAGATGCAGAAGAGGAAGTTCAGTGGGGAAGGGGGGATTTGGAAGAAGTTAAGAGATACCTTCAGATCACCTGGTGTAACAAGAACTCTTCAAGGTGAGGAGATCCTCCCTTGAATGTGCTTTTTAGTTTTGAGGTTTCAAGAACGCAGGTCAAAGTCAAGAGACACAGCTTCAGAAAGTAGGGAAGGAAAATATTCTTCCCTCAACTCCCATCCTCCTAAAAAAACACAATGCAGTCCTATTTACACCTTGGGTTTGAGTCTCATGATTTATTGACTGGGCTAGTCCACTAGAGGTCTTTATTTTAACCCAGTAAACACAGTGCTGGAATTCTTTTCCCCAAAGCTATAAGATGCCCTTTCATACTAGTATGTGGGGATGTGTTACAGCAGGAGGGAAGGACATTAGCATAGCTCTAGCTCTTTCAAAACACGCTTTGTTTTGCTCTGTTTCCCTTACTCATTTGTGTTTCTAAGTCTGATTTAATTTAAACTTGGAGTCCTAGAGCTGAAAAATCTGAAAGCCAACAAAATCAGTCAATGCAGTTTCTGCCTCCTTCAAGCTGACAGTCTGCTGGGGGATATGGAGGATGAGGAAAGGCACTTGCTAGAGGAAGTTTACAAGAGAAGGATACCTAGTCCACAGGGGGTAACTATGACTTTCTGGAATTGGGCCTTAAGTGTGGTTCCATGCAGGAATATGACTTCATTGGGTGCCAGAAATGTTTGTCAAAAGTAATTGAGTTGAGTTGAACTTGGGGAAGTGGGATCTTAATTACATTAAAATTTCCCCCTCTACCTCAAGACAGCCCCAGACTGATTCCATCAGGGAAATCTTGTTAACAGAGATGCTGTAAGCCTCTCCCTAGACCTCCCTGAGGAGTGGAGTCAGTATTGTGTTTGATTTGAGCTCTAATTAGGCTGATGGTGACCGCATATCAGTCATGTTATTCCCAAGGCTATTCCTTGTGGTTTCTGATATTTATTCACTGATGCTTGGGTCTGAATATATTTTTATGAGCATATGCTCATCATCTGTCCCCATGCCCCATCTACCCTTGTGACTACATCCAGCAGAGCAAACCTGGAGCTATTACTCTGTTTTATGTTATTTTGCTAGTCTCGTTAGACCATGAGCAGCTTGGAGGTTCTACTGTGTCATATTCAATTTTACAGAGTGACCATTATTAGCTAAGTGCTACGGTTTAACATACTTTAGCAGCTCAGTAGATAGTTATGAATGAATTAATGACTAGGCCTTTTCCCTGACTTGCTCTTTCAGTTGGTGTTTCTTTTCTTGGAATAAAAAGTCATTGTTGATACTGACTTTGAGTGCAATGCTTCAAGGAAGACTTGGTCACTGAACTGGTCCCATAGTAAGGAGTAGAGCATCTGGGTGGTGATAATTTAGAAGATGGTGATAATTTAGCAATGAGGAGAGTAGCTAGAACCCAAATGCAGAGTATTCTGTGATCTAATCATCAGACTGCAATGTCTGGGTCACCAATCCACGGACAAGTTAAGGAATAAATACTTGATATGGATAATGTCATGAAGGGCTTTCAGAAAAAGTGCTAGGAGCTTCAGATTAGTTCTCTGGACATGTGGGAGGAAAGAAAGGCATTGAGATTTTGAGAAAGTGGTTTTGGGAAGTGGCAGCAACTAAAGGGGTTGAGTTTGGAAATTTTGGAGATATTTCTCAAGGTTGATGATCTGAGTTATCAACCTCTTGGATATTTCAAAATAACCACTCTTCTTGGACTTGGGGCTTCTCTCTTCTTTCTTTCTTCCCCTTCTTTCCTTCCTCCCTCCCTTCCTTCCTTCCTTCCTTCTTTCTTTTTTCTTTTTTTCTTTCTCTATACCTGGTGTGATTCAGGGCTTACTTCTGGCTCTGCATTCAGGTGTCACTCATGCCAGGGTTTGTGGGACTATATGGGGTGCTGAGGATCAAATCAGGTGATCCATGTGCAAAGAAAGCACCCTACCTGCTGTACTATCACTCTGGTACCGAGATTTTCAAGTTGTCTATAGCCTTAAGAAACTCTGGCTTGTGATGTTACCTGTTGGGAAATAAACTTGTATGAATGATCTTCTCTGGGAGAAGCTCTGGATCCAGGAATCTGGATTGGAATAAGCCAAAAGGCCTCCAGGCCTTCAGTGAATATTACTTACCAGTCCTAGGCAGCCTCTTGGATCCCAGTGGTGGTGAATTGTACCTTAGTTCTATGTAGTAAATGATAACTTGGCTCAGCAATACAAATTATATGTCCACTGGAACATTACTCAAGAGGAATTTACAACATGTTTCAAAGACTTCCAGGAAATATGTGGAGAAATTGTTGTGCATTTTTTTTATTTTCAGTTCCTGAATCCTCACTGTGCATAAGGAATAGGTTGGAGAGGGATTCTCTTTGAAGAGATCTTGATTCTGGAGCTGGACTACACCTCTACACTGGAGACAACCTTTATTTAGTTTCCTGGTCTTAGATTGGCAGGGATGAGAAGGTAGTTTTCTCTATCTCCCAGCTCTGGCTAGTTTCTCTTGTCTGTACAACAAATATAGTCCTCAGGTTGCTGGAGAGAAAATGTTTTGCTGCCTTGTTGGAAGAGTGGGTAGCCTATAGTGCTCAAGCCAGCCAATTGGAATTGTGTGACCAGTAGAAAAGAGGGCTAAAACTTGGGGTCACTTGTCTCTTATAAACAAAATAAAGGGTAGACACCAAGTTTCTGTTTCATCTGGATGGTTTTCTAATTATCCTTAGTTTGCCCCACCTGCATGATCCTTGTTTCTAGGAAAATCTTGACAAATGTTTACCAAAAGTTGAAGTAGTGTGTGTGTGTGTGTGTGTGTGTGTGTGTGTGTGTGTGCATAGACTTATTCTTGTTTTCTGTTTTTTCAAGGACCCAGGGCACGGGGAACCAAGTAACATTGGATGGGTGGTGATCCTTCATCACAGGACTTTGTCCATTATCCTTGCATGGCTCATAATTGCTCATTTCAAAAACAAAAAGACAGAGACCAGGGAGATAGCTTTTGGGGGCTAGGACAGATGTCTGGCATGTACAGGGCCCTGGGTTTTATCTCTGGTACTACAAAGGCTTCCTAGCTTTTTTGGATGTCACCTTATGTCCACTAGCATTGCAAAGGAGACCCCCAAATGAAACCAAACCAAACCAAATATATACCTAGGAGATGCTTCCTGTCTTATTTGCCATCAACTCCTAAGCCATAAAGTCCCTGAGTGAAAGAGCAGAAAGTCACTATAGATAGAGTTTCTCTTAGTGTCCCTTGATCAAACACACTCTGTGTGAGCGGCTTCCTTCAGTGGGCACAGTCTCAGATTCCACTGGCTAGAAATGGTGAGAATAGGATTCTGGATTGGCTGGAAGCTTTTATTTCTGGCTGTATTTTTCTAAAAGCTGGAGCTGAGAAGATCATCTGAATGCCAGTTCTGTAGGAGTACAGGAAATAAGAACTGACATTGGAACGACTCTCTTGGAACACTTGTTCCCTGCAAGCTATCACTTACCCTGGCTCAGGGCTCCCTCCACGCTCTGCTTGCTCAGAACACCGTGTGCCAACTCTGTAGATCTCGGCTTGGAAGGCTGTCAGATATGGGACAGGCTTTCCAGATCATTGGAACCGAGGGACTCCTTGGGACCCTGCTGAGCTTTCCCATTAGCTGGTATTTTCTTTATTCCTGGGGTCTAACTGCCTTTCACAGACTCCATGTAGCTAAGTGGGAACTTCAAATGCGAAGGCCACAAAGGGGTTACCTTTCGCTCTCTGTAGGTTAGAGTCTTAGATGCTGAGAAAACGGTTGTCTGCTTAGGGAGGAATTTAGCTTAGAGTTCCTCTTCATCTCCTCCCCTTACCTTTGTTCTATATATATTGCAATAGTTATTCCCTCTAAACAAACTATTAAATCTGGTTTCATCATCTAGTGTAATGGGAACATCAAGAAGGTGTATTTTCTTTCAATTTTCCTAAGAATACTAGCATCATTTTCTTCTTTTGCATTGCACATCCCTGACTTTAGAAGGGGAAATAGAGGTACAGATTTAAAAACATTTTCAGACACTAAATTTTAATTCTCTTGACAATATCAGGGCTCTCAAAATGTGAGTGGTTCACATTGAGGTCTATCCTAGTATGTCTAACTAAACCTTTTTTCATGACTGTTCATAGTCCTCTTCTAATCTTGTTTTCTTCCAGGGGCATCCCCTATCCTATCTAGTTGACCTCCTAGTCTTGTGCAGTGCCCTCCCCTACTTAAATAATTTTTCACCTTGTAATCCTTGAAATATATTGGGGTTCTACAAGGGACCATATGACCTCTGATTGAGAAATGCTTCTGTAAATAACCCACAGGAACTTCTTGTTCAAATCAACTGACCTGAGCTGGTGGGAAGGTTTTGCTTTGGGGAAATTATTCCAGAGTTTCTCTAGCTCAACCACAACCCAGGCTGTGGCCTAGGGGAACTGGGTTGAATCTACACTCCTCTGTCTTTTCCTATGCAAAATGAAGGAGCTGTTCTCTTGGGTGTCCACAGATGCTGACCCTTTTCAAATCCCCCCAGCTCCAGGCTCTGTTCCTTCCTCTGCACACGGCTGCTATTACAGCGGCAGCACCTCCCTCCAACACGTGGATTTATGTGGGAGCTTTGGCCTCTACAGCAGTTCATTTCCTCTGTTTATTACCCCCAGGATGGGAGTCATTAGTCTGCTTTGGCTCCTGAAGTCTTTGCTTCCAAGATCCGATGTAGTGACGGCAGTATTTACTTCCAGGACTCATGGTAGCCACATTTCTGTTTTTACTTTATTAATTCTAGAAATAAAATGTGAGTTGAAGGAGCAATAGAAGGTGGGGAGAACAGCCTGCCTTGACTTGACTAGGGATGATACCAATCTTAATTGATTGGGGTAAGCATGGGAGGGAGCATTAGAGAAAGATGCAGCCTGGAGAGGTTAGTTGTGACTCAGTTTCTTCTTTCTGTTGGAATTTGCATGGTCAACTCGGTAGTAGTTATTAGTGGGGGAAAAGAAGTGAGATTTTTTGAAAAACACATGAGTGAATCACGAATAGATGTTACTTAGTAGGTATGAAAATAGGGATAAGAAGGTAGATTTTGCTAGAATTTTTCTTTTTAAAATATGTATTTTTAGGCCAGACCCAACAGTGCTCAGTGGTTACTCCTGGCTCTACACTCAAAAATTATTCATGGCGATCCTTGGGGGACCATATTGGATGCTAGAGTTCAAATCTGTGTTGACTACATGGAAGGCAAATGCTCTACCCGCTGTACTATCACTTCAGACCCTGAGAAGTAGTTTCTGATGGTTAAATTGGACCATTTTTAGTTCTTAGAATTTTAGATTATAAACTAATATTTTGTCAAAGGGTCAAGAGTAATGTTACTTTTGGACAACTGTGGTGTTTGTAATAGGAACCCAAAATTTTGTAATTTGAAGCATAGAGAAATTTCTTCCTAAAAGATGGCATGTCTAGAATTTCTGCCAAATTAGTAAACACAGGAAATAAGGGTTTGAAAAGCATCAATTCTATAAAATGCTCAGGAGTATAAATGAGCACATACTATAAATTCAGAAAATGTTGCAAATTTTCTCCTGGAGAGTAATACTGTGCAATATTATGGTAGCAATCTAGCACTATCCTCTCGTTGATTTGCTCGAGCAGGCCTAGTAACGTCTCCATTGTGAGACTTTTTGTTACTGTGTTTGGCATATCGAATATGTCACAGGTAGCTTGCCAGGCTTTGCCATGCAGGCAAGATACTCTTGGTAGCTTGGTGGGCTCTCCAGGAGGGGTGGGGTATTTGAACTTGGGTCGGTTGTGTCGGCCGTGTGCAAGGCAAACAGCCTACCCACTGTGCTATCACTCCAGCCAAACTCTCAGAAATATTACATGGTGAAGGGAACTATTTAATTTTGTTCAATCTCCATGGACCCAAGTGTATTGGAGAGTAATGCTATTTACTTTTCAATATCTCACACCAAAATGTTCTATAGGTCAAACTTTGGGAAATACCACACCAGAGGAAACTGGAGTGAAACTCCTGGTCTGGGTCTTCTTTGCTTTGCAGGTGAAGATCATGCTGAAAATCAATGTAAATGAGAATCTTTTCTTTTTCTATATCCTGGGAAAGGCATGCACATAAACATCTGTGTCTCTATGTCATATCTGTCTAAATAATTTCTCTCTAGATTATTTTTGATAAATCTACCAAGAGTATCATAAAATCATAAAACCTTAAATTAAGGTATATAACCAAAAATAAATTAGAAGAAGGAAATTCAGAGTTGATTTATTGGTGCAACAGCCTGGAAGAGACATTTCTCTTCCATTTGGAGTTATACAGTTTGAAAGGGAAGAAATAGGACAGCGAAATGAACAGAACTGAGATTAGTCTACCTAAGGAATTCCTCTTGCTGGAGAGAGAAACTGGAGTGAAGGTGGTTTTAGGCTAGATTCTTTAGGGCATATGCCTTTGAAACAAACATGATATTTTTCACAGGACAGTCTAAGGGGAGGGAGAGTGAAGCATGAGAAGGAGGCAAAGGAAGAGGAAAAGATAATCCAACATTGAGCACTTTACAGTTAATCATGGCTTATAAGAAAGAAAGCAGTGATCTGTGTAGGAAGTTGGGAGGTCTTTGGAGAGGATGTAAGGAATAGTCTTGGAATATCTTGAAACAGTTCTTGGAGAGAGCATGGAGCAATTAAAATGTTCCCATCTTTTGGTTCTCAGTATTCAGAGTTGACCTTCTTGGCTTCCAATGGGAAGCAAGAACCTCCATGGATCCAGGGTTAGTCCAGGGTTCTGGAATAAGGGCCTCCATAACCATCATAACTCATTCTAAAATAGACATAATGGAGACCATACAAAAACCCACCTACCACACTCCCAGTCAATATGTGGCAGTTATATTTATTGCATAAAAATTCTTATTAAAAATTTTGGGGTGGTTGGTATCCTTACAAAATGCAGAGATATATTAGAACTGAGGAACTAAGTGGGGTCTAGGGTCAGGTGAGGGTCAAGCCAATCTGGAGAGCAAATAGAGTCTGGTGCAAGCACTAGCTTGAATAATAAAAATTTCTCTGGAAGGAGAATGTGTAAGTTACCTTTTCATGGTATTAGACCATGGGACCTTGAAATGATTATAATAAGATACTAGAGTATCAGAAACTCAACCATCCAACATGGTTCTCTGGTATTCAGCAGATGTCATATCTAAAAAGCATGCACTCCCTCAGCCCAGAAAAGAGTGACATACCCACCTTTGTCCCAGATCTATCTTCAGCCTAGCAAGGATTTGGGAGGCAATTATTACTGGGAGGAAGGGGTTTTTTGTCTGTCCCAGCATTCAGACTATGGTTTTTTTTTTTTGGTTCAAGCTTAGTTCATCTCCTGTCATGCCTCCTTTGTGCAGAAGCCCTCCTTCTTGTGGTCCTTAGTATGGCATTTAGCATCCTAGCCCAGCTGGAAGGCCATCTAAAGTGACATCTTTGCAGCATCACAAAGATTATTTCGTCTAAGCTTCTCTAAGAGGGCTGGAGCGATAGCAAAGGGGTAGAGCGTTTGCCTTGCACGCAGCCAACATGGCCAACCGAGTTCGATTCCTCCGCTCCTCTCGGAGAGCCCGGCAAGCTAC